>CM061541.1:183720398-184970398 GCA_030864215.1 Capsicum pubescens
CCATCCCCAGAATGGCATCAAAATCCCACAATATCATATTCAAACAAATCCACCAAGGTTTACCTAATACCAAAATATATCACATACCCCCTATAGACTCTCTTAGCAACCATAGAGTCACTTACCGTGGTAGAAACAGAAAAAGAATCTGAAATAACCTCGAGATCAAAACCAAAATACACAGCCACAAATAGGGCTAAATAAGAGAGAGTGGACCCCCGATCAAACAAATAATACACATCATAAGAAAAAAGTTGTAACATACTAGTAACCACATCAGGCGATGCCTCAGATTCCTGCCGAGTAGCTAGAGCATATAACCTATTTTGACCTGCACCGGTACCAGAAGTAGAAACTGATGCAAAAGCAGCACCCTTTAGTGAAGGATCAAAAGATGAAGCAACTGGAGCCTTACTCGCTCCCGAAGCACCCTTACCAATCAGACAATTTCTAAGCATATGGCCTGACTAACTATATTTTATATATATGTCCCTCCCCTCATCACAAAAACCTCTATCCAAGCTACCACAGAACCGACAAAGAGGGAATGAAGAGCCTGACTAATCCCCACTCACCTGAGATGGGGCACCCTATGCCCAAAAATTATTGCCACTGTGCTGACGCCTATCACCCGATAGCTTCGGGTAAGGAGCACTAGCGGTAAACAAAGAACCATAATTCCCCCACTACTTCTTTGTCCACTTACCACCATATTGACCACCTTGATTTTAAGAACTACCCTATTCAGATGACCTAAACATCTTACCCTATCTTTCCCTAAACTCAACATGTTTTCTCTTTTCTTCCTCCACCTATTGAGTATGAACCACCAACCTAGAAATGTCCATATCCTTGATTAGAAATACAATCTTACTTTTAAGGATGAAATCCCGAGACAACTCAGAAGTGAACTTTCTCATCCTGGACCTCATATCGAACACCAATTTTAGAGCATACCTTTACAACTAATGAAATCTCAAGTCATATTCCTTGATAGACATATTCCCTTATCTCAGATTGACAAATTTCTCTGCCTTTTCTTTGCTAAACTCCTTAGGAAATAAGCAGTCTAGAAAAGCTTTGGAGAAAGTTCTCCCATAAGGTCGACTCCTCAACATTACCTCTCACCCTATTCCACTCCTTGTACCAATTGTACGCGATATTCTTAAAGTGATAAGCAACAAATTCACCTTTTCCACATTAGTAACCTGTATTACCCTAAATATTTTCTCCATTTCATTGAAGAAACCTGAGTATCATCCTTCACCTTCACACCAGTAAAAGTAGGAGGATTCATCTTCATAAACTAGACACCCCTTGTGGCCTCAGCAGAAGAAACACCAGATGCACCCCGCTCTACCTGAGCAGCAACTAACTGAGCAATAACATAAATCGATTGGCGTAATTCCACATTCATCACCTCACCTTGAGGAGGAGTAGAAGAAATTGGTGGTACTTCTAAAATATCAGTGATGGGATTCTCAGACCGAGTATGGATCCTCTGAGTAGTAGATGTCCCTTAAACATTATCCCTAGTTAGGATAGAGGAGTTTTCTTGCATCACAGATCATCTTAAATGCCTTGTAGCCTCTCCTTTATAAGTGTGGCACGCAACGTACCCTTAAAAGAGACTCTACTCGACACGGCTTCCGGACTCCAGATTAACCATGAACCTAAAGTTCTGAGACAACCTTGATACGACCTAACCTGAGGCCTTGTTGTAATGGACATCCCTTGTCCAACCAACACCAAAGACATTCCCCGATACCTAACCCAACCAATCATGCATAAATCCCGAGTCAGGTAAATTCCAAACATATAATAAGATAGGGTATTTTATACAACTTCCAGACTCTTGAATAGGTTTATGATCGTGACCGACCCAAACCAGTAAAACCATCCAAGCCCAATGAATAACCTAATTACCGAACCAAAACCATAAGCCAATAACCAAAAAAATAACCAAGTTCATGTCCATAACATAATATAAAAGAATGGAAAAATTATAAATTTAGTCCAACAGTATCTGCCCCAATACTAATAGCAAGACTAAGGCTGACACAATACTGATCCTACTCATTCCAATCCATAGTAGTCATACAAGCCTCTAACCAAAAGAAATACAGTATACGGTTGGGACATGCCCCCAACCATAGCCAAAACCAATAGCCATAAAATAAATAAAGTATGTAAAGAATTCCATGATATGAAATGGAACCTTTCAAAACATGGAAGCTCACCACTTAAATACAATAGCTGATTTTGAATCTGATCACTAAGTAGGAGGAGTAAAATGGTCGGTTCCTACATCGCGTGAGGATACAACTGCCCAAAGATAGGTTATCATGTGAACACTACTATAAACTCAGGATAAGGATAAAATAATACTATCAAATAAACTAAGTAACCAATCATATATATACAAACCATATATATATATAACTATGTCAGGAAAGGGAATCAGGTTTAGCATGTCTTTAAAACCATTAACTTAGGTATGTGTAGCTTAACTATCCTAAAATCACCCACGGGCTATATAGTTCCAGTGTAACCCATTGATCAGGCACCGATGCGTGTAACCACATGAACCGAAGATGCCATAAGAGTAGGGGATTCCCAAGTACCCTTCTCTCACTAAGTTACGCAAGTATTCTATATTTAAAAGATTCCTATATACCTCATAATTTCATATATGGTCGTTATGACCAACCCTCATGTCGGCAAACATGAGTTTCCAGTATCTGTCCATTGGACTCGTACCTTTTCAGTTAGCTATCATGACCCACCATTACTAACCAATTACAACCATTACCATCTGACCAAACCCTTATTCCATTATTATTAACTAATGCTATCAGTAGTGGTATCGTTATACCGACTATAGCTTGCAAGCAATGTCCTTAGCCTACCTTTTTATGTAAAGAGATTCTCATGTACCCATAGATTACATTATCAAGTTAACTTAGCGAATCCCGTATACCCCTCAAGTGTTTCATTACTATATTTTCTTGGCGGAATCCCATATGCCCCATAAGTTGTTCATTAGCATGTTTACTTGGGGGATTTCCTTGTACCCCACATGGAAGTTTATTAACCATAACCATTCAAAACTATTTAAACCCTTTATGCCATTTAGGGTTCCATTACAAAACCATATCATGCAATAGTTTTGTTAAAAGTCCAATAATATAGCAAAAGCATTCTCATCGATATTTTATCAAACATATTGGGGACATACTACTTCCAAAACCAATTCCAATTACCAATTAACCATTCCCATGCAAACAATTGTCCAAAAAATCATTAAAGCTTGTAAAAACATAATTAAAACATGGAAAAAGCATAACCAAGCATTTAATACCAAAAACCCCAACATAAATATTTGAAAACCCAAAGCCATACAATAATTATGCCTTGAAAACATTATACAAAACATGCCTTTAGTTGGAACTAACAATGAGGTAGGAGTACATGCGTTAGATTATGAAGATGATGGAGAGAAATCACCCAAATAAGCTCTAAATTGCTCCTCTAGATGAAACCCTAGACTTTTTTTACCCAAGAGCCTTAGAGAGAATTAGAGAGAGTTTTTAAGTATTTAAGATTAGAATAATTGGGTAAATGATATCCCAATATTGATATATGTCATGGATCCTTAAGAGGTTATGTGAGGAAATATCTAGATTACCCTTAACTTAAACTGCTTAAAAGTCCCGTCAGATAGAACGAAACTCTCATATCAATTTTACCCTATAATATGAATGGTACCCACCACTCGCACCCTAGGTCTCACCCTTGGACCTAACACTATGAACCATATGACTTACATAACATAAGTCATTGCCAATCGTACGATCAGTACCCATTAATCATATCCCTGGTAGAATAAAATCAAAGGAGGTTTGCTCACTGTCTTTCATATGAGTCAGTGGTATGACTCATACCCGATCTTATGGCTCATGGTGATCCACTCATACTCAGATCCAACTTAAGTTACTAAGTCTCAAATTAAGTTGAAACACCCTGGTTTCTGGACCTTAGAAAATTTCCTTGATTTTTAGTTTCTGACAAGATACGACTTAGGGAACAAGTCCTACACATGGGTATGGGTGGTATGGTCCAGTCGTATGCTGACCAGTGTTGGTTGATGGGGTGGATTTAGTTATTGAAATGGGTACGTCTTGAGTAGAGGATTCCCAAGAATGCTTTACTCTATATGATACGTATGTACAATGTACTTAGAGGATTTCCATGTACCTCGTAGTATCATATATGGTTGATATGACCAACCCTTATGCCAGCAAACATGAGTTTCTAGTGTCTATCCATTGGACTCACACCTTAACGGTTAACTATCATACCCCACCGTTATTTCCCAATTATAACCATTACTATCTGACCAAATCCTTATTCCATTATTATTAACTAAGGCTATTAATAGTGGTATCATTATAACGACTATAGCTTGTAAGAAATGTCCTTAGTCGACCTTTTTATGTAGAAGGATTCCTCCGTACCCATATATTACATTATCAAGTTAACTTGGAAGAATCCTGCATACCCATCAAGTGTTTCATTATTAGGTTCGATTGGCGGAATCCCATGTACCCCACAAGTTATTCATTAACATGTTTACTTAGGGGATTTCCTTGTACCCCACAAGGAAGTTTAATTAACCATAGCCATTCCCAACCATTTAAACCATTTAGGGTTACATTACCAAACCATATCATGCAATAGTTCCATTAAAAGTCTAATAATATAGCAAAAACATTCTCATAGACATTTTATCAAATATGTTGGGGTAATAATGTTTCCAAAACAAATTCCAATTAACCATTCCTATGCAACCAATTGTCCAAACCACCATTGAAACATGTAAAAACATAATTAAAAGATGAAAAAACCATAACCAAGCATTTAATACCAAAACCCCCAACAAATATTTGAAAACCCAAAGCCATATAATAATCATGCCATGAAAACATTGTACCAAATGTGCCTTTAGTTGGAACTAACAATGAGGGAGGATTACATGCCTTAGATTATGTAGATGATGGAGAGAAATAGCCCAAACAAGCCCCAAATTTCTCATCTAGATGAAACCTTAGCCTGCTTTTACCCAAGAGCCTTAGAGAGAATTAGAGAGAGTTTCTAAGTAATTTAGATTAGAATAGTAAGGTAAATGATGTCCCAATAGTGATATAAGTCATGGGGCCATAAGAAGTTAATTGAAAAAATATCCAGATTACCCTTAACTTAAACAACTTAAAAGTCCTATTAGATAGTATGAATCTCTTATACCAGTTGTACCCTCCAATACGAGTGGTCCCACCACTCGTACTCTAGGATTCCCCTTTGAACGTAAAAATATCCACCATGTAACTTACATAACACAAGTCATACCCAACTATACGATTAGTACCCCTAAAACGTATCCCTAGCCGAATAAAATCAAAGAAGGTTTGATCACTGTCTTCTACACGAGTCAGTAGTATAACTCGTACCCTATCTTACGGCTCATGGTGAGTCACTCGTACTGATCCAACTTAAGTTACTAAGTCAATGATTAAGTAAGGAAAATCTCAAATTATATGAACTATCACCAACCATACGACTCATACCAACCAAGCGTACCTATCCCAGAAACCAATCCAACCCACCAACCATCACTAGTTAAGATTCGACCAAGGCATACCACTCGTAACCCATTACACGACTGGTACCCATAAGTCAAATGTATCCAGAATCAAGAAATCTAGAAAATTTTTCTAAGGGTCCCAAACCCAAGGTGTTTCAACATTAATAGTAGTAGATAGAAATAAAGGAGTTATAATTAGACAACTTTAAATTTTATATTTGGCAAATAATTATTATTAAATTCTTATTTTATTGAAAATATTTGTAGCAGTAGTTGTAATTGAAATATTATTATAATTATTATCACGTTGGGTTTTAAATATTTAACTCAATTCAAATAGATAAATTTTATGCAACAACAACAACATTAACAATGATGACAACAACAATAAATCCATTAAAATATATTTAATTAAATATTAAATGAGAGTTAAAAAATATAGTGATAATAATTTTTTCTTAAAATAAAGTAGTATGTAGATATTGATAGTAGTAGATAGCAATAAAAGAATTATAATTTGACTTTTTTGAATTTTACATTTGATAAATAATATTATTAAATACTTATTTTATTGAAAATATTTGTAGTAGTAGTTGTAGTATGATATTATTATAATTATTATCTCTTTGATTTCAAATCTTTATCTGAATTAAAATAAATAAATTATATATACAGAAAATTTAATAAGCGTATGTATAAGAAAGAATAACATACTAATCTTTTTTTAACAAATTAATATGACATTTGAAATTTGAATTTAAATAAAATTTAAATTGAAATAAGTTCTAGCTTCTTAGTTTCTCATATATATACTTCTATATCATTAGATTTATTGCTGAATTTATTTACTGCATTCTTTGTATTTTTTATTTTATAAGAAATATATTTTTGACGTAATATTTTCCCTTTTATATATGCAGAAATGATTTGATTTTTCATCTTCATCATCCCCCCGTTAACGTAAATGAAGAGAATTAATTCTACAACTATTGATGTTATTTCTATCTATTATTGCTCATTCTTTTCCTTCACTATAAATGGTAACAGTCCCCAAGAAGATACGAAGAAAAAAAATCAATAATGATTGAAACGACGACTTTTATATATAAAAAATTCATTGATAAATTAATTTCAAATTAATAATATTCCTATCTTTTAATTTATGAAGAAGTATTCTTGAAAGTTAATTTTTATTTTTTAGTGATATTTTTGTTGCTATTATTGACTTGCAAAAGAGATAAAGAAAATTATTGAGAAAAGAATAATAGATAACAACCGAAGTATGAATTTTGTTGGTGTAGTTGACAAGTTTAGGTTATTCAAAATGTATATTTGATATTATTGTTTGCCATTTTAATGTCTTTTTCATAGATTTTCTGTATTTAATTCAATTTACTTTTTCATAATTGTTTGTTTTCAATATCGTATATCACATTCATATATTTACTTATTTAGGAGGATTATAAAGATATTTATAAACTACATTTAGATGTCTAATTTATTTATACTCTTTTAGTTTTACTTGCAATTTGCATTTACGTATAAACTTTTTAGTAATTTTGGGCTTTATATTGGTTCATCATATAAAGAAGAAAATAAAGAACACTAAAATAAATCATAAAGTAAGAGATAAATTTATATTTCGACAGTGTGAAAGTGCCTAACTTGAATTTTAAATTATAACAATTTACTTAATGTCTTTAAATTATGAATAATATAATAAAAATATTAATTATAAAATATATTTTACAATTACATGATTATTTTTTCATATAATTTGATTAGAGGTGGAGGAATTGGGGTGGGTGAAGGTGGAGGGTAGAAATTACTTTTCAAAGAAAATTGAGGGTGGGTGAAGGAGGGAGGGTTGGAGAGATACGGGTAGGGTTGGGATTACTGGAGGGAAAATTTGAACTAATTTTGATAATCTATAATGAATGTAATCAAATAATACATATATCTTTATAAATATTAGACGTAAGAGATGGGAAAATAATAGAATAAAAATTTAAATTATTTTTGACAATCTGAAAACTATAAATTGTAGCACTAAATAATATAATAAAGAACATATGAAATGTAATTTTTTTATATGATTATTTTTACTGATATAGATATGGTTAAAGGTGTTGGGGGGGAGGGGAGGGGAGGAAGACAATAACAATCTACTTAATATCTTTAAATTGTGAATAATATAATAAAGAAAACTATGAAACATAAAACCCCTTTTTACATTTATATGATTAGTTTTTCATATAAATTTGATTTAGAGATGGGGGGATTGGGGTGGTGTGGATGGAGTAGATTTTTTTTTTGAAAGACAATTAAGGGTAAGTAGAGTTCTCATTGGACCTTGCGGAGTATTATGGATCTTTAGGCCGTACAGGCCGTTCTGGATCAGTAGGGGCAATACCTCAGAGTATTTCAGGAGCTTGTTTTGGTTGTTGAGAGATTGGACATTGGTATAGGGAGTGCTCCAGACGTGAGTTAGATGTTCAGACAGGGTCAGCATATGCTCCCGCTAGCCTAGAGCTACTAAGATATGTTATGATTGCGGGAAGGATGGTCATTTTAGTAGGGAGTGTCCTCAGCCTTAGTTGGTCATCCAATTGAGGCCAACCCATGTTCTTCACTTGGTTAGGGGTTTAAGGGTTTGTTACGATTGTAGAGAGATGTATCATTGGCTTAGAGAGTTTCCCCGACATGGGATTATTAGTCATTAAACTTATCTAGTTTATTCTCATAGAGTATTTGCACCTTTAGTTAGAGGTAGTGCACTTAGTGACTTTGTTGGTGATTCAAACACTTAGTTTGGGTTTGATCACGATTAGGGTTTTACTCTTTCAGGCACATCAGAACTATGACTTTAGACTCCATCGATTTAGGTATGATTTTAATTTTTATATTTTAGTTATTACTTAAATTGTGTTGGGGTTTCTTATCTGTGGTTTATTCCTTGATATTATTATATTAGTTGTTGTATGACTTGTGCTGATTCATGTATAGGTGATTGCCCCATTTCTTTTAGAAGTGGATATAGTGTGTCAGTATGGATATTTCCCAAGGGGTGTAGCATTTGGGTTCGAGTCCCATTTACTATGGAATATTGATCTTCTTATTGACCTAGAGTGGTTGTTAGTTTTTATTTTTTCTACTACCTACACCTTAGACAGGTGTTTCTGTGGTTGTTGTTGCTATTATTGTTCTTTTGATGTCGACTGATTGTTACTTGATTAACAAATAGACTAGCATTATCTAGTTAAAATTTCCTTCCTCCGTATGTTTGTTCAATGCCTAGGTAACTATCTTGGTTGGACAGTTTTCTCCCTTTTAGTGAGGTGAGGTTGGTCATTTTCCTCCTTTGTTGGTGATGCTAGATCGGTGGTTGAGTGGGATGTGAAGGTACAGGTAATTTGACCTTCCATGGTTCTGTTATGGTTTTAGAGTCGGTGAATTGGTTTTATTGCCTATTTTTAAGTTTAAGATTCTTGGACTTACCTTCTGGTTTACTAATATTTTAGCATAATCTATCCTTTTTTATAGCCCACTTATGAGGTTGACCAGTTTGGGACTAGTTCTTTGGATTTGGCTAGTTCGACGCCCAGTACTGGTCTTGACCTTTGCATTGATGTTTAGATTGGGACGATATTCCTCTGTGATATGATTCATAAGTTGATTGAGTTAAGTTTGTTTTCATGTGTAGGTTATGGATATCCCCATTTTGGTATTTGTTCAGCCTAATAAGATTCAGCAGAGTACTTCTCCTTTGTTATATATTCCTATTGGTATTCATTTCTTTATATGGCTCACTGGATTAGCCAGTTTCTATCTAAAGTGTAATTTCTCAAAGTTGTTAGAGTTTTGGTTATCACTAGTACTATTTGCAGTTTTGATCAGTTCTTGGGTATTCTTTGATGATTAATGTCCTCCAGTATATATAAAGTTGATTAATTATGCTTTCAGCCTGTAGTTTATCCTCCATTGTTATTTTGTTCTTCAGCTAAATTTCAATTTAAACTCTGGTCGGAACCAGTAGGGTACAGGTAACACCCTAAATTTTGGCCTCTTAAAATTTCTAGACTTTAGTGCTCACTACATAAGTAACGACTCACATAATGAGCCATGAAGACTTATAACGAGCCATAGGGTTCTCAAGTCATAGGCAAACCAGTGAGAAATGCCCAAGTTTCGGTTGATGTCACGACTGCACCCTAAAAGAGTCTTAAGTTGAGGTCATGAGTCATAGGGTATGACTCGTGACTAAACCAGTCAAGGGGGTATAAGAGTCTATCCAGACTATGAGTCCAGGCTAATACTCGTAGCCAGTCATCATGAGTCATGACGTGATCCGTAACAACTGGGCGACATTTTCCTACATTTTTATGTAAGGGCACTTTAGTCGTTTCCCTATTTCCCCAATTAAAACCAACATCCATAAAACACCATTGGGACCTCATTACCATCCCAACACACATCAAATATGTCTCTCATATTTCTCAAATTTCTAAGTAAGATCAATTAGAATTTTCTAAGGGATTGGTCATCTAGGGCTAAAAGGGTGATTTCTTCTTCAAAATTCTTGGTGTCTGATAACGCTCAATCTACATCTCTCATAAGAGTGTAAAGCGGTCGTTGTCAAATATATAACCCAACTGGGTTGGGTATCGATCCCACAGGGAATAGCCGGTCAATGAGTAAGCAAAGATTACTAGACTTTTGGAGCAAGCCTCATAAAAAGATGGGATTTTAACGTGCAAGTAATGTAAACAAAGTAATAAAAACAACAATGAAAGGAGTAAAAATGGTTTGCTTGGTTGGTTTTTGATCAATGAGAATTGAGAAGTTGGGTTTATGTCCACCTTATGAGTTGTACGTCTCTATTGGCTATGGGTTGTGCGGAATTCAGACATGCATATGCTTATAGAGAATTGTATTCGATGGTAAATCCAGGCGTCTTTCGACCTTAACTAGGACTATTTCTCATAAACACAATTTATCTTTTTTTTTTTTCTTTTTTTTATAACACACCTCCATGATAGCCACTCTTTTTCATAACAAATTCAAGTACCAATACACTCTAAGGCATCACTCTTACCCAATTTCCTCTTATTTTGTCATATGACTTCACAACTTAAAGCACTTAGGAATTTGGATCAAATTATGGTCTTGAAAAAAATGGATTAGGCTTACATATGAGGCTGTCAAAGAAAATAGCTAAAGGGCTCAAAGGGGTTGACTAGGATAATGTCCACGGGTAGGTAAAACGAAGGTAAACAAGTATTGGTTGCCAAAGAAATGCCTAAATCATCTCCTAAACTCACACTCTTTATTTCACTTTACACACACACCAGGCAAGTTCTAGCATCAGTCACAAGCACAAAATATACTATCATCTCACACACACAAGGCACATGGTCAACTTTATTGGGAGTATTATAGACTCTTGACCCTAACAGATGAATGAATTAAACCACACAATTATCACACAGTGAGTCACACTTAGAGCCTAAGTGTCTCAATAGTAATGATTCTAGCACAAACTTTTGTCATAACACCATGCTGCCTATCAGAACAATTTCATGCATCAAAATAAAAAAAATCTATGACTACTAACTAAATCAAACAACCAAACATAAATAACATAAATAAATGCAAATACAGATAAAGAAGTATAGCATGCAAATACCAGCACCCCACATTTAGACGGGACACACTGCCCTCAGTGAAAAATAAATAAGAAAAACCTGATTAGTCGGACTCATCTTCTATGTCTGGGGTCATACCCCCTGCATCAGAATCGTCATCAGAGTTCTCCTCCACGTCGGAGTCTGGCATTCGTCGATCATCATCGGTTGGCATGTCGTCATCAAGAGATTTCTCAAAATATACACCTTCTCCACACATCGCCCTCGCATGCTCATTCATTAGGTAGTCATAATCCAGCTGTTGGAGCTCTGCAGTAGTTGGAACACGACCCCCGCTCATCATGGTAAACTTCATCATGCCATATAAATGGCGGGAGAAGCTTTCGTCGCGAGTATGCCTTTCTGAAGTGGTAAGGTTGACTCCATGCGTGGTTTCAACATCTTTAACCTTCGTGAGGTCAACCTTCTTTGTGTTGTGTGGGAGTTTGTGATCAGCCGGTTCCTCTTCGATGTCTTCTTTCCTTAGTATTGCAGTCAACAGGTTGCCAAAACTGAAGTGGGACCTCTTGTGTAGCCTAGCTTTCCTCATTGTGGAATGAATAATTGCCCCGACGTTGATAGGGACATTCGTCATCAATGCGTATACCAAGCACACTCTATCTTTTGTTATCTTGGTGTACTGAGTCCCTGGAATTAGGCAAGAGTTGACTATGCGCAACCATATCCTTGCTTCCTTATTCAAAGGAGCATATGGGAAGGTGTTGTGTCAACCAGTGTCCTTGTGTCTACTCCAGCGTGCCATGGATCTTGTTCCACAGAGTGTGTGTCGAATATCTCTATATGGAGGTCTACTGTACAGATCCTTGAATGGTGATGGATCGACTGAAGGCAAGCCAAGAAAAGAGTTGAAGAAATCCACATTGAGTTGTAAAACTTGGCCCCGAATCTTGACCTCGCTTCCTGTGGTTTTCGGTGACCAGTTGGCATAGAATTCTCTTGTTAAATCAAGATTGCATTCTCCTATGTCTCGGAAGATGAAATCCAGATGTAATGCCATGATCTTGGCCAACATGCGCGGTTCTTTCTTTGCTAGGCTTTCCTTGTTTATCCAGTCCACATGAACATATTTTCTTTCTTTGTTGTTCCTATACCATTCCTTTGCTTCCTCCTCAAGAACCCATTTTATTCCGAACATGCGGCGTGGTAATTGCATCGAGGATGATTCTCCTTGCTCTTTTCGGCTTCTTTTCTTGCCTTTTTGTGAAGTGGTAGCCTTATCTTTGCCTTGTCTTGCTTTGGGTGCCATTGTACCTGAGACTAAAATAATGTTCATGTTAGCATCATCTCAATAGATACAATATATAAATGAGCAGTAGGGGCACCACCCCACACTTAGTTTGTTGGTACAGACTAGTGAAGTGAAAGTGGTCGACTACTCAGACTTCATCGACATACGTTTTAGGTGCTATATTCCAACAATAAAATCAGAGCAGTCATACTTCTTGTAATCTTGGCAATACTTTCATGTTTGATATATTAAGACTACTACATAGGGATTGAATCAAGGTATAGTATCTAAATAATCACAACCTCCTATGTCGGTAGACAACTATAATTCTTATCTCGATAAACAAGTCATTCCAACATGTAAGTATTCAAGTGACAAGATTATGCAATTTTTGTGACCATATTAATTCCGCAAAAGTATGACAGTGCATCAAAATCAAATACAAGTTGGGAACAAGTTAAGATGATTCTTACGTATACGTTCACTCACTTGGTTGTATCACAACAATTCAATCACATTCAAATCACCAATACTACTTCAAGATTTAACAATTCATAATAGGAGTAGTAATGTAGTACTTACGGAATATAAATGAAGAACAAAGAAGTACTTACTTGATTGATGCCTTTGGATGATGTTCTTGTGAATTAAAAGAGCAAAAGGAAAATTTTTGAGAAGATTTGGAGATGTAGGCGACGCTTATGCTAGGTTTGCAATGTGTTTTTGGTCCAAGACTAAGTCTCTTATTTATAGGACAAGCTTGGGTCGGGTTTTGACCCATTTAAAATCGGATTTGGAGAGAAGAAGTGACCATAGGCGGCGCCTTTTGCATGGCATTGTTGAGCATAGGCGGCGCCTATGCTATGGCATTCTTGGGCATAGGCGGCGCCTATGCCATAGCATATGAGATTCAGAGACAAAAGGCTTTGGCATAGGCGGCGCCTATGCTATGGCATTCTTGGGCAAGGGCGGCGCCTATGCTATGGCACACTAGATTCCGGGATCTTAGGCCATAGTATAGGCCTTGCCTTGTTCATGGCCTAGTTTTATATAGGCCTAGCCTTGTTCGTTGCCTATATTTTCATAAGCAATTCCCAATCCATAGCCTTTTGCTTCTTCATCACTAACTTACCACCTTTTACATGCAATACGTCCAAATCAAAATTTGAAACCAATCTCCCCGTTTACGCCTCTTGCACCTACACTTTCTCAAAGACAACAAAAATGATTAGAACGATGGGTTGCCTCCCACCAAGTGCCTTAGTTTTGGTCGTGGCTCGATAAAATTCTAAGAAAACAAAAACAACAAAAACAATTAAAAACGATGGGTTGCCTCCCACCAAGCGCATGATTTATTGTTGCGGCACGACATAGTTATCTCGATTACTTAGACTTCACCGAGATATTTGGTGCATCATTTTCTAAATGGATTCAGACGACGCTGATGCTTCATTGTGGGCACACAATCTTCTTCGAGATGCATCTTGTGCATACATATCCCAGGTGGGATACTAATTATATCATCAATAGACCAACCAATGGCTCTCTTGTACCTATTTAGAGCAGAGATAATAGCCTCTACGTGATGTTCACTTAAATCATCTGTCACACTCACCGGAAGTGTATTTCTACTTCCCAAGCATGCATACCTTAGATAATTGGGGAGCTCTTTCGATTCTAGCACTGGGGGCTCTTCAATGGAAGTCTTCGCTGTTGGTGACGGTTGATTCTTAAGATCAAGGTCCGGCTGTTGAGGAGTATGAGAATAGGACCCTATTTCTATTAGAGCACACATAGTTTCTTCATAGTTTTCAGCATCCTTACTCTCTCCATTCATGAGCACAACCGCCAATGGGTCATCAATAGTTTGCTCTTCTTTAATTAATTCTTTCTCATCATCAACATAATCATCCGCTACCGAGAATACGTTCAGATCTTTGGGTTGCTTCATTGATTTGCACACATCAAAGCGAACTACTTCGTCATTTATTCGGAATGAAAGCTCATTTGCTCTCAAATCAATAAGCACACTTCCCGTAGCAAGGAAAGGGCGCCCCAAGATTATGGGAACTTCTGAGTCTGCCTCACAATCCAAAATAACGAAGTCTGATGGAAAGATGAATGAAGAAACCTTCACCAATACATCACATAGAATACCAACAGGTCATTTTACCGACCTATCCGCCATTACGAGCCTCATATTGGTTGGAGTAGGATCACCCAACCCCAAATTTTTGTAAATGGATAGTGGCATCAAATTGATGCTGGCTCCTAAATCGCATAATGCCTTGGCAAAATTCAAAGATCCAACGGTGCAAGGAATAGTGAAAGCGCCGGGGTCAGCCTTCTTCTGAACTAGTGATCGGGTAGCGATTGCGCTGCAGTGATGAACATTATCTTTCAACTCATAGCTTGCTGCCCGCTTCTTTGTCAAAAGATCCTTCATAAATTTCGCATACCCAAGCATTTTTTCAAGTGCCTCCACCAATGGAACATTAATGGTCAGCTGCTTTAACATAGTCATGAATTTGCTGAACTTTGTATCGTCCGCCACCTTCTTCAATCTTTGAGGAAAAGGTGGTGGTGGATATGAAATTGTTTTCTCCACGGCTTTCTTCTCCTCTTGCCTTCGTTTTTCAGCCTTTTCAGGATGCAACATACTCGGTGTACCGTCATGGACGTTGTGGGTGGATTCTACGACAGCTTCTCATTTTGCCTTGTCATAAATGTCTGCTACTTCGTCAACCACTTGCTTGCCTTTTGATGAAGTTTCCAGCACCTTACCGATTCGGGTAGTAATGGCCATGCATGACCCATCATTTCTTGGGTTTTTCACAGTGTCGCTAGGTAAGGTGCCAGTCTTTCTTTGATTGAGTGCTGCTGAAAGTTGGCTCAATTACTGCTCTATTTGCTTGATCGAAGTGGAATGTGAATCAACCAATTGCTTCATTGAGGACAAATCATTTATTACCTCCGTTACTCCCGCGCTAGTTGCTTCCACTCCTTTCAACAGTTTAGCCATCATCTTTTATAAGAAATATATTTTTGACGTAATATTTTCCCTTTTATATATGCATAAATGATTTGATTTTTCATCTTCATCATCCCCCGTTAACGTAAATGAAGAGAATTAATTCTACAACTATTGATGTTATCTCTATCTATTATCGCTCGTTCTTTTCCTTCAATATAAATGGTAACAGTCCCCAAGAAGATACGAAGAAAAAAAATCAATAATGATTGAAACGATGACTTTTATATATAAAAAATTCATTGATAAATTAATTTCAAATTAATAATATTCCTATCTTTTAATTTATGAAGAAGTATTCTTGAAAGTTAATTTTTATTTTTTAGTGATATTTTTGTTGCTATTATTGACTTGCAGAAGAGATAAAGAAAATTATTGAGAAAAGAATAATAGATAACAACCGAAGTATGAATTTTGTTGGTGTAGTTGACAAGTTTATGTTATTCAAAATGTATATTTGATATTATTGTTTGCCATTTTAATGTCTTTTTCATAGTTTTTCTGTATTTAATTCAATTTACTTTTTCATAATTGTTTGTTTTCAATATCGTATATCACATTCATATATTTACTTATTTAGGAGGATTATAAAGATATTTATAAGCTACATTTAGATGTCTAATTTATTAATACTCTTTTAGTTTTACTTGCAGTTTGCATTTATGTATAAACTTTTTTAGTAATTTTGGGCTTTATATTGGTTCATCATATAAAGAAGAAAATAAAGCACACTAAAATAAATCATAAAGTAAGAGATAAATTTATATTTCGACAGTGTGAAAGTGCCTAACTTGAATTTTAAATTATAACAATTTACTTAATGTCTTTAAATTATGAATAATATAATAAAAATATGAATTATAAAATATATTTTACAATTACATGATTATTTTTTCATATAATTTGATTAGAGGTGGAGGGATATGGGTGGGTGAAGGTGGAGGGTAGAAATTACTTTTCAAAGAAAATTAAGGGTGGGTGAAGGAGGGAGGGTTGGAGAGATAAGGGTAGGGTTGGGATTACTGGAGGGAAAATTTGAACTAATTTTGATAATCTATAATGAATGTAATCAAATAATACATATATCTTTATAAATATTAGACGTAAGAGATGGGAAAACAATAGAATAAAAATTTAAATTATTTTTGACAATCTGAAAACTATAAATTGTAGCACTAAATAATATAATAAAGAACATATGAAATGTAATTTTTTTATATGATTGTTTTTACTGATATAGATATGGTTAAAGGTGTTGGGGGGGAGGGGAGGGGAGGAAGACATTAACAATCTACTTAATATCTTTAAATTGTGAATAATATAATAAAGAAAACTATGAAACATAAAAACCCTTTTTACATTTATATGATTAGTTTTTCATATAAATTTGATTTAGAGATGGGGGGATTGGGGTGGTGTGGATGGAGTAGATTTTTTTTTTGAAAGACAATTAAGGGTAAGTAGAGTTCTCATTGGACCTTGCGGAGTATTATGGATCTTTAGGCCGTGGAGGCCGTTCTGGATCAGTAGGGGCAGTACCTCAGAGTATTTCCGGAGCTTGTTTTGGTTGTTGAGAGATTGGAAAATGGTATAGGGAGTGCTCCAGATGCGAGTTAGATGTTCAGACAGGGTCAGCATATGCTCCCACTAGCCTAGAGCTACTAAGATATGTTATGATTGCGGGAAGGATGGTCATTTTAGTAGGGAGTGTCCTCAGCCTTAGTTGGTCATCCAATTGAGGCCAACCCATGTTCTTCACTTGGTTAGGGGTTTAAGGGTTTGTTACGATTGTAGAGAGATGTATCATTGGCTTAGAGAGTTTCCCCGACATGGGATTATTAGTCATTAAACTTATCTAGTTTATTCTCATAGAGTATTTGCACCTTTAGTTAGAGGTAGTGCACTTAGTGACTTTGTTGGTGATTCAAACACTTAGTTTGGGTTTGATCACGATTAGGGTTTTACTCTTTCAGGCACATCAGAACTATGACTTTAGACTCCATCGATTTAGGTATGATTTTAATTTTTATATTTTAGTTATTATTTAAATTGTGTTGGGGTTTCTTATCTGTGGTTTATGCCTTGATATTATTATATTAGTTGTTGTATGACTTGTGCTGATTCATGTATAGGTGATTGCCCCATTTCTTTTAGAAGTGGATATAGTGTGTCAGTATGGATATTTCCCAAGGGGTGTAGCATTTGGGTTCGAGTCCCATTTACTATGGAATATTGATCTTCTTATTGACCTAGAGTGGTTGTTAGTTTTTATTTTTTCTACTACCTACACCTTAGACAGGTGTTTCTGTGGTTGTTGTTGCTATTATTGTTCTTTTGATGTCGACTGATTGTTACTTGATTAACAAATAGACTAGCATTATCTAGTTAAAATTTCCTTCCTCCGTATGTTTGTTCAATGCCTAGGTAACTATCTTGGTTGGACAGTTTTCTCCCTTTTAGTGAGGTGAGGTTGGTCATTTTCCTCCTTTGTTGGTGATGCTAGATCGGTGGTTGAGTGGGATGTGAAGGTACAGGTAATTTGACCTTCCATGGTTCTGTTATGGTTTTAGAGTCGGTGAATTGGTTTTATTGCCTATTTTTAAGTTTAAGATTCTTGGACTTACCTTCTGGTTTACTAATATTTTAGCATAATCTATCCTTTTTTATAGCCCACTTATGAGGTTGACCAGTTTGGGACTAGTTCTTTGGATTTGGCTAGTTCGACGCCCAGTACTGGTCTTGACCTTTGCATTGATTTTTAGATTGGGACGATATTCCTCTGTGATATGATTCATAAGTTGATTGAGTTAAGTTTGTTTTCATGTGTAGGTTATGGATATCCCCATTTTGGTATTTGTTCAGCCTAATAAGATTCAGCAGAGTACTTCTCCTTTGTTATATATTCCTATTGGTATTCATTTCTTTATATGGCTCACTGGATTAGCCAGTTTCTATCTAAAGTGTAATTTCTCAAAGTTGTTAGAGTTTTGGTTATCACTAGTACTATTTGCAGTTTTGATCAGTTCTTGGGTATTCTTTGATGATTAATGTCCTCCAGTATATATAAAGTTGATTAATTATGCTTTCAGCCTGTAGTTTATCCTCCATTGTTATTTTGTTCTTCAGCTAAATTTCAATTTAAACTCTGGTCGGAACCAGTAGGGATACATGTAACACCCTAAATTTTGGCCTCTTAAAATTTCTTAACTTTAGTGCTCACTACATAAGTAACGACTCACATAATGAGCCATGAAGACTTATAACGAGCCATAGGGTTCTCAAGTCATAGGCAAACCAGTGAGAAATGCCCAAGTTTATGTTGATGTCACGACTGCACCCTAAAAGAGTCTTAAGTTGAGGTCATGAGTCATAGGGTATGACTCGTGACTAAACCAGTCAAGGGGGTCTAAGAGTTTATCCAGACTATGAGTCCAGGCTAATACTCGTAGCCAGTCATCATGAGTCATGATGTGATCCGTCCCAACTGGGCGGCATTTTCCTACATTTTTATGTAAGGGCACTTTAGTCGTTTCCCTATTTCCCCAATTAAAACCAACATCCATAAAACACCATTGGGACCTCATTACCATCCCAACACACATCAAATATGTCTCTCATATTTCTCAAATTTCTAAGTAAGATCAATTAGAATTTTCTAAGGGATTGGTCATCTAGGGCTAAAAGTGTGATTTCTTCTTCAAAATTCTTGGTGTCTGATAACGCTCAATCTACAGCTCTCATAAGAGTGTAAAGCGGTCGTTGTCAAATATATAACCCAACTGGGTTGGGTATCGATCCCACAGGGAATAGCCGGTCAATGAGTAAGCAAAGATTACTAGACTTTTGGAGCAAGCCTCGTAAAAAGGGGGGATTTTAACGTGCAAGTAATGTAAACAAAGTAATAAAAACAGCAATGAAAGGAGTAAAAACGGTTTGCTTGGTTGGTTTTTGATCAATGAGAATTGAGAAGTTGGGTTTATGTCCACCTTATGAGTTGTACGTCTCTATTGGCTATGGGTTGTGCGGAATTCAGACATGCATGTGCTTATAGAGAATTGTATTCGATGGTAAATCCAGGCGTCTTTCGACCTTAACCAGGACTATTTCACTTTAACTCTTTCGAGATTAAAGCGTATCGAACAGTACGAATTCTCCAAGAGGTTAATCCAGTTACGACACTAACTTTTTAACAGGGGTTGGTGCCCTATTACCTTGATATTATCTCTTTTCCAGACATATAACTTTTCTTTCGAACAAGTTAATGCTATACTGGCGTATTCTATGCGTTTGCAACCACAAAGAATTTAGATTAAGATGAAGTGAATAATGATATAAGCAGCATACGTGTCACGAATTCACAAACTCATAGCAATAGATAGTATCTCATATGGCTTCCATAACCCTAATAGAGAAGTTTAGTTACCCATGAGTGCGAAGGAAATCACAATAGACATTATTAATATACCACAATAAAAATCTCGTGTAGTAAGGTGTGGTGTGGCATTTTAGGCGTGAACTCCCTTGTAGAGTAACGTTTCTCTTGTTGTGAAATTAAGAATTGAATAGATGAATAAAAAGTAGAATAAAAAGTAGAAGAATTATTTTCAGAGTTAAAAGTAATGGAAGAATGATTAAAATCTCTAGCAGAATAGGGTATTTATAATACTCCTATCCTATTCCTACTAAGCTACTGCATTACTTAACCCAATCCTACTGGGTTACTGCATCATTATCCTACACCTAATAAGTTACTGCTAGTCCCCAAAGTCTTTAGAATTGCTGTTTTTGCCCGGGACATATTTTTCATGCGCCACTTTTGGTCCTTGGCATCCAAGCTTTGCTTTCCTCCTTTCGTGAAGCTTTCTTTGGTGTCAAGTTATCCATAAAATGCTGAATTCTGCATTATTTATGCCTGAAAACTTGCTAATCATGTTCGTTAGCTCACTTACAGGAAAAAGGACTAAAAGTGCATGAATTATATAATTTGTCCTCAAAACTTAGCTAAAATATGGGCAAAATATAGTACTATAGGCGTGTAAATTCGCCTATCATCAGTGTCTCGGGCATGTATCTTTTCCCAAAGATTGTTTGTTAAAAGCATATGTTTAAGATTATTATTCATGTTATCTAATTATTGATTTTGAAATTGGGTTGAGGGCTTTTGGGTACTATTAACTAAATTGCTTTTCTCTTGGCTTTTGTGAATCATTTACGTTTTGAATTGATGGATTTTGAACTAATTGGATGCATGGGCATGGTAAATGGTAATAGAGGGTCAATTTTCCCCTAAATTGATTTGTTAAGCTTGCGGGGGTTGTGGATTCCTCTAAAAAAATGGATTTTTATATTGGAATTGGTTATAACCTTAACCCACTTTATGGAATTGGCTTTAAAACAAGCATATATACATATTGAAACCAGATTAGAAATATTGCATTGCGCAAAAGGTTAATGGAATACAAATGGATTTGAAAGGCCTTTATGGCTATGAAGGTTTTAAATTGAACCTTGGTGATCATGGGTTCCTCCAAGTTAATCGATAATTGGACCATGGGGTCATGGATACCCTAAGTTAATGAATGTTTAGACCATGAGGGTTGTGGATCCACAAAGTTGATGGTTAATGAAAATGACATAATGATATTAAAGTGCAAACATAATTGGTGTGACGATACCAACGGTATATGCCTAATGTATGGTCCTTGGTTTTATGAACGAGAATATGTAAATGTTTGAATTAGGCTTAAAGGGTGTTGTTTAGATGGACGTGAAGGTTGAGGTCCTAGGGGATCGATACTGGAAATCTACATTTACCGGAGTGAGGGTTGGTATTAATGGCCATGTGTTTGTGGTACACCTTATATATATTTATCAGGGATTGGCGAAGGTTCATGGATTTCCTGGCCTTACTTGATACCTCAGTTCATGCAGTTAACACACACTGAGGATCCTTCGGTGGGAGATCCATACCTATATAGCCCATTATAATGGCCATACACCTGGTCTCGAGATGTCACACGGTGCTCAAGACTATGAGTAGCCTTAAGATAACCTTGTTTGCCTTCTACTAAGTCTCAATGTCATAATAGTGGAGATATTGACATAAAAGTCATACTGAATGCAAATAATATCTGAAATATCTAAGAATGATCTAAATATAAACTCTGAAAACCCAATACTATTAGTTTGAATCAAATCTAGCAGTTTGACAAGCCTCTGCTACTAATAACTAGAGAGTCACTAGGACAGACCCCAGCTAACTCAAACTGTCTGAAAGAAATACTGAATCATATAGACTAATAAGATGCAAAAATCTGAATAAATAAGTGCCCAAACTATGAGGACTCACCAACTGTCGGATGTAGATGGAGATGCTCAAACTACTCACGCTGTTGATGCTGAGCAGCTGAACCTACATTATGAGACAATGTAGCACATAGACGTATATGTGGATTAGTACTTTAAGGATGTACTGAGTATTAGGGGTGAAATGTATAAGCAAAAATTTATCTCATCACCATAATTTGTAAAATAATGCATGCTAAATGTAAATGACTCACATAAGCTAGAATATCTGAAATACTGAAATCTGAAATCATGAATAACAAATCATACTTTGTAAATCTAGTGAGCCATAACATTTAGTTCTAACCCATATTGGAATGGGAATAATCTCATAATCTGTACCTACGCTAGCTATGTAGTTCTGTGAAAGATAGGGCAAGCTAATTCCACACTTCCCGCTCGGTGTTAAATACTACTCCTTTTTAAATTTGCACTCATTCTGTTGGAAATCCACTTTAAAATATGGCATAAGGGTTTATTACGAAACAAATTATGCTTTTATCTGAGTCATTCTGTAAGTAAAGCTGATCTGAATTTTGTAATCTGTAATAAATCTGTAAAGTGAATTCCAAAACTTATTTAAGAATTAAAAAATCAAAACTTTATTGAAAATCTATAAATAATCTTATCACAAGATGCTTAAAGCATCATCTTTCTTGAAATATCAACATATAAACTTGGGCTTGATAACTCATGCATCAAGTTCATGTCAAAACATCATAATAATCATGCTTGGTAATGAAAACAATGATAATTCATCTCAAAATTTGGAATTTACTGCAATAGGCATGAAAATATGAAAATAAACATGCAATTCATCTTCAAAATCTCCCAAAACTCATATTGTTGCAAATAACAATAATGGGTATGAGCCCTAATTCAAATCTCATGTATAATCATTCAAAATCATATGAATTTGTACTTAAAACTTGGTTTTCAGCACAAGAATGAAAGAGGATCATTGTTCATAAACCCCACATACCTTGGTAGATGATTAGATAAAGAATCTTAAATTATTGATTCTTATTTGAGTTCTTGAAGATGAGTTCTTGATTATCTTGTCTTGGAAATCCTCAATTTGGATATTTTTTGGAGAAATAATGGAGGAATTTGATTTCTTAGAGAAGAAGATTTGGAGCTCTAGGATTTTCTTTGAGAAAGAATGGATGAAAATAATCATAAAGTGCTTAGAATAGGCTTTAATTCCTTGTTTTGGAAAAATCGGGGCCTTGGGAACTGACCAAAGTATCCCTTTTTAAACTTATAATCGGAACTGGAAAAAATAAAATTTTTCTGATTTTACATGCCACCGTGATGCCCCACTATTGTGGTGGCTCACTGGAAAAAGGATGAGTGGGAACTAGAAGTTCGACGCGATGTGGAGCTATCGCGGTACTCTATTGAAATGCCATTTTGGCCATCACCGCGATGCGCTACCATCATGGTGAGCCACTGAAAATTGACAATAATGAAATTGGACCTCACCACAATGCGGGATTATCGCGAAGGTCCACTGGAATTTGATGAATAGGAATTTACCCTTCACCGCGATGCGGTGGTTGCCCAGATGGTACATTGCTTTATGAAAATCACCATAACTTTTCAACCGAGTATCCAATTTGGTCAAAATTGGTATCGATGGAAAGCTTATTCAATTTTCCACACAATGGAGTGTCTAAATCTGGAAAATTCTATATGAAACAATAGATATTCATTTTTAAGGTGATTTTTGACACTCTAAAGCAAAATTAAGCTAGGAAAAGTACGGGGTATTACACCCGTGTGTGCCTTTTTTACGGTTGAAGTTACATAGTTCAAGTTAATGTTTTAACTTACTTTCTAAACCTTCTTACCTAACTCAGCATATTATATATATATGTATGTATTTGATTATGTGCATACAGTTTTGGAGGAGTTTTGGACTGATTGATCATGGCATTATTTTATCTCTTCCTTGAGTTACTTGCTATTGCTTACTCTGCTAACTATCCTCGAATGTTATATCCTCATGTGAGGTAGGTTATGAATACACTTCTATTTTCTTGCGCAGTTATAGGTGATTTTTGGATTGTTCGTGAGTCAACTTTAAAGTGGTGAGCTTCCATTCTCCGAAAGACCCTTATCTCATGGTTTTGTCTTTACTTATATCCTAGAGTATTTTTGTGGGGTCTATTTTTTTACTACGGTCGGGGGCATCTCTCAACTTAGGTTGATGCTTGGTTTCTTAGAGACTTTTGTGGACAAAGTATGAGCTGTTTGTGTTATGGATTCTTAGATCCCTCTTGTTATTGATTTACCTATCTTGTTATATGTTTGGAACTCATCTCTATATTTTAAAATGTTAGAAACTCATCCCTATCTTGTTATATGTTCAAAACTTATATCTATCTTGGTATATGTTTGGAACTCATTTGATACTGGTCATATTATGTTCTCGTTGCCTAGGCTATCAGGGTGGTCTCCGATCCTTGGCATACTTGAGATGACTGTCACGACTAGGCCTTGGTTTGTGTTTTGAAAAGCTTAGTATCAAAGTATAGGTTCATGATCATTGGGTATCCCAAAAGCTGTGTCAAGTAGAGTCTCTTTTATGGGTGTGTAGCACTTCACACTTATAAGGGAGAGGCTATGAGTAATTTAGGGATGTTTTCCATTCTTTTGATCTATTTTTCGAGTTATAAATTCTAAGATCTTGAAAACTTCTCTAATATCTATTTGCTCATATTTCAAATCAGGCCTCTTCAAAGATCCAATGCTCATGGTAACTCCTCTATTGCACTTGAGGAGAATGTGTATAGAACTCGCCCTATTTATGTGTTTAAACATAGTCTAGGGCCCCTGCTCCTAATTGTACTTCTCCTCATGGAGTTCCACTGGTACCTCCCAGTCTTTCTAGGGCTTCTCTGGCTAATGATATTCATGCCCCACTCCCCTAAGGAGTTATCTCTAATGCAAAGTTTCATCGATCGAACATCTACTGACTCAGTTGGTGAACTTTTAGTCTTATCAGCTTGACCATGCTGGTTCTGTTGCTTTATTTTTTGAGGACATTAGAGTTGGCCAGTTCATGAGGTTAAATTCCCCAACCTTTATAGGCTCTAAGGTTGAGGAGGATCCTCAAGGGTTTATGGATGAAATAGGGAGGATATTCAGGGTAATGCACACTTTTGATTCTGATGGTGTGGAGTTTTCTGCATACTTGCCAGAAGATATAACATATCAATGGTACGAGGAGTAGGAGCAGTTGAGGGGTGATTATGCTGAGCGTGCTATATTGGATAAGTTTTTTAGTGCCTTTCTTGATTATTTCTTTCCTCAAGAGTTGAAGAAGGCTAAGGTTGAAGAGTTTATGAACTTTAAATAGGGAAGGATGACTGTGAATTAGTATGCTTTGAACTTCCACTATCTATGTCATTATACCCTAGAGATTGTATCTAGTATGAGGGTAAGAATGAGAAAGTTTTCTTTAGGTCTGTCTTGGGACAAAATAATAGAGTCTAAGGCAGAAATATTGAATAATGACATGAATATCTCTAGGCTTAGGGTGTATATACAGTAGGTTGAGGATAAAAAGAAGAGGCATGGAAAATTAAGAGAAAGGCAGAACAAGAAGTTTAGATGCTCAGAAGAGGGTGGAGGTCAGCAAAATAGTTAGAAAGATGGTAGACAGTGGAACAAAAGGAACATATGGAGAAACTTTGGTTCATATTCTATGGCTAGTGACCTATATCCTAAGCCATCTAGTGGTCATTACTTTTTAAGTAATAATGGGTTTAAGGAAAAAGGTGCCCAGTCTCAGGCTAGTGGAGCCTAGTAAGCCCCACCTTATCCTTTTTGCCGATTTTATGGACAGAAAAACTGCAATTAGTGTGGTTAGGGGATAAATAGGTGCAATAATTATGGCCAGTTGGGGTATTTACTGTGATACTATCCAACTATGGTTTCTCCTTGAGCTAATAAAGTTTTGGTTTCCACCTCTTCAGCTCCTATACCAAAGGGTGCTACTTCCAATACCAAGATCAGCCAAAATTATATTAATTCTCTTGCCGCCCATATAGAACTTAAGGTATATCCCATTGTTGTCACTGGTATGTTACAACTTTTCTCTCGTGATATGTATTGTTTACTTAATTCTGGTTCTACCATTTTTTATGTGACCCATTATGTGGATGTTCATCTTGGTTTTTGTCCTGAGAGTAATTCTAATCCCTTTTTTGTATCCATCCTAGTGGAAGATTCCATTATGGATAGAGAAGTTAATTAGTGTTGTGTGGTATCTATGTATGGTAGGGAGATATTGGTGGACCTAATAGAGTTATATATGGTAGATTTGATATTATATTAGGGATGGATTTTCTCTATTCGTAATATGCTTCTTTGGATTGTAGCACCCAAAAGGCCAGTTTCTAATTCCCAAATGAACTGATAATAGAATGGGAGGGAAGTTCCTTAGTGCCAAAAGAAAGGTTTATTTCTTATGTTAGAGCTCAGAAGCTTATTTCCAAAGGGTTTTATATCATCCATTTTGTGTTAAGGATTCTAGTTCTAGGGTCCTCTATGCAATCCATTCCTGAGGTTGACAAATTTATTGAAGTTTTTTCCGATGATCTTCCTGGTATTCCTCCTGATAGGGAAATTGGCTTTGGGATTGACCTTCTACCAGATACCCATCATATCCTTATCTCTTCTTATAGAATGGCTCTGGCTGAGTTGAAAGAACTTCAGAAGTAGTTAAAAGATCTTCTTAATAACAACTTCATCCTTCCTAGTATCTTTTTTATGGTGAACCTGTGCTTTTTTGTGAAAAAAGAATGGGTCTCTTTGGATGTGCATTGAACATTGACAGTTGAATAAGGTGATGGTGAAGAATAAGTATCCTCTTCCTAGGATTGATGATCTTTTTGACCAACTTTAGGGTGATATATGTTTCCTTAAGATTGATCTTCAGTCGGGTTATCACCATTTGAAGATTAGGGAGGCAAATATCCCTAAGACTACTTTCCAAACCTGATATGGTCATTATGAGATTTTGGTTATGTCAATCGGGTTGACTAATACTCCAGCTGCATTTATGGATCTTATGAATCTAGTATTCAGATAATTTTATTATTTGTTTGTTATTAGATCCATTGATGATATCTTGGTGTATTCTAAGAGTGATGAGGACGATGCCAAGCCCCTCTAAATAGTGTTGTAGAGTCTTAAGGATAAAAAATTATATGCCAAGTTTTCAAAGTATGAATTTTGGTTGAATGCTGTTACCTTTCTTTGTCATGTTATTTCTATCAAGGGGATCATGGTGGATCCAAAGAAAGTTAAGGCAGTGAAGAAGTAGCCTAGACCCACGACTCCAATTGATATTCAGAGCTTCTTGGGTTTAGCCAGGTATTATATGAGGTTTATCGAGATCTTCTCTTCTATTATTACTCTATTGACTAAGTTAACTCAGAAAAGGGTGAAGTTTCTGTGGTCCTATGATTGTGAGGGTAGTTTTGAGAAGTTAAAGGATAAGTTGACCACTGCTCTGGTTTTGAACCTACACGAGGTTACCGATGGTTTGTTTTTTAATGTGATGTGTTCGTGTGGGACTAGGTTGTGCCTTGATTCAACATTATAAGGTTGTGGCCTATGATTTGAGACTGCTAAAAGTGCATGCGAAGAATTATCCGACTCATAATCTAGAGTTAGCGACTGTGGTGTTTGCATTGAAGATTTGGCACCATTATTTGTATGGGGGTGCCTATTGACATTTATTTTGATCATAAAAGCTTGCACTATGTTATCGCTGAAAAGGAATTAAATCTTAGGCAAAGACGGTGTCTTGAATTGCTCAAGGACTATGATATGAGTCTTTATTATCACCAGGTAAAGCTAACGCGGTTGCTGATGCTCTTTGTAGGTAGTCCATGGGGAGGATATCTCATGTGGATAAGGAAAAAATAGGGTTGGTGAAGGACATTCACCGGTTAGCTATCATGGGATTTCATCTTTAGGACTCTGAAGATGGAGGGGTGATTGCTGATGAAGTGGCCAAATCATCTTTTGGTATTGAGGTAAAGTAGAAGCTGGTTTTGGATCCTATCCTTATGTAGATTAAAGATGATGTGGGTCAGCAAAAAGTTATGTATTTTGAGATTGGGGGTGGTAGTATCTTGAGGTACGAAGGTAGATTATATGTTCCTGATATTGATGGGCTAAGAGAAAAGGGTTTTCACTAAGGTCTTTGAATTGAGGTATATAGTTCATCCTGGTTTGGCGAAGATGTATCATGATTTGAAGGAGATTTATTGGTGGAATAATATGAAGAGAGACGTGACAAATTTTTTGTGCATGGTATGTCAACAAATTAAGGTCGAGCACTTGAGCCTCGGTGGTATATCTCAAGAAATTGAGTTACCCATGTGGAAGTAGGAGATGATCAACATGGATTTTGTTACAGCTCTTCTGGGGTCTCGCAGTCAGTTTTATTTGATTTGGGTTATCATAGATAGGATGACTAGGCCTACTTACTTTTTGCCTGTGTGGACTACTTACTTTGGAGAGAATTATGCTAAGTTGTTTATTCAGGAGATTGTCAAATTGAATGGTGCTCTAATTTCCTTTATTTTGGATCGAGGTACGAAGTTTTTTCTCACTTTTGGCATTTGTTTCAGAAAGTCTTAGGAATACAGGTGAACCTTAGCACTGCATTCCATCTTCAGATGGTTGGACAAACGGAGAGGACAATTCTAGGTTTGGAAGATATGCTAAGGGCCTATGTGATTGATTTTGGAGGTTGTTGGGTGGATCATTTGCCTCTTATTGATTTTTTTTACAATAATAATTATCACTCAATTATTGGGATGGCTTTTTTTGAGGCTCTTTATGGTATGATTTTAGATCTCCTATTGGGTTGTTTAAGGTTTGTGAGAGTAGACTGTTCGGTAAAAACTTGGTTCACCAAGCCATGGAGAAGGTGATGGTGATCAGGGATAGTCTTAAGACTTATCAGAGTTGCCAAAAGTACTATGCATATGTGAGACAAAGAATGTTAGAGTTTAAGCTTGGCAATTTGGTATTCTTGAAGGTATCTCCCATGAAGGGAGTGATGAGGTTTTGTATAAAGGGAAAACTCATCCCCTGTTATGTTAGTCCATACTTGATTTTTAGGAGAGTTGGCAATATTGCTTATGAATTAGAGTTGACTTTGAGTCTGGGTTTTATTCATCCGATTTTCCATGTATCGATGTCGAAGAGGCATGTGGGTGATCCTTCTTTTGTTGTGCCTATTAAGAATGTTGGTATTTCAGATTCCTTGTCTTAGGAGAAGTTTCAGTTGAGATTCTTTATAGGAAATTCCATCGTTTGACGATTATGGAAGTGGTTTCAATAAACGTCCTTTGGAGGAACCAAAAGGTGGAAGAACCTACTTAGGAGGCTGAAGAGGAAATGAAGACCAAGTATCCATTCTTTTTCCACAGGGTTGGCTAATCGTGCTTGTGGTATGCATTTCCCTATTTTCATTTCTTTTTGTATTTTGGTTCATGATTTTAGGGTTGTGTTTTGGTCATATAATCGTGCTAATGGATGCCTTGATTCATCATTTAGGGACAAATAATCCTGGTAGGGGGGAGGAGAATTTAAAACCCAAAATTTTACACTCTAAAAAATTTCTTGACTTTCGTGCTTACTGCCCAGGTAAATACTCACCTAACAAGACATGAAGACTCATTGCGAGTTGTAGGGCTCAAGTCATAGGAAAACCAGTGAGGAATGCCCAAGTTTCTATTAATGTTACGACTGGACCCTCAAAGAGTCATAAGGTGAGTTCATGAGTCATAGGGTGTGACTCGTGACCAAACTATTTAAGGGGGTCTAAGAGTCTTCCTAGACTATGAGTCCAGGCTAAGACTCTGTCCTCACAAGTTGTGACGTGACACGTGCTTTCCTGCACTTTTAAGTAAGGGTGCTTTAGTCATTTTCCTCTTTCCCAAATTAAACTCCACATCCAAAAAACACCAGTGGACCCTATTACCATCCCAACACACATCAAAAACTACTCTCACCTCTCTCAAATCTCTAAGCAAGAACAATTAAGGTTTTCTAAGGAATTGGTCATCTAGGGCTCAAGGGTTGATTTTTCTTCAAAATTCTTTGTATCTCAGGCATGTATCTGTTCCTTAAAGTTTTTTTGTTAAAATTATGTTTAAGATTATTATCCATGTGGTTTAATTGTTTATTTGGAAATTGGGTTGAGGGATTTTAGGTACTACTGATTGAATTGCTTTTCTCATGGCATTTGTGAATCGTTTACATTTTGAATTAATGGCTTTTGAACTAATTGGGTACATGGGCATGGTAAACGGGAATAGGGGTCATGGATTCTTCCAAATTGATTTGATGAACTTGTGGGGGCCGTATATTCCTTCAAATAAATGGATTTTGGTATTGGAATTGGTGATAACCTCAACCCACCCTATGAAATTGGATTTAAAACAAGGATATATGCATATTGAAAACAAATTTGAACTATTGTATTGCATAGAAGGCTAACAGAATAAAAGTGTCATTGAAAGGCCTTTATAGCCATGAATTGATTTAAAATTAAACCTTAGGGGTCGTGGATTCCCTTAAGTTAATGGATAATTAGACTACGGGGGTCGTGGATTCCCTCAAATTAGTGAATAATTAGTCCACAGGGGTCGTGGATTCCCCCAAGTTGATGTTCAATGGAAATGGCATAATGATATTAGCTTTCAAATATAATTGGTATAACGATACCAATGGTATGTACCTAATGGATGGTCCTTTATTTTATAAATGGGAATATGTAAATGTTTGAATTGGACTTAAAAGGGGTTGTGTAACTGGCCATGAAGGTGGAAGTCCCGAGGGATCGATACTAGAAACCTGTATTTGTCGATGTGGGGGTTGATCTTAATGGTTGTCTACTTGTGTTGCACCTTATATATATTTATCACGGATTGGAGAAGGGCCGTGGATTCCCTGGTGTTCCTTGATACCTCTAGTTCGTGCGGTTAACACGTACTGGGGTCTTTTTGGTTAGAGGAGCCATACCCCTATAGCTCGTGGATACCTTTTTGACGGTTGAAGCTATATAGTCCAGGTTAATGTTTTAACTCTCATGCTAAACCTTATTCCCTATCTCGATATATTATATATATATATATTTATATATATTCATATATATATATGATTGTGTACATATGGTTTGGGAGTGAATTTGGACTGATTGATCAAGTCATTATTTTATACATTCCTTGAGTTACATGCTAATGCTCACCCTTCTAACCATCCCCAGATGTTGTATCTCCATGCGATGCAGGGTCCAAAGATACTTCTATTTCCTTATATAGTGGTAGATTATTCTCGGATTGTCCGTGAGTTGGCTTTGAAGTGGTGATCTTCTATTCTACAGAGGGCCCTCATTTCATGGTCTTGTCTTTACTTAAATCTTAGATTATTTCTATGGGTTCCATTTATTATGGCTATGGTCAGGGGCATGTCCAGACTTAGGTTGATGCTTGATTTCTTAGAGGCTTTTGTGGACAAAGTGTGGGTGGATTATCTTGTGGATTCTTAGATCCCTCTTGTTATTGATTTCAATATCTTGTTATATGTTCAAAACTCATCTCTATCTTATTATTTGTTCAAAACTTATCTCTGACTTGTTATTTGTTCAAAACTCATCCACTACTAGTTTTATTGTGTTCTGGTTAGCTAGGCTAATCGGGGTGGTCTCTTTTCCTTGGAAAACTTGAGATACCCATCATGAATAGGACTTGGTTTGGGTCGTGAAAATATTCCTGATTTTTGATATGAAGGGAAAGTTGGATGTTTTCCCATTGTTTATACTTGTTGGATCAGGGTTGGAATCATGAAACTTTTTAATGGAGGCTTGAGGGTTATGATAGATTTTGGCATTTGGATGGTTTCTCGTCTAAAGGATTGGTTAGGATATTTGTGACCAAGCGATTTAGCTTCGGTGTTAAGGTTTCAGCTCTTTGTGTAGAGCTTTGGTGCAACCTCCGTTTTTAGGTTTATATCAGTTGGGCATTCGTCTATAGGTGGGCTAATCCTAATCATTGCCTACCAGTTTGGCCTTCATCAATTTAGATTAATTGTGGTTGATTGATGTTTGGACAATACCTCATTGGCAGTGGATGGCTGTTTTTTCTTTTCTTGACCTTGATTCTTAGTTTTCATTGGAATTTTGGACTGTATTCTAAGGAAAATGAGTGTTATTCAGTAGGGGTTTGCATGGTTTCATCCTCAGTTGGTGGTACACCTTGGATAAGATCAGTCAGTTTTGAGAGTTTGTGCTTCGAATACCTTACTATTAGTTTCAAGAGTCATCCAGATCGATTAGCATCCTTTGGATTGATTGTAGACACTTCTCATCACCATTTATGTGTCTAGGTATCACCTTATAGGCTTATTCTTATGCTTTTCACTATGGACTTTTGGTGGATCAACTTTAGTTCTTCGAGGTTGGTGTGATAGGATTTTTCGTACAGGACTCAGATGACAACTTTGGTGAATCAGAGTATATTGTTAGTTTGGAAATGCAAAAGAAGGTTATATTTAGATACTGGAGTTAATCTTATGATTTATGCCTTGGATTGCCTTTGGCTTGGATGAGTTTTCACATGGTTATGCTAGTATAAATCTAGTATCAGTATGTTATGGTTTAAAAATTGAATACCAATTGGTTGTTGAGGTTGAATTTTGTTTATTTGAGAAATGATGTAAGCTGGAGGTCTATCGAAAACAACCTCTCTACTTCACCAGAGGTAGTGGTATGGTCTGCGTACTCTCTACCCTCCCCAGGTCCTACTAGTTAGGAATACACTGGGTATGTTGTTGTTGAGAAATAATTTAAGGAATATTTTGAAATATGGGTTATGTAATGACCCGGGACTACCCCCTAGTCATCACACGGTGCTCATGACCCCGAGGGACCACAAGTTAACCCTTTCTGATATCTTTAACTGAGCACTACATAATATACTAAAATAAATACGAAAAACTGGCGGAAACTTTCTATAAGGTTCAAAACATCTAAAATAATCAATACTGAAAAGTGAATACTAATACATATGTCCGAAAAGCCTCTAGTTGTCTGAACTGTGGAGCTGATGGGACATGTCCTTAACTAACTCCGTCTGCTGAAAATAAACTGAGTCTAATTCCATAAAAATAAGGATCATCCTCGAATGAAAAGGACTCACTTCTACGTCTACTGCTGCTGACTGAGTCTGGACTGCTAAGGGTGCTCTGGATCTCGCGCTACGGAACCTATGGTATAAGACACCATAACACAAGAGAAAAGTATGCGTCAGTACTTTGAATGTACTGGTATGCAAGATGAGGTAAGGCTAGATACAAGGGCTTATGTATGAGCATAGCTCAACTGAATAATTATGAGAGTACTGAATAAGGACATATGCATGAATGCACAACCATAACTGAAATCATCGTGACTCTGAATACTGAAACTTGGATAATGCTTCACTGACGTATGAACTCACTACTAATACAGAGAAACTAAATAACTGAATCTTATTATATTAATAACTGAGTACTGAAGTTGAGATTAGTCCTATCTAGCGAGTGATCTCTGAATCTGATGATACTGAAGCTGATTAACTGAATGTACTCATATCAATTACTGAGTTCTGATCTTGCTACTATCGTCTGACTAAATCTATGATCAAACCTTTCTAATGGATGATCTCTGAATCTACTAATAATGATAAAGAATGATTGTATCTTAGATCAGGCCTATCTAGCAGAAGATCTCTGAATATTTTAATAATAGAAATGATGGACTGAGTTTGAGATCAGGCCTATCTGACGGGTGATCTCTGGATCTATTAGTACTAATTATGATTAACTCTACATGAGACCAGTCCTATCTAGCGGGTGGTCTATGAATCTATGAAACTATCTAAGTTCCTTACTGAGATGGGTGACTGTATCTGGCAGTCCTGATTTTTGAGTTCTACTCTGAAGACTGATACTGAAACTGCAATTGTGGGAGTTCTCACTTAAACGACATACCCCAAATCTAATCTGGTGGGGTCCAACTTGTAACCCCAAATGGAAGGGTTTCAATACCATGCCACGGGTAAAGACCTCTGATATAGTCAAGCCTCTCTAACGGGTCACCCTGAAAAGAAAGTCAAGCCTAAGGAAGTATGATAGTCAAGCCTTAATCTAACGGGTGACTCCTGGTCCTGCACTGGCTACACAGTTCTGGAGTTTAGGGATTGCTGCTAACGACTCTACCTCTATAATGGGAAGCCATCATCCCTGCACTCGCTCGGTGCTAGCTACTACTCCCAACTGAAGGACTCTGAACTGATTCTTATACTAAACTAAACTAAACTGAATCTGTTACTGATTTGATTATGTTACTTGACTAATCTGACTAAGTTTACTTGATTCCGTTATCTGACGAAATACTTCTGAATTCTACTTTCTGTATGAATATGAATGAGTTCTGTAACTTACTGAGCTTTACTGAAATCTGAACTGAGTACTGAGCTTGATTAGACTGAATACTTAATTTTCTTAACTCCTGTCACTAACTGAAATATACTGATCATAGCACGACTGAGATTATCTTGAGACTGACTCGGCTCTAGACAAGCAGCTATGTTTTAGGGTATTAAATACCCCCAGGACTCAATAACATAAATAAATAAGATATGACAACTCTTGTGTAATAATCATAACAATAAACTATCATTCGCAATATAACCAATGAAGCATCATCTTGAGCACTTGGGAATCTTAAACATGTAATTGTAAAGGAAAGCATGCTATTGTCTCATAACTCATCCAACAAGGAGTTCACATGAACAGGAAGACATGCAACATACCATAATTCATTCATTTAGTCCTTTCAATAAACACTTAGCATGCACTAGTTGACACATACTTGGGGATATTATACTTCATGTTACAGTAACACTATTTTCTTCACATAAGCAATTTATCAAGTATGTGTGAGGCACCTTTTGGTCATACAACTTTCATCACACCCAATTAACATAATTACATAATTCAGAATGCTTATTGAAGGGGCTTTATCATGAACATCACATAATATACACATACTAAGGTCAAAGATTGAATCTTTATAATCAAAACATGAATCAAAACTTATCAACAACATGAACTTGAATTCGTATTCACATAAATCATGAAAACTCATAAAACATAAACTTTAAAATTTTGAAAAGGATTCTTGAACTTCTTGGGTGGAAGGAACCCAAGAATCAACATCCAACATACCTTTCTATGTAATTCTTGAAAGATTCAGTGTGAAGCCTTGATGATTTGGGTCTTGGATTAGAAACCCTAGGTCTTGTTCATGAAGAAAATTGAGAGAAAATAATAATATTTGGGTGTAAATTTGTTGAATCTCGTGTTAAAGAGTATATATAGGGGTTGGAAAAAGAACCTTTTATCCCTTGGAATTAAAATCCAAAACTGGAAAAATCCTGATTTAACGTGCTGGCGCGACGCGCCAGAATCACGCCAGCTTACTGGAAATTGGACAATTGGGAATCTGAGCCTTGGCGTGACACGGTGGAAATTGCGTTGCCACCTTGGTTGCAAATAGGAAAGACACCGCGACGCGGTGGAATGGTGGAGGCTCACTAGAATTTGACTATTGCCATTTTGGCTAGCTCCATAATTTGCTAAAGTGCTAGGTGGCACACTGTCTCACTAAAATGGCTCCAACTCTTGGCTCAAGTGTCGGATTTGGATGAATTTGGTATCGAAGAAAAGCTTTTTCAATTGTCTACATGACAAAAATTTGATATTAGGGAAATTCTACATGGTTTAAAATATTTCTCACTTTGGAAGTCACCCCTTAATATTTTAAGGACGAAATTATATTTCACTTGACACGCTCTAAGGCTCAGACTATGAGAGAAGTTTGTGAAGTTTTATAGGTTACCTATAGCAAAATACCTTGGGAGAATTGTATATCCGTAGAGGTTATCTAGGTAGTCACGGTTGAGGCATGCGGGCCTAGTACCTCGTTATTTCGAGGTCTTAGTCTCTTTCTATCCCTTGACTTTTGCGGACAGAAGTCATTTTAGTAGGGGATATTGTAATGACCCTCCAATTCATTTCCTTAATTCACACACATTTTTGGTATTTTGGGCCTTCCTACAACATCTATAGGTCATTTATGACTTACTAGAAATATCGGTTTGGTTATCGAGCATTGTTTTGAGATTTAGACTCATTTCCTTATTTTGGAGTTATCTCTATTAAGGTGTTGGTCTCAGACTAAAAATCTTAGTAAACGACCTCAAATTTGAATTCTGACAGTGCCATCAAATTCAAAATGTAGATTTTAGGCCATGAGGACCCATGGTTTAGATATCGAGGCTTCCAAACTCATTTTGGGCTATTGGGTTGATTTTGGTTAAAATGAACCTTTGGATGTGGGACCCATGTTTGATCAAAATTACCTCTGATGGAAATTTCAATGGCACCTTAGTCACGACCCGAATCATGTCCTAGTCGGGACAGGTATCTCAAGTTCATAGAGGACCGAAGACCACCCCTTAGCCTAGTCAACTAGAACACAATATGAATAACAACGAAAGATAACCAGAGTATAAAGATAAGAGAGTTAATGTAGCTAAAATGGAACTAAGATTAACTAAGAAATAACAACCTACAATCTCTCCAAAAAATCCTCTAAACCGAAATACAAAGTTAGGTTCGGACATGGCCCCGACCATGGTCAAACTATAATCCAAAAGTACAAAAAAAATTGATGGGATTTTTATACTCATAAAGAAAGAAATGAAATATCTGACCTTCTGGGAGATGGATGCTCACCACTTCAACACAGTCCAAATGACGAACTAGAATCACCTAACTCTACACAAGGTAAGTAAAGAATCCACTAGGACTCTACAACATAAAATAATGTAGCATCTGGGGGACAGTTAGAAGGGTGCACACTAGCATATAACTCAGGGTAAGGGATAATATTATGCCATCTTCCAAAACAAAACCAATCTCAATGTACATGTTCACATACATGTATATACACACGCACACACATATATATGTATGTGTGTATGTATAAGATGTTGGGATAGAGTGAAGGTTTAACCATGATATTTAAAAATATTAACCTTGGTTGTGTAGCTCTATCCTTCCTAAAAAACACCCACGGGCTATATGGGTCCTTCTTTTCTCGCTGGAAGGGCCCAGTGTGTGTTAGCCGTACGAACCATAGAAGTCCAAGTAAAGGCCAGGGAATCCATGATACCATGAAAATACAAGGTATCTATATCAAGTGTGACTATAAACACGATCAAGAGAAACCCTATTTCGGTAAACGTGGTTTTCAGTATCGGTCCACCCCGGGACCTCTACTTTCAACAACGAGCTATATGACCCCCTATAATCCCAATTAAAATATTTGCACATAAACTCATCTACTTAATCAAGGATTCATTTATTAAGGAATTAATAATTCGGTATCGTCATACCAATTATGCTTGGAAGCTAGTCCATGTAAGATGAGGAAGTCCATAACCCCCATTTGACTCCCAAGTTCAAATTTAAAATCAATACATAGCCTCTAAGGTATTTCAAAATCATTTATGTTCTATTATCCTTTTATGAAATGCAAGGTTTTAAAAGTGGGTTAAATTATGTACGTATCCATGTTCCAAAACCAATTTCATAAAGTTGGGTTGGTTAAACCCAATTCAAAACCATTAAACCATAATGTTGGGGGAATGCATGATCCCCATAATTTATCAAATAAATTTTCATCAAATTAGGGGAATCCACAATCCCCATCCTATCCACCATGCCCATACACCATAATGGTTTTAAAAATCCATTCATAAAGCACAAACAAATGTACATAAACCATGGGAAAAAACAACCAAGTAACATCTTTCAAAACTCTAAACCCATCATTCAAAAACCATAATTAAATTCACATAAACCATGATAAAACACATGATTTTATATAAAACTATGTTAGTAAAGATATACATTCTTGTAAACACCAAGAATATGGAGAAGAAACTACATGTTCAGCCCTAGATGACCAACCCTTAAAAACCCTAGCTTTGCTCTTTGCTTGGGAATTTAAGTGACAAGAGAGTGTTTATGTTATCTTTAAGATGTGGAAATTGGGATAAGGGAATGTTTTATGTCATGGAATAATAGTTGGGTAAGAGAAAAAGATCACAATGCCCTTAATAAAATTGTGCAGGAATTTTAAGTCCTAGTTGCTATGGGTCACGTAACGACTCATGGTCACTGGTCATGTGTCATGACCAAGACTTGTAGCCTGGGCAGAAGCTCATGGCCTCCTTAATGGTTTTTTCATGAGTCCCACCCTAAAATTTTTGACCTCACCCTACGACTCGTAGTATCTATAAATAACCAAGACAGTAATAAAGGCTATCTCATTTGTGAGACTACGAGTCCCTCCTAAAACTCATGAGGATCTAGTCGTGATCCCAATAGAAACTTAGGGAAACTTTACTGGTTTGACTATAATAGGCACTATATGACTCATGAGGATTCTTCATGACTCATCTCCTAAGTCGTAACCTGAGTAGTAAGCACAATCACTAAGAAAATTAAGAGTCCAAATACCAGGGGATTTATATTACCCTCCTCCCAAAATCCATTATCCCTGAATGAGGAGTCAAGGCACGCATTAGCATGATAACAAGAAAGGATGCCTACATACACAAATGACATATTTACAAGGCCACAAAGAAGAAAACAAAAACCATAACTCAGGCATTTTCATCCAACGCGGGGAATAGGAATAGATATCTGGACTTTATATGCTCTTCAACTTACCAATTAGATTCTTCCACCTTTTAATTCCTCCCAAGGACTTTCTCTAAATCCACATCATTAGTCCTCTATCTATGGAATTTCCTATCTAAGATCTTGACGGGACTTCCTTATAAGATAAGGAATCTTAAATACCGACATTCTCTATAGGGAAAACCAAAAGAAGGATCACCTATACACTTACTTCAACATCGACACATGGAAAACCAAATTAATGGAACCCATATATGGAGGCAAATCAAACTTATAAGCAATATTTTCAATGCTCCTTAAAATATGATATTGACCAACATAATGGGGACTGAGCTTTTCCTTTTTACTAAACCTCATCACTCCCTTCATATGAGAAACTTTCAAAAAAAGCCAATCACCTACATCGAACTCCAACTCCCTTCGCCTCACATCCACATAAGAGTTTTGTAAACTTTGGACAGTCTTAAGCCTATCCCTAATTAACTTCATCTTTTCCATGTCTTGGTGAACCAAGTTAGGAACAAACAACCTAGTCTCACCAACCTCAAACCACCCAATAGGAAACCTACACCTTCTACCATAAAAAGTCTTAAAATGAGCTATCTGAATACTTAAATAATAACTATTATTGTATGAGAACTCAATGAGAGGTAAGTGATCAACCCAAATACCTCTAAAATCAATCACGCAAGCCCTTAGTCTGTATAGTCCATTCGTCTTTTCCTTCAGTCTGTGGGTATAATAAAGTGCCAATGTTCACCTTAGTCCCCAAACCTCTATGAAACAAGTTCCAAAAGTGAGAATTCTATTGCATACCTATATCTGAAATAATGGACACCAACATATCATGTAACTTGGAGATTTCCTGGATAAACAACTTAGAAAAGTCCTCACTATAATAGTTAGTCCTTATATGCAAGAAGTGAGAAGACTTAGTCATCCTATCCACAATGACCAAATCAAATCATATTGATTATGAGACTACGAAAGACCTGTAATGCAATCCATGTTGATTATCTACCACTTTCACATGAGCAACTCAATATCATGAGATGTTCCACCAAGCATCAAGTGCTCAACTTTTACTTGATGAAAAACTATATGCTTATCCACAAAGTTAACCACATCCCTCTTTATATTGTTCCACCAATAGATCTCCTTTAAATCATGATACATCTTTGTTGAACCTAGTGAAATGTATACCTTGACTCATGAGCTTCATTTAAAATTCTCTCTCACTGCCCATAAAATTTAGGAACACACACGCTACTTTGTTACCTCAAGATATCATCTTCACTAATATTAAGCTATCCCACCTCATCCTTAATCTATGTAAGAATAGGATCCAAATCTTGTTTCTCCTTCACATTAATACCGAGAGATGATTTAACCACTTATTACAAAATTAACCCTCCATGGTTAGAGTCCAAAAGATGAACTTACAAATTAGCTAGCTGGTGAATATCCTTCTCTAATCCATGCTTTACCTCATCCTCATAAGATAAACTCCCTATGAAAAACCTTCTAAGAGCATCATCAACCATATTAGCTTTACCTGGATGATAGTGAAGTCTTATATCATAGTCCCTTAGAAAATCAAGCCATCACCTCTTTTGAAGATTCAACTCCTTTTGGGTAAAAACATACTGTAAGCTCTTATGATTTGAATAGATGTCAACAAGCACCCCATAGAAATAATGACACCAAATCTTCAAAGCAAAACCACAACCGCCAACTCCTAATCATGAGTCATATAATTGCTTTCATGAACATTAAGTTGCCTAGAATCATAGGAAATAACCTTGCTATGCTGCATTAAAATACAACCTAGTCCCACACGGGATGGATCACAGTACACTACAAACCCACCAGTACCCTTAGGTAGGGTCAATACTGACGCAAAAGTCAACTTATACTTCAACTTCTCCAAGCTATCCTCATAAGAATCCAACCACAAGTACTTTATCTTTTTTTGGGCCTACTTTGTAACAGAGCAACAATACTAGAGAAACTCTTTACAAACCTCGTATAATACCCAGCCAAGCCCAAAAATCTCCTAATGTTGGTTGGAGTCGTGGGTCTAGGACAGCTCTTAACAACCTTAAATTTCTATAGATCTACCTTCATCCCCTCGCTAGAAGTAAGATGACGAAGAAAAGTCACATCATTTGGTTAAAACTTACACTAAGGAAATTTAGCATACAATTTTTGATCCTTAAGAGTCTGTAATACAATTTAGAGATAATTGTCATGATCCTTCTCACTCTTAGAATACACTAATATATCATCAATGGCGACAATAACAAACAAGTCCAAAAACTATGTAAGAACAAGATTCATAAGATCTATGAAAGTAGCCAAAGCATTAGTCAATCCAAATAACTTAACCAAGAACTCATAGTGACCATACCAGGTTTGGTAATCAATCTTGGGAATACATTATCCCTAATCTTCAACTAATGATAATCCAAGCAAATATAAATCTTACAGAAACATCTAGCAACCTAAAGCTGGTCAAAAAGATCATCTATTCTACGAAGAGGATACATATTCTTCATAGTAACCTTATTTAATTGTCGATAATCTATAGACATCCGAAGAGACCCATCTTTATTACACATAAAAATCATGGGAGCACCCCACAAGAAATACTAGGATGAATGAATCCTTTATCAAAGAGATCTTTTAACTACTTTTTAGCTCTTTTAATTTAATTGGAGCTATTTTGTTTGGAGGAATAGAGATTGGATAAGTATTCGATAGAAGATCAATCCCAAAGTATACTTTCCTATCAAGATAAATTCTGGGAAGATCGTTGATGAACACCTGAGCAAAACTTATTGATAATAAGGATAGATTACAAAGAGGTTCCCTTAGAAATAGAATCCTTAACCCAAATAAGGTGATATAGACACCCCTTCAAAATTAAATTTTGGGCTTTAAGACGAGAAATAAACCTCCTTTTAGGAGCTAAGGAACTTCCCTCCTATTCAATTACCAGTTCTTTAGGTAATTAGAAACTGACCTTTTGGGTCTTAAAATCCATAATACCATAGCACAAATGAATCCAATCCATCCCCAAGATAATATCAAAATACACCATGTACTACTCTATTAGATCTATCGGCATCTCCCTATGAAAGATAGACACCACATAACCCCTATAGACCTTTCTAGCCATAAAAGAATCACCCATTGAAGTAGATACAGAGAAAGGTTAGGGAACAGCCTCATGACCAAAACTAAAATACACAGTCACAAAGGGAGTCACATAAGAAAGGGTAGACTCCAGATTAACCAAAAAATACACATCATGAGAGAAGGGTTATAACATATAAGTAATAACATTAGGAGATGCCTCAGATTCCTAGTGATTATCAAGATCATAGTGACAATTTCAGCTAGTTTTGGTACAAAAAGTAGCACCCCTTTAGTACATGAGCTAAAGTAGTAGCAATCGGTACCTTATTAGCTCTCGTGACAACTTAAGCTATCGGAAAATGTGACTATAATCTACTAGGATGACCATAATTATTGAACTGATTCCTCTCCTCATCGCACTGGCCATGGTAAAGCTATCTAAAAAATTAATAAGAAGGATGTGATAGGTTTGAATGAGCTCTACTAGCAAGATATTGGGCACCCCATTCCTTAAAACCACTATTAACTAATAATGCCAAAAATGCACCCTCAAACTAAAGATTTTACGGTCACCGTCAACTATACTAACACCAAAAAGGTTAGGTTTGAATCCAAAGGGAATACGTGGAATTGAGGCTCTCAGCTATTGTATTCAATAGGCAAAATTGGAAAAGTAAATGGTGGGATTGCAATGTTAATATCAAACAAGCAGCTAGTATCAACTTTTGTTGTAATCAGTCATCGGTGAACACTAGGATTGTGTTCCCCCTATCTTTCCTACTCCATAGGATTATCATTCTTTATTAAACCAACCAAATTCCTTGTATGCAAAATCAGGTAAGTTATGTACCACCATTCATCTTTTAGACTAGCTGACAGATTTCACCTTTTACCTTTTGAGTTTCAAGATGTTGCCTTACTAACCCTTATCCTAGATCCCAGTTAAATATTACATTTTGAGTCTCTAATTATTATATGAAAAATAACTATCTTACTTAGATACTGCACAGTAGCATCAATCGACAACTAAACTTCAAATTACTATTGTAATTATCTTTTCCAAGTCACTACTCCTCTTTTGGATTAAGTAAAAATAATATAGGTGTGATCCTAATATTTTCAACAACTAAAATAGATAATAAAGTGAAGATAATACAATACATGCATTGGTATCATTTCAAAAAAAATGTAACACTTCCCCTACTTTATCAATTCGCCTGGGTTTCCATAACCCTAGCTAGGGGTTAGCTGCTCATGGTAACAACCTGCATATTTGGTCTAGAATTTTAAACCATCATTCCTACATGTGTAAACTATAATCCTATGATTTCTATATGAATATATATGTCAAGACCATTCACTATGTGTATAAAGTGTTGTCGATGTGAATCATGGTCATAGAAAGCACTTAGAGCAAAGTCGAGTTGAGAACACTTTTATCAATTGAGTTTTTGTATTTGATCCTATAAGGGTCAAATTTAATCAAGTTTATCTCCTAGAATATAACTATTTAGGTTTCCTACTATATATCAAATGAAATATCTTTGAGTCTTAATTCAAACACATCTAATTTCACCTTAATCTGGTATCGGAGAAGAAATTTATGCTCATTTTCGTTCGAACTATTTGTATGTCAACTGGGTGATGACAAAGCTGACAAGAGGTGACTAAGGTGACGACTAAGTTGACTTGCCATCAACTAACTGACAAACTATCAGCTCTAGTCATCAGCCTAGGTAAGTAAATGGTAAATCCTAACCTAAAAGTGATGACTAGGGTAACGAGCCATCACCTAACTAATGGGCTGTGAACTTCGCCATCAATTGAAGAATTTATGAAACTTTTTTTGGTTTCTTTAGGGGTATTTTATCCTTTTCTCACATCAAACCTTACCCCATGACTTTATCACCTTATACATGAAAGTTTCACATTATTAGTTAGTTTTTAATATTTACTCTACTCTAACTCTCAAGATAAAATAAATTAGGGTTTCTTCCCAAGAATAATAAATCCAAGATTTCTTCCCCAAGAACTTAAGAATTTAAGTTTCAATTTCAAGCTTTCATAAAAAAACAAGAAATTCAGGTATATGGAGTTTGTACAATGTTAATCTTTCATCCTTATTCCTAAAAGTATGATTTTTAATTTGAATTTACATGTTTTAAATTAGGGTCTATCCCCAAATTCTCATGTATTGAAGCATAGCATTACTTTGTGATTTAAAAGACTAAGAGCGTAAAAGTTGTACTTATTCATGTTCTAAACTACAAGTTAGATATTTTGTCTTGAATTTTATTATTTTGATGAAAAATTGTTATTATCCTAAGCTTAATACATCCCCGTTATTAAATTCATGTATTATACTCATGTATTGAACTGTCTAATGTTTTGGGTCTCTGAATTTTGACTTTATATTACTGTTGTAAGAGTTGTTATTTCAGATATTTCAAATTATAAGTTAGTCAACCCATATTTTATTATTAATCTCAGTTTTTATGCTCATGTCCATCACTATCAGTTTATATGTTTATAATTACTTCAAAATCTATATCTAGTATTGTTTTCAAAATACCATGACCTAAGCTTATCAGTTATCAGTGCATGCACCAGTTAGTATTTTAGTGTCTTTATGTTGGGAGTAGGATTAAACATCGAGTGGGAAGTGTGGGTTCAGCGCATCCTATTTCCCCAAAAACTATGTGCCATCGTAGGTTTAGAGGCCTCACTAGAAAGTGTTTCCCCTTGCTCAATATAGGCTCAATATAGTGATCATTACAATTCAGGTTCTATTATTATGGTAAGGATAAAAAAACCCTCTTTAATGCGGGTCATACATTGGAGTCCATTATACCTCACATGGTTTATGTCGGTTACATGATAGCTCCCATAATTTCAGTCAGTATTCAGTTTATCTCAATTTTGGTTTGCATGACTAAGTTATTAGATATCAATAATTATTCAGTCAGTTTTATAGATTATTCATGTTATCAATATCATGTCAGTACATGATATACTTGGTTTTACATTCTAAATTTTATATGTTCATGTTATTGATGCTCAATATCCATACATGATCCTCAGTTCAGTTTTACAACATGTTCATCTTTACAAGAATTTACATATAGTATTCATGTTTTACTGTTTTCCATCTTTAGTTCTACTTATTCTACAAAAGTAAAGATTTAAGAAACTAAGTATAGTGATTCACCAGCTTATCATATTATGTTTGTTACACATAATTTAAGATAATTCAGCTTTAAGTTGATTTCAGTCACTTGGTGAGTCTACTAGCCCATATCATGCATGTTTTAAGATTATGTATCTATTTAGTTTTACTTATTGCATTCACCCCCACTTAGTCGGTACATGCTAGAAGTAATGAACACATATACGTCAGTGAGGCTATATTATTTTATAATATAGGTACCATAAGTAGTCCATACACTAGAGTCAGATAGTTCTTAGATTTTAGCTAGGAAGTGATAAGTTCTCCTATTTTGAAACTCCAGTCCATTGCAGTTCATGTGTTGTATTTTGATTATCCATATGTATTTATTAGTGGTAGTTGGAGGCATGTCCTAGCTATCTATAGTAAGTATAGTAGAGGCTTCATAGATGGTCAATCCGAGTCATTAATGTAATTCAAGTTCTTTCTTCATTTTTATCATGTTGTAAACTTTATTAGTATTACATTAATTTTGATTTTCTCATGATTATGTTTCCACTTGGTAAATTAGATTTTATACAATTTAAATCAGTTACTCAAGTAGTATGCCAATTCATGGGTTAACTTGGGAACACTTGTGGTTCCAAGCACTATATTATGACTAGGGGTATTCTCGAGTCATGACAAATTTGGTATCAGTGTCCAAGGTTCAAGTGTTCTAGGGTGTTTATGAAGTCGTGTCTAGTAGAGTCTTATAGAATGGTACAAAGATGTGTGTACTTTTCTTCAAGAGACTATAGGGCATTTAAGAAATATTTCTCTTCTTTCATGTCTCAGATTGTGCTATAAAAGTGTTCTCTAAGAAACTTACGCAGATTCTTACATTACTCTATTCACGCCAACTCTGCCTTATTATTGAGGCAATAAAAATAACAAATCTTAAATCCGTACTTATAGAGTTTTCTCAGATAGTCCATACAGAGTAATAGGATAACATACATGATTAAAAGTATTGAATCAGTGCCTTTGTGTTCCAAAGTTTTAAGGATTTCATTCATGTTCATGAAAATCGTGCACTAAGCCAAAGTCATATATGTTTATAGATACCTTCTCAAAATCCTATGACAACATATGATCTATAGTTAAAAGCATGAACCTAAAAGTTAAGAGTAGTAGAGTGGGGATAGTGTTATTTGATTTTAGTAGATTATGTATCCATGGCTCTAGTTGTATGAGAGATGAACCAGCAGGCTTCTAAATAGTGTGTGCAAGAATTTAAGTTTGTTGATTTTAAATCAAGTATGATGATGTATTTTTGATCTAGAGGTGTACCAAAGGTGATATATGATTGTATTATTTCTATGTTTTAAGAATGTGTGCTTAGATAGTACCCTTGAGATGTTAAGTGCGAGCTATGCAGTATATGATGTTCTTACCAGCTAAGTTGTGGGTTATAGGTTGAGATATTGGGGATATCCACGTTAAGTGTAAGAATCTATGTTTTAATCTTGGAGGATTGAGGTAATAGAAAAATGAGTTGAAATTCTAGATGGTGTGAACTCAGGGTATGGAGGCACTCCTGAAGATTTTACATTAGTAAGTGTTTAAGGTATTATATGATAACTATTGGGGCTATAGAATGTTAAGAGTTCTATCTCAGAAGGAAGTATTAGCAGTGGGTTTTACACTTTCAGGTGTAGTCTTTCAGGGTGAGTTTATTATTTATGTATTGTTATATCTCGGGATCAAGAGTAAAGTGGTTTCAATTAAGTATAAGCTTTATTAAAGGAGTTCACAGAATTAGAATGATGGATTAAATCTAAGGGGGAGATAATAGAATAAGGAACTAAGTCAGACTCTCAAATTCTAGTAGTGATGCTAGTGTATTGTAGAACATCAGTAGGCAAGGAAGATACCCGGTCCCTTTCTTATCTCGGTACAAGTTTTTGCAATTCAGTCATTATGAAACCTACTCAAGCCTTACAAGTCAGCTCTATGATCATAGCTCATATTCATGCACTTTATAGAAAATCATGTACGCTCCTAGTCCCTAGTATAAGGAGTTCTATAACACCCTAATTATCTGAACCGAAATACAACACGGTGCTCGTGACCCCGAAGGACCACAAGCTAACCCATGAATGATATCTGTACCTTTACACTGGTTAATATGACATGAAAATACGGAAAAATACAATGAGAGGTGGTAAGGTTCAATACTGAACATTCTGAATAATAACAATAACGTTTGACATAGAGTGGTATCTCAATACCAAAACAAATCTGAAATACTGAAGTTTGAAAAACATGAAAAATACTGTAGTCGTCTGAAAGCCTCTAACTGTCTGACTAAGGAGTTGATGGGACATGTCCCCAACTAACTCTGTCAACTGAAAAATTGAACTGATATGATAAAATAAGATCACATCCTCAGAGAATGAGGACTCACTGCTAAAAATCTGAACCCTGGAATACTACTGCTGCTGATGATCTAGGAGTCGTGTCTCTGAACCTATGGTGTAACATAAAAAGAAAACACCATAGCGCAAATGCTTCAGTATAAAATAATGTACTAAGTATACGTGTGAGATAGGCTGAATACATGTGGCTTAGATGTATGAATGATAATAATCGACTGACTAATATGAACGTGAGAGTGCACACATGAATACATAGTAACTGAGATCGTGAGAACATGATAACTGAATCCATATACTGATGACATGAATTTATTGATATCTAGCATGAATGATACCGGAGTTTCGATAATTGAAATAACTAATAACATGTGTGACTGTGTCTGACAGTCCTAAGTCTGATGGAACTATCTAAGTTTCGTACTGTGACTGAGTTGACTATATCTGACAGTCCTGAAATCTGAAGAACTATCTGAGTTCTTTTACTGATACTTATACTGAAATTGTAGGAATAGTTATTTAACCGACATACCCCAAATGCGCTAGAATAGCTGAGCTGGGGTCCAATCTATGCCCTGATTAGAAGGGTTTCAATACCGCGCCACTGGTAAAAAAAATTGTGGGTACCCTCATCTGACAGTGTCCCCAAAAGAGAATAGTGGGGCCCTTATCAGACAGTACTTATCCACCTCATCAACCCTCATCTGATAGTGTTGATGTTTCAACCTATGCTGGCTACATAGTTCTGGAACATAAGGATGACTACTAAGAATCACACCCTCATTTGACAGTATGTGTTTCAACCCTTGGGTTCACGTGGTGCTAATTTCTACTCCCATCTGAAAAGACTGAACATAATTGACTGACTGTTCATGGACCGAGTTTACTGAATTCTGTCGAGTGATAGAATACTATTAATATCTGATAACTGACCGAGTTCATGAGATTACTGATCTTACTGAGTACTGAGTTCATGATATTTCTGAGATTTTCTGAGTCACATGACTGACTGACTCTATGGAACATGGCTTAACTGAGAGTATCGTGAAAACATGACATGGCTCTAGGCACACAACTATATTTTTCGAGTACAAGTACCCCCAAGACTTGATAGAAGGAAACTGACAAGGCATGACATTCCTGAATACATGACCAATACCAATAATTCGTAATACTTCTTGATCATAGGAATAGAGTTCATAATTCGTAATCCCATAAAATAAGGGATTTCATGCTTCACATGGTTATCACAGTCATGATCATGGAAGGGAATGCATATAACATGTACATACTTGCATGATTCCAGTATCATGAATGTTGCATAACACAACAGTCAATGCACAATAAGAGAATGGAAATTGTGTTACATCATAAGCATTAGCATGGACTTGTCATTTAGATACTATTGAGTCATAAGGAACATGATTTTATCATTCTAGGCATTTTATCAAACACCTTACATGCACACATTATAGAATAGGTGAAATCATCAAATTAAGAATCTAAAACTACCTAAACTCATAGGTTTTCAATCAACAAACTCACATTCTTCATAGAAAGTCACCAAGACACCATCTTGAAACATAAATAACAACTATCAACATGAACATGATTAAATCACAATAAGAAAATCACAATAGGTTATTTAAAACATGATTCTTGGACTCCACGAATGAAAGAGATCCGTGGATGAACACTACGCATATCTTAGTTCAAGATTTCGTGAAGATTGACGGAGAGATTCTTGAAATTTGATGATGAACTCCCTTGGAATTGAACTTTCTATGAAAACCCTAGGGCTTGTTCTTGAGAGTTTTTGAGAGTAATTGAGTATAAGTTGCTGAATTATGGAAAAATATCGTGTTATAAGGCTTATTTAGGGTGGGGAAATTGACCCTTTTAATCCTAGGACACTTCTTTAATTTCTGAGAAAATTTCATGATTTTTATCCTTGGCGCGACGCACCACTATCACGCCAAGTCACTGGAAAGTGACAAATGGGAAATTGCATGGGGACGTGATGCGGTGCTATCGCGTTGACACCTTGTCTGCGACCTGGAAGTTTGGTGCGACGCGCCACTATTATGGAGAAATAATGGAAATTGAAAATTGTCGTTTGAGCTATTTCCGCAATGTGCTGGAGGCTCAGGTGATATACTGTCTCACTAAAAAGGCTCTAACTCTTCGTCCGGGTGTCGGATTTTGGCGAATTTTATATTGATGGAAAGCTTATTGAATTTTCAACATGAAAAAAGTGAAAATATTTAAAATTTCTCATGGAATAATCATCATTCACTTTAGAAGCTAATATTAGGCATTCTTGGAATAAAATTAGCAAGGAAGAAAATTCGGGTTATTACAAGTTCCAATTTGCTTAGCAATATGAATCATATTCCCTGAAATCATGAACTCCAAACTCAGGTCATGCATCTCATGAATCATGTACTCATGTTTACAGTATGCTCAGTTCCCATAACTAATGCTACACTCTTAATGATCAGCAAAACTTTAGATTATGTCATGTATGTCCTCAATTTTGATCTCTTTAATCAATTCATGATTTTGATACTTTATTACTCAGTCCTCAGTTAAGTGTTAAAGTTATACATAGTATTTTTTTATGCTTCAGGTCATCATATTCTAACATTTAGTGACCTTTCCTTATGAAATAATAGTGGTGATGAGAAATTGTTTAGATGGGAGAGAGTAATGGAGAAGATTATTGTATGCTTATTTTATCTATAGCTCTAAGTGTGAAGGGATATTAAGGAAAATCTTTTGGTATAGGTCATAGATAGTTGAAAATTCCTATAAAGGTTTGTTTGCCTAGAAGTTTATATGTGGTTATAATGATAGGTTTGAATATCATGTTAGTATATAAATGGATGGGTGTATTCTGCATTAGTGAATTCCTAGTAAGAGGTTGAATTAAGTTTTTGAAGTGGTAAGAAGAATTATTCTTGTGATGTGAGATATGAAACATGCATGAGCTATCAAATACATGTCTTAGACTAGTATTATGGTGTTATGTGTGGTACCTTGTAACTTTGAATAGGCTTGAACATGGTGAGAGAATTTAGTTCAGCTCAGACTTTAGTAGATGGAGTTATCAACTCCCATGTGAGAAGTACTAGTTAAATCAACGATCATAGTATTTAAGAGGATAAGTATAGTTGAGGGAGTATTTGAGAAATATGTCTAAGCTTGAAATTTAGTAGTAGTATTGCCTAAGGAAAAGTTATTCTATCCTAGCTTATGTTTTATAGGCCTGTAGTCAATGATTATAGAGTTGTAACCATATTGAGACTCCTTATTCAGATATCTCATTCAGGTAATTCCCAAGAATTATTTACTCCCTAATGTTATTAGAACTTCTTAGAAAAGTGTTCGGAAAATACTCTAGTTGAGTATAAACTCTCAATATGATTCAGTCCATATAAATAAAAATTCAGTTTAGTAGTCAGACAAATAAGTTCCTATGGTTTTGCATCTTTTCATCTAGTCTTACTATTTGAAGTTTCATGGATATGGATATTCTATGAGATAATTTGTTTGCATACATGTAAGTTGAAAATTCAGTTTAGTCCATGCATCATGTTTCAGATTCAGCTATGTAATTATGTTTGAGTTCATAAGTGTTTGGTGCATGATATCATTTTTCTAAGTATTCTAGCTCAGATGTTACAATACTCTTTGTATGACCTAAGCCTCATTATCTCATGATTTGTTCTTACATAATGTACTTATAGATACCATGCAGTCCTTTTTTCTTTGATTCCTATACATGCTTTGTTGAGGGATAATTTCTAATGAGAAGTTATATACTTTATTCCATCCTTAGTAGATCTTGGAATTTTTGTTGCATTGGTTATCACTTCGCAGTTCTATATGTATGATCGTATCATGAACATTTCGAGTGAGTTCTAAACTTTTAGCATGAATCAGCTCCTTATAGTCAATAAAGTCAAGTTGGCTCAGAAATCGGTTTCAAAATATAAGTCTTAATACTTCAGCTCAGCTATATCCTTAATTAGCAGACATTTTATGTCTATGGTATTCCATATTTATAAATCATCAATAAGTTTCTACCCATCATTCGAGGATGAATGATTCCAAGGGGGAAATAATATAACACCCCACACTTTCGGGCTAAAATTTATACCATCGTTCCTAGGTGTGTAAAGTCTAATCCTATGATTTGGATATGAATAATGTGTCATGACCATTCTGTGTATAAAGTATTTTCAATGTGAATCATGGTCATAGGAATCACTTAGAGCAAATTCGAGTTAGGTGACGACTAAGATGACAAGCCATCACTTAGGTGATGACTAAGCTGACGAATCATCAATTAAGTGATGAGTCATCATCTCTAGTCCTCTTCCTAGGTCAGTAAATGGTAAATCCCAACCAGAAAGTGATGACTAGGGTAACTAGCCATAACCTAACTGACGAGTCGTCAACCTTGTCATCAACTGAAGAATTTCTTCAACCTTTTTTGGTTTCTTTATGGGTACTTTGCTCTTTTGCTTACTTCAAACCCTACCCACATGAATTAAATCACCCTATAAATGATAGTTTCACATCATTATTCACTTTTTAATGTTTACTCTCCTCTTCACTCTCAAGAGAAAAAAATTAGGGTTTCTTCCAAAGAATAAGAAATCCAAGCATTCTTCCCCAAGAACTCAAGAATTCAAGTTCCAATTTCAAGCTTTCATTAAGAAATCAAGAAATTTAGGTATGTGGGGTTTTAACAAGGTTAATATTTCATCCTTGTGCCCTAAAGTATGATTTTCATGTTGAATTTACATGTTTTAAATTATATTTCATCCTCAACATCTCATGTATTGAAGCATAGCATTACACTGTGATTTAAAGAACCAATTGCGTAAGATTTGTACTTATCTATGTTCTAAACTACAAGTTTTATATTTTGTCATGAATTTTGTTTTTTTGATAAGAAATCATTATTATCCTAAGTTTAATACGTCTCCATGCTTAAATTAATGTATTATACTCATGTATTGAACTGTCTAATGTTTTAGGTATCTGAATTTTTACTCCTTATTATTGTTTTAAGAGTTGTTATTGTATTTTAGAAATCATTTAGTGCTTGCCGGTTATGAACACCCGATACCTATGTGTTTACTTGTTATTTCAAACTTTTCAAATTATAAGTCCGTCAGCCTATGATTTTATTGTTAACTCAATTTGTTATGCTCATGTCAAGCACTATCAATTTACATGCTTATAATTACTTTAGAATTTGTATGCACTGTTGCTTTCAAGATACCATAAGCTGCGCTTATCAGTTATCAGTGCATGTACCAGTTAGTATTTCAGTGTCTTTTAGTTAGGAGTAGGATTTAGAACTGCGTGGGAAGTGTGGGTTCAGCTCATCATACTTCCCCAGAAACTTCGTGCCACCGTAGGTTTAGAGGCCTCACCAAAGAGTGTTTCCCTTTGTCCAATATAGGTTTAGTTTAGTGATCACTACAGTTCAGGTTCTATTCTAATTACATAGATAGAGAAGCCCTCCTAAACATGGATCAGACGTTGGAATCCATGATAGATCACATGGTTTATGTCAATTACATGATATCTTCCACAGCTTAAGTCAATATTCAGTTTATCTCAGTTCTGGGTTGCATGTCCAAGTAATCAGATTTCAGTAGTTATTGAGTCAATTTTACAAATTATTCATGTTATTCAGATCATGTCAGTACATGCTATACTTGGTTTTACATTCTAAGTTATACATGTTCATATTATTCATGCTCAATATACATACATAATCCTCAGTTTAGTTTACAACATGTTTAGCTTTATATGAGATTTACATATAGTATTCATGTTTTACCTCTTCCCAGCTTCGGTTCTACTTATTCTACAAAAGTAAAGATTTAAGAAACTAAGTGTTGTGATTCACCAGCTTATCAAATTATGTTTATTACTCATGTTTTAAGATACTTTAGCTTTCAGTTGATTTTAGTCTCTTTGTGAGTCTACTGGCACTTAGGATGCATGTTTTAAGGTTATGTATCTATTCAACTTTACTTTTTGCATTCACCCCTACTTACTCAATACATTTTAGAATTACTAACCACATATATGTCTGTGTGGATACATTGTTTCATAATGTAGGTACAAGAAGTAGTCCATACACTAGGGTTAGACAGTTCTCAGCTTTCAGCTAGAAGGTGATAAGTTCTCCTATTTTGGGAACTTCAGTCCATTGCAGTTTATGTACTATATTTTGATTATCCATATGTATTTATTAGTGGTAGATGGAGTCATGTCCCAACTATCTATAGTCAGTATAGTAGAGGCTTTATAAATGGTTAGTCATAGTCATTCATGTACTTCAAGTTCTTTCTTTAGTTTTATCATGTTGTAAACTATATCAAAATTACATTAGTTCTGATTTTCTCAAGATTATGTTTCTGCTTTGTAAATTTAGCTTTTCTATATTTTAAATCAGTTGCTCAAGCAATATGCCAGTTCATAGGTTAGCTCAGGTTCACTTATGGTTCCAAGCACCATGTTATGACTAGGGGTAGTCTCGAGTCATGCCACTCATGCTTGTAAAGTAATCAACAATGTTCATAAATAATATCTTAATATTTAATCCCAATAATCACAACTGAAAACCCAAACTTCAATTGAATTAATCAACCAAAATTAATACAAGAGAATTCCACGACAAAAATTGGATCTAAAAATTAAAATATGTTTATAGGTATCAAGAGTGTGTAACATATACTAAAAAACACATAAAGGGTATTTATAGTACATGAGGAAACCCTAAAAATCAAAGCCAAAATGAAAAAGGACAAAAATGGTCGGTGGCCACTTACCTAAGTCCATATACACTCTGCTAGTAGGTGTATGTACCACATGTTGTCATGCTGTAGACCAACGTAAGTGCCCAAAAAATTTTATGCACTGTTCATTCTCGGGATTTTGGACATCTGGTACCTACCTTACCCATACTCAGTCTGCATATAGACTTAGGTAAGTGCAGAAGTTCTTCTCCAACTCTTTCACTCTCTGGATCTTTAATTTGGGAACTTACCTTAGTCACATATGGACCACAAGTGCTACATCCGGTCCACATATAGACATAGGTAAGTGTCAGGCCTTCCAATTCTCATAACCAAGCTTCTGAACTTTAAGTTTCAGCATGTTCTTCAGTTACGTACGTCTGGTAAGTGTTACATATGCCCAAAAATGATCTATTAAGTAAACATAAACTCTATTTTTCATCTTTTTTTTGAACTTAGCATCTAAGACCTAGTTTCCTGTAAAACATGCCCAAAACACATCATATCTAACAAAACAATCTAAGAAACTTCCTTATTTTCATAGTTTTAAGTGCTGGAAGTGTTATATTTATATAGAAAATCAATACTCTCAACTTAGAACATTTGCATGTCCTCAAGAAACACATTACAACAAAAAAACACGATGTTTAACTAGGATAATCTTAGCTATCCAAGGCAGTCAATCAACACTTTAAGTTAAAATCACAATACCCTATCCTAACTAACTTTTTCAAAAAAAAACTACATCTAAACATAAAGAACAATAATGTGCCACAATGGGATCAAGAGATGGAATTACATTACCAATAGAGAACCATGCATATATAGACAAATTATACTACCCAAAACAAGTAAGTATCTAATAATATGACTCATGTGCCCTCACAGAAAAGAAGACCCACTCACTTATATGAAATAATAGATGTAAATGCAAGGACAGTCAAGAGACACTCACACTCGGAAGATAAGTTTCAATCAATGAGCGTCAAGTACCATACGCTTGCCCTTTTTTCTTTACCTTTATTTTTAGACAGTCATAGTAGGATCACTATAGGACTTTATTCGACTTATTATGTAGGCTAGGGGGATGGCATGGTACATATGGATATATCAAGTGACTAAGCCTCCTTAGCAATACAACTACTTTTGGGTTCCACACTTAACCAAATTTTTTAATTCTACCCTTATTTCTCCCATTTTGTTCTTTATTGCATATTTAGGTTGAGTGTGGTCTTTTGTTCTTTTTATTCTGACTTTTCTTTTTCATTTTGTTTTCATTTACTACCGCACACAGCCCTACTAAATTTTACTTTTATTTCATCCTTCTACATACCCACTTTAGATCATAAACCCCTATGATCACCACCATCAACTTAGGTGATTTGCCTGAGTTGAGGTACACAATATTCAATGAGAAAAAAAACCAAAATTAGTTATTGCAACACAAATGGGAAAGTGAAAGGTGAAATAATAAAAATAGGCTATAAGGATCAAAATAAGGATCAAAGGATACTATTTCACATTGGCAATGTCATTTAGGCTAAAACAGACAAGAATAAAAAAATAGCCTATGATCCTTTCATAACTGACTATCCTACAACTGATGTGCTAGCTTTGTGTTAGCACGTTTGAGGCTTTTAACTTGGAATAATTGTAAGTTCTCAAATAACTATTATGTTTTAATTGTATTTTATGTGATTTTGTAGGAAAAGTCAAGTTGTCTGAAAACCTAAGAAAATAATGACAAAGAGGACATTTTTGGTGAAATAGAGATAACAAATCACGAAATAAGGTGTTGAAGTTTTCAGTTGACAACTTGGGTGAAAATTCATCAACAAGCTGACAAGCCATCAGAGTAGTCATCAACCTATGATAGAATGTTAGCTGCTGAAGTAGATAGTTGGCGACTTGGGTGACAAGTCCTCAACATGTTGATAAGCCATCACTGTAGTTTTCACCTATAGACAGATTGAAGAATGAAGTTGATGACTTTTTTAACAAGTATGAACATGTTGACAAGCCATTACAGTAGTCATCACCTATAAAAAGATTATAGCTGTTGAAGACTCAATTTGACGACTTGGTTGACAAGCTGTCAACTTTGTTGTCAACTATAGTGCAAAAATTTTAGGTTTTAAATTTCAAATTTTAAAGGCTACAACTATTTATAGTATATTTTAAGGTTTTCATGAGGGATCTGGAACTTTATTTCAAAAATACAACTTGACGTTTTGTGGCTTGAAGTTTTGAATTCACTTTTCGATTGTTGGTTTATTTTGGGAAATTTCTATTGATCTTGAAAGAGAACAACTTTTGATTCCATATTATATAAGTGTAATTGCTTTGAATTATGGATTCAATTTCTGATATCCCTTTCTATTTCATGAGGAACTAAATCCCACAACTAGAGTTGTGGGAGCTATGATTATACTTTATTGATTTAATAATTGGATAGATCCAAATGATTGTGCGATTCATCTTTATAATTTCATTGTATTACATGTTTTCTATTGGTTGCCAACAATAGAACTTGCTTTGTTTTGATTTGCTAGAACTGTGAAATCCACTAAAAGTAGTGAATTATCAATGAGGATTTGGAAAGATAATTTTTCCATCTAATGGTTAATGTTGTAACAAGATTAATCAACTCGAGATAAAATCAGTGAGAATAGAATATTTCCTATGTTTGAAATAATTACGGAACTCAATATCTAGGTAGGTTGAAAAACACTAGATTAGCTGTCGATAATGATAATTTGGTGTTTCCCACAAGTCACGAGAATCCATTACCACAACTATTATTAAATGAAGATTAATAGTCATAATGACCACAACTCTAGTTCTACTACAATTATTGATTTTAAATACTGCAACAATGACGTTGAGTTTCTAAAACAAGTTGATGCATTAACAATATATTGTTTGATACCTCCCCTAATTTAAGGAAACTATTAACTATTAGTTAGTTAAATCAGAAATCATCTTAATTAACACCATATTCCCTGTGGGATTCAAACCTAACCAAGTTCTTTGTATATTTGACGATGACCGCTTACTCTCTCATTAGAGAGGTGTAATTGGGCATATCAAATTTTGGCACCATTGTCTGGGAATATGGTTGTCAATTAAGTATATCTGTGTTAATTGACTTTTTGTTAAGTTTCCCAATTTTACTTTGATTTGTTGTTTTTGATATTTGTAGGCTAATTATTATGCATGTCACAAACTGGAGATCAGGAGGACCATTATTTTCTTTCAACCCAGAACCTCAAAGAATAGGAAGTATGGCTGAACAAGAAGAAGCCACAAGACTAGCTGCTTTGGCGAATTCTCAAGTTAAACTACAAAATGCGGGATTACCAGGGTATGTACCTAATGTGGATTATGAGGATTTAGGTGATGATGATTTGGTTGATCATGTGAATAGGTGACGTGCTGAAAATGTTATACCAACAAATTGAAGTCATCAAGCAAGAGGTAGAATACACCAATAACCTTCATTGCAATTCAACCTTGATGATGAGGATGATGCTGATTTGGATGGAACTAGAGCTATAGGAGAAATCATTCTACCACCACTAGCTCGTGGGGTGAAATCCAATATCACTAGAACTATGGCCCAACTAGTAAACTTGAAAGGAATTTTTGGTGAATTACCTGGTGATAATCCAAATCTGCATTTAGTGAATTTCATCAACAATTGTATGTCATTTGATAATCCTGGAGTGGGACAAAATGTTATTCCACTGAGATTGTTTTCACTATCTCTGTTTGGGGAGGCAACTATGTGGTTGAATGAGTTGGCGCCTAATTTTATAACAAACTGGAGGCAACTGAAAGGAGCTTTCCTAGAAAGATTTTTTCCGCCTTCCAGAATGTTACAGTTGAGGGATGAGATTAGAAACTTTAGGAAATTGCCTAATGAAGCTCTTCATGTGACATAGGTAGGATTCAAAAAGCATTTGACTCAATGCCCAAATCATAAAATGATTAATGAGCATTTTATGGAAACATTCTATAGTGTTTTGAATTTAATTACAAAGCCAATTGTAAATGATGTTGTAGGAGGAGCTTTCATTAAGCTTACTTTTATTGAAGCGACAGAGATGTTAGAGAAATGACTAAGACAAGTAAATCTTGGAATACTAGGGATTCTGAGTTAGCAAGCAATACTTATTCAGGTGCAATGTCGGCTGACCAATGTAGAAGAGGAGAAGAACGTCGCCAAGACATTTCTTATTTGAAAACACATCTGGATTTGCAAGCACTTTCTCTAGACTAGTGTGGAGAATGTTAAAGTTATGGGGTAACATAGTAGGGAAGCTGAATCTGTTTCTAAGGAGGAGGTGAATTATTTGAATAACCAGGGAGTTTCCGGGTTGGTGGCCAAGGAAATCAAGGTTGGACTTATTATGATAAAGCTGGTTATAGAGATCGTGACCAAGGAAGCTGGATAAAGAAAAATGATAGGAGTGGATTATATGTACCACATAGGAGTCGTGACAATGCAATAAATAGTTTTGGAAAGATGTCAATAGAGGATATGATGGACAAATTATTGAAAGGAATTGAACCAAAATATGTTAGAGTTTGGGAAATAAAAGGTGATTTGTCAACGATGAGTCAGTTAGTTTAATCATACTCCACATCTATTAAACAATTAGAGTAACAGATGAGTCAATTATCAGTGATGTTCAACCAAAGAAAGAGTGGGACTCTACCATATGATACAATTCAAAACCCATGGATTGATGGGTCATGTATGGCTATTACCACTAAGAGTGGTAAGATGTTATCTAGTCCATGTATGAGAGCATCTTCTCATATTAATGAGGTTAAAGTAGATGGGGAGATGGTTGGTGAATCCCTAGAGTTTCCTGAGGAGTTGGGAGGTTTAGAAAAAAAGAGTACAGATGTGGAACAACCATCTAAGCCAAAGTAGGTTAGTGATGTGGAGCAAGGCATAGGAAAGGAGGTAGAAGTTGCTCCAGCTAGAATCCCAAAGCCATCATCTCCATTTCCACAAAGATTTAAAAAGAAAGTAGATGACGGTAGGTTTGGAAAATTCATGGATATACTGAAGTAGTTGACAATGAATGTGCCTTTAGTCAAGGCATTAGAGAAAATATAGGGATACGCTAAATTTATGAAGGACCTCATGACAAAGAAAAGGATAGTTAGCTATGAGCCCGTGGACAATCTTCATCATTTTAGTTCTATTTCTACTAGTTCATTTATGAAAAAGAAAGCTGGCTCAGGAGCATTCACTATCCCGTGTACAATTAGAGCATTTAACTTTGGTAAGACGCTTTGTGATATTGGAGCAAACATCAACCTTATGCCATTGTCGATTTTCAAACAATTAGGTTTAGAAACTCCTAAACCAACTACCATGCAACTAATCATGGTAGACCGGTCGGTGAAGAGACTTGTAGGGATTATACATGATATACCTTTAAAGGTGGCCAATTTTATATTTCCTTTAAACTTTGTAATTCTTAATTGTGAAGTGAGGTACCATAATTTTGGGTAGGTTGTGCTTAGAAACTGGGAGAGTGTTAGTTGACATGGAGCTGAATAAGATGAAATTTAGGCTAAATGAATAAGTTATCTTTGATGTGCGTAAATTTATGGAGCAACAAAAGAAAATAAGTGTAGTCTCAGTTATTGATGTTTTTTATGAAGATGATCTGGAGATGCTAATTGGGGAAAGGTCTAATGTAGAATAAAAATAAAAAGAAAAGGTATTGTGTGATATCACTGGGAAATCAGTGGATCAAAAAGGTAAAGGGAAGAGGAAAAGAAGTGATAGTGAAGAGATAAAGAGAATTGAAAAAAAGATGAAGAAAAAAGAGAGAAAAGTATAGAAAGAAGCAATGAAAAATCAAAAGAGGTAGTTGAACTAATATAAGAGGCATTTGGGGACAGAGGTACTTATGAGACTGTTTGGGAGTACTTCACTCCACCAACCACTACTATGGATGCATCAGTGGAACCTGGTGCTACAGTTGATGTTCCTACTACTGATGATACAATAACACAGTCAGTGGACCATGAAACAAACGCTTATGGTACTGCATGTATATCCTCACCCATATTCTTAAGTTTCAATAATAATGCATTAAGAACAATGCATACTTTTATTTATGGGGGTGGGGGTACTTGCAACCTTAAGGGTGTATTGCCTGTGTTCTATGAACTTGAGCTCTATATAAAGAACTGGAATTTTTACGAGTTGTTAGGCTTTAATTTTTTTTTGTTTATGTTTTATGTGTGCAGCAAGAGTAGATATGACTGAGTAGCAACTGTAATGTTAAATGTTTTGAATTTTTGAAAATTTTCAAAGTTGTGAACCCATAAAAAATTATTTTGTTTGTGAGATTGATGCTAGGTACGTGGGAAAATCATTTCTATCTATGAAAGTATACAAATATGGCATTCCCTACCTAATCTTGGGTATAGATTAAGTAATTGATAATGATAGTACAATTCCATGTCATGAGAGTGTTAGGTTTATCTGTAGATATTTTATTATTGTGTGAGTGTATCTAGAACTTGCCCAAATCATTTTCTTAGGATTGCAAGTAGTAATCTAAGAAATGATCGCATGCCTTTTTTGATAAGTAAAACACTTAGCCAATATAAACAACCCATAAGTATGTAATAGATCCCTTTGTGATCACCTTTTTCAGCCATTAGAATTTTTCTTTGTTTCACAACCTGATCACCTTTCACTAATTATACAGTAAAGCCTTTGTTCTAGGATAATTCTCCTTTTGGACATTACACTCATCAACTTAGAAAAATCTACTAAGTTGAGGGTGGCTACCGTAGAGGAGATAACGATTGGAAGGTGTGAAGGTAAAAATAAAATAAAATAAAAAAATAAAAAAATAAATAAAATAAAAATAAATAAATGGTGCTGATTTGGAATGCTGAGAATAAAACTAATTAATAAAAGTGGTTTGTTGGAAGAATGCAAATGAATAAGTGGTTGTAGCCAAGTGGTGTAAATGAAAAATAAAGAGACTCAGTCACTAATACTCAATTGACTTTTTCAGCATTTAAGCCTTCATTTCAAGCCATGAAAGCCCTATAGTGATCTTAGTTTAACTTCTACATGACCCAAACAGAATGGTAAGGGAAATTCTATGGTATTATAGATGCACAATTGAAATTTTCTTCTGAGAGTGAGAGATTTGATGTCTAGTTCCTAAGCGAACCAAGTAATATTTGGGGCAAGGAATTTCTTTCTTCTATGTGAAGGCATGAGAATGGTACTTGTAATTGCTGAACATTTGATAGAATACTTAGACTTTAGGTAGTGTTTTGTCTGTTTGAACATTAAAGATTTGTATGGAATCCTGTTTTCAGTTGGCAAGAAAAGATCACATTTTTCCTAATGGGTTCGAATTTAAAAATAGAAGTGCTACTCTTTTCATTGATGTTCTGATTGTGAACATAAAAATGTGTTAGAAAGTTGCTTGAGGACAAGCATATGTTTTAAGTTGAGGGTGTTGATGTCTAGTTTTGTGTTATCACATTTGAGGCTTTTAACTTGGAATAATTGTAAGTTCTTAAGTAACTATTGTAGTTTTTGATTGTATTTCATGTGATTTTGAAAGAAAAGTCAAGATATATTAAAACCTAAGAAAACAATGACAATGAGGACATTTTTGGTAAAATAGATACGACAAATCAAAAACAAGGTGTTGAAGTTTTCAGTTCACAACTTGGGTGACAAGTCGTCAACAAAGTGACAAGACATCAAAGTAGTCATAAGCCTAAGAATGAATGTTAGCTACTGAATTAGATAGTTGATGACTTGGGTGACAAGTCCTCAACATGTTGATAAGCCATCACTATAGTCGTCACCTATAGACATATTGAAGAATGAATTTGATTACTTGGTTGACAATTTGTCAACATGTTGACAAGCCTTCACAGTAGTTATCACCTATAAACCGATTATAGTTGCTAAAGACTCAAGTTGATGACTTGGTTGACAAGCTGTCAACTTTGTCGTCAACTATGGTGCGAAAATTTGGTTTTGAATTTCAACTTTTGAAGGCTACAACTATTTATAGTAGCTTTGAGGGTTTTCATGAGGGATCTAGAACTTTATTCCAAAAACACAACTTGACGCTTTGTGGCTGGAAGTTTTGAATTCACTTTTCAATTATTGGTTTATTTTGGGAAATTTCTATTGAACTTGAAAGAGAACAACCTTTGATTCCATATTCTATAAGTATAATTTCTTTGAATTATGGATTCAATTTTTGATATACCTTTCTATTTCATGAGGAGCTAAATCCGACAACTAGAGTTATAGGAGCTATGATTATACTTTATTGATTTAATAATTGGGTAGATTCAAATGATTATGGGATTCATCTTAATAATTCCATTGTATAAAATGTTTTCTATTGGTTGCAAACAATAAAACTTGCTTTGTTTTGCTCTGCTCGAACTGAGAAATCAACTAAAAGTCATGAATTATCAACGAGGATTTGGAAAGATAATTTTTCCGTGTAGTAGTTTATGTTGTAACAAGATAAATCAACTCGAGATAACATCAGTGAGAATAGAAGGTTTTCCAAAGTTTCAAAGATTTAGAGAACTCAATATCTAGGTAGGTTGAAAAACACTAGATTAGCTGTTGATAATGATAATTTGGTGATTCTCACAAGTCACGAGAATCAAATACCACTGCTATTATTCAATGAAGTTTAATGGTCATAGTGAGAATAACTCTAGTTCTACTACAATCATTGATTTGAAATGCTTTAACATTGACGACAAGTTTCAAAAATAAGTTTAAGCATTAGCAATAGATTGGTGGATAAAAAACCCCAGTTAAAGGAAACTATTAACTATTAGTCTGCTAAATAAAAAATCATCTTAATTAACACCATATTCCCTGTGGGATTCGACCTCAACTTAGTTGGGTTATATATTTGACGACGACATCTTACTTTCTTATAAGAGAGGTGTAATTTGGGCATATCAACAACCTAGGAAATACTAACCTGGCAAGTTTTCAATTCAGCTGACAAAGAGAACTAAGTAGTATCTCACACACACATGGCATAAAGTCATTATTAAAAGCTAATATTTATCTGGTTCATGTAATTGTTAGAAAATGATTATCATGTCCCTAATCCTAATGCCATAACAATATTCACAATGCTAAAATATATATATGTATACATTCACACAGTTCTACAACAAAATTTTGGAGGGGTATTATTTTTCCCAATAATCAATTAAAAACATGACAACTACCCTAAATTCTTAAAAATCTCCTAACTACACAAAAACACTACACAATACGAAACAAAACACAATACGCCATAAATTTTACACTAGACAGGCCAATTATACAACCATACCATGGTTGACAGGAAAATAAGAACGACAATAAAAACCCACAACGGCTATGATATACCCCACCCCAACTAAAAAACTACTTATTATCCACAAGATGCAAAAATAATATAAAACAATGGGAATAAGGTCATACCTGGGACACACTAAGCGTCCGTGTCATGAGCATCCCCAGATGGGGGTATATCCACAAGCGGAGGTGGTGGTGATAGTGGTTCCCTTCTAGAAGCTACACCGGCTACTATCTCAGCATGCCTTTACCTTTCAACACCAGTAGAGTCCATTAAATCATGTCTGGCCTTTTTCAAGGCCTGGTCATATAGAATATTAGGATCCTACAGATCCCCTACATGTCCTCTCTTGGTCCTATCTACTGGTACCTCCTTCTCATCCTCCGCAAATAAATAAAAGTGTCTGGGCCTACACAGAGGTAATATATGAACTACTAGGGGTATGATTGGAGGAGAACCTATCTTATGGTTCTCTGTGATAGAGAGTACTACTCATAAGGTATCTACATCCTCTCTAATATGAGCTAGATTCAACGTCTTAATCTCTAAAATTTGGGATACAAAACATCTCTCAAACACATCAATATGTTCCTATAAATTAGCATGTAACTCTAGCATAGTAACTCTATGCGCGACATCCATCTATCCTCTGCCATGTCTAGTCTAGTATGGATCCATGGCCATATATGCCCATATTGAGTAGCCACCTGGGTCATAACAAACCGTAACCACTCATCAGTGGCTCTCTAAATATCCAATAAGGTCTGCAAGGACTCATTAGATACAAAAGTCATACCTGTTGCGACAACTGTAGTGGATGAGTGAGGGGAAATATAGAATCACCCACCGACTCTAAAATGGTCGCTGGGGATAATGTGGAAGTGGTCGGTATCCCCTCGCCCTGTGTACTAATCCCAATGGTCTCTCTTTTATCCCCCATCTCATATCAATGCTAGGTCTTACATCACCTTCATGTACATAACTAGGTTTTATGGAGACTGAAAGACCCCTCAAACTGGCCCCGAATTACTGTAACAGACCCACTATGTTTCCTGGGAAGTGCCAGGAGTGTCGCATCCTTCACCGTCCTCATCTATGTAGTGGACATCACAAGTAATCTCTAATATACTCTCGATATCTCTAGTACCCCGTCATTATCACACAATCTCTGAATGAGATAAAGATATGGAAAATTTATCATCTCCCCAATGACTCTATCATGAATCTCATTTTGGAGGATGGGAACAAAGTAAACATCATACCCAACCATCATACTAGAGATCTGGGCGGCTCCCTCCCAAGTCAATACATTATCTGAAGCAGTTGGGAACAATCTATATCTGATGATCAGCCACTAAAACTTAGCAGCAAACGTCAATGATTCCTTCTTTATCATGACCTATCCCTCGATCCACGAGGTCTCATCATCCAAAGGTGAAACATAGTGTAACGCCCCAATTCCCGAGAACCAGAATGCCACACGGTGCATATGATCCCAAAGGACCACACACTAACCCTTTTTCTGATATCTGTACCTGTTCACTGCATAATATAATAAAATATATGCGAAAACTGGCTAACAATTTCCATAAGGTTCAAACATCTATAAATATACAATACCTTAAACCACACACTAATATATCTGTCTGAAAAGACTTTACACTGCCTGAACTGTGGAGTTGAAGGGACAATTCCCCAACAAACTCCGTCTACTAAAATCAAATACTGTAATAACAACATCCTCGGATGATGAGGACTCACTGCTGCACCCACTACTGCTATACAAGTGACTTCTAAGATGCTCCAAGTTTCACTCCTCTGAACCTATGGTTCCCCAAAATAAAAGAACACCATAGCGCGAATGCGTCAGTACTAAGATGTACTGAGTATGCAAGCAGGGAAGGCTAAATGCAAGGGCTTATGCATGAACATTTAATCAAGAGAATAATCATGAGAATAATGAACGAGTACACATATATTAATGCATAATTCACAACCACTATAACAATAATAACGACTCCAGATACCACAGCTCGGATACCACTTTACTGTCCTCAGAACTCACTACTGTACTGGGGTACTGCATTACTGAATCACAGGATACCAACACTGATCAATCGAATACACTCACACCCCTGACTCTTGAAGATTTATACTGACACAGAAACCGTGGGAAGTAGTTACATAACTCACCATGATTCCTCATAAGCAATTGAATATGTGAGGGTGCACACAATAATTTAAATAATATCTTTGATTTCATAAAACATGCGTACGGAAAATGAAGACTCATATGGCTTGAATTTCATTATCCATACTTCACATACTATTATAGAGAGGAAAACATAAGTAAAATCCTATAAATCATCATAAAATCATCAATATTCATCATAAATTCTCATGACTCATCATAGACAACCAAACTCATCAACTCAAGACTCGGAACGACTCGATAGTTCAAGAAACACACTCTTATGGATAGGGGAGTTTTCTATAACCAACAACCCCACATGAGCCGCATGGAATACCAATGTTTACCCTCCTAGGGAGAGAACTCCCATTGGAGGGAGTGTTGTACTCTTGCCAGGGAGAACAACCTTAAAGCTTTCATAATCACAATTCGGCTCTCTGGCCAACAATATCATCATCAACAACCCTACGGTGGCACATAGATTTGGGGAAATACCAAATTTCCCTATCGGTGCTAAGTAATACTCTCCGACTATCTCAGAACGCATTAGGAAATCCACCACAACATCACAAGGGTCTATCAGAAAGACCAAATCAAATCTCTTTCTCATTTATCAAATCATATCAATTTGTGGATTCCTAACTCAACACATTTTAGTTCAAAATATTTTAATTTTTCTCAACATCAACATGGTATCAATAACAAAAGAATTTTGTCTCTGCGAGCTTAAAATCAATATGAATCATCCCGACTATGCGGATGCAAATCAATATTCTCAAATGATCATTTTTTCATTTCAATATTCAAATCATGACAATAGCTTTTGAAAAGCATTTAAGATGTTCAAATCATAGTAAGATTTTGTATGTTGTAATGTAACTCAAATCATGGCTCTTATATCAAGAATTCTCAAAAAAATAATTTCATAGTAGTGGTATGCAATTTATGGCATAAAATCTCAATTCAAGAAAACAAGATAATAATGTTATTATGTATACCAATATTGGACGATTCAAAGTTCCATAAATCATATCTTGAAAAAGCTTGAAATATCAACTCATGGTAGAAATATGAAATTCACCATATCAAATCATAACTTGGGAATAATAAAGTAATCATGTACATCAAAGCTTGAACAATTTATATTTTTATAACCTCATAATTCGTCATTAAAACATCTTAGGTATTTATCCACTTTACAAAATCATGAAATTCCAATGATAAAATCAATTCTTTGGGCACAAGAATGAAAAGATATTCTTTCTCAAAACCCCATATACTAAGTTCTCACGGAATTCATTTTAAGTTCTCAAATCATCGGAAATTCATTGATCGTAGCACGACTAAGATTATCGCGGAACTGACTCCGCTCTAGACCAACAGACTATTTCGGGCATACGTACCCCCAACAATCAATAACATAAGTAATACGTAGTATAGAACAATGCATACTCACATGCCCATAGGCCATCATGCACCATGCATTCATTAACACCTCACATAACCATACCAAGATTTCATCTCTCCTTTTTCATCCTTAGATTTATGTACCATAGGGATTTTATGACAATATCTCGTAATGATACAACATCATTCACATCGACATTTTGATGAATACATAACATGCATAACATAATCTCCCAATACTTACTACTACCAAGAATCATAACTCTATTAACCAATTCCCCACACGTGGACACATCATGGTATAAACATAGTACAACACATGGAAAACACAATTACCTCAATATCACTCATCTTGGCATCATAACAATTCGCTACTCTAATTAGCATGATCTCATAAATTCAACACAATTCCTCCAATCCATAAACAAACATGCTCTAATCATCCTTCTACATCATGCACATCAAATTAAATCCACAACACGTGCTAACAATATTCAAGACCTTAACTTGAAGGTCACAACACATATTCACATCATGAACATAATTTCTATTCAAACATGCCATAATATTAACATCAATTTAATTCCACACAAAGCATGGAAATCACAAACTTATATATATTTTCGAATCACTCAACACAATCTCTCCATTTCATAAACAACATACTCAACATTTCATTCACATCATATGCATCAACTTCCCCATTTCATAACACTTATGTCCCAATATCTCATCCACAATAAGAACATAAATTCCAATTACATACACCACAATAATATTCATGCTATCAATTTAGAAGTCACAATACAATATTGTCATCAATTAAATTCAATCAACACATAGAAACCCCAAGTTCATATTTTGAAAAATAGGATTCTTGGGCTTTATGTAGGGAAGGGATCCATAAATAAACACTTGCATACCTTAGACTCCGTATCCGGAAGAGATTGACGGAAGGAATTCTTGAATCAAAGCCTCCAATTAATTTCCCCCAATTCAAAACCCTAACCCTAACTTGATATATATATATATATATATACATATAAGAGAAATGAGAGGAAAATAATACAAGTTATCAGCTGAATGGGGTATTTATAGAGGTTTAAAAGAGTGGTGAAAGACCACAATGCCCCTAAGAAACAAATAAAATCCGAATCTGTCCATGGGGGACTATTTTGATAGGCTGAAAAGTATATCGACCATAATGTTTTACTCCAATATACAAATTGAATGAAACCAATTTTATTGGAAAGAGGACTCACAGAGATTTCCGTTGATATATGGTATCTTACCCAAATCATTATGTACAAGGAGTTATGATCATTTGAAGTTGACCAAAAAAATTGCCTGGCTGCAGTATTTTTTTCCTGCACATTTTACTGTTCACAGTTCGATCGGAATGGTCGTAGTTTGATCGGAATGGTCGTAACTCATAGCTCGAGTGTCCATTTTGGGTGATACACATATCGTTGGAAATATTATTCGATGCCCTACGAAATGGTGGGTTGAAATCCAAGAAATGACACACAGAAAAATTATAAATCATTCTCAAAGATAGGATCCCGACATGTTTACGCACAAAATTTCAACGAACAAATTTTCTGGGGTATTACACATAGACAGTGATTCAGCTAGACATCTCAAATTTCTTATGTATATGATCATCCTCCCTCACAGTATGTCTATCATGTGTGACTCTCAGTCTGTAGTCACACTCTACTGTAGATGCTGGGGAAATATAGTCTGGACCAAAGAGAACTCATCGGATGATCGCTGCTGAAAGATAAACCCTGAACCTTTTCATAGGGGTCTGCTCAAGATATGGTTGCTTTATATGTCTCATCAAACCTATAAATTTATGCATCCAAAGAAATACTGTGGTACAATATGATGCATAAAACTCTCTTACCAAAGTCAGACTTGAGTGGTCTAGTCACCCATTTCAACTTATAAAAATCAAAGGTTGCCCACAACTGTGGTACTCTACTCACTCTAGATATCTCAATACTGCAAGCCTACATAATGAGACTCTTAGGACTTTTGGCCTCTGAAATATGACTGTCTATATCAAATATCACCTGCACTCTCTACAAACACCACCTTAGATTATCCTCCTCAAGAGGTGCCTCTGAGGCATGTGTAAGGGCAAAACTCTGTCCTTGTTGTGTTGGTGCCTCCTCATCTATAATGGGAACCTCATGGGAAGTTGCCTATACCCTTCTTAGAGTGGGGTACACTTGATGGCTGTGCATAAACTACAGTACCCTCCTCAGGCTAGGGTACTACTAATGAGTTCTCCTGATCTACAACCTCAGATGAATCCTGGGACCCCTCCTTAGGATGGGGGTCCTTAGCTACATCCTGTGGAACTGGATCAGAATCTACCTCATCCTCATTATTACTCGACGGAAGAGAGTATGGAGTTGATCTTTGGGATGACTTCATCCTTGATTGAGATAGGGCAATATGGGAAGTTTGGACAGCCTGAATAAACTCAATTCAAGACCTAGGCTAGGTAAAGGCTGGCCTTATGACCCATTATGAATGCTCAGGTAGTGACTGTTCTATAGTGCCTAAAATAATAGTCTCAGCTGCCTGGCGCACCTGTCCTCTAGTCACTCTACTTGTTACATCATCAATGATACTAAAATTTTAATAATGCTTAAACTAAACCTTTAATTTGAAGATTGTGCAGTTGTTGTAAAATATAGTAACCCAATAAAGGTTGGGGTCGAAACTCTAGGAAATATATGGAATTGTGTCTCTCAGTTATTTTAATCAACGGGAAAAACTTGAAAAAGTAAATGGAGAGATTATAGTGTCAATATCGAACAAGTAGCTAGTATAAACTTTGGTTGTAAGCAATCATTGGTGAACACTAGGATTGTGTTCCCCTGGCTTTTAAACTTCATATGATTATTATGATTTATTGAACAAATTCGATATCGTGCTTGCAGAATCTGATAAGTTATGTACCATCAACCATCTTTTGGACTAGCTGGTGATTTTACCCTTTACCTTTTGATTCTTAGAATATCGCCTTACTAACCCTTATCATAGATCCCAATTACTATTACTTTTTGAGTCTCTAGTTATTAGATGATAGCTAACTATCTTACTTAGATAATACCTAGTAGCGTGTATCCATAGTTTAACTTCAAATTACTGTTGTAATTATCTTTCCTAGTCAATACTTCTCTTTTGGAATAATTAGAAATAATATAGATAGGATGCCAACATTTGCATCCTCTAAGATAGCTATAAAAGTGAAGATAATACAATACATGCCTAGGTATCAGTTCAGAACAATGTAGCACTTTCCCTACTTCGTCCATCCAACAGGATTTCCACAACCCTAGTTGGGGGATTTAGCTGTTCTTCTTGTGAAGTAACCAACAACGTTCATAGTTGAAAGCATAAGATGTAATTACAATAATCACAACTGAAAACCTAAAACTTCAATTGAATTAATCTACCAAAATTAATACAAGATAATCCAAAACCAAAATTAGTTCTCTGAATCAAAATATGTTTGTAAGTATCGAGAGTTTGTAACCTATACTAAAAACACGTAAAGGGTATTCATAGCACATGTAAAATCCCTAAAAATCAAAGCCCAAATGAAAAAGGACAAAAAGGGTCGGTGGCCACTAAACTATGTCCACATGCGATCTGCCAGTAGGCGCATGTACCATATGTGGTCCGCATGTATACCCAGTTAAGTAGTAGAAAAATTTCCTACACTGTTCATTCTCAGAATTTTGGACGTCTGATACTTACCTTACCCACACATGCTCGACATGTGTCACATGCGGTCCTTATGTAGAGATAGGTAAGTTCTAGAAATTTTTCTTCAACTCTTTAACTCTCTGGATCTTCAATTCTAGTACTTACCGTAGTCACATACAGACAACAAGTGCTATATACGGTCCACATGTAGACATAGGTAGGTGTCAGGACTTCCAATTCCTGCAACCAATCTTTTGAACTTCAATTTTCATCACATAATTTGGTCACGTACATCCGATAAGTGTTACAAATGCCCAAAAATGATCAAGTATGTAGCCAAAAACTCCATTTTCATCTTTTTCTTGAACATAGCATCCAAAACCTAGTTTTCTAAAAAACATACCCAAAACAAGTCATATCTTACAAAACAACCTAAGATACTTGCATATTTTCATAGTTTTAAGAGTCAAAATTTCTATATTTCTATTGCACATCACTAACCTGAAAGAGATAATCACTAGAAAAATTAGGATAAGGGGAACTAACCGAAGAATATGAATCGAAATTTCCCCAAAATCATCTTCTTGATCCACTGTCAACTATCTATCCAACCATTTTCCTGATTGCTCCATGCTCTGAATGCCTGAACTTCTTAATCTTCCTTTCCCCAATCCCTTCCTATCTCTTCTTTTCATCATCCAGTTGCTGCATAAAGCACAAGTCTGGAGATTTCCATGTCATTGTTCAATATTGCAGCTTTACAATCCAATGCTAAGTCACAGGACAACCCAAAAGAAAATTTTCTCATCTTCACTCTCATAGTTGACACCAAATTTAGAGCATAACATGATTTATGGAATTAGACTAATATTGATTTTGGTTGGTGGTTTACACAGTCTTTTACCACGATTGTTTAATTCGGTAAATAGAGATTTTGACCCTTTCTACTCTTGATATTTATTTAGTTCTAAAGTTGATCTTGGACAATGGATTTTTAGGATTACACTCTTTAGTCATGATTCAAGTCCATGTACTTATTATGTATATACATCTCTTAGATACTTATTGAAGTAGATTGATGATGATGATTATTAGAAATCCTGGATCAGTACCAGGTAAGTATATATAGATATTCTCGAATACCCTAGGGACTCTTTTGCTCGTGAGCTATTTTTCTAGAGAATAGAGGTCGTTGTAGGTCTTGCATTTGTAAAATATTGAGAAGGAGAAGGTTTACACACTTGGTACATTATGGAATTTGGATCATTTATGGGATTATGGATTTATTTTGTATTTATTTATTCATATGTATTGTCTATTACCTAAATGTTGTTTGGTGCTTATATGTATCAGCCATATGGGGGGTTACACAGGTTTAGTCTATCATTGTTGTATGATGAGTATTGATTGAACTTTTTGGGTTTATGGATCCCCAATTAGGTATTATTTTTCTAGACTAGGCGGTTACTTTCTTATTGCTATTATGGATAGTTTGTGGTAGGATGATTATGGACTACTACTAAGGCTGGATGTATGATTTTGAGTTCTTTTCTTTTTATGATAAATTACATTATGGTGAATGCATTCATGGTTAAACATTATCAATAAAGGCCCAGATTATGCTATTATTAGTGTTCCTACTTGGTTAGGGTTTTTCCTGGAGTGGTTAGTTTGGCTACCTTCATTTTTACTTTTGTATTAGTCCTATATACCTAAGTGTGTGTATATATATATTTATTTATTATATTACTATATATCCTACTCATCCCTTATTTATTCATATTGTATATGTATTCCTTGACCATTTATGCTACTATTTGTATATTGGCTATTGATATACTGTATAGTACTTTAGTTTCTAAATTCTGCTAGAATAGAATAGTTTATCCTTACCACATCTCTAGCTTTGTTAGATTAGCTTCTTGGATAGTTGAATATAGTTTATACTCCTGCTATACGTGTTATTTATACCTGCCTTATCTTGGAGCTCAATCAATAGCTACCTACTGAGTACCATGTGTTAGGTACTCATACTACACTTTTACAGCCTGGAGATCAAAGCATGAGTTCTTGCTATTGGTGTGTGCATTGTGCATAACAACTATGGACTGAATAATTGGGGTGAACTCTTGAAGTTTAAAGCATTACTAGTCTCATTCATATGGATTAGACTAACTTCTTTGTTGTATTCAGAGATGGGTTGCACATATATATTTATTCAGTATTTGACTTTGTATTCTTATTGTATTAGAAGATTTTGTACTAGCTTCATCAGGGGGTTTCTTTATATATATATATATTAGATGATTTCTTATATTTATTTTATTATTTTTGTTAATTTCTCCTTATAGTCCATTACTAGAAATGCAGGACTATGGGTTGGCTTACCTACTGGTGAGTTATAGTAGGTGCAAAAATTGGGTTGATACATGAATATGGCTTGATGGATCTTACTTGAATAAGTCTTGTACTGGTCTTCGGACATGCTATAATTGTTGAAACTATTATTCATATCTATTTGTGATTTAGTGTGTTAAAGTATGATTGTAGTTTACATGATTTAAGTAACTCAAGTTGACCATGTATTTGGTTGGTTGTTTATTGTTGCAATGATTACTTAAGGAATGTAATTGTTAAATGATATCCTAAGTCTTAATGACATATAATGAGGTTATATTAAAGGCTTTTTGATGATATAAGTATAATTTCTTATTCTTATTGTGGTTATGATTGTTGTGATATTAATTATTATTATGAGATGTACCGGTATTTAGACATCTTCATAATATTGGTTGATATGATTCATTGGCTGGATCGGGTACCATTCCTGTATAGTATATGGATAAGAGCTCGTCCCCTAAAGGTGATGACTTAGTGGGCAACCATAAAACCCTTAGAATGTATGTACAAGGTATGTATTAGGGTGAAGTTCCTTGAGTGGATCGAGTATATGCTATTGTTATTATTGTGGTTTATATTGGTTCTATAAGTGGACCAAGTTATATTGTGGTTTACGTTGTGGCTTCGTTAAGTGAATCAAATTATGATGTTGTTTAGTATATTTGGATTCTTGTGTAGTCTGGTTACTTGTCATATATTTTGGGATTTTTATTGGTAGAGTCATGGTTTGTTGACTTGGATATTGTTAGAGTTGTGGTTTCCTAACTTGGGTATGATAAGAGTCATGGTTTGTTGACTTGGATATTGTTAGAGTTAGGTTTGTCAAATTTATCATAGTTTGACTTGAGTTATTGTCTATTGACTTATACATGACTGAATCCATAGAGTTACTTGAGTAGTATAAGAGTCATAAACTTGAGGTATTAATCATAATGTGTTTTCATAGTTCTATTTGTTACAGGTGATGAATGATCAATGGGAATATGAATGGAAATGCTCTTAGTTAAAACTAGGGATAAAGATAGCATAAGTAGAAGAAAGTGTTATGAACTCAATTGTTATATAAGTTTCACATTTTCTTTTTGTGACTTCTATATTGTGTTTACATGATCTAACCTTGGTTGACTAGTGACAGCTACCAGTATGCGTTGTTTACTGATATTACTCTTACTATACCCTTTTCAAAGTATAGTATTTTGCAGGAATCAATATTCGTTTCATGATTGTTGCAGACTATGATCTCAAACAGCTTCTACTTCTCTCATTCATGGTGGAAATTGTGTCTAGTCCTACCTTCTTGCTTAGAATCTCTTGTACTGGTTTAGACTATGTTCTCAAGGTCGTTTCATTTTCCATATGTAACATTTCTAAAATTAGTTGTAATAATGATTGGTTATTTTTATTTATTTAAGACTTCCACATATCATGTTGAAAGGGTGGTAAGGAGTTTCCACTATCTAGGTGGATTAGAGTAGGTGACCGTCACAATTCGGTAATTTGCTGACATACACCTAGTTACATTAATTTCCTGCTATCAAATATTATGTCTCAAACAAGAATTTCAAGAAACAAAAATTAATAAAATATAAAAATATGTTACCAAACTATCACTAAGGCCCTTTAGCCATGACATGATTTTATTCCAATTAAAATGATGAAACCTACAACTAACAATAATGTAATATTGCCTGCACTTTTTAAATAAATGGGTTTTAACATGCTTATAACACCATAGTAAAGAAAATCACAACTTTTTTCTATTAATTAGTAACGTAGTAGAACTAAAAGCAACACTTAATCAATATCTTCTAACATAAGGATGTGTCACGGCCCGAACTAAGGCCTAACCATGACGGACATCTCAAGTTCGTCGAGGACTGGAGACCACCCCCATTATCTAGGTAAACAAAACTCAAAATAGCTAGCAATAGATGAATTCCAAACAAATAAAAAGATAAGCTATGTTTCGAACATATAAAAAGATAGGAAACTAAGATTTTTTTTTCCAGAATTTCAACAACATCCTAATCCACAGTAATCCTCAAAGCCTCTAAATAGAACAAAACATTCTAAGTCAGGACATGTCCCTGACAATAGCCAAAAGAGTCCAATATAAGTAGTCTAATACATAAGAGAGACATGAATTTAAAATGATAGCACTTCCAAAGAATGGAACTCACTACTTCAAAGATGACTACTGACAACCTATAAATCCTATCACTGCACAGGGAAAGTAGAAGTGTGACAGGTTCCTACATCGCACGGAGATACAATATCAAGAGACTATTAGCGGGTTGAGCTCTAGCATGTAACTCACGATAAAGATAAAATAAGACCAATTCAAAATCCAGTCCAATCTTAATGTACTTGTTCAGATTAATGCATACAAATATATATATATATATATAAAATGTTCGGTTAGGGAGCAATGAATAGTATACAAGTAAAATATTATCCTGGACTATGTAGATTAACCATCATAAAAGGTATCCACGGGCTATATGGGTTCATATCCCCCTGCTGAAAGGGCCCTAGTGCCTGTTAGCCGCACGAACCAGGGGTATCAAGGAAAACCAGGGAATGCCCCGCCCCAACGTGTAACACCCCAAAAATATAACCCGAACGTCATACGGTGCTCAAGACTATGAGTAGTCCTAAGCTAACCCTTTTTAGCCTTCAACAACTTTGGAACTAAAAATAAAGATAATCTAGACATATGGAATCTTGAAATACTGAATTATTGTATTAACTAAAAATCTTAGTCATGAAAACTAATGCTTCAAATTCTAAAACGTAAAATTAGTCTTATAATTCTCTATGATTAACTAGAGAGACACTGGGATATTTCTAAGCTGACTCAATCTAAACTAAAAATAACTGATTATAGTACTTCATAAAGTTGGAAAATTAGAATAAATTGGTCCTCGAACTATGAGGACTCACCAACTATCGGGATGTAGGTAGAGATACTCGCGGTAAATCATGCTTCTGGAATTGAGCACATATATGTATATATAGATAAGTACTTATGGAATGTACTAAGCATGTACGGGTGAATGCATAAGTAAAACAATAACTCAATGTACTTATATATTTTCAAATAATGCATGCTAAATATAAATGGCTCACCTTGAGCTTGAATAAATAATGAGTGGTAATTTTACCACCCATATGCACTCAACATTCGTACATATTACCTTGTTTTGGATGAATAAATGAGACATAGTTGTATTTAAATGCACTAATATCCACTCTTTGTAGGCTAGAATTGAAGAGATGGAAAGATTTGGAATGAAGCTGAAAATGATCAAAAAGGGAGCAAAAAGTGTAGCTGAAGACCTAGAACAGAAGGGTTCAGTTACTGTGGTCGCGGTTTGCTGACCGCGATCGCAGCAGTCAAAGATGGAGCAGTCCCATAAGTTTGTTGCAGTCTCATAAGTTTGTTGCAGTCTCGATAGCCATGGTCGGGGCCGAGTTGGTGCGATCGCGACTCTAAAAAAATATTCAGCACAAGGGAAAAATTGGAAATGCACATGGTTGATCCTAATTTTGATAAAAAAGACTCAAACCCTAGCTTCATGAGTATATTCCATCTTCCACAATTTTTAGGTTTTAGCTCTTGACTCCATAGCCTCCATTTTTGGAGAAGAAAATATTGTGTAAATTATGGGTGAAGAATACATTGTACACTTTATAAGTGAAAGATTTTCTCACTACCATTGTTGATATTGTGGGAGAGCCAAGTTTGAACTAATATTTTCTTAAATCTTCAACAATTTATTTCAATGGAGATTTATAGGTATATCTATGCTTATTTATCTTATGCATAGAAAAATTTCCCTCTTGGGCCTATGTGTGAATAGGGATTAAAGTATGTGTGGGTTGTTTTTTATTAGCTTCTATTTAGTAGTTCATGTTTATGGGTTTTATCATTGTTATACTAACTTGGTTAGGATTTGGTAGGTGAAAGTCCTAAATACCCACATGGGTATAATGAGTGAAAGCTCCATGCTCTAGAAAACCTAAAGTCATCTTCAAAATAAGGGTTTTGGGTGATGTTTAGGAATCCATATCATCCTCAAAAGAGGGATGTGGAGATAAAAGCAATGATAGACAATTGTGTGTGTAGTTTGCTAAATTTTGACTATCTTAGACATAAGGGTGAATACGAGATTAACTATCCCATGGGTATCATCCTAGAATTAGGGATGCCTAGATTGAAGTTGTGGTTACAAATTGTTGAACATACCTTTTAGGTATTCAAATGAATCACTGGATGAAAGTTTGGTGTTTTGTCGAAAGACTAGCATTAAAATCTATAACAAAGCCTACCCATATTTGACTTACAAAATTTGTGTTGATTAGTAAATCCCTAATGTCACACCCTTAGTAATGCATAATCCCAAGATCCGTGCTAAATAGTTAAAGTCTAATTATTCATAGCCTCAAATTTATACTAGAAAAAATGAAAAAAAATACTAGTATAGGAGCCTATCTGCCACATTTTATCTTTTTGTAGCATTTGTTTGATTTTAACTTGTATCTATCATTTTGAATTAATTTGATCTCCACTCATACTGTTCATCGTGGATTTGACCCCAACTCCAAAGTTGTGTAAATATATTGATGACGACTTTCTTACACTTAGTTTGACATGTAAGTTGAGCATTATCCGAAATGGCACCGTAGCCGAGGACAATTTGGCGCATTAAGTTCATTTGGAATTTTAGTTTATTTTCTTGAATTCAATCTTGTATAGATGTATTTGTGATTTTATTTGTAGGTAGATTTTATTTATTTTTACTTTTCTCTATGGCATCTTTCACCAAGTATGAGTTGGATAGTTGGAAGTCCTATCTTGACAAACCATGTTCATATTGTGATGGACCACACTTCAGGAGAGATTGTAACTATACTTCTCATAGAGAGAAAGAATCACCATCTCAATCCTAGAGGGAGTATGGTTTTCCTTTCTGTGGTATTCAAAATGGACATTGGGATGATTGCCCAAATGCCCCTCGCCCCTATTATACTAACTGAATTGCTAGTTCTTCTTATAAGATTAATAGGTCTTATGATGAGAAGAAGGAAGAGCAACACGCCTAGTCCAATAATTGTGACCCAAGGTTATTTAACTATTTTAGATCGGGTAGATGCAACGTGGGAGAATATAGAAGATATGCATTAAGAATGGACAAGTTTCAAGAAAGAGGTAATGGACAAAGAAGAAAAGCTTTAAAAAATTCCTACCATGCCCATTGCCTAGGAGAAGGTTTATCAATAAGAGAAACTAAGCTATGATGAGGAGCTTAATAGTGAAGCCTCGTCGGTGACTTCTCAATCATCTGAATCGTATGAGAAAGAAACATCCACAATAAAAGAAATGGCACTAGAGTCAAAAGAAGAATTGATGCTAAACTATTATGACGACTCTATTTCATTTTGGGGTGTAGGTACTTCAGAGGATCCTAACCCAAAATTAGGTGTTGGACCTCGTTCAACCCAATTTTCAACCTTATTCTTAGAGAAAGTGATGATGATCCATCCCTTTGTTTAAAGGGAACATTATGGAAAGGCGAATTTTGACTCTTATATTATGGAATTTGGAATTCCAAAGGAGCATATAGAACCCCATCCATCAATTTCCAAGAAACTCAAATTCCAATGTACAAGGAATGGTCTATTTATGTGCTTACTTTTTCCCAAAGAACCAATTCAGAAAGTTGATATCAAATTCGGTAAAAGGTGCAAGTCATCCAACTGGCGAGATCAAAACTTGTTTGTCATGTACTTGCCTCTTCCAAGCCACATCTTGGAAGATCTAAATCTTCTGTCCCTCTGCCACTCATTGCATTTTGAATGAAAGTTAGGACAAAGATTCAACTCTTCTAAATGGAGACACAAAAGAAGAAGTAGAGGCATCGTGCCCCAAAAATAAATGAATTGCTCGATGGGAGGAAACCCATCAAGCCACGAAAAGTGAAAAGTATCCATTTTATTCTTGAATGATAGAGTAGAATTAATTTTTATTTTTGTGCATGCATAATCCATGAGATGTTAGTGCTAAAGGAAATTTGGATTGAATTTTATAGAGAAAATTATGAAATTGGCATATTTTGACAGAGTAGGAAATATTGTAAACCCGATTGTTTGGTCTCAGTTAATGCAACCACAGTTCGCGCCACTGCTATCGCGGAGGCTATGGGACCACAATCGCAGAATTAGGACCGTGATCATGGTCAATTTAATTTAAAAAACCATCCGACTGCCTATTTCCCCCACACTTCCCCTTCAATTTCTCTCAAAAATTCTCTATAAATTGTGGCATTACATAGCATATTCAAGAATAAACTCTCCCCCTTGCATCACCGGATCTAGTTCTCAGCCTAAAAAATGAGAGATTTTGATAATACTCGATTCATGGCCGCACAATGCCGGCACGCCTTCTATGATGATTATCACAGGACTAAGCTAATACCTGAAAGTGGTATTATCTTATAAAAGGTAGAGGAGAAGCTCCCAAAATTCCACGCCAGACACACTGCGACCCGGTGGATGTGTTTTGACCAAAAACCTTACTATGCTAATATGCAGTGGGTGCGTGAGTTCTATAAAAATCTCAATGTAGTTTATCTCACAAACCCAGTGATGATTATTTGGGGAAATAAGGTGAACTTCGTAGCGGAGCAGGTTAATATAGTGTATGGACTCCCAAATGCTGACATGGGGCAGTTCTAGGCAAGAGCATATAAATTGGGGACCTAGATGACCAATATTTTATGTCCTAAAAAAGCAGTTCCCTAGTCTATCACCAAGAGAGATATTCCAATGAAGGGCTTCAAAGTAGAAGCCGGACTATGGCTGAACATCATATGCAGTCGAGTATCGCCATGCACCCATATGACCATTGTCACAGATTTGAGATCTTTGATGGTGGCTTACATCTTATCTGGTATCCCTCTCAATGTGGGTGAGATTTTTCTTTAATAGTGGAGGTATTTCTATACTCATGGAGGTATGCACATTTTTCTCCTTTCTCTTCTCACTGAGCTTTGAAAGAAGGTAGGAGTGGATAAGTATGCTGCAGATACTTGGGTGTGTCCAGGATACCTCATCTATCTAGTCAAATTCAGAGGCGAGGGCGACCCAGGTCATATTAAGAAGAGGAAAATAGACATGGGAAAATAAGTACAAGAGGACACAGATTCTTGTAGACCTTCATCAGCCAACCCCCTCGATAACATCTCAGGTCAAATAAGGGAGGTTAGGGAGCTAGTGTCCAGATTGCCTCAGGGACCAGGAGAGAAATCCACCACTCATCACTAATATATAACTCGGATTAATTATGACATATATCGTGAGGAGAAGAAGAAGATGGGAGCCACTGCTGCCAGTTTAGATGAGCCTACTCAGCCTTGGCGGGATGACACAGGGACCTCAAGAAGTCTCACGAGAGATAATAAAGAGAGAGAAAAAAAGATATAAATAATTTAAGAAGCTCTGGAAGGGTGTAAAGGTCATCTTTAAGGTGTTCAAACCTAATCAACTACTACCTTCACCGAGGTTGGACAATGAAGATGAGGTCCCTACTGATTGGTTGGCTGATGATAATGATGGTGATGGTATAGAGTCTGCAAGAGAGAGCAGCTCTTGAGGATGCCCCCAAATAGTATTTTGATGTTCTGAGGCTGGATATTTCTTTTTATGTGATTGTTTTGAGATGATGTTTTGGATATTATTTTTATTTGGTTTCGAGATGCTACATTTTTGGGTACCCTAATGGTACCTACATTTTATGGATTATTATGATTTTTCATTTAGTTTTAGTATTCTCTTAATTTCATTTTATTTTGATTTTGGTGATCATGACTAGCTTTGCCATGATGGGTTTATTGACGACATTCTTAAGGGTGAAACATCAGGTTTGGGTTTTGAGGCATAGGTGCATGGGGAGTCTAAGTACCCATAGAAAAAATGTCAAAAATGCAAGGGAAGTTTGTGTACCTGTGACATTGTATGTTGTAAAGTTGGGGTCACTTTGTACACCATTGGTGAAGTCTGAGTAGCCAATTTGATAGTTTGCCCATTTTGAGTAGCCAATTTGATAGTTTGCCCATTATAAAATTGTGTGTGGTGATAATGTAAAATGAACAACCCCTCCGTCCAAAATTTTTCAAAACAAAATCAAGGGCATGGACGTGAGAAATTTTGTAACAAAACTTTTTCTCTTTTTGTGGCTTCATAAATCTTGACTTATGAATAGAAATAAATACTCCCATTTTGTCTCTCACGGGAGGGATATTCCTTGGAGAATTTTGCATGCCATATGTGGTAAGATTTTGGTATTCATCTCTTGTACACTTGTGTTATCTAGATCTTACCCCATTAGTCTTTCAAAGCTAATTTTGATTGTATTTGGTGGGAGAAATGATCTTTTTCCACCTTTGTGAGTTTTTAAGCCCACTTTATCCTAAAAATCCTACCAAAGCATTAATATAATCCCTAGTTACCCACTTTGAGCCTTTGGACCTTTTGTCAGCAAACTTATTACAAGCTGTATTCCATTCTTTTTATCCCTTTTTTGAAATGTACCCTACTTGAACTTGAAAATGCAATGTTAGGCTTAAATTCTAAGTTGGGGTTGTTAAAGTTAATGGAAGGAAGTTTGAAGCCACAAAGTGTTAGTGAAATGCCTTTTATGCCTAAAACTGTGAAAATAAATGAATAGAAAAGGAATGAGTACATCAAAGAATTAAATTGCACGAAAGTTACAAAAAAAAGAATTAAAATATAAGTGGTGAACTTTGGAAGAAAAAAATATGTGTACAAAAAGTAAGAAAATAAAGAAGAGTGGCCCTTAGTTGGAAAAGGAGGATTGTCAAGTGTGATGTAAATGTTCAAGGAGGGGTGTATCCATGTTATTCCTAAATGATATCCTACCCTAACCTGAACCTACTTTACAAAATTAGAAATTCTTTTGAGATATCCAACCATTAACTTTCTTCGTAGTGACGATTGAAAATAAGGGCAAGCCTGTGGTATGACACTTTTTGCATGGAGATTTCTTTTATGAGGTAGAGAGTTGTCCACTTAAAATTCCTTTTTGCATGTTTTGTAGCATGGTGTGAGGAACTCTTCTTCTTGTGAGGTTGGAATATGAAACAGGTTGAGGTGGGTGATTTTTTCACCTTCTAGAAATAAGGCAAATAGAGTATAACTTAGTTGTGGTCAAAATAGAGTCACTTCTAGAGTACTGTTTTTTCTTGATTGGTCTCTCTTTGAAGTACTCTATAGCCTTGAATATAGCAATTTTATAGTAAGGGGTGTAGTGAAATTTGCTTAGCCCATGTGTAATGAGTTACTGGTAGTAGTGACTAAGGTTAAAGTCATTGTGATCTTTAAGGCATGAAATTTGGGCATAAATAATTGTGTCTAATGGTAAGAGGTAGTGTTTCTTGAGGAAAAGCAATAGCTTTAAGTTGGGGGTGTTGATGAGTGGTGATTTTACCACTCACTCGCGCTCAAAATTCATACACATTACATTGTTTTGGATGAATAAAGGAGACATAGTTGTATTTAAATGCACTTATATCCACTCTTTGCAGGCTTAGAGTTGAAGGGATGGAAAGACGTGGAATGAAGCTCAAAATGATCAAAAATGGAGCAAGAAAGTCCAGCTGAAGACCAGGAATAAAAGCACCTCAATTACCTCGGTCGCTGTCTACAGACCGCTATCACAATAGTCAAATATGGTTAGTCAATTTAGGTTACTTGAGTCTGTCGTGGTCGCGGTATCCGCGGTCATGGAAAAGCTGGTGGGATCGTGGCTCAGCAAAAATATTCATCCCAAGGGTAAAATTAGAAATCCATGTGGCTGATCCCAATTTCAACAAAAAAGACTCAAACCCTAGCCTTATGAAGATATTCCATCTTCCCCAATTTTTAGGTTTTAGCTCTTGACTCCATACATCCATTTTTGGAGAAGAAAATATTGTGTAAATTTTGGGTGAAGAATACATTGAAGAGTTTCTAAGTGGAAGATTTTCTCACTACCATTGTTGATATTGTGGGAGAGCTAACTTTTAAAGAACATTTGCTTAAATATTCAATAATTCATTACAATGGAGATTATGGGTATATCTATGCTTATTTATCTTATATGTAGCTAAATCTCCCTCTTGGGGTTATGTGTGAATAGGGGTTAAAGTGTGTGTGGGTTGTTATTGATTAGCTTCTATTCAGTTGTTCATGTTTATGGGTTTTATCATTTTTATACTAACTTTGATGGGATTGGATAGGTGAAAGCCCAAATACCCACATGGGTATGATGAGTGAAGCTCTATAATCTAGAAAACCCAAAGCCATCTTTGAAAGAAGGGCTTTGGGTGAAGTTTAGGAATCCATATCATCCTCGAAAAAGGGATATGGAGACCAAATCAATGATAGGAAATTGTATGTGTAGTTTGCTAAATTTTCACTATCTTAGACATAAGGGTGAATGTGCGGTTCACTATACCATAGGTATCATCCTACAAATAGGGATTCCTAGATTGAGGTTGTGGTTACAAATTATTGAACACACCTATTAGGTATTCGAAAGAATTAGTGGGTAAAAGTTTGGTGTTTTGTCGAAAGACTAGCATCAAAATCTATAACCAAGCCTACCCATATTTGACTTATTAAATTGATGTTGATTACTAACTCCCACATGTCACTCAATTAGTAATGCACAATCCCAAGACTCATGCTTAATTGTTAAACTCTAGTTATTCATTGCCCCAAATTTATACTAGAACAACCCAAGAAGAAATACTAGTATGGGAGCCTATCTCCCCCATTTTATCTTTTTGTACCATTTGTTTGAATTTAATTTATATCTATCATTTCGAATTAATATAATCTCCACTCACATTGTTCCTTGTGGATTCAACCCCGACTCTAAAGTTGGGTAACTATATTGACAACAACTGCCTTGTACTTAATTTGACGTGTAAGAAATCGTAAATATGAGTAGTAAAGAATAATGATAAACTTTTTGAGACACAACTCTTAGTTCTAAAAGCTTTTCTTTTATTCTTTCGTAGGTAGAATTTTCTAACCGACATACACCATGTGGGCTATCATGGTGTCCAACGTCATTTCCCTCGTAGGTAAAATCTCACTTTGGGGAGACTACCCTTGCCATCGGAATAGGACCTAATCTAAACTGATCACTATTTATCACTTTATCCATATTGGGAATAATATTAACCCACGTTGGCTCGTAGTTCTGGGGAATGTGTCCTTAGATGCATGCCCAACTCAGTGCTAAATACTACTCCCTTAGTACTTAGTGCTCATACTATAGGAAATCCACCTGAAAATAGCATGAGGGTTTGCATAATGACCCAATTATGCTTCTCTTTCTTTAAATCATGATCAAGATGAATATATATGGATTCCATTCTTAGCTTTGGATCAAAAGATCAATTCTTGTTTTAAATCTTGGTATAAGCTCATCAAGAGAAACTTAAGAGCTTGATCTTCCTGAAATTTCAAAATTGAATCTTAGGGCTTTAAATTCATGCTTTAAATTCATTGTAATTCATAATTAACCTTCAAGCTCAATAATAATCTGGAAATACTTTAACAATTCTAGTCAAGATAATGAAATTCAAGTCTCAACACAAATAATCAAGTCACATGCTTAAATAGGAGAAAGCAATCATGCAATTCAACACTTAAATAACTTTGTAACTTTATAAACTAAAAACAAAAATATTTGGGGATGAATCATAAAGTGAAAATCATGCAAATTTAACTTTTTAAAACTAGTTTTGGGCACAAGGATGAAAGAGTATCGTTGTTCATAACCCCAGATACCTTAATTAGTTTGATTTGAAATTTAAAGCTTAACTTGGAAGCCTTGGTAATGTTCTTGAATGCTTTCCTTGAACTTATTGGATTAGAGAACTTAGATTCTTACTTATCTTGAAGAAGGAGTAATAGAGTTCTTGGTGTTCTCGAGGGGATTTTAGGGTTTTCTAGGAGAGAAAAAAGTGAAAATAGGGCAACTAATGCTCTTTGGGGACTTTAATTTAGTGTTTTGAATGGTTTTGGGTGAGGAAGAATGACCTAATTGCCCTTAAATACGCGGAAACAAAAGCTGGAAAAATAAGGGAGCATGCGTTGTGGGCTCTAGAGTACTGTAATGGAGCTTGCGCCGTGGACACATCGCGTGCTACTACTAATTTGGATTTTCAAACATGCCCTTAAGATCGTCCAAAAATTCCAAAACTTACCTGAGAAGTACCCTTGACATCCCCAATCATGAATCAACGTTAAAATCGACATTCTAAGGTCGGGAAGGTCGAGAATAAAATCATCGAATTTTAAGATCTTTAGAAATAACTAATCTCAACACTTAGTGAAATATTCTAAGTCTTAGACCACTCTAACATGTAATAGTGAGATGAATTGTCTAAAGATCTTGCGAGGTCTTACACCATGTCAATCTCGGATATAATTAAATATCGATAGAGTGAACCATACACACAGTCATTAAGACCAACCCTCATGCCGACAAATGTGAGTTTCTAGTATCAATTCTCCGCGACCTCCACCTTCACGACTTAGCTTCATAACCCCCATTAATCCTAATTAAAACAAGTTTCACACAACCCATCGATTTAACCAAGGAATTTACCTCTAAGGCATACCATAGGTATCGTTATACCCTGATGCTTGTAATCTTATAATTATTCCTTTACAATTCCATTAACTTAGGGGAATCGCTCGACCACCTTTGTTTATTAAATAGAGTTGGGGAATGCCTTGACCCCTGTTAGTTATCAAATCAACTTGGGGGAATGCCTTGACCCTGGGCTTCAAATTTAATATCAAAACATGGCCAACAAGTCGTTTAAAAGCATTTTTCATCAGTTTAACCTTTTACGCAGTGCAAAAATATATGTGAGTAAGTCAAACCATGAGAAAAATCACATTCGAAGACAATTACACACGTGTGTTGAGGGAGCACAATTTACAAAACCAAATTCAAAACCAAAATCATCAAATGAGGGAATTCCTTGACACACTTTCCAATTCCTATACCCATGCACCCAATTAGTTCAAAAACCATTGATAAAGCAGAATCAATGCATATAAAATTAGGGGAATCAAGTACATGTAACATTCTAACCAAAACCCCCAACCATATAAAAACCGATGTTTAAATACACATGAACAACCATTTAAATACATGCTTTGAGTAACACAAGTTTAAGGGGGAGAGATACATGCCTGAGATATCAAGAATTACGGAGAGAAATCAACCCTTTGACACTTTGATTGCCAATTCCTTAGAAACCATAGGTGTTCCTTACTTAGAGAATTGAGAGAGATTGAGAGAGTGTATTTGATGGTTAAGTGTTGAAATATTTTATGATTGTGGGTCTTAAGTGGGGAAATAAGGAAATGACAGTAATGCCCCCCCTTAAAAGTACAGAAAAGGATTCCAAGGCGTAATGGATCACCATACGACTCGTGATGAATCCTTACAAGTTGTCACCATGACTCGTGGTCTAAGTAATGTCTTAGGTTCATCTTAGTGTTTACCATACAAATCAAACCCTTCTACTCGTAGTCGGACCTTACTACTCATCGGATCCAGTTGTAGTCAGGACAAAGACATTTGGACACTACACTGGTTTGGCTATGAAAGGCACACTATGGATCGTGAAGAGTCTTGACAACTGTTTTGGTGCAAGTCATCACCAAAGAAGTGGCAGGGGTAAACTTTTTTGGTAACCTACAATTTGGGGTCATATGACCCATAATGACACCTTACGACTCGTAAAGTATGTCATAGGTTCGGCAGTAAGCTCTGAGGTAAAGAATTTTATTCAAGGACCAAAAATCTCGAGTGTTACATTCTCTCCCCAGGATCATTTATCCCCTAATGATGAGTCAAGGCATCCATTATCAAGATTTGACACAGAAACGCAACTACAATTACAAACTAAGATATTAAGGAATACATACCTTAAGTACTATTTTCCAAAGAGGGAAACAAAAATGGATATTTGGACATCATGTCCTCTTTAGATTCCCAAGTTGCTTTTTCAACCTTATGACTCCTTAATAGAACCTATACCGAAGCCACATCCTTAGCCTTAAACAACAAACTTGACTATCAAAAATTTCAATGGGACTTCTTCATAGGATAAGGAATCTGAAACACCAACACTCTCCAAAGAAACAACCAAGGAAGGATCACCCACACACTTCTTGAACATAGAAACATGGAACACCGGATGTATAGAACCGAAATTTGAAGGCAGATAGAATCAAAATTTGAAGGCAACTCTAACTCATAAGCCATGTTTTCCACTCTTCTCAGAATCAAGTACGGGCCAACATATCGAAGACTAAGCTTCCCCTTATTTCCACACCTCATAAGCTCTTTCACATGATACACCTTCAAGAATACCAAATTGCTAACATCAAACTCCAATTCCCTACGCCTCACATCAGCATAGGACTTTTGGCAACTGTGAGCAGTTTTAAGTCTATCCCTAATTACCTTCTTCTTTTGTAGGGCTTGATTAACTAAGTAAGGATAAAACATTTTAGTCTCACTGACTTCGAACCACCCAATAGGAGAACGATATCTCCTACCATACAAAGATTCAAACAACGCTAACTAATTACTAGAATAATAACTGTTATTAGACGCAAACTCTATGAGAGGAAAATGATCAACCCAACTACCACAAAAGTCAATTACACCATGATATTAGCACATTTTTCAATGTCTGAATAGTCCTCTCCATTTGTCCATCAGTCCGAGGGTTGAAAGCGGTGCTAAGGTTCACCTTAGTTCCTAAACCTCTCTAAAATGGCTGCCAAACGTGCAATGAGAACTGCGTGCCTCAATCAGATATAATAGAAACAGGCGAACCATGTAACTTGATGAATTCCTAAATGGAAACCTTAGCATAATCCTCTGCAGAATAATTAGTCCTCACTGGAAAGAAGTTAGCGAACTTAGTCCTCCTATCCACGATAACCCAAATCAAATTAAACTGACTTCTACATAGAAAAAAACCAGTAACAAAGTCCATGTTAATTATTTCCCACTTCCATTCGGGCAACTCAATCTCTTGAGACAAACTACCAGGCCTCCAGTACTCCACCTTCACTTGAAGACAAAACATACACTTGGCCCCATAATTGGCCACATCCCTCTTTATGTTATTCTACCTATAGATCTCTTTCAAATCATGGTACATCTTTGTTGGACCAGGTTGGACAGTGTACCTCGACTAATATCCTCTCTCACAGCCCATCAACATCAACAACACATAATTTACCTTGGTAACTTAAGATACCATCTTCACCAATGTCAAAAGCCATGCCATTATGCTGACCCACATCATCCATAATTTGTATCAAGATAGGATCCAAAACCTGCTTCTTCTTCACCTTAGCAGCAAGAGATGACTTCACCACCTCTTGGAAAATTACACCTCCATCCATAGAGTCCAAAAGAAGAACTCCAAGATTAGCCAAATAGTGAATATCCTTCACCAATCCTCGCTTTTCCTCGCCAACATGAGATAAGCCTCCCAAGCATAACTTGCTAAGAGTATCAACAACCATATTAGCTTTACCTGGGTGATAGTGGAGACTCATATCATAATCCTAGAGCAACTCAAGCCATATCAGTTGCTTGAGATTCTACTCCTTCTAGGTTAATACATACTGCCGGCTCTTATGATCCAAATATATACCAACATGCACTCCCTACAAGTAATGGCGTAAAATCTTCAAAGCAAAACTCACTGCCAGCAACTCCATAACATAAGTCGGATAATTATTCTTATGCACCATAAGCTACCTAAAAGTATACACCATAACCTTACCATGCTTTATCAAGACACAACCCTATCCTATACGAGATACACCACAATAAACAATAAAGCTATTAGTACCCTTTGGTAGGGTCAAAACTGGAGATGAAGACAACTTATTCTTCAACTTCTCAAAACTACACTGACAAGCAATGAATAGTAGAAACTTCACTTTTTTCTAAGTCAACTTAGTCAATGGAGCAGCGATTGATGAGAAACTCACCATAAACCTCTTTTAATACACAGCTAAACCTAAGAAGCTCCGAATATCTATTTGATTCGTAGGTGTAGTCTATTTCTTAACAGTCTCAACCTTCCGTGGATCTACCATAATTTCTTTTCTTGAAACAACATGACCAAGGAATGTCACAACATTTAACTAGAACTCACACTTTGAGAACTTAGCGTACAAAAGTTTATCCATAAGATTCTGCAACACTATATGAAGGTGATTAGTGTGATCCTGCTCACTCTTAGAGTATAAAAAGATGTCATAAAAAATCATAATGATGAATAAGTCCAGAAACTGATGGAATACCCAACTTATAAGATCCATGAACGCCGCTGGAGAATTAGTCAACCCAAAAGACATGACCAAGAAATCATAGTGACCATGCCGGGTTTGGAAAATAACCTTAGAGATATCCACCTCTCTAGTCTTGAACTGATGATAACTTGATCGTAGATCAATCATTGAAAAGTACTTAGCCCTTGAAGATAGTTGAATAGGTCATCAATCCTAGAAAGAGGACACTTATTCTTTACCGTGCTCTTATTTAACTATCGATAGTCTATACACATTCGAAGGGAACCATCCTTCTTATACACGAAAAGAATAGGCCACCGCACAGAGAAATACTAGGTCAAATAAAACCATTATAAGGAAGATCATTCAATGTCCACATAAGTTATTTTAACTCTGCCAAAGCTATTCTTTAAGGAGGGACAGATATAGGACGGGTATACGGGATAGTATCAATCGCAAAGTATATTTTCTTATTGGGAGAAATGTCAGGAAGATCATCGGGGTAACACCTTAGGAAACTTATTGACAAAAGGGACTAATTGCAAATAAGGGCCCTCAGAATTAGAATCCTTAACCCAAACTAGATGATATAAACTCCCCTTGGAAATTAATTTCCCTTCTCTAAGATAAGAAATAAACCTTCCCTTAAGCACTAGGGAACTCCCATCCCACTCAATCACTAATTCATTTGGGAATTGGTATCGAACCCTTTGAGTTCTACAATCAAGAGATGCATAGCATGAATGGAGCCAATCCATCCCTAATATCACATTAACATCTATTATATCCAACTCTATCAGATCCACCAATGTCTCCTTTCCATAGATAAATACCATACAACCCCCATAGACCCTTTTAGCCACCATAGAGTCACCCACAAAGATAGAATCAAAAATATATTCAGGGCCAAAATCAAAATGAATAGCCATATAAAGGGTCACATAAGAAAGAGTAGATCCCAAATCAAGTATGCAATACACGTCATATAAGAAGGATTTAATATGCCAGTGACAACATTAGGAAAAGCCTCAGATTCTTGGTGGGTGGCAAGATCATAAAGATGATTTCGACCTATGTCGGTACCAGAAGTAATACCCTTCAGCGTTAGTGCTGAAGATGTAGCAATTGAAAATTTATTAGCTCATGTAGCAATATCATATGTAGGATAGTTCCTCTAAATATGGATAGGCTAGCCATATCTGAAGCACTTATTTCTCCCCTCATTATAAAAACCATGGTGAAACTTCCCAAAAAATCTGTAAGAAGGATATGATAGAGTTGACTGGGCCTCACTAGCCTGAGATTGGGCACCTATACCTTAAACCCACTATTTCTCTAAAAATGATGTTCACCAGATGGCTTAGGATATGGAGGACTAGTTGTAGAATAAGAACTAGATTTTCCCCAATTCTTCTTAGACCACTACCTGCCATCTCTATAACTATTCTGTTGGCCTCCACACAGCTCAAAATGCATGAATTTCTTACGCTGCCTTTTCTATATTTCAACTTGTTTCTTTCTTTCACCCTCAACCTGCTGTATATACACCACAAACCTAGAGATATCCATGTAATTATTCAACAAAGTGTCCTTGCACTCCAACACTAAGTCCCTAGATAAGCCCAAAGCACACTTTATCTTAGCTTTTATAGAAGACACCAACTCAAGGCATAGCAAGATAACTGATGAAATTTCAAGGCGTACTCTTTCACAGTAATTCTGCCTTGCTTCAATTCACGAACTCCTCAACCTTTGCCTCCCCCATCTCATAAAGAAAGAAGTGATCAAGAAAAGCACTAGAGAAGTCATTACATATAGTTGGCTCAATATCATATCCTCTTAACTGTTCCCACTTCTCATAACAATAATATGCAATATCCTTTAACTGATATGCAACAAACTCCATACCCTCAGAGTCAGAAGCAAGCATTACTTGAAAAATCTTTTCCATCTCATCTATTAACCCTTAAGGGTCCTTCTCAACCTTCAAACCAGTAAAAGTAAGGGTACTCAACCTTATGAACTAATAAAACCTTGTGGCCTCAGAAAAAGGAGAGACAGGAGAAATATGCTCAGACTGACATGAATGAGAGGCAAAACTCTACATTAGACACATCACCTTGAGGCATTGGGGCATAAGTACCATTAAATCGAGGAGCCCTATGAGGACTACCAGGGACCAATGGAACTCCATGGTGGAATTAAAAAAAAGGATCCTAGACTAGGTTTGTACCATATAAGCAAGACAAGTTCCATTCACGTGGTCCTTATGTAGGACAGAGAAGTTTCCACTAGCATCATAACCTTGGGGAGGAAAGAACTAAAATACAAAAAAATGGAATTAGAGGAGATTTCAACATTCTAAACTCTACAGCATGAAAGTAAAACATAAGGAAGGGAAATATTTGTAAATGCCTCATAGCCTCTCCTTTCTAAGTGTGGCGCACTACACATCCATAAAAAAAATCTACTCGACACCACTTTGTGGACACCTAATTGACTATGAACCTAGGGATATGATACCAACTTTTCATGACCAGAACCAGGGCCTGGCCTTGACGGGTATCTCAAGTCCACCGAGGACCAAAGACTACCACCTTTACCTACCCAAATAGAACACAATACAACTAGCAATGGATGAATTTCGTACATGTAACAAGATAAGATGAGTTCTGAATATATAATAAGACATGCAGATCAGAAAAAGAAATTATATAATTTCAACAACATTCCAATCCATAGTAATCTACAAAGCCTCTAAACAGACCAATACCATTCTAAGTCAGGACATACCCCCAAAATAGCCAAAAAAGTTCAATAGAAGTAGTCTAAGACATAAATGAAACATGACTTTAAATTGATAGCCCTTATAGAGAATTAAAGCTCCCCACTTCAAAGCTGACTGTTGATAACCCAGAAATCTAATCACAACGTAAAAAAAGTAAAATCGTGTTCGATTCCTGCATCGCATAGGGATATAGCATCTGTAGACTGTTAGTAGGTTGAGTTCTAGCATGTAACTCAGTATAAGGATAAAATAATGCCAATTCATAATCCAGTCCAAACTCAATGTACATGTTCACATTAATGCATACCTACATACACACACACACACATATATATATAAGATTTTGGGATGGGAAACAAGGCTTTTTTATGCAAGTAAAACATTAACTTGGACTATGTAACTTAACCATCATAAAAAGATACCCACGGGCTAAATGAGTTCAGCCCCCTACTGAAAGTGCCCAGTGCGTATTATCCGCATGAACCAGAGGTATCAAGGAAGACTAAGTAAGGCCCCAACCTTATGTAAATCTAGGATACAAATACATATTAATAGTGTGAACCATGCACACGATCATTAAGACCAACCATCATGCCGACAAATACGAGTTTCCAGTATCGGTCCTTTGGGACCTCCACCTTTATGGCTTAGCTACATAACCCCTTTTAATCCTAATTAAAATAAGTTTCACACAACCCACCCATTTATCCAAGGAATTCACATCTAAGTCACACCATAGGTTTTACCATACCCTTACGCTTGCAAGCTTATAATTATGCAATTATAATTCTATTATCTTGGTGGGATACCTCGACCCTCTTTGTTCATTAAATAAACATAGGAATGGCTCAACCTCTTTTAGTTATCAAATCAACTCGGGGGAATGCATTGACCCCCGAGCTTCATATTTAATATTAAAACATGGACAATAGGGATTTTAAAACCATTTTCATCCGTTTAACCTTTTATGTGGTACAATAATATAGATGAGTAAGTCAACCCATGTGACAAATTATATTTAAAGCCAATTATACAAGTGAGCTGAGGGAACACAAATTTACAAAACCAAATTCCAAACTAAAATCATCAAATTGAAGGAAACCTCGTCCCCCTTTCCAATTCTAATACCCATGCACCTAATTAATTCAAAAACCATTGATAAAGCATAATCAATGTATATAAATTTATGGGAATCTAATTTATGTAACATTCATTTCAAAAACATTAACCATATCAAAACCCATACTCAAATCCTTATGAACAACTATTTAAATACTTGATTTAAGTAAAACAAGTTTTAGGGGGAGAGGTACATGCCTGAGATATCAAGAATTATAGAGAGAAATCAGCCATTTGATCCTCTAATTGCCAATTCCTTTGAAGCCCTAGGTGTTCTTGATTTAGGGATTTGAGAGAACTTAAGAGAGTCTATTTGATGGTTAAGTGTTGAAAATATTGTTGCCAACATATTTTATGGTCGTGGGTCTTAAGTGGGGAAAGAGGAAAATGACAAGAATTCCGCCTCATAAAAGTGCAAAAAAGGACGCCTAGGCATCACGAGTCACCATATAAATCATGATGATTCCTTAAGAGTCGTCGCCATGGCTCATGGTATAGGTAGTGTATTAGGCTCATCTTACTGTTGACCCTATGAGTCACACCCTTCAACTTGTAGTCGGACCTTATAACTCATAGGATCTAGTGGTAGTCAGGACAGAGACATTTAGACACTACACTGGTTTTCCTACAGAAGGCACACTACAACTCATAAGAGTCTTGATGACTAATTAGGTGCAAGTCATCACCAATGTAGTTACATGGGCAACCTTCACTGGCCACCTTATAATTTGGGCTCCTATGACCTGTAATGACACCTAATGACTCATAATATGTGTCGTAGGTTGGCAAGTAAGCTCAGATGTCAGGAATTTATTTTCAGGGACCAAATTGGGGTATTACAAGATGCAAACTTTGGACTTATTTTAGGTAAAATCATTTAAAGGAAATCACTGAAAACATGATTTTTAGAAAAAAAAGGCAAAATGAAGACTAGAAATAGACCTTTCATGGATAAAATTTCCTCTATTTTATCAAATATTGAATCTTTTGAGAAATAATTCATCAAAATTTTAGCATTCCAATCAAAAAACCCCAAAACAACCATAATCTATTGATTTTCAATGTTAACAATAACTAGATATTAGCAGCCATGAACACAATATTGCAAACTAAACCTCACATTAAGTTCTTTTTGTCTCTCTTTCTCTTTCTCTTTATTTTTTTGGTATTCTCGCTTCACTATGTTGGCTTGCGTTCTTTTACTCTTAGCTTTCTTTTTTATATATGTTCTATCATGACCCATTCGTTCATAAATGGGAACCACCCTAACCTACTATGGGAAAATCATACTAATCTCAACCCTACTATCTTAAGTGTTACTCTTATATTAACCTATTTTTAATTCTCAGTTTAAATAAGTGCCAAAAGTAGTTTGTTCATTAATTTAAATCATTCGTTAGACCAACACCAATATTCAAACTAATAGAGTGAAAAAATATATATTTATTACATCCTCAGGACCAAAAGTCACCGTACAAGAATATCTAAGAATAAACTATGCATTAACTTATAAAAATATCCAAAACATAATAATAAGAAATCTTCTTATTACCAATGAAAAGGACATAATAATAAGGATATTCTTATACAAGAATATCTAAGATATAAAGATTTCTCGGTAATGATGCTCACCCTCAAAATCAAGGCTAGACCACTAACTAAATCCGAGGTTATGTGTTAGTATCTGAAGGATGTTCTGTACTTAACAAAAAAAGAGTACAAGTAGAATTAGTACATCAACAAGTACTGGTAAACATCACAGGCTAACTAACTCAACAAAGTACAAGCAAGCAAAACAGAAAAGTATAAAATCAATCATAACTAAACTCATTATCAACGATATCCACAACTAACTACATTATACATATATAGTTCACAAGTTTAGTCAGTTTCATCAACAACCTATCACCACATATAATGATCATAAAGACACCTAATGCATATAAATGAGTGCATGTATGCAATATGTGTGCATCATATATTACTCTTCTCATAATCATAAATATAATATCATACCTTCATGGTACCACATCTATTATCACAACATATCATATTCGTACCAACGTGGTACCTGATCTTTAATCATATAACATCATCATAATGCATATGAAATGAAGTGTACCCAATAAGTAACAAGTCATGATAGTATACAACCACAGATGTTGAGTCCACAAATAAGTACGAATCCAAGAAAGTCTAAATACTATAACAAAATCATAGCCTACCTCAATTCCTTGCTTGAGTCATCTTTAAGCCATAGTTTTTCTCTTTCGTTCTCGTACAATCTATTCTTCATCTAAAATAACAAGAATATATACACATTTGAATAACATCTCTTTTTTAAGTACTATGGATCAAGACTATTGATTTTAGTCATAAACTCATCCTGTTCTATCATCATAGGGCTTTCTATATATTAAACCATATTAATTCTACTTGAATTAAAATGAACAACCATAATTTCCCTCCCATTAATATTTTCAAAAACCCTAGGATTATTCTTCTGAATTTATGCTTGTTTCCACCATGTTGCATCAATTTCAATAACTAGGGCTAAACCCTAATTCTATACTAAGAATTAATTTCTAAAGAATTTCTAAGGTTGTACAAAATAAGACAAGAATGTAATTACTAACCTACAAAGATGAAAATTTTCAAAAACCATAAGAAAATAACATCTCCAAAGCTCCCTTGAATTTTTTTTGACAAAATGGAGATCAAAATATTTTCTGATTTTCAAAACTATCAAATCCTATGTGTTACTACTGTAGCAGTTAATCACTATTACAATGGTTTGCGCCTTTAAATAGAGGTCCACCACTACGGTACCTAGTGCCGTAGTGGTGTTTATTGTTTTTCTATTGGGGTCCAAGGAAGAACCTCGAGACCACTACCTAGTTTTTCTAATTTTACAACACACATCACTAATTGTAACATCGCAAACTAAACCCTTCATGGTAATCTCTATAACCGAAGTTTTACTACTCTATTTCAGGTGCTAAAAAGTTCTATGGCTTTCTAAACTAATTGCCTATCTAAATACCATATAATACATCAGTATCAACAATCACATTATCATCATATTTAGTTTAACGAACACATCTCAAAAATCATCCAATCTTAGACTATCCCCAAATTTCTCAAAATCAGTTAAGGAAAGTCTAAGTGGAAATATCTCCCTCATTCATTATAACGACAACCTGGTTCATTAAATTAGATACCGGTATATTCTTTATTCATATACAAATGATAATTATCCCCAAATATCATAGCAAGGTAAAGGTAAAGTAGTTGGGTCTATGAGCAAGTGCGGATACCACTTGCATATGTCCATCTTTATTTCCCAAGTAGATTCTTTTATAGTACGGTTCCTCTATTGAATGTTAACAAAATAATTAACTCAGTTCCTCAACTTCCAAACATCCACAACTAATATAGCAATTGGTTTTTCTTGAAGGAATACTCCTTATTAAATAATTTAGGGTCTCAATGAAAGGTGTAATCTCTATTCCTGTGATACTTTATTAGCATAAACATGTGGAATATCAGGTGAACCTAAGACATACAATATGTTAAGTATATTTTGTATGCCATTCTCTTAAAAATTTCAAAGGGTCCAATGTATCTTGGGCATTAACTTTCCCTTCTTTCAAAACCGCATTACACACTTCATGGGTGACATCTTTAGAAGAAACTTTTCTCTTTCTACGAACTTCATATCTCTTACTTTATTATCTGCTTACTCATTTTGCTGACTAAGGGTGGATATGAGCTTTCCCTTAATTAATCTAACATTATCCATCAAATTCTTAAGCATGTTAATACCTCAAGACCACAACTAAAATACATCAAACAACCCAATTAGAGACCTACACCTACTACCATATAAGGCCTTGAAAGGGGCCATAACAAATACTAGAGCGGTAACTATATTTGTAGGAAAATTTATATAACGGTAAATATTGGTCTCACTGACCTCAAAATTCCATAAGGAAATATCAAAGCATTTATTCTAGCACTTGGATAATTCGCTCTGACTGGCCTTTAGTTTGTCAATGGAAAATTATACATAGGTCCAACCTAGACCCCAACTCTGATTGAAATTTCTCCAAAAAATTAGAGGTGAATTGACAGCTCCATCTAACACAATTGAAATTAATACTCTGAATAACATTACAATCTCTTTCACATAAATTATAGCCACATTAGATGTATAATAGTCTATCCTTACTGGGATAAAATAAGCCAACTTCATCAACTGATCTACAATGACCCATATAGAGACACATTTACTCAATGTTTTTGGAAGACCAACTACAAAATCCATCATTATCTTTTCCTACTTCAACTCTAGAATAGGCATTCAAATGTACCACCTAGCTTTGATATTCATATTTGACATGCTGGCAGCTTTGATAGTTGGTTACAAAATCTACTATACCCCATTTAATTTTGACTACCAATAATTTAATCTTAAATTCCTATATATCTTGTTGGCACTCAGATGTGTTGAAGACATAGAATGATAGGCCTTTTCTAGAATAGTCAGGATTGAATTACCTACTCAGGGCACACACAACCATTCTCAAATTCGCAATGATCCCTAAGTAACAAGAATGGCCTCTTTTTCTCCACCCCATAACACACTTTCTCTAATGTTGATTAACTTTTTGTTCTCGAAATTCCTGTATTTGATTTGACCAAATATTACAAAATAACCTCCACATATTTTGAGACCCGCCCTTCACTAGTCTCTTGTAGTCTTAGAAAATCATTTGCAAAATAGTGTACCTCTTTCGTTAATGGGCGCATGAACACATCCAGTAATGCTTGACTTTCTATGCTCACCATTTTCTAGATCAGTGCATCCGAAACCATAATAGCTTTACCTGGGTGATATAGAATTGAGATATAATAGTCATTAATCAAATCCACCCATCTTCCATTTATTAAGTCCTGATCCCTCGAAGTAAACATGTGTTTTAGGCTACGGTGGTTTGTGAATACCTTATACTTTACCCTATACAGGTAGTGCATCCTGAGTTGTAAAGAAAACACCACAACTGTCAATTCTATGCATAAGGAATCAAATACTGATTCTACAGTAAAACAATACCTAAACCCAATCATGAGGAATCACAATATATAATAAAATCTTTACCCTAAATAGGCAATGTAAGAATTGGAGTTGAGGCCAACAAGGGTTTGAGATTTGGAAAGCTCTCCTCATATTTGTCATCTCACATAAATGACAATTACATTTAAGTAAAGCAGGTCAATGCAAAGCAATTGAATAAACTCCTTTAACAAATCAATGACAATAACACAACAAACCCTTTAAAACTCTTAATTTCTATCACATTTGTCGGTTTCTTAATTCCTAACCGCTTCATCCTTCTGATTGTCTACTATAACCACTTCTTTAGAAACTATGGGCCATAAGAAATATACTGAACAAAGCCAAAACTAAAACTTAGACTATTGAACATATAGTTGATTCTTGTAAGACCCCGTATTCAAGTACGTGTATTGGCGTATTCAAGTACGTGTATTGGTCTTATTTATATGGAATTAATTTTTTATTTTAATTATACCATAATTTGCCCGTCGATGGTTCCATGTGAAGGTTATTGAATAAGCTTTGCAACAATATAAAGATTTTCAAAAACGGATAGGTTTCGGATATAATCGAGCACGTTCGAAACTATAAAACGGTGGCCGGGATATTTAGAAATAGTAAATGTGTAGGAAAATTTCCTGCACACAAACTACTGAGGCCAGCCAAATTTTTGGGTCAACTTCGAATGATCATAACTCCCTTAATATAATGAACTGGGAGATCTACGACCTATGAAAAGAAATATCTTTGAGTCTTCTTTCCAATTTAATTGGTTTTATACAAATTCAACGTCTGAGTAAGAAGTTATACTCGTTTTACTTCAGCCTATCAAAACAAATTTTTAGGGTCAACTTCAAACGACCATAACTCCTTGTACAGAACGAACTGGGTGACGTACTTTGTATGAAATGAAATCCCTTTAAATTATCCTTTCAACTATACCAATTTCACCCAAATCCGATATCGGATCAAAGAGTTATGGTCGATCTACTTTAGCTTGTCAAAATAGTCCACCAAAGGACATATTTGACATTATTTAAATTTTAAAGGCATTTTGGTCATTTCCTATTATATTATGGACGGGAATATGTGTAAATATACATGTATATGAGTTTAAAAACTCATTTTCATCATCAATCATTGAGAAAGAACAAGCCCTAGCCAAGTTTGACCTTTAAATTACTTTTGATTCAACCGTAGAAATTCCAAAGTAATTCAATAATTGTGTTTGTCATCTCGAGAGCTTCGAACAACACCTATTATTTATGAAAACAGGATTGCATAATAAAGAGGTGAATTCTAAGGTATGAATATTGTTTGCCTTTGTTCTTTTCCATATGTATATGTGTGATAGAGGATTATATGTATTGGTTGTTATTGAAAGGTGATGGAAATAGGGTTATGGACTATTTTTCTTGGTTTGGTTGTATCGAATTGTGGAAGGTGGATATGGTAATTGAGTTATGGAAGGTGGATATGGTGATATACTATTGAATTGGTGATTATTTATGTCTATGACTCAATTTGGTTTAATGGATTGGTTGGAAGGATAAATAAATCCAAACTTGATATTGGAGGATGTTGTATGAATATGCATGGCATGTGGATGTAATTGGAGTATAAGAGGGTTAAAGTGACACCCTTTATGGTGTAATTAAGGATTACTACTTAACCACTAGTTTGGTGAATTCAAATAATTGAATTGTGACGTTTGGTTGCTAATACTAGATTGCTATATATGTTCATTGTAGATAAGTAATCCGAAAAGACGGGAAGTCCATTTGGGACTAGTATTGAAGGTTGACAGTCAGGTATGCAAAACATACTCTATACCATATCTTTGGCATGAAAGTGAACAATTGTTCTATTAAGAAAATTTCGAAAGTAATTCAATAACATGTGATCCATAAAGGATTTGTATGGTGTCCTACGTTACCAATGAACTTGTTTCCACCCTACAAGATGTCAAGACATTCCAATACTTACTTGTTTTCCAAATCTTACATGTTTATTTTACTAATGAATGTCAGAAGGTATCCGGTTACTCAAACAAGATCCATATGCTATTAATGATTCCAAAACGTTTTATTGATATACCAATAAGTTCCTACTTCATTGTTATGGCATTGATGACTCCAAAACACTTCATTGATGTGCCAATGAGTTCTTACTTCATTGTTATTGCATTGATGGTCTATTTATATGTCTCTTATTGATGTATCATTGTTTCAAAGTATCAAAAATGCGGTGGAAACCGAAATAACAATCTCAAAGATTAATTGAACTAAGTGATGGAAGTTCTCTCTTATCGGGTGGTATCCCAGGGGCATAAGCCTATCATGGGTCGATCCCTATTTATGTGTTTATGGGTGGTGTCCCAGGGGCATAAGCCTATCATGGGTCGATCCCAGTTGATATGTACTGGAGGCAGCCTAATGGTCATAGTACAGTACAGTAATGATTACAAAGATTATAAGAACGAAGGTAAAGTGATTGAATAAATACAATGTACTGGTTGTCATAAGTTCTAGTAAGTGTGGTCCACTCCTATTATGATTTATTCACTTATTTCTGATTTCTATTGAGCTCCTATATCATATGTGATTATATACAGCTTTACATACTCAGTACATATTTCGTACTGACGTCCCCCATGGGGGACCTGCATTTCATGCTGCAGGCACAGGTACCTCAGCTCATACACCGCATAAGTAGGAGCCAGGATATCTAGCTACTTTTTGTGAGCTCCAGTTTTCTTTGGGGCTTTCCGTGTCATATCCAGTCACTTTCGGTATTGTATAGAAGTTAGTTATATGGCGGGGTGTGTCCCGACCTTAGTTAAACTCTGTGTATTGTCTAGAGTCTTTGTATACCTAATGTACAGTCAAGGTGGTGTTTTGTTAATAGACGTGATGTCTCCAACGGCCAAGTATTGTATATACGTATATATGTGTACTCGAGCTTATACAGGTGATTATTTCCTTTTATATGAGACATGATGCTGTCCGAATTTCGGGTTGTCATAGAGGTATGCATGGGAAGTATAAGGTTATGAACTGGTTCTCCCGGGCCTCCTCGGTTACGGGTGTCGGTCTGCCCCAAGAGGATTTGAGGCGTGACAATTCTCCTTGAGCAACCTCAAGACCGTACACAAATAAACTTTATGCTCCTTTTCCCCTTTAGAGTAAACCAATATGTCATCAATAAAAATAATAACAAATGAATTAAAAATCTACTTAAAATCTCCATTCATCATGCTCATAAGATCATAAAAGGTATTGGTAAAATCAAAGGACAAAACTAGGATATCGTAGTTCTAATATTGAGCCCAAAAAGTAGTTTTTAGGATATCCTCCTCCATAATTTTGGGTTGATGGTAACCTAACCTCTAGTCAATTTTGGAGAATATTGTAGCCTCCACTAAGTAGTCAAATAGGTCATCCATCCTAGGAAAAGGATATTAACTACAAATGGTTACCCTATTTAACTGGCTATAATCCATGCACATATTCATGATACTATTTTTTTGCATAAACAAAATTGGTGCAACCCAAGGAGAAACACTCAAGCATATAAAACCCTTTTCTCTATAACTTAGACTTCTACTTTCTTAACTCTTATGCTGCCATATGATAAGGAAGGATAGAAATAGGTCTTCTCCCTGAATCTAAATCTATACAAAGTTAACTTCTTAGTCTGGAAGCATACCAGAAGATTATCCAAAAATACTTCTGAGGATTCATATACCACTGGAACTGACGTTATAGGAGAAACTATAGATTTATCTTTATTAGAGGGAACCAAAAATGCCCTAAATATTTCTTAATTAACTTCTAGGCATAAATTACTGACACAACTATCACAGGGTTAGGCTTAAAAGTACCCTCCCATTCTAACTTATCTATCTCGGGCATTGCTACCATAATGGTTTTTACATAATAATTATGTGTAGCATGATAATGGGATAACCAACTAATCCCTATTATGAAATCTAACTCCTTCATATCTAGAATAACTATATCTTTCAGGGCCATAAACCCCTTACAAATTATAAGTCATGCAAGGTGCACCTGATCAACATATATAGACACCCCAACTATCATGGACACATACATACGAGTTTCAAGATATTTACAATCTAAGTACCAACCTATCTCATATTTTATAGACATATAATAGAAAATATAATCGGGATCAATCAATACAGAAGCCATACGATCATAGACAAAAATAGTACTTATGACCACAACACCAAAAGGTTCAACTTTAGGATGAGACAAAACAACATTAAGATGAGCCTTATCACCACCCTATTTTCCACCTCTACTAGCCTGAGAACTATTCTTACCAATTTTTCCTCCACCTCGATTTGAATGGTTTCAACCCGTAGCTTGTCCACCACACCCATATTGTGGACGATCCCTACTATTTCCTCCACCACCATGACCTAATGGAACAAGAGCAGTACAAGCTGGTTATTGAGTCAAGTTACCTAGAGATAAGATAATAGGATAATACCTTCTAATGTGACCTAAACCTCTACTCTCATGGCATCATTGCTTAAGCAACAATCTGTACATAGGATGAGTGTATAAATGATTTTCTAAGAATAATGATTACTGACCCTTGATAGGGGCATTGCAGATACTTTCATAGTTGAATGGTAAGGTTTAGAAAAACAACATCCCTTTGAGTTATTGTTGTTGAATTAGCACAAGGTTTAGGCCTTATAATTCTCCCTATATTTCAAGTGCTTTAAACTTCATAGAAAACTCAACTACCTCCTGAAAGAACTTCACAGACATAATAACCTGCAAGGTAGCCAACTAAATCCCCGAGTTCAAACCCCTCTTAAAGTATCTAATTTGTTCATATTTGAAGTGATCCATTTTAATTCATAAGAGACATGTCATGAAAATTGTCCTCATAGACTATCACAAACATATTACCCTACTCCAATCTTAAAACTCTTTTTTTTTATCACAATAAGTGTTCAAAATATATTTCTCAAGAAACACATTTTGAAATTGAGTCCAAGTAAGTAGAGGTAAAGCAACTCTGCACTCTATAATTTCCTCCACCATTGGTTGTCTTCATCTTGTAGCCAAAAATAAACAAAATTCGTAACATACTTTTCAACAATACCTATCTTGAGTAAACGTTCATAAAAATCTCTTAAAAACTCAAATGCTTCTACAAACTCATTGCCTTGGAATATTGGGATTTTATTTTCATAAACTTTCAGACTTGACAATGTTCATCATCTATTATCCCTGGTCCAAGTATCTATTGGAGATACACTCCCATTTCAAAGCCTTTATCCATACTTGATGCTACAACAATGGCATGCTGCAAGGTTGTGGCTGAAATAGTTAAAATAATTATAGTATATACAGTGGTAGCCAAGCTAGACAAGAATCCCAATACTTGTTGAATCACCTCCACAAAAAAAGGCACCGAAGCTACACAATTTAGTGTTATCACTATATTCTTGGGAGCTATCATCTTATCTTTCTTAATTAGCTTCTCTCTATTTTGAGCATGCTCTGGAGTCTTCTACTTTGGGTGAGGGGATATTGATCTCTATCATTCTAGTCTTTCATAGTCCTGGGATGTACTCTTAATAGGTGTAAACTTGAGGCCTACCCCAAACTTTTCCCCAATGAATAGTGTAGGCATTGTTATTGGTGCTATTGTGGGTGCAACTACTGCATCTACTACTGATAAAACTCAAACTACAGCTCTCGTAAGAGTGTAAGCGGTTGTTGTCAAATATAGAACCCAACTGGGTTGGGTATCGATCCCACAGAGAATACTTGGTCACTAAGTAAGCAAATATTATTAGACTTTTGGTGCAAGTCTCGTAAAAGGGGGGATTTTGTAGCGTGCAATAATGTAAACAAAATAATAGAGTAAAAATAGAAAATAGCAAAGTAAAAAGAAAGAATGTTTAGTAAGATGTTTAACCAATGAGAATTAAGAGTTAGGGTTATGTCTACCTTATGAGTTATACGTCTCTATTGGCTATGAGTTATGCGGAATCCAGACATGCATGTGCTTATAGAGAATTGTATTCTATGGTAAATTCAGGCGTCTTTCGACCATCAAGGATTATTTCACTTTAACTCTTTCGAGCTTAAAGCGTATCTAACGGTACAAATTCTCCAAGAGGTTAATCCAGTTACGGCACTAACTTTTTAACAGGGGTTGGTGCCCTATTACCTTGACATTATCTCTTTTCCAGACATATAACTTTTCTTTCGAACAAGTTAATGCTATACTGGCGTATTCTATGTGTTTGCAACCACAAGAATTTGAATTAAGATGAAGAGAGTAATGATATAAGCAGCACACGTGTCACAAATTCACAAACTCATAGCAATAGATAGTATCTCATAAGGCTTCCATAACACTAACAGAGAAGTTTAGCTACGCATGAGTGCAACGGAAAACACAATAGACATTATCATCATAAAAATCTCACGTGAATTCCTTGCAAATAGCTTTTCTCTTGTTGTAAAAATTAAAAGTCGAATATATGAAAAATAATGTCAACAATGAATTAATGAAGAAAAAGGGGAACGATAGAATAGGGATGAGGGTGGTGGAGAATTGTTTTGATGGATGGATGGATGGTGGAGGGATGGGAATTATAAAAATCTCCAGCAAAATAGGCTATTTATAACACCCATATCCTATTCCTACTAAGCTACTGCATTACTTATCCTAGTCCTACTAGGTTACTGCATTATTATCCTAATCCTACTAAGTTACTGCTGATCCCCAAAGTCTTTAGAAATGTTGTTTTTGCCCGGGACAGGTTTTCCATGCGTCACTTTTAGTCCCTAGGCGTCCAAGCTCTCCTTTCCTTCTTTCGTGAAGCTTCCTTGGGCATCAAGTTATCCATAAAATGCTGAAATCTTCATCATTTATACCTGAAAACTTGCTAATCACGTTTGTTAGCTCACTTACAGGAAAAAGGACTAAAAGTGCATGAATTATATATTTTGTCCTCAAAACTTAGCTAAAATATGGGTAAATTATAGTACTTTAGGTGTGTAAATACGCCTATCATCAACTACTGCTATGGTAGAATGAATATTCACCATTTGTAAACTAGAGTGAATGGATTACATACCAATTCGAAATGCCATATACCAGTTGAAACAAGTCATCGCACAAATGAGAGAAAGAAAGGAATTTATTCCTAAAGTCCTATAGCTACCCGAGAAAAAGTACAAATATCTCCATTATATTCAATAGGATTCTACTAGACATGTTCTTGTATTCTGAGATCTACAAACCCAATGCTCTTATACCATCTCTATCATGACACAATTTATTATTATTCGCACCCACCCTAACCTATGATGGGAGAACCATACTAATCTAATCCCTACTACCTTAGGTGTTACTCTTATATTCACCTATTATTTATTCTCAGTTTTAAAACATGTGCAAAAAAGAGTTTGTTCATTAATCTAAATCAATTATCAGACCAACACCAATATTCAAACCAATAGAGTACAAAAACCTCTATTTATTACATTCCCAAAACTTGAAGTCATCATACAAGAACATCTAAGAATAAATAAAGTTTGAAATAATAAAAAACATCTAAAAATAATAATAGGCAATCATCTTAATCCCCAAAAAGAAGACATCAACATTAATAAAAAGATTTAAAGGTTGCCTGGATATAGTAATCACCCTTAAAATCATGTTTGAACTACTTTCTAGGGTTGAGGTCTCGTGTCAAATGCTGGAAGATATTCTGCAATCAACACAAATGAAGGGTACAAGTAGAATTAGTACATCAATAAGTACCAGTAAACATCACATGCCAACTAACTTAATAATGTACAAGCACGAAAAAAAATAAGTATAAAAGAAATCATAACCAAACTCATAATAAACGGCATCAACAACTAAATGCATCATACATATATAGTTCACAAGGTCAATTTCACAAAAATTAATAAATAGTTAGTTTCATCAACAACTCACCGCCATATATAATCATCATATAGACACCCAATGCATATGATTGAGTGCATGTATGAAAGATGTGCGTATCATCTCTTACTCTTCTTATCTTCATCATTAATAGAAAGCTACAAATATTACAAAGTTATGGTGCTCAACATCAAAATCAAGTCTGGACCACTAGCTAAAGTTGGGGTCACATTTCAGCTGCTGAAAGATGTTCCGCACTTAACAAAAGAAGAGTACAAGTAGAATAAGTTCATCAACAAGTACAGGTAAACTTCACAGGCCAACTAACTCAACAATGAAAAAGCAAGCAAAACAGACAAGTGTAAAAACAATCATAACAAAACTCATAATCAACGACTTCAACAACTAAATAGATCATACATATATAGTTTACAAGTTCACTTTTACAAAAATTTATACTTAGTCAATTTCATCAACAATTCATTGAATCATATAATCATCATGAAGACATTTAATGCATATGAATGTATGCATGTACGCAAGACATGTGCATCATCTATTACTTATCTCATCATCATCAATAATATAATATCATACCGTCATGGAACCCCATATATTATTACGACGCATCATATCTGTACCGATGTATTACCGGATCCTTCATCACCTAACATCATCACAATACATATGAAATGAAATTTTTTCAATAATTCACAAGTCATAATGGAATACAACCATAGATGTTTAGTCTCCAAACTATCACAAATCCAAGAAAGTCTAAATATTATAACTAAATCATAGCCTAAATTAATTCCTTGCTCAAGTACCCTTTAATCTACACTTTTGCTCTTTCATTCTCATATAATTTGTTCTTCAAATAAAACGACAAGACTATATACCCATATCAATAATTTATCTTCTTTTTAACTACTAGGGATCAAGACCATCGATTTTAGTCATAAGCTCAATTTATTTCATCATCTTAGGGTCTTTCTATCTATTAAACCACTTGAATTCTACTTGAATAAGAATGAACAACCATAATTTCACTCCTATTAATATTTTCAAAAACCCTAGGATTATTCTTTACTGAATTTATACACATTTAAACTACTTTTCATCAATTTCAATAACTAGGGCTAAACCCTCATTTTCTACCATGAATTTATTTGTAAAGATTTTGTAATGTTATTCAAAGTAAATTCAAGACTAAAATGTAATTACTTACCTCCAATGATGAAAATTTTCAAAAACCACATGAAAATCAACTCTCCCAAATATCCCTTGAATTTTTTGAAATATGGGGATGAAAATGTATTTTCGTTTTCAAAACTGCCAAATCCTATGTATTACTATTGTAGTAGTTAACTACTGTTGCAATGGTTTCCACCCTTTAATAGAGGTCCACCCTTACGGAACCTAGTACCACTGCAGTTATTTCTTTCATGAAGGGGTACAAGGGAGAACCTCGAGACCTCTCCCTAGTTTTTATTATTTTATAGCACATATCACTTACTATAACATCAGAAACCACAACCTCTAATGTAATATCTATAACCGAAGTTCTATTACTCTATTTATGGTGCGGAAAATTTATGTTCCTTTCTAAACTCATTATCTATCTAACAATCACATCAAACATCACTATCAACAATCACTTTATCATCATATTTTGTTTTAATAACATACCTAAAAAACCATCAAATCTTAGACTATCCTCAAATTTATCAAAATCTACTAGGGAATGTTTAAGTGCAAATTTACCCCTCATTCCTTATAAGGACAACTTAGGTCATTCAATTTGATACCAATTTATCCTTTATTCATCTACAAATGATAATTCTACCCAAATGCCATAGCAAGGCAAAGGAAAAGTAGCTGGGTCCAGGAATAAGTGTGGATACCACTTGCTTTTATCCTTCTCCGTTTCCCAACTAGATGTTTTAATAGTAAGATTTCCTTATTAAAACTTAACATAAGGAATAACTTAGTTCCTCAACTCCCCCATAGCTATATCTAATATATCAATTGGTTTTTATTTGAAGGACAACTCCTTATTAAATAATTTAGGGTGCCAATCAATAATGTAATCACCATTCCCTGATAGTTTATTAGCATAGACACGTGGAATATTGGATAAACCTCAGACATACTATAGATTAAGTATATTCTGTATGTCTTTCTATTAAAATTTTTAAAGGGTCTAATGTATCATAGGGCTTAACTTTCCCTTCTTTCCAAATAGTATTATACCCCTCATGGGTGACACCTTTAGAAGTAACTTTCCCCTTTTTACTTTATTATCTACATACTCTTTCTACTAACTAAGGGTGGATATAAATTTTTCCTTAATTAACCTTGCTTTCCCCCTAAAATCCTTAAGTATGTTAGTACCTCAAGGCCTCATCTCAAATACATCAAATTACCCAATTAGAGACCTATACCACCTACCATATAAGGCTTTTAAAGGGGCCATTTCTATACTAGAGTGGTAACTATTGTTGTAGACAAATTCATATAACGTTAAATATTAGTCCCACTGACCCCCGAAGTCCATAACACAAGATTAAAGCATGTGTTCTAGAACTTACATAGTTTACATTGACTGAACATCAGTTTGTGAATGGAAAACTATGCTTGGGTCTAACCTAGACCCCAACTCTAACTGAATTTCTCCCAAAAATTAGAGGTGAACTAATACCTTAATATGATACAATCAAAATCAATACTCTTCATAATCTTACAATCGTCTTTACATACATCTCTTCTAGATTAATTGGATAATAGTTTATCCTTATCGGGATGAAATAAGCTAACTTAGTCAACCGATCTACAATGACCCATATAAAGTCACATTTCCTCAATGTTTTTGGAAGGCTAACAACAAAATGCATCGTTTTCTTTTTCCACTTCAACTCTAGAATGGGAATTCAAATGTACAACCAGGCTTTGGTATTTATATTTTATGTGTTGGTAGTTTTTACAGTTGGTTACAAAATCTATAAACCCTATTTAATAATTTCCCACCAATAATCTTGTCTCAAGTCACTATATATCTTGTTTGTATGTTGATATGGTTAAGACGTAGAATTAAATTTTCATTTGTTAGGAGGATCTCGAACAAAAAATAAAGTCCTACTTTTAAGAAGTGTCCTAAGTAGAAAGTTAAAGTCTCTTTATTCATGAGGATCTTGCTATACTAAATCTCATTACTTAGGAGGGTACTGTGCCAAAAAGTAAAGTTCCCCTTTTCAGGAGAGTCCTGAGCTAAAAAATAAAGTCCTATTATCTAAAAGGGTCCTGAGCTAAAAAAAGTAAGGTCCTATTTCACAGAAGGATCCTAAACAAAAAATTAATTTCCTATTTTTCAGAGGGGTCCTGCTAAAATTTCAATTCTGCCCCTCTTATTTTTGAACTCAATCTTCAAATCCATTTTGGAATCAATTCAAATATGGGCAATATGGATATAATTATTTTTCTTTGAATGCTTAGATTCTATATGTGAATGTTGTAGTTGATTTCTAGTATGTTAATAAAATAAAGGCTTCGTGTTGAAGAACTTTAGGCTTGGATTTTATCATTTTGAGGTAGGTTATTGCTTTACTTTCTTCAGACTGGGCTGCCTAATTAATGAATAGGTAACACATGCTATTGGTTGGTGTAAATAACTATAAAATGTGATTTTAAAGTTATTATATATGATATGATTCCTATGTGGGGGATTGTTATCGATTGCTGTTGGTTGTGATATTATATATACTGTGTGTTGCCCGTGTGGGGGTTGTATTTGACATTATTGGTTGTATTTGTGAATTTGAATATATTATTTTTTGATGTGATACCTATGTAGGGGCTTGAATTTATATTATAAGCCTTATTGTGTATTGCTTGAATTTATCATGATAGAAATGCTCGAGTTATGGGTTGATATAATATTAATGATGTCTTACATGTATGATTATTCCACTTGTGCCCAACTATAACTGATATCATGATTATTGGCATATTGAGTTGACTTTTGAGCTCAATTGTATACGTATTAAATGGATTTGATATCGTCATACAAATTTGGTTGTTAGAACTATATCCTTATTACATACACACACATTCATGACATATCAGTACCATTGAGGAACATTGATATTCAAAAGAAAATGAGACATTTTTAGTATGCCTAGACCAATGGATGTCTCGATCGAGTAGGTTGAGACATGAAATTGAGATTAATTGAAATTTTAGATAGTATATGGGTTGAAAATCCCCTATGAGTTTTATTTTGAGAGAATTATGGCTCTATAGGTGTCTACAGAAAGTCATGCGATGACTTTCAACTAGTCACTTCATCATCCACTGCATTACATTGCATTTGTGCATCATGTATTATTTTACGTATTATTTGGCCTGTACTTAGCTTTTATCTATACTTGCGTGTATTTTTGTCCTTTATTTTTTCTATTATATACACATAAACATATATATATATATATATTTATATATAAGAACTGTTAGCGGAGAAGGTGTGAGCTACAATTTGGGAACTTTTCTTATGACAGGTTGCATGCTCATAATATATTCTTTACTTACCTTAATTTCTACCTTTTCTCAATTGTCCTATGGTAACTATTGAGTACAACTTGATCATACTCACTTCTACTGTACCCCTTTGGTACAGTTTCTAGTTTAAGTACCATATGTGACGGTTGATCTTTGTGTAGAGATTTTTAATTTTTGATATACTGAGGTGCTCTAGGGTTTGGGGCTAATTCAGACCTCCTCCATATTTATTTGTCTTTACTTATGACTTTGATACATATTATGTGTAATTCAGTACTCAAATGGTTTTTTAATATGCTATTCAACAATGTCATCAAATTTTGGGATTTATGAGTTTTTTTTAACTTCTACTATAATTGTTATTGTACTAGCCTTACTTTTCTCTAGAAGTCACAATTAAACTGTCTTTATTTAATTTTTCACTTCTTTTCCATTTTGTGATTTTGGCTTACTTATCAAGGATGTACCATGATAAGTGTCATCATAACCTGTATTTTTGGGTATTAATAAATTGGTATCAAAGCGTAAGCTTCACTAATCTCATAAGTGTAAAATTAGGATGTCTAGTAGTGTCTTATTTATTGGAACATAGACATTCATATGTATCATCGAGTGTCTATAAGATATACTTAGGGAAAACATCTTTATTTGATTTTTTGTCATGTTGGTTGTTTATACCTAATATTCTAAACTTGTATTCCATTTTTCAATGCAGTTGATAAGGACTAGATCCAGAGATGCCAGAAATATTGATATAGTACCCGATATGGGAGCCAGGACTAGAGGTCAAGGCATGGGTCATGGCGACCCAAAAGTAGAGTACATAAACTAGGAGTAAGTGAGGAATCTCTAAAGTTTAAGGTTGTGCATTCTAGTGATTATTATAAGATGGGGGGAAGGGCCAACACAGGTTCCACAAATTTTAATTGATACCCCAGTACTTGAGGATTTTTTTGTTTTCCATTTGAGTTACTTGGATGGTGTTCTATTGAGTGTATCTGTTTTTTCTCATACTTCAAGTGGTGTTCCTCCATCTTTACCAATATTTACTTATGGTATTCTTACATCAGGGTTACAATGAACATCTATTATTCCCTTACGTGTGGATTTAGTGTCTATTTGACTTACTATGCCTCCAGTTATTTTGGGTACAGTGATGTCTTCTGAAAATTAGAAGGAGTTTGAGAGATTTAAAGGTTTAGATCCTTCCAATATTTATATAGTATTTGCCGAGATGTGTATGAGTTTCTGATTGAATGCTAGGAGAAGTTTCATAATCTTGGAACCATGACCATCATGGAGTGGCTTACACTACATATCAATTGATGAATGTAGCTAGGGATTAGTGGAGGGCTTTATACAGTTGTGCAAAGTTTCTATGACTTGGGCCTAGTTTTTTTAGGCCTTCTTGAATATGTTTGTGCATCAGGCCATAGTAATTGAAGTTCTAGTTTAAATTCTTCATGCTAGGGTAGTCATCCTAGTCTGTCTATTCCCCTTCAAATTAAGTCAAGACGTACGGGGTACTTTATATATGATGAGGTTTTCCATTTTGCAAAGGATTATCCCCGATATGTGTATGGACCTACTCAGTAGGGTTCTCATCTTTAACTTTGCCTTACTCTTATTTCTACAGTGAGAGGTGTTCTACAAAGTTATAGGGGTGGTGTTAGTGGTGCTAGAGGTTCCAGAGGTGCTAGAGGTAGATATAGGGGAGATCATAGTGGTAGTCAAGAGGTTTCTCAGTCTGAGAGAAAATGAGGATAGTTTTATGTTATATATGGGAGACCTCAGGCAAAGGCTTCTGATACAATTATTACAAGTATCATCCTAGTTTTCTCTAGATCTGCTTTAATGTTATTTAACCCTGGATCTACATTCTACAATGCATATACATATTTTGCTTCTCGTTTTGATGTGACATATGAGCCCCTTGCGATGTCTCTTAATGTTTATATCCCCATAATAGATTCTTTAGTGATAGATTAGGTGTACCGATCTTGTGTGGTTACCTTTGTCGACCATGAGAATTGGGTAGACTTTCTTACCCTAGATAAGGTTGATTTCGATGTTATTTTGGGTATGGATTAGTCAACAAAAGACTAAACCTCAAAGCTCAAAGGTATCTCTGGGTCAAGAGATGAGTCAAACTCTCTATACTCGTCTCCTTTTAGATCAAGGAATCCGCAACCACATTAGCCATGCTCGAATGATAAAGGATAGAGAGATCATAATCCTTAATTTGATCAAGCCATCAATGGTCTCTCAAATAAATATTTCAGTAGGTGAAAGAAATATCGAAGTCTACAATGATTAGAGGAAATGTCACAATCGAATCCATACTAGAAATGTCTCAACATTTTAAACACAAACACAACTATAGCCAACTCCAAGTCATTGGTTAGGTAATTCTTCTCATGAGGCATCAACTGATGAGAAAAATATGCAATCACCTTACCTTCCTTCATCAACACAACTCTCAAACCAAAACTGAAAGAGTCATAGAAAATGATAAAACCTACACCCTCCTTGGTCAAGGTCAAAATAAGAGTTGCAATAAAAGAAATATTCTCTACAAAATGTTGATAATAACCCGCTAAGGAAATGACACTCCAAATATCGGTAGGAGAAGTAGGTCTATCCCAATAATGAATCACTTCTTTATTGGTTGGATCAACCATAATGTCATAGTTGGTCACCACAAGACCCAATAATGAAATAGAATCCAACTAGAACTCGCAATTTGAGAGCTTAGGAAATAACTCCTCATACGTAATCTCTGAAGTGTAGTCCTCAAGTGTCTCATGTGATAAGCCTCATTCTTCGAATAAACTAATATATAATCTATAAATACAACGACAAAAAAGTTCTGGTACAGTTGGAATTCTCAGTTTATCAACTCCTTGAATGTTGTTGGGAATTAATAATACAAAAATACTTGACCAAAAACTCATCATGACCATATCAAGTCTGAAAATTCATCTACAAAATATCTGAAACTTTAATACTGAATTGATTATATCCAAATTTCAAGTAAATCATAGAAAGTATTGAAACACCTTAAAGCTAGTCAAATAAATCATCAATATGTGGAAGAGGATACATATTCTTGACATTCACGTTATTCAATTGCTAATAATCAATACACATGAGCATAGAACCATCCTTGATCTTCACAAACAAGACAAGAGCACTACAAAGAGACACACTAGTTCCATTGAAACCTCTACACAACAAGTCCTTCAACTAATCCTCCAATTCCCTTAACCCATTTGTGGCCATAAGGGTAACAAAATTAGTGTGGTGCCTGACTCAACATTAATAGCAAAGTCAATATCACAATTCGAATGCATAATAGTAAAATCAATAGGGAATATATCCTAAAACTCCCTAACAACTCAAATAGAATCAAAAGGAAGTGAAGCAACACTAGTATCATGAATATAGGCCAAATTAGAAAGACACACCTTTTATACCATATGACGAATACGTAGAAATAGTATAGCTAACTTCTGACCCAAATTAAGATTAACCTTCCATGACAACCTTGGCACACCCGGTGAAGCTAAGATCATGGTCATGGAATAATAATCCAAAATAGCATGATAGGGACCTTACTAATTCATATCCAAGATAACATTTTTCATGACCCATTTTACGAGTCATGATGACACATACTTTATCCCGCCAGTAGTTAAGACAAACTCTAGCTCTGAGATACACACAATGGGCTAACTTGGTAGGAAATGGAATAAAATAAAAAAACAAAGTTTAAATAATTTAAATAGGAATAAAGTAGTCATAACTGTATAATGGATAAATAAAAGAGATACAACCATCCCAAGACTCAGTAATATTGGTACAAAAGCTTATACCGCTGAACTATATGTCATAAATAGTCAAATACAATTTCCTTAAAAATGAAAGACTATACATGGATAAATATAAGGAAAAGGGGTAAATCCGACTACAAGAGCTCACCTAATCTCAAAAATCAACCCTACACGATCGCAGAATTAGTGGCGGCTACTAGTAATTGAATCTACATAAAAAAAGGTACAAAAGTATATTATAATTACCAAAACCACGGGTACTCAGTATGCATCATCAACCAATACAGCTAAATCATAATATAAATATGATAAGATACAAGATAAAGTAAGCTAAGTCAAGGTAAAAGATGCAAACCTAGAAATACGCACCAACACCGTTGTACATAATTCAAAAAATAAATATGGAAAAGTAACACAAATATCACACCATTATAGCTACTAAATTGGCTCCCATAATCTAGTTAGTGTAGAAAAGTAAATAACCCATCATATTCACCCATAACCCTAGAGGGTAAAATCAAGAGAAATAAACAATCGAAGATCCATAACTCTATTGAATATCAGCTATTACCATTAACTATCCATACAAAATCATATAATTATTATTTACAATTCTAGAATAGAACCAGAACATATTTCATAATCATCATAACACCCTCAATAGTATTATTATCATAATATCATTTGTCATACTTGTGATTTGTCGTGGTTTCATGGCACATTCCATGCTTATAACAGTGAAATTAGGTATATGTTTAGTTTTTTTTGTTAGATATGATGTATGTTTTATGTGTATAATTGGCAAATTAGGTTGGAAGTGGTGCTTGAATACAAAGAGGATGAAAAAGCTCTGAAAATGGAAATACTGGTCAGACTATGAGTTGTATAGTCACCTTACGACTCTTATCAAAAACTCTAGTGTTAATAGTCACATGATATGAGATAAAGGAGTTGTGTATAAATTGACCACGACTCATAAGGAGTGACTGAAATTCTTGGTGTGCAACCATAATGTTAAGAAAAGCCAAAGATGAGTAAACGAGCAAAGTAAACAATGACCACAACTCGTAAGGAGTGAATAAGAGTCGTGGTGTGAATCTGTACTAAGAATAGTGTGTAAAGTCCTGAGGATTGATGCTCCAGTGGTGATTCGTGAAGACCATGATTCATAATGACTGACTGCGACTCATGGTGCAGAGTCATAAGGATAATAGACTTAAAAGTCCTGAAGATAAAAAAACTATTAGAGTGACTACGATTAGCAGCATGCAACCCATAAGGTCACCCTATGATTTGTAATCACTAAAGCTTAAAGAGACCTATGACAACAGGCAATGAGGCATAACCTGAACTAACAACTCCTTGCCAGAGGCATAACCTCTTCCAACTTATTTTTCCTATTTTGTTTTAATTAGGTTTTCTTTATTATTCTTATATACTATAAATAATTGAGGGTTATTCTTTTGTTATGTTACGTGTTTTTTATTTATTTTTACATATTTTGACTTCTTGATACTTGATATTTTTGTTCTCGGGTTTTTGTTTTTTTAATCAAATGAAAATTATGGATTTTATTCTTATCATTCTTGAGCAATTCATTCTATGTATTCTTCATTGATTTTCATTGACCATTGCATAACCATGAGTGGAAAAAATCATTAACTAGGGTTCTGGGAACTCTAGCAGATTAAAAATATAGGAGAAGTGGGAGATTCATCTAGATTGTTGCAATTACATGTATTTAATATTCTACATATTAATTGTCATCTATGAAACTTTAGAAACTTAGTAATTGTGTGTATTGATAGCATCCAAGAACACACGCAAGTGTACGTGGTCTTGTCAAGTAGTAAAGTAGCCTTCAAGAAGCCAAGTATCTATCCCACAGAGACTTGATTCGACAACGATTCAATTTCATTTCTCAGTTTAGATTAATTCAGTGCAAAAGTAACCAAAAAGAGAGTTTGGAATTTATAATTACAAGTAAAGTAAACAAAGCATAAAGTAATGATCTTGAGACAATCAATAGAAGAAAACCCAAGGTTGAAGAACCTTGAACAATCATATTATTTTACTGAAATTCGTTCGTTAACTTGCTTAACTTTGTTGTTGATACGTAGGATTAATTTCATGATTATGGTTTCCCAACCTCTAATCCTTTTCCTAAGTTGAAGCTTACAACTACATATTTGAGCGGGGATGTAATAGTTAACTTAAGTTCTTTACAAATATCAACCTACATATGAATCAAGTAAGGCATCTAAGTACATCTATATTATGCAAATTTGAATTTCTTATTTTATATAGAAACAAGAACCAAACTTTGTTAATTCCTATGTTCTATCTCCCTATTCGCTCTCCTAAGTTCACAAGGTTGACAATAGATGTATTCTAAGGGTCGAGAATCATTAAAATAGTTATAACAATAATAAACAAACAACCAATAGTGATAAGCAAATCAAACGAACTTAATTCAAAACAATAATACTCATGTTCTTGGCTTCAACTCCGAAAAGAGGGAGTTTATCCATGAATAGTCATAATCATATTCTCAATGTTGTAATAAATGACTAAGGACATGAATGAACTAAATTAAAACAATAAAACCTAAGTTATGAAGTTGTAGCAGCCTCCTTGATGTTCTATAGCATCCAAAGATCAATAATACTATTTACGAAGATATATTTATAGTATCCAAGTAGTCCCAAGAAATGTAGGACTCAATTATCATTATTGACCATGTCTAAAGTGGACCTCACATCGCAAGTTGTGTAAACGGTAGTGAAAGTCGTGACATGTAGGCTCGAAACGGGAGTGTAGGTGGCGTGTGGAGGCTTATAAGTGGGCGTGGAGGTCGCGACACGATCTCATAACAATGGGTAACTGTTTTTAGGTCCCTTATAAATTTTTTGGTACATATCACGTGCCAAATAACTTTTCCTATAGACTACACGTGCCCAAGACTATTCAGGAGTCCAAATTACATCTAAGTTGTGTATTGTGCTTTCGTTGGTCCATTCCAAGCCTTTTTGAGTTGTTTTCACTTGATGTAAAGCTTGTATATCATTCATATATAATCATAATATATTAAAAAAGAATCCAATATCATTATAAACAACAATTTAGAGTTCAAAACAACACGACAAACTAGAAACACGAGCTGAGCATAGGCTAATTTCACTTTAATCTTTAAGTTGTTGTTTTGACTCTTGTCTTGATCCGATTGACCATTGAACATTGTTACTAAGTTTTTTCACATATAAATACATAATAAAAAACTTAGGAATTCATTAAACACGTTATAACTGAACACGATAGACCTGACAAACACCTAGCTCAAGCTAGTCACACTCGTTTTCTCGGTGGACTTCTAAATGATAAATTTGAATCTAAACTAATGTGAAAAACCATTAAACATTGTAAAAACATACATGGACACTTAGATGCACATTTATATAATTATCAACACATTAAGCACATGAATCATCCTCAAAACAAGGCTAAAAAGACTAGAATAGTGACACAAGAATGCATAAATATACCCAACATTACCACCCCACACTTAAAGCCTTGTTCGTCCTCGAACAATTCTTAACTATAAGAATCATAAGATGAAGAGACTCCACACATATAATACATGCAATACATCCAATATAGTACTACAATGACTACACTGAATGCAAGTTTACAACACTAAGCATGTTATACACAATTGAAATCTCGAGAATCATACTTCAACACATCTTAGCCTCAAGAATGGACTCAAAAAATATAAAAATCATGCATATTGCTTAATCAATAACATCATACAAATCACCCACATTCATCAAACATGTTCCCCTCACACCGAGAGAGTTACCCATAATCACTCATAATAAAGCAATTTAGAACATGATGGGTACAAGAATGAATTTACACTCACTCTCACAAAGAGTTCACAAGTTACACATAATGAACCACTATCTTACCATTAGTGTAATGCTCTACAAATATTAGAATGATGAACTTATGATCAATGAGGTCTTTTCTGGGTTGTAATGTAGGCTAAGGAATGGGTAGAAACTATTTGAGAATAGTGACTAACCTCTCTAAGCGCTTTAATAGACTACATTATACATTAAAATCAATATCCAACAACTAATTACACTTTTTCATCCACCCATATCTTTTGTTTTTGCCCCATCTCTTTTAAGCATTGTGGTCGCATAGTTTACTACCATATGAATCAATTTTTCTCCCTTTTAAAAATCATGAAAATATTTCTAACATAATTTATATCACATCCATCCACCTCAGATCAATTATAAACACCAACAACTATTGCCTTGGGGCATTAGTTTCACCATTTTCTTCTTTAATTTCTCAAACTCCTTACATAATTTTCATTAAAGCAATTAAGAGCTTTTTGGATCAAATTATGGTCTATTAAAGAAGAGTATTAGTCTACAAATGAGGCTACCAAAGAAAATAAGCTAAAGGCTCAATGGGGTTTAACTAGGATTATATACAAAATGTAGGAGAAATAGAAGGTATAAAGCAAGGCTATCTAAGAAATGCCTAAATCACCTCCTAAACCCACTCTTTATTTTGCTTTACACACACACCGGTCAATCTCTAGACATCACATACAATAAGGAATATACAAAATACCTCACACGCACATGAAACATGCTCAACTCATATAGGATCATCATATACTCCCTACCAAACAACAACACAAATTCAATTTTAAGCCAACAAATACTAGAGTCACAAACATGAGCCTAAAATTCTAAAAAGTAGAAATTCACATCAATCAACATGCTTATAAAACTAAAACACTTGCACCATGTAATAAAAAATAGCACCAACAAGAATATCTTACATAAATTTTTTTAAATTAAGCCAAAAATTAGAAATTTTCCCCATCCCACACTTAAAAATCTACTTTGTCCCCAAAGTGAATTTAAGAGTAAGAGATAGAAATACACCCTGAGGCCTCTAGGCCTAGCTAGTAGCATCGTCACACATAAAGGAGATCCATGGAATCCCACACACCATCTTTTCCATGCTTCTTAGCTCAAGTTGACGGTACTCAGACTTCCCATTGACCTGTGACTCAACCAAAAACAAAAAATATATGAAATAAAAAATAAACACTAAAAAGAAAACATACCTATTTTAACTTGAGTTGCCTCCCAAGAAGTTCCTAATTTAGTATCGCGACATGACCCAACTATAGCTCAATCATATTCCTTCAGCCTTTTACTCCCTTTTGGGAGCCAATATTTCATTAATGACGAACCTCTTGAGTTTAAACTCTCAAGGTCAACATCTTTATCAATTTCAACCTTCATCATGTTAGGCCACTCAATCAACTAGTTCAAAGAGGTTTTCGGTGTATTAATCACCCCACACTTCTCCTCTTCAATAGCATTGATCATACATAAATCTTTAATTTGGGAATTCACATTGGGTGCTTTGTAAACACAAACACCAACTCTTCATCATCTACCATCATTTTGATTGGGCCTTTTCTAACATCAATCAAGGTCCCACTGGTTGCTAATAATGGAGGCCTTAAGATGATTGGTAAATGTTCATCTACCACAAAGTCAAGAACAAAAAAGTCAGCACGAATAACAAATTTACACACTTTTATGAGGACATCCTCTATTATTCTTTCCAAATGTGATATGGATCCATCTATGAGATACATCACCATGGTGCTAAATCTAGGCTCTCCCAAGCAAAATATTTTAAACAGTGATAAGGGCATTAATTAATGCTCGCCCCTAAATCACTCAATGCATTGACTGCTTTACTCCTAATTTGAATAAGACTAGCAAACTTCCCCTGATTTTTAAATTTCTTGGGGATTTTATATGTCATTACCACACTACACTCTTCAGTGCGTGTTTGTAACGCCCTAATTCCCATGAACCGGAATGCCACACGGTGCTCGTGACCCTAAGAGTCCACAAGCTAACCCGTCACTGATATCCGTATCTGTTAACTGCATAATATAATATGATAAATGCAGAAACTGGCTAAATCTAGCCATAAGGTTCAAACATCTAAATATACAGTACAGAAAACTAAATATCAATACATCTGTCTGAAAAGCCTCTACACTGTCTGAACTGTGGAGTTGAAGGGACAATTCCCCAACTAACTCCATCTACTAAAATCATCAAAACACTGAAATAGAATATCCTCGGATGATGAGGACTCACTGCTGCACCCACTGCTACAAAATCTGACAGCTAAACATACTCTGAATCTCGCTCTTCTGAACCTATGGTGGGAAAAAACCCATAGCACGAATGCGTCAGTACAAAGAATGTACCGAGTATGCAAGGATAGAGTAAGGTGAAATATAAGACTTATGCATAAACATAACAATCTGAACAATATGTATTCGCTAGAATAAACATTTATAGAAACTCTACTGTTACCAATTTTGAAACATTTCTGATCAACAATACACACATGGATGCATAAAGTACAACTGAAATCATCATGACACCGAATGTTACATTTTGAACACTGACACCCGAAAATAATAATACTGACAATAGAATACTGAGTATCTGAAGCTACTAGAGCTGACATCTGTACTTCTCCATACTGAGAAATCAAATAACTAATATTACTGATATTTGATATTTAAATTCACCAACTCTGGAACACTGGACAACTGAATCTGAGATCAACCCTCATCTAGAAGGAAGTATCTATACTCAATGATAATGATAATGGGTAAATAAGTTTGAGAGAAACCCTCATCTCGCAGGAAGTCTCTCTACTCAATGATAATGATAGCAATACTGGGAGGCCTGTATCTGATAGCCTAAACTTTTGTACATTAACTGAGTTCTTTTTTGAGACTGTTACTGAAATTGTAGGAGTGATCATTTAACCGACATGCCCCACTTACCACAAGTGGGATCCAACCTGTACCCTAGCTAGAAGGGTATCAATACCGCGCCACCAGTAAAGACAACTGCATAGGACCCTCTACTATCAGGACCTCAAATGAGAACGGTGGGACCCTCTACTCGCAGGACAACCACCTCATCTAACCCTCTACTCACAGGATAGATGTCTCAACCTATGCTGGCGACGTAGTTCTGGAGCATAAGGATTGCTACCAGGAATCAAACCCTCTACTCGCAGGAATGTTCCCATCCTTAGCTCGCTCAGTGCTGAATCCTACTCCAACCTGAAAGACACTTAACCGTTCTTAACTGTACTCAACTGAACCGAATCTATTCTTACATTATGATACTTTATCAATATGACAAAGTTCGCTTGATTCCGTTCTCTGACGGAGTATTTCTAAATGCCACTTACTTTTAAGATAAACTTGCTATCTCACAAAATGTACAGAGGTCTGTAACGGAGTGAATTGATATGTAAGATTTAAAAGTTCATGGCCCGAGTATTCGATAAAGAATGATTTTCGAGATTACTGAGTTTTCCCTAAGTTTTGAAACTAATTGGGAGTTCATTGTTCATCGCTCGATTGAGATTACCGTGAAACTGACTCGGCTTTAGACCAGCAGACTATTTCGGGCATATGTACCCCCAACACACAATAGCATAAAGTAACACAAGATAGATAACTCATACATAACATGCCCATAGTCCATTATATACACCACATAATTGAGGACTTCACATTTAGCAAATCAAATGGCCTGATTTCTTCATATAAACATCCAATCGAATACGTGGGGAGCATGCTTTGGGTCCACAAAAAATACTACGCACAAACATCATAGTTACCTTAACAATTCATCATGGAATTCCATCTACACCCACAACGCACCACAAATTCAAGGAAATCAACTATCCATAGGAACAAAGCATGAATTTACCTTTTAAGACCTAATGAACCATAATGCATAGTTTCCTATTCTCTTAAATATTTTGTCAAACATATGGTAGACATAAGTTAAGCATTTGGATATGGCATGAAATCATAATTTGGATAACAAACATGGCAAGTACTTAATTCTTCTTCACATAGGCATTTTAGCAATCACCTTACATGCACCATTTAGGGCATAGGTTTAATGCTCAATTTCATGCACCACAACACCATCATCCTTCAACTTCAACATCCACATTTCTCAATTGACAATCCAACTAACATTTAGAAAATATTTGACATATCAATCAATAATAGGGATATATAATTCCCAATAACAATTATCAAGTCATAACAAGGAAATAATGAAATAATAGTATAAATCAAGTCTTAACAATTTAAATCATCATATATTCATAATCAATTAATTTTGGACCTATTATGTTATAAAAACAAAATCTCTAGTCTCTTAGGTATTTTCACAAACACCTTACATGACTTCTTAGGCATAGGTGGATTCATCAAGATTACAAGTATTCAATCACCCATTTCATATATTTATACATCACACACCACCATAGTTTCCACAAACATACAAAGATCCCTTCTTGGATATCATCAACTTCAATAACATAATCACAAGCCATCACACAAATACTATACACATATACTTCAACCAACACACATAATCATCCCACACATATATCTCAACCATCATGTGAACACTACATACATACAAAATGAAAATTTAGAAAGTATAAGCATATATATATATATATACATGTATCTTGAGCCTTTGAAAAAGGATTTGTGGGCTCTATGGACGAAAGGAGCCCATAGATAAACACTTGCATACCTGGAAAAACAATTTTCAATGATTCCTTAAACTTGTTCTTGGTTTCTTGAAGTAGAAATTGAATTTTTGAGGAAGGAAAATTGGAAACCTAGGCTTCTTAATATTTTAGAGAGAAAGAGAAGGAAGAAATGAAAGAAAATAATGGTCCTTTATCCAAGGGGTATACATATATACACATCACACATATACATATATCATATATATATATAGAATGGGAAAAGAGAAAGGACAAAAATGCCCTTAAAAATAAAAAATAAAAATATCAAATCTGTCCTTTGGTGGACTGTTTTGATAGCCTGAAGTAGATCGACCATAACGTTTTTCTCCGATGAGAAAATTGGATGAAACCAATTTCATTGGAAAGAGAACTCTCAGAGATTTCCTTTGATATATAGTATCTCACCCAGATCATTATGTACAAGGAGTTATGATCATTTGAAGTTGACCCTCAAATTCGCCTGGCTGGAGTATTTTTTTCTTGCACATTTTACTTTTCACTACTATTCATGGTTCGATCGGAATGTTCATAACTCATAGCTCGGGTGTCCGTTTTGGATGATCCACATATCATTGGAAATATTATTCGATACTCTAGGCAATGGTGGGTCACAATCCAAGAAATTCCGCACAGAAAATTTATAATTCATTCTAAAAGGTAGAACCCAACACGTTTATGCACGAAATTCTAACGAAATTTTTTTTGGGGTATTACATAACGAGTCTTGGTTGTGTCGTGATACTGTAACCAAAAATCTTTATACGATTTTAAAAGGGGCGTTTTGGTAAATCTGCAACAATTAATCCCAAACCAATGTTGTTTGGTCACTATAACATTAGTTATTGAGGGATTGAAATTACCTAACACTCCATAAACTTTAAAATAATTTCACTTACAAAAAAGAAAGTGATTTTCTTCTTCTCCAACGTAAACTAGGGTTCTCCAAGTTCAAGAACAAGTTCTATGCAATGCCCTAATTAATTAAATTCAAATATGTGGGATTTCATCAATCAATCCCTTCTACCCATTGATTCCCAAAAAATCTTAAATTTCTAGTAAAATTCCTTTGTCCTTAAATTGGGTTCTATTTTAAATATTACTTTCCTTACTCTCCTCAGTTTATGTGTGTAACCAAATCAAGAGTATGTGCTTTCCTTGAGATTAGTGATTTTCCCATGTTAAAAATCATGAATTTGCCAATCACAAAAAGTTGTTGCGTTTCTTGGTTTTAAATATGTGAAATCTCCTTTACCGTGTGCCATAAGTTTCTTCATATTTATTTATATTAGTCAAAGATGGTGGGTTATGAACAGAAGACACCAAGATAGGTGTGCATATATATCGGTTTTCATGTTATAAGCCATTCAGATCAAGTTTATGATGCTAAATTCAGACTATTATCATGTGGAGAATATATAAATTATTAGATCATGTTAAGTAGTTATCTGTGTCAGGTCAGTAGGGACTAGTACTTAGCACCGAGTGAACGAAAGGATGAAGGCTTACCGCCAGTTGATGACTGAGACCTTTAGTAAAAGTCCCTAAGTTATAGAACTACTGTCTATCGTAGGTTATGAGGGATCACGTGACAGTAGAGGAATGATACCCTATTCCTTTTGAGCGTCAGTTTAGTGGATCCACACCAGCTAGTGTCGGTACCCTTGGTAAGGTACAGACACCCTTCCAACTGGGCAATAGGTTGGACCCCGATTAGCTCAAAATAGGGCATGTCAGTTAAATTTAGCTCCCACAGTCCTCAATTTAGTTTTTTTTTATGTTTAGTTTAGGTTTGATTGATCAAGTGTTCAATAGTTAGTTATTCAGTCTATCTAGTAAATGGTTATACTTGGTCTTGAATTAAGGTTTACATGTTCATGCATTTATGTTTAGATTATATACCAATTAGTCTCCTTCTTCTCCAATACTCAACATATTCAAAGTACTAATTTCATACTTCTTTGCGCTATATTGTGTCATAATATAGGTTCTGATGCTTAGTACTCAGACTGCACTTAGCACATTCCTGTCCACACAGTTACATCTTTGGTGAGCCCTCATCAGTTAAGGACTAGCTATAATTTTTTTATTCCCAATATTTTACATTATTTTAGTCAGTTAGAGTTAGTTGGTGACCTGTCCCAACATCTCATCAAGATTTAGAGGCTTTCAGACAGACAGTCAGTTAGACATACTGTAAGTTTCATTGATTATCTCAAAAAGTATTAATCTTTACTTTATTTCTATTCAACATCAATTTATTTCAGTTACCTCCCGCTCAGTATTATGTTACTTTCCTTCTGTAATCATAGTTTATGCCAGGCCATGGGTTAGCATGGAGTCACTTGTGACTCAAAGAACCTTGTTACGACTAGGTGTAGTCCCAAGCCATGAGACGATATCGCTCTCCCTTGAAAATAGAAATGGTAGAAAGATCATGACTACTCCTATACCTTCCATATCCACCTTAGTTCCTATTTCTAAATGTTTGAACACTAGAACAAGAAGGATAAGATGTAGTATCCCTAGGCCTTAGGCATGCACGATCTTTTCTTCCCATGGGGTGACCTCTACTAAAGGTAGAATAACCATTCACACCAATTTGACCTTGATAAGAAGTACAACAAGATGAGGAATATTAATCTTTGTATATCCACATGGGCACTCCCACCATGACTCTTAGAAGGTGCATAAGAAATAAAGTTATACTTTTAATCATTTCCATGCTCAGAGTGGGAAGTATAATACTTCTCACATTCCCTATATTCTTCATTAGAGTAATCACAAGGCTCTTCATTATCTCCATTGTGTAATACTCCTCACATGCCATATATTCTTCGTAAGATCCATCACAAGGCTCTTTATTATCTCCATACACACTGTAAGAACTAGGATTACCATTCACCTCATATAATCCTTTGGAATAGTAGCCCTATAATACTTCGAGGCTACTCTCTAGACGTGACGCGGTGCTATAAACTTCAAGTGATACGAAGCTAACCTATGATACTGGAAAAATTCGTGAGCAACTGAGTAAATACATAAAATAGGAAGAAATAAATGATAAAGTTTTCATTAGCTGAACTTATTCAATACAAAACAATTCAAAATCTTACAACACTCGATATACAAAGGAAACTGAAACCAAATACATCATCTTTATCTGAATGTCTATGAAGCCTTTACTAATACTAACTATAGGTAGCCGGGGGGCATGATCCACATCCATCCTAAATCAATACGACTAAATAAAATATAATACTGGAACTAGAGTTTACTCAAGTCCTTAAGTCAAGAGAACTGATCACCTGCTTGATGGAAGCTATGTTCTAAATGATCATGGTGTTATGGGCTACAATTAGAAACTATATCAGGAAGCAATGTATCCACAAACACATATATGGAAGGTACTTTGGAACGTATTTAGTATGTAAGACATGCATTAATCATGAAAATACTTAAAACATTTCTTAAAATGGAGGACATAAACTATTTGTTGAAATATGCATATAAGACATGTCTATAAGTAAAAATTATAAGACATATGGAAATTTCAAAATCATGAGCTAAAATATATCTATAAATAGGAAAGTGGTAGAAACATGAATACCATATGTAAATTTCAAGTTAAAGATGAATAGGCTATAAAATCATATTGAGGATCATGTATGAATACCGAGCATAAATGCATGAACATGTAAAATGAGTGCAAGGCAAAGCATAAAAATGTACTGTAATAATCTGTAAAACTGATTAACTAAATAAATGATAGACTGGACACTTGGTCATGTAAACTTGATCTGGTATAATCTGAATACTAAAATGATATCGTGGGAGCTAACATTTGATTGACATGCCCCAATATGAGATAATCGAGGTTCAACCTGTAACCCCTATTGGGAGGATGTTAGTACCTTGCCATGGGTACCAACACTAGCTGTGTGGATCCACTAATTAGTTGTCCCGAAGGACTAGGGTGTCATGGCTAAATTTACAGGTGACCCCTAAGAGGCTCTTAATCCTTAACTAATGGGAAATCCCTCCTAACCTACATTTGCTACATAGATTTGGACCTTAGATACTGTTACTAACGACTCTGCCTAACTGATAGGGGAGCCGATATCCTTGTATTCACTCGGTGCTAGTTCTACTCCCAACTATAATGACACTGATACTGATAAAAGTTTAACATGATTCACAACAGATAAGTACTCAACATTAATATAATAATCTGAATATGATGATACAATCATAATCTGAATGACTTGTAACTTGAAAACAAAAACATGCATGAACATTTAGGTATCAGGTGTTCATAACCCGTCAGAACTTAATAATATATTAAATATAATAACATCATTGGAGTACAGTAAGGAATTTCATGATTAAAGACCCCTGAAACATAATATATTACTAAAATGAGAGAATTAATGATTTTGAGCTTGGTAAGATGTTAAGCTTATGAGAACAACATGTACACATGGTTCAATTTCAAGGATAGCCGCAATTCATAGAAAACCTATAATTTCCATGAAACCCTAAGAATAAAGGATAAATTAAACTTAAGAGTTTTGGATAAACATTAGGATTCAATGGTTGAAAGGGGTCCATTTATGAACATCCCACATACTTGAATTTCTTGATTTCTTGATTTCTTGAAGGAGAACATGAATTTGGATCCTTTGAAGTTAAACTATAGGAAGAAACCCTAACTTTTTTCTCTTAAGAGAGGAAAGGAGAATGAGTGTTGAAAAATTAATAATTAATGAGTAAATAACGTTTATAGGATTATTTAAGTCATAGGGGTACGGTTTGAGGTAAGGAAAAGACCAAAATATCCCTAAAGAAACTGAATAAAAATTGCATGAATTTTTTGTTGACAACTAAGTTGACAGCTTGCCAACTAATTGACAACTTATCAACTTAGTCGTCAACCTCTATTACACTTGAACACTCTATTGTTAAAGTTGATGACTTATTTGATGACTTGTTAACTAGTTGACGGATTGTCAACTTAGTCATCACCTTATCTAATGATTTAAGTTTTTTTATAATTAAGTCTAATGACTAAGTTGACAGCTTATCACTTAGTTGACAGCTTGTCAACTCAAGTCGTCACCTTCTCTCAGATAGACAATCTAAAAAAAAATGAGCATAACTTTCTTCGTCGATATCGAATTAAGGTGGAATAAAATTTGTTATAAAGAAGATTCGAAGATTCTTTATTTGAGATATAGTATGCAGCCAAACTCTTATATTATAGGTGTAATATTTGCTGGAACTTAACTTAAGTTGAAATTTTTACTAAAACTCAATCGGTAGAAAAGTTCTCAACTCATCTTTGAGTTAGGAGATCTTTATGATCTCAATTCTTATCCCAAGATGTTCCCACACTATAGAATTGTTCATCACACTTATATTAAAATTGAATCATTAGGTTTGGGTCTATCTGCATATGAATGGCATTCAAATTCTAGCCTGAAAATGTAGGGTATGACATTATTCAACTTATAACCTTTATATGAGTACATATGACTACTCTAACCAAAGTCTGAATTGAACTATACTTTCATCATGTTCAAGCCTAACTCTAAATTGCCAGGCACTACATATAACACTATAAATCTAGTCTAACCCACCAGATTCAATATTTTATGTATTTTTAGAGCTTTTATCTTAAGCATAACATGCCTTACCACTTCAATGACTAACTAAAAACTTTTACTATAAATACACTAGAGCACATTGGATTCTTCTAGTTATCCACAAATGTGACATTCAACCTTCTCATAATGACCATATATGAACCTCTAGGCAACCAACACACCTAGGAATTTTCCTATATTCTCTAATACCTCCATCAATAACAACTTTTATGCACTATCCCCAAGAGGACATACCTAGAATTCTCAACTAGCTATGACATTACCCAGGCTTTGCCTCAATCTTCATTTACACTTATAGCTTTAAATAAGACAAGCCTACTATAGTCTTCTCTATGAGGGTCATCTACTCTTTCTCATATAAACCATTATTCATCTATTTTCTCACCACTATTTTAACATAAGAAAAAAACATTGAAGAGATACAAAATAAGGACCTGAAGCATGAAGATATCCTATACATAACTTTGACACCTCCCAGAGATATGAAAAATACAATATCAAAGGCATGAATTCGTTAGAGAGATTTAAATTGTTGAAATACATGAAATAATTTGAATCCCACAGAACATTAAGGCTTTACTATGAATTTTAAAAACTAAGCATACTCTAAAATATGAGTTCAACTTATCATAAATTGTGTAACATAAGACAAGGATTCATAGATTCATGAGGAATGACTCGAATCACAGAGTGAAGCTAGTACTTCTTTACTAGGAGCTAAGAATGAACATGTATATTCATGAAGTGCATAAGCATTGGTCACAAGATCATCTCAGTCACGCAAGACATAGATTCGGTACCATAATGACTAAAATCCAAGGAAAGGAGTACATTAGAGTAAGAATGGATCACAATATCATCACAACTATTATTGACATGTATCACAATCTAATTCTCAAAACTTGATATGTTTCTTCAGCCTACCATCTCCTTCTTAGATTAAAGACAAATAATCTAAGCTTATGGGTCTATTGCATATCCTCGAGACTAAGACATAATTTCTTCACTCTAACGGCCTACACATGAATGCTTAAACTCACTCGAATAAACTACATCTGGACAATACTAACTTTATTCTTAAGCACACCATTAATATATATCATCCTTAACTTTCTCTAGCTTCAATAATCATCATTTTATACTTACACCCTTCTGGATAAACATACCTACCTTACTAAATACATAATTCGTACTTCTCTTATCAGCTTACTAATACCACACCTCTAAGATTATATATTTCCCTAAAATAAGAGAATAAAAATTATACTAAAAGATTTAACATCTTCAACCTATAACTCCCAACTTAGCTATCAAGAACACCATATATTTTATCACTAGTCTTCTTCACACTTAGCAACTTATGGGGATTATCTATGAACACACGACAATTTAGAAACATAGAAAGATAATGCAGCCCCATATCACCTTAGGTAAACCTTTACATCATACCTACACTATCATACTTAGTTATGAAGTAAATGAACTTAAATTCTTGCATACATCATTCAAAGCCTACTATCTCACATTTTCTATAACTAACATCACTATCCTAAGTAGTCATCATTTCAACCTTGATGATCATGCACTGTTCAAGATTAGATTCTAGTACTAGACATGATTAAACACCACCTCAAACACCATTCTTGCTTGGCAAAACATCAGGAAACACTAGTCCACTAGAACCTCACAATAATAATATTTGATCATAATCTTATTGTCTATCTTACTATAATCCATCAGCATATCCTCCTTTCACACATCAGTACTATTTATCCATCTATATATCTAAATTATACTCCTAGCCCTGCAAGCATTGACTAATTTCTCTTTCATAGCCATAAAAAAGGGAAATATTTCTTAAATTCCCAATAGCCTTTTAAAGAAAAGTAAAGACATATCCATACAATTTCGCAAGACACTATTAGAAAAGGCTTTATAAATGTCCTAGGACACTTAGACTATGTGCTCTAATAACAAGTTTGTAACATCCCGAGACTACTCCTTAGACATCACACTATGCTTAGTACAACAAGTGATCCTAAGCTAACCCATGACACTTGTATGATTTGTGAGAAATAGAATAAATACATAAAATCAGAAGTAATAAGTGGAAAAGATGTCATTAGATGAACCTGTTCAATACAAAATAATTAAAAAAATTATAACACTGGATATATAAAGGAAACCAAAACTAAATACATCAATTTTAACTGATTGTCCATGAAGCCTCTACTAATACTGACTATAGGTAGCCGGGGACATGACCCACACCTTAATCAATATGACTTAATAAAATATAATACTGGAACTAGAGTTTGCTCGAGTCCTCGAATAAAGATAAATGATCACCTGCTAGCTGGAAGCTGTGCTCTATCTGATCACGGTGTTGTGGACTAATTTGTAAATACATCATGAAGTAATGTAGCCACAGACATACATATATATATGAACAATACTTTGGAATGTACTTGGTATATAATACATGTACTGATAATGAAAATACTTAAAGTATTGCTTAAAATGGAGGACATAAACCATTTTTCTAAAATATGCATATAAAACATGTCTATACGTAAAAACAGTAAGGCATAGGGATATTTTAAAATCATGAGCTAAACATTTCTTTAAATTGGGAATCGGTAGAAACATGAATACCACATATAAATCATAAGTTAAAGTTTAATAGGGTCTAAAACCATACTGAGGATCATGTATGAATACTGAGCATGAATACTTGAATATGTAAAATGAGTGGAAAACAAAACATAAACATGAACTGAAATAATTTGTTAAACTAATTAACTTAATTATTGATAGACAAGGCATTTGGTCATGCAAACCTAAACTGGTATAAATAATAAGACCAAATTACACCTCTCTTACGAGAGAGTAAGCAGTCGTTGTCAAATATACAAACCAACTAGGTTGGGGTCGAATCCCATAGGGAATATGGTGCTAATTAAGTTGTATGCAGATTAGTTGACTTTTAATCGTTCGTTTCCGTAAAATAAATTGGGGGAATTTGATTCAGTCCACAAATTAATGGTTTCAGTTTAACAAGATGAAATACGAGTAGTAGTATTCAAATTCAGAGAAATAGGAAGCTAGGGTTATGCCACCTTGTAGTATTCAATACTTTGTAACTATGGGATTTACGAATTCATACATGCATCGTGCTTACAGAGAAACATATTGTATTTAATAACATAATCCTAGTGTTTCTTAACCATCAAGGACTAATTCACTTTAGTTCTCTCGAATCAAAAGAATTTACCAAAAACAATAAGAAATCTCCAAGTAGTTAATCCTGTTAAGGCATTAACGTATGAAATAGGGGTTGGAAATTCTATTTTCTTGTCACTACTCTCTTTTTCGAACATCAATCTTTCTTTCAAACAAGTTGTGTTTTAAGGCATATCGTCTATGTCTGCACTCACGAGAATTCAAGATAAGCGAAGAGAGTATGGTGTAAACAAATCAATGCATAATGAATTCAGGACCCAAAGTGATATATTGTATGCTACAAGCCTTCCATAAACCTAACTAATAAACTTAGATATTCATGGATAAAACGGAAATCACAATAGAAACATTCATCATACCAAAAACTAGAAGACGATTTTGGTAAAGAAGATGAATATCGTTTCTCCCTTAGTGTAAGACAACTCTCTTCTCTCTCAAAATAATACAGAATAATGAATAATGAATAAAAATTCAGCATTAAGACTTTTAATAATCTTTTCACTCATAATTACCTTCTAAGTCCCTAAACTAATTATAAATGACAAACTAGTCTTGGACATAGTTTCTAGGCGCCACATTTGGTCATGACTACTACTCTCTCTTGTGTAATATGAAATCCATATTCCATAGTAACATTATGTCCTTATCTACTTCATTAATACCTGAAATCATGCTAATCACATCGGTTAGCTTAATTACATAGAAGTAGAGTAAAAACATAAGAAACTAGGCACTTTATTCTCTAAACTTTGCTAAAATATGGATAAGTTATGGTGTATAGGCGTATAAATACACCCAACATCACCACCCCACACTTAAAGAGTTGTTCGTCCTCGAACAACATATCCATTTATCCATACTACACAAGCCTTAGCACCCACAAAGGAAGACCAGATGCTCAAATAGGCTCACGTAACAATTATGAACAAGAAGTAGATTCAAGAATCATTACTAGAGACAACCTACCCTCAAGAATAGAGTCATTAAGTTGGCAATTTCATGCGTGCCATTTTAGAAAAGAAATTATATAAATTACCCAATCTTCATCAACTATGTGCCCTCACAGCAAGGAAGTTACCCATAATCACTCGCAATCATGCAATTTCAAACAAAATGGGTACAAGAATCAAGTTGCGCTCTCTCGCACAAAGAATTCTCACATTACAACTGATGACCATATGCTTGCTCTTAGTATAATACTCCACTAATATTAGAATGCTAAGATTAGGATCAAATAGGTCTTTTACGGGTAGTAATGCAGGCTAAAGGATGGGTAGGAACTATTTTGCCTAAAAATAATGACTATCTTCCCTAAGTGCTTTAATACGCTACATTATGCAATTAAGGCCAATCTCTAACAACCAATTTCCACTTCTGCTATCTTCATAGATTTGCTTTTCACCCTTACTCCTTAAGGTCAATTAATAACACTATGGTGGGAGTATGCAACCCATTCAAATATTTTTTTTTACACCCTTTTCACTTTATGCACCCCTATAATAGCCATAATCAACTTAAGCGATTTGCCTTAGTTGAGGTGCATAATGTCCAAGAAGGAGAAGGGCCAAAACAGGTTCATTGTAACCTATCCGGGATAAAATTTAGAACTTTTTAAACAATTTTTGCTACTCCCAACCACATCAATTTCACACACCAATAACTAGACTTTGGGGCATTAATTTCACCCTTTTCCTCTTATTATCAAACTCCTAACTCAAATTGATTTTACATTAAAGCGCTTAGGAGATTTTGGATCAAATTACTGTCTATTAAAGAACGGATAAGGCTACATATAAGGCTAACAAAAGAACATGCTAAAGAATCAACGGGGCTAGATTAGATAATGTATAAAGGATCAACGGGGCTCACAATCTTTATTTCACTATGCACACACACCAGGAAAGTTCTAGCATCCATTGCAATAAGGAATATACATCAGTCTTACATACTCATGGCCCATGGTCAACTCAATTAGGAGCATTATAGATTCTCGACCCAATAATTACATGAATTCAAATAAAACCAACAATCACATCAAGTGTCATAACGAGGTTCTTGGTGATTCAAACGTAATGATCTATCACATACTTATCTTATAATGTCATGTGATCCACATGAATAGTTACATGCAATTAAATGACTAATTTTCTGTTAAGACGGTCGTCATCCATCCATCATCAAGAAAAGCACCTAATTATGACTAAATAGAATAAACATCTAACAAGAAACAAAATAAACAAAATAACTAATCCTATCATAGAAGAATGCTTAGGAAAAGGTACTATTTTCTTACAAAATAAGTAGCTAAGGAACCAGCCACCCCACACTTAGGCTAAGAACTGTCCCCAGTGCAAATAATAAGATAAAGAACCTTGATAGTAGTACTTATCATCCACATTAGGAGTCATGCCACTTGCATGGAGATCATCATTGGAGCCATTTTTTCTGTATTCATCACATCATCCACGTCAGCCATACATAATAAAACTAACTATATTTAAGATGGGGGTGGGGAAGTCACCACCCCACACTTAATTTGTTTGTATCAACTAATTAAGTGTTATTATCGGGTACTCAGACTTCACCGACATACACTTTGACATGCTGCATCAACATTAGTCACAATACAATTCACTCACTTCAATTCCCCTAATTCTATTTCAATGAAGCACTCTTTGAACAGAATCATGCTCTACACTTTCAAACATATCAAAATATACAAAACACCATCAATTTCATAACATCTCCATGGCAAGAAATTAATTCATAATCCTTAAGAAATCAATTAACTATAACATAGAGTCACAATAACTAAGGATTAAGAAAGTAAAACTTACCTTGAATATGAAAGATTAGTGAAGGACAAAGAGAATGATGGGAGCTCAATATTATACGGGTTAAGGGTGAAATAAGGATGAATTTGGGCATTTAGGGTGTGGATTCTATTAAAGGGTGAAATCCGTTTCGGATTGACCCAATTAAAAGTCGGGTACTAAGTTAAATTGGGAAGGGTATGCGACGTACAAGAGAAGACAAATGTTTAAGTGTGCGTCGCACAAGGTATCACATACATTAAGGTATGCGGCGCATTGGGCATCGAAAAGGTGAGGCAGTGGGAATATGCATTTAAGTGTATGTCGCACATGTTATCGCATAAGGGTAAGCATGTGTCGCACAAGGTATCACACAGATTAGGTTGTGCGCCGCATTGGTTATCGCACAAGTGAAATAGTGATGTATGCCGTTGGGTGTGCAACACACAAGTCATCGCTAAAGTTAAGGTATGCGACACATACGCTATAGGATACGTAAGGGTGATCTTATGTAATGTCTTAGGCAACGCCTATGCCATGGACTATGTAATCTTGGGCACCACACATCCTGTAGTACACTTAAAATTGTATGCCATGCACCCTATTCTTCATATAAAGCATTCAGAAAGGTCAGTACCATGGGGGATTCTCCCCCACACCCCCATCGAGGTCAGTGGTGGGCTTCGGGATCGGGCCTATCGACTCGATACCTATGCTGCAACCACAGACCTCATTGAAAGTCACAAAATAAAGTTGCACCGCAAAACTTTTTGGGTTAGATTAACATAAATTGGGGCATGACTCTAACACGAATCATACTTAAGACTTTCACATTTGACCACTCCAACTTACCTACAATGTTCCCATAACTCCAAAACTTACCACCGTTGACATGGCTCAATTCCAAAACAAATTTGGTATTAATCTCCTCCTTAGTACTTCATGCATCTACACTTAATCAAAAACAACAAAAATGATTAGAAGGATGGATTGTCTCTCACCAAGCACCATAGTTTCGGTTGTGTCTCGACTCTTATTTTTGCTTTTTTTTGAACATGATAAAATGAAAATAAAATCATGGGTCACCTCCCATGCAACGCTTGATTTAACGTCGCGGTACGACTCGATTATCTTGACTACTTAGACTTCTTCAAGATACGTCGATGATACCATTTGTACCTCATTTGTTGGATCAAGAAAATACTTCATTCCTATTCCAACAACTTTGATGTCACTCACATCCTTGCTTGTAAGTTTAACTAAACCAGCTATGGTCTCCACAACATACCTATCCTTAACTAGTACATCTTGCTTATATTCATAGAATATATCAATAATTGAGAAGACACTCATCTCCTTTTGTTGTTTCATTGACCAACATACTTCAAAACTAACTTCTTTCTCATTGAGCCTAAATTTTAGCTCATTCAGCTCCATGTCAACTAACACTCTCCAAGTTGCTAAGAATGGCCTACCAAAAGTTATGGGTACTTCAAAGTCCACTTCGTAATCAAGAATTACAAAGTCGGCAGAAAATATAAAATCTACAACTTTTACGAGTACATCATGTAGAATCCCAATTGGCCTTTTTACTGATCTATCCGCCATTAGAAGCCGCATGATGGTGGGTGTATGATATCCCAAACCTAGTTTTTTGAAAATCATCAATGGAATAAGATTTATACTTTCCCCAAGATCACAAAGGGCCTTTCCAAACTTTAGCAATCTAATCGTACATGGAACAGAAAATGCACCCGGATTAGCTTTCTTTAGGACAATAGATCTTGTAGCAATAGCACTAAAATGATGAAGATTGTCTACCGCTTCATAGATCACAGTCCTTTTCTTCATCAATAGGTCTTTCATAAACTTAGCATATCCAGGCATCTGTTCCAATGCTTTAACTAAGGGCACATTCACAATCTAATGCTTCAACATAGCCATGAATTTGCAAAACTTGCCATCATCTTTTATTTTCTGTAATCATTGTGGAAATTAGGGTGTTGGGCTTGGGATTTCAGTTGGAGCAACTTTTACCTCCTTTGTTATGCCTTGCTCCACATCACTAATATGCTTCGACTTAGGTGGTTGTTCCACTTCCGCACTTTTCTTTTTCGAACTTCCAAACTCTACAGGAACCACTGAAGATTCATCAACCATCTCCCAATCCATTTCAACTGAATCAGTATGAGAGAATTCTCCCAATGCTGGACTAGACAATATCTAACCGTTCGTAGTGGTAATGGCCTTACACGATCCATCATTCCTCAGATTTTGAACTATATCACTTGGTAGAGTCCCATTCTATCTTTGGTTGAATTCTGTAGATAATTGGATCATCTGCTGGTCCAGTTGTTTAATAGCAATTGAGTGCGAGTTTACAAGTTGACTTATGGAAGATATGTCACTCTTCAAAGTAGTCACCCCAAAATAGGGCTCCTCAACTCCCTTTAATAGTTTCTCCATCATGTCCTCCATGGACATTTTTCCTGAACTGGTGGGAGCATTATCACGGATTCCCGGAGGTACATACAGTCCACTCCTGTCATATTTATTCTTCCAATCTCCTTGATGGTTCCAACCATGGTTTCCTTGACCACCAGTTCGGTAACCCCCCTACTTATGCAAATAGTTAGCCTCTTTCTTGGTGTTTGATTTAGATCTCTTACCATGGGATGCTACAACTTTTACCTATTCTATATTCCCTGACAACAAATGTTTCATGAGCAGATCCATCTGAGTTTTCATGTGATCCATATCCTAATCACACTCCTCTTCTCTCCTACGCCGCTCTGCTGATATTACACTAGACCCAATATTGCTTGCTACCACAGAATATCTAGTGTGCCAAGCTCTACTTGTGTTAGTCATCTTTTCTAATAGGTCCATAGCCTCAGTAAAGGTGAGCTCCATAAAATCTCCTCCTACACTATTATCCACTATTGGCTTTGTAAGTGAGTTCAAAGATATGTAGAATAATTTCATCAAGTGTGCATCAGTCATCTTATGGTTTGGGCATTGAGTAAACTTCCTTTTAAATCTCACCCAGGTCTCATGCAAAGCTTCATTAGCCAATTTCCTAAAGATGTTGATCTTATCCCTCAACTGTAATATTCTGGAGGGCTGAAAGAACCTTTCAAGGAAAGCTCCTTTCAATTGCCTCTAGTTTGTTATAGAATCAGGAGTCAGCTCATTCAACCACATAGTCGCCTCTCCAGACATAGACAGTGGGAACAATCTTAAACTAATAACATTTTGTCCCACTCCGGGATTATCAAATGACTTACAATTACTGATGAAATTCACCAAATATAGATTTGGTTCATCACCAGGTAATCCACCAAAGAGTCCTTTTAGATTCAGTTGTTGGATCATAGTATTGGAGATGTTGAATTTCACCCCAGGAGTAAGTGGTGCTAGAATGATTTCCCTTGTAGATTCAGTTCAATCTAAATCTTCCTCATCATTATCAACATCAAACTGTGCAGCTTGGCGGTCTAGTCTTTCTCTGAATGGACGATTTCGATTTAAAGGTGTAACTACCCCTGCTGCACATCTTCTATTAGATGGATCAATTAAATCATCATCTCCCAAGTCATTTTAATCTAGATTAGGTACTCGACCTAGGTTATCTACATTTTATTAATTTAATTGAGCATTAGCTAAAGTGGCTAATCTTTCATCTTCCTATTGGTTAGCCATTCTTTCAATGAGATGAGGTTCAGGATTGAAGGGTAATAATGGTTCTCCTAAACTTCTGGTTCATAGCATAAACAACAATGATCCTGTTATGAACAAAAATAACAAATAACATAAAATAAGGAAACTTGACTCACAGTCAATTAACACACATAAACTTTATCGACAACCGTATTCCCCAACAACGGCGCCAAAATTTGATAGCCAAAATTACACCTCTTTTAAGAGATAGTAAGCGTTCGTTGTCAAATATATAACCCAACTAGGTTGGGGTTGAATCCCCAGGGAATATGATCCGAATTAAGTTGTATAAAGATTAGTTGACTTTAAATCGTTTGTTTCTGTAAAATAAATAGGGAGGATTTGATTCAGTTCACAAATTAATGTTTTGAGTATAACAAGATGAAATACGTGTAGTAGTATTCAAATTCAGAGAAATAGGAAGCTAGGGTTATGTCCACCTTGTAGTTTTCAATAATTTCTAACTATGGGCTTTATGAATTCATACATACATCATGCTTGTAGAGAAATGTATTGTATTTAATAACATAATCCTAGTGTTTGTCAACCATCAAGTACTAATTCACTTTAGTTCTCTCGATTCAAAAGACTTTACCAAAAAAAATAAGCAACCTCCTAGTAGTTAATCCTGTTAAGGCATTAATGTATAAAATAGGGGTTGGAAATCATAATTTCTTGTCACAATTAACTTTTTCGAACATCAACCTTTGTTTCGAACAAGTTGTGTTTTAAGGCATATCCCCTTTGTTTGAAACCAAAGAGAATTCAATATAAGCGAATAGAGTATGATGTAAACAAATCAATGCATAATTAATTCAAGACCCAAAGTGATTTATTGTATGCTACAAGGCTTCCATAACCCTAATAATAAACTTAGCTATTCATGGGTAAACCGGAAATCATAATAGAAATATTCATCATACTAAAAACAAGAAGATGATCTTGGTAGATAAGATAAATTATGTATATCTCAACCATCATGTGAATACTACACACATACACAATGAAAATTTAGAAAGTATAATCATATATATATATACACATGTATCTTGAGCCTTTGAAAAACGATTCATGGGCTCTATGGACGAAAGGAGGCCATAGATAAACACTTGCATACCTGGAACAACGATATTCAATGATTCCTTAAACTTGTTCTTTGTTTCTTGAAGTAGAAATTGAATTTTTGAAGAAGGAAAATTGGAACCCTAGGCTTCATTATATTTTAGAGAGAAAGAGAAGGAAGAAATGAAAGAAAATAATGTTCCTTTATCCAAGGGGTATACATATATACATATCACACATATACATATATCATATATATATATAGAATGGGAAAAGAGAAAGGACCAAAATGCCCTTGAAAATAACAAATAACATAAAATAAGGAAACATGACTCACAGTCAATTAACACACATAAACATTATCGACAACCGTATTTCCCGACAACGATGCCAAAATTTGATAGCCCAAATTGCACCTCTTTTACGAGATAGTAAGCGGTCCTTGTCAAATATATAACCCAACTAGGTTTGGGGTGAATACCCAGGGAATATGATGCGAATTAAGTTGTATACAGATTAGTTGACTTTTAATCGTTTGTTTCTATAAAATAAATAGGGAGGATTTGATTCAGTTCACAAATTCATGGTATGAGTATAACAAGATGAAATACGTGTAGTAGTATTCAAATTCAGAGAAATAGGAAGCTAGGGTTGTGTCCACCTTGTAGTTTTCAATAATTTCTAACTATGGGCTTTATGAATTCATACATACATCGTGCTTACAGAGAAATGTATTGTATTTAATAACATAATCCTAGTGTTTCTCAACCATGAAGTACTAATTCACTTTAGTTCACTCGAATAAAAAGCCTTTACAAAAAACAATAAGTAATATCCTAGTAGTTAATCCTGTTAAGGCATTAATGTATAAAATAGGGGTTGGAAATCATAATTTCTTATCACTATTAACTTTTTCGAACATCAACCTTTCTTTCAAACAAGTTGTGTTTTAAGGCATATCCCCTTTGTCTGCAACCTAAGAGAAGTCAAGATAAGCGAATAGAGTATGATGTAAACAAATCAATGAATAATTAATTCAAGACCCAAAGTGATATATTGTATGCTACAAGGCTTCCATAACCCTAACTAATAAACTTAGCTATTTATGGGTATAACGGAAATCACAATAGAAATATTCATCATACTAAAAACAAGAAGATTATCTTGGAAGATAAGATAAAATGTGTATATCTCAACCATCATGTGAATACTACACAAATACACAATGAAAATTTAGAATGTGTAATTATATATATATATATACATGTATCTTGAGCCTTTGAAAAAGGATTCGTGGGCTCTATGGACGAAAGGAGGCCATAGATAAACACTTGCATACCTGGAACAACAATCTTCAATGATTCCTTAAACTTGTTCTTGGTTTATTGAAGTAGAAATTGAATTTTTGAGGAAGGAAAATTGGAACCCTAGACTTCTTAATATTTTAGAGAGAAAGAGAATGAAGAAATGAAAGAAAATAATGGTCCTTTATCCAAGGGGTATTCATATATACATATCACACATATACATATATCATATATATATATATATAGAATGGGAAAAGGGAAAGGACCAAATTTCCCTTAAAAATAACAAATAACATAAAATAAGGAAACTTGACTCATAGTCAATTAACACACATAAACTTTATCGACAACCATATTCCCCGACAACGGCGCAAAAATTTGATAGCCCAAATTATACCTCTTTTACGTGATAGTAAGTGGTCGTAGTCAAATATATAACCCAACTAGGTTGGGGTTGAATCCCCAGGGAATATGATGCGAATCAAGTTATATACAGATTAGTTGACTTTTAATCATTTGTTTCTGTAAAATAAATAGGGAGGATTTGATTCAGTTCACAAATTAATGGTTTGAGTATAACAAGATGAAATACGTGTAGTAGTATTCAAATTCAGAGAAATAGGAAGCTAGGGTTATGTCCACCTTGTAGTTTTCAATAATTTCTAACTATGGGCTTTATGAATTCATATATACATCGTGCTAATAGAGAAATGTATTGTATTTAATATCATAATCCTAGTGTTTCTCAACCATCAAGTACTAATTCACTTTAGTTCTCTCGAATCAAAAGCCTTTACCAAAATCAATAAGCAATCTCCTAGTAGTTAATCCTGTTAAGACATGAATGTATAAAATAGAGGTTGGAAATCATAATTTCTTGTCACTATTAACTTTTTCGAACATCAACCTTTCTTTCAAACAAGTTGTGTTTTAAGTCATATCCCCTTTGTTTGCAACCAAAGAGAATTCAAGATAAGCAAATAGAGTATGATGTAAATAAATTAATGCATTATTAATTCAAGACCCAAAGTGATATATTGTATGCTACAAGGCTTCCATAACCCTAACTTATACACTTAGCTATTCATGGGTAAAACGGAAATCACAATAGAAATATTCATCATACTAAAAACAAGAAGATGATCTTGGTAGATAATATAAATTGTGCATATCTCAACCATCATGTGAATACTACACACAGACACAATGAAAATTTAGAAAGTATAATCATATATATATATATACACATGTATCTTGAGCCTTTGAAAAAGGATTCGTGGGCTCTATGGACGAAAGGAGGCCATAGATAAACACTTGCATACCTGGAACAACGATCTTCAATGATTCCTTAAGCTTGTTCTTGGTTTATTGAAGTAGAAATTAAATTTTTGAGGAAGGAAAATTGGAACCCTAGGCTTCTTAATATTTTAGAGAGAAAGAGAAGAAATAAATGAAAGAAAATAATGGTACTTTATCCAAGGGGTATACATATATACACATCACACAAATATATATATAATATATATATATACAGAATGGGAAAAGGGAAAGGACCAAAATGCCCTTAAAAATAACAAATAACATAAAATAAGGAAACTTTACTCACAGTCTATTAACACACATAAACTTTGTCGACAACCGTATTCCCCGACAACGGCGTCAAAAATTGATACCCCAAATTACACCTCTTTTACGAGGTAGTAAGCAGGCGTTGTCAAATATATAAACCAACTAGGTTGGGGTTGAATCCCCAGGGAATATGATGCGAATTAAGTTGTATACAGATTAGTTGACTTTTAATCGTTTGTTTCTGTAAAAAATAAATAGGGAGGATTTGATTTAGTTCACAAATTAATGGTTTGAGTATAACAAGATGAAATACGTGTAGTAGTATTCAAATTCAGAGAAATAGGAAGCTAGGGTTAAGTCTACCTAGTAGTTTTCAATAATTTCTAACTATGGTCTTTATGAATTCATACATACATCATGCTTACATAGAAATGTATTGTATTTAATAACATAATCCTACTGTTTCTCAACTATCAAGTACTAATTCACTTTAGTTCTCTCGAATCAAAAGCTTTTACCAACACCAATAAGCAATCTCCTAGTAGTTAATCCTGTTAAGGCATTAATGTATAAAATAGGGGTTGGAAATCATAATTTCTTGTCACTATTAACTTTTTCGATCATCAACCTTTCTTTCGAGCAAGTTGTGTTTTAAGGCATATCCCCTTTGTTTGCAACCAATGAGAATTCAAGATAAGCGAATAGAGTATGATGTAAACAAATAAAGGCATAATTTTTAAAGACTCAAAGTGATATATTGTATGCTACAAGGCTTCCATAACCCTAACTAATAAACTTAGCTATTCATGGGTAAAACGGAAATCACAATAGAAATATTCATCATACTAAAAAGAAGAAGATGATCTTGGTAGATAAGATAAATTGTGTATATCTCAACCATCTTGTGAATACTACACACATACACAATGAAAATTTAGAAAGTATAATCATATATATATATATATACACATGTATCTTGAGCCTTTGAAAAAGGATTCGTGGGCTCTATGGACGAAAGGAGGCCATAGATAAATACATGCATACCTGGAACAACGATCTTCAATGATTCCTTAAACTTGTTCTTGGTTTATTTAAGTAGAAACGGAATTTTTGACGAAGGAAAATTGGAACCCTAGGCTTCTTAATATTTAAGAGAGAAAGAGAAAGAAGAAATGAAAGAAAATAATGGTCCTTTATCCAAGGGGTATACATATATACACATCACACATATACATATATCATATATATATATAGAATAGGAAAAGGGAAAGGACCAAAATGCCCTTAAAAATAACACATAACATAAGATAAGGAAACTTGACTCACAGTCAATTAACACAAACTTTATCGACAACCGTATTCCCCGACAACGACGCCAAAATTTGATAGCCCAAATTACACCTCTTTTACGAGATAGTAAGCGGTCGTTGTTAAATATATAACCCAACTAGGTTGGGGTTGAATCCCCAGGGAATATGATGCGAATTAAGTTGTATACAGATTAGTTGACTTTTAATCGTTTGTTTCTGTAAAATAAATAGGGAGGATTTGATTCAGTTCACAAATTAACTGTTTGATTATAACAAGATGAAATATGTGTAGTAGTATTCAAATTCGAAGAAATAGGAAGCTAGGGTTATGTCCACCTTGTAGTTTTCAATAATTTCTAACTATGGTTTTTATGAATTCATACATACATCGTGCTTATAGAGAAATGTATTGTATTTAATAACATAATCCTACTGTTTCTCAACCATCAAGTTCTAATTCACTTTAGTTCTCTCGAATCAAAAGCCTTTACCCAAAACAATAAGCAATCTCCTAGTAGTTAATCCTGTTAAGGCATTAATGTATAAAATAAGGGATGGAAATCATAATTTCTTATCACTATTAACTTTTCCGAACATCAACCTTTCTTTCGAACAAGTTGTGTTTTAAGGCATATCCCCTTTGTCTGCAACCAAAGAGAAGTCAAGATAAGTGAATAGAATATGATGTAAACAAATCAATGCATAATTAATTGAAAACCCAAAGTGATATATTGTATGCTACAAGGCTTCCATAATCCTAACTTATAAACTTAGCTATTTATGGGTAAAACGGAAATCACAATAGAAATATTCATCATACTAAAAACAGGAAGATGATCTTGGAAGATAAGATAAATTGTGTATATCTCAACCATCATGTGAATACTACACAAATACACAATGTAAATTTAGAAAGTATATTTATATATATATATACATGTATCTTGAGCCTTTGAAAAAGGATTCGTGGGCTCTATGGACGAAAGGAGGCCATAGATAAACACTTGCATACCTGGAACAACGATCTTCAATGATTCCTTAAACTTGTTCTTGGTTTATTGAAGTAGAAATTGAATTTTTGAGGAAGGAAAATTGGAACCCTAGGCTTCTTAATATTTTAGAGAGAAAGAGAAGAAAGAAATGAAAGAAAATAATGGTCCTTTATCCAAGGGGTATACATATATACATATCACACATATACATATATCATATATATATATATATATATAGAATGGGAAAAGGGAAAGGACCAAATTTCCCTTAAAAATAACAAATAACATAAAATAAGGAAACTTGACTCATAGTCAATTAACACACATAAACTTTATCGACAACCATATTCCCCGACAACGGCGCAAAAATTTGATAGCCCAAATTACACCTCTTTTATGAGATAGTAAGCGGTCGTAGTCAAATATATAACCCAACTAAGTTGGGGTTGAATCCCCAGGGAATATGATACGAATCAAGTTATATACAGATTAGTTGACTTTTAATCGTTTGTTTCTGTAAAATAAATAGGGAGGATTTGATTCAGTTCACAAATTAATGGTTTGAGTATAACAAGATGAAATACGTGTAGTAGTATTAAAATTCAGAGAAATAGGAAGCTAGGGTTATGTCCACCTTGTAGTTTTCTATAATTTCTAACTATGGGCTTTATGAATTCATATATACATCGTGCTAATAGAGAAATCTATTGTATTTAATAACATAATCCTACTGTTTCTCAACCATCAAGTACTAATTCACTTTAGTTCTCTCGAATCAAAAGCCTTTACCAAAATCAATAAGCAATCTCCTAGTAGTTAATCCTGTTAAGACATGAATGTATAAAATAGAGGTTGGAAATCATAATTTCTTGTCACTATTAACTTTTTCGAACATCAACCTTTCTTTCGAACAAGTTGTGTTTTAAGGCATATCCCCTTTGTTTGCAACCAAAGAGAATTCAAGATAAGCGAATAGAGTATGATGTAAATAAATTAATGCATTATTAATTCAAGACCCAAAGTGATATATTGTATGCGACAAGGTTTCCATAACCCTAACTTATACACTTAGCTATTCATGGGTTAAACGGAAATCACAAAAGAAATATTCATCATACTAAAAACAAGAAGATGATCTTGGTAGATAATATAAATTGTGCATATCTCAACCATCATGTGAATACTACACACATACACAATGATAATTTAGAAAGTATAATCATATATATATATACACACATGTATCTTGAGCCTTTGAAAAAGGATTCGTGGGCTCTATGGACGAAAGGAGGCCATAGATAAACACTTGCATACCTGGAACAACGATCTTCAATGATTCCTTAAGCTTGTTCTTGGTTTATTGAAGTAGAAATTGAATTTTTGAGGAAGGAAAATTGGAACCCTAGGCTTCTTAATATTTTAGAGAGAAAGAGAAGAAATAAATGAAAGAAAATAATGGTCCTTTATCCAAGGGGTATACATATATACACATCACACATATACATATATCATATATATATATACAGAATGGGAAAAGGGAAAGGACCAAAATGCCCTTAAAAATAACAAATAACATAAAATAAGAAAACTTGACTCACAGTCAATTAACACACATAAACTTTGTCGACAACAGTATTCCCCGACAACGGCGCCAAAATTTGATAGCCCAAATTACACCTCTTTTACGAGATAGTAAGCAGTCGTTGTCAAATATATAACCCAACTAGGTTGGGGTTGAATCCCCAGGGAATATGATGCAAATTAAGTTTTATACAGATTAGTTGACTTTTAATCGTTTGTTTCTGTAAAAAATAAATAGGGAGGATCTGATTTAGTTCACAAATTAATGGTTTGAGTATATCAAGATGAAATACGTGTAGTAGTATTCAAATTCAGAGAAATAGGAAGCTAGGGTTATGTCCACCTTGTAGTTTTCTAAATTTCTAACTATGGTCTTTATAAATTCATACATACATCATGCTTACATAGAAATGTATTGTATTTAATAACATAATCCTAGTGTTTCTCAACTATCAAGTACTAATTCACTTTAGTTCTCTCGAATCAAAAGCTTTTACCAACACCAATAAGCAATCTCCTAGTACTTAATCCTGTTAAGGCATTAATGTATAAAATAGGGGGTGGAAATCATAATTTCTTGTCACTATTAACTTTTTCGAACATCAACCTTTCTTTCGAGAAAGTTGTGTTTTAAGGGATATCCCCTTTGTTTGCTACCAATGAGAATTCAACATAAGCAAATAGAGTATGATGTAAACAAATCAAGGCATAATTAATTAAAGACTCAAAGTGATATATTGTATTCTATAAGGCTTCCATAACCCTAACTAATAAACTTAGCTATTCATGGGTAAAACGGAAATAACAATAGAAATATTCATCATACTAAAAAGAAGAAGATGATGTTGGTAGATAAGATAAATTGTGTATATCTCAACCATCTTGTGAATACTACACACATACACAATGAAAATTTAGAAAGTATAATCATATATATATATATACACATGTATCTTGAGCCTTTGAAAAAGGATTCGTGGGGTCTATGGACGAAAGGAGACCATAGATAAATACTTGCATACCTGGAACAACGATCTTCAATGATTCCTTAAACTTGTTCTTGGTTTATTGAAGTAGAAATTGAATTTTTGAGGAAGGAAAATTGGAACCCTAGGCTTCTTAATATTTAAGAGAGAAAGAGAAGGAAGAAATGAAAGAAAATAATGGTCCTTTATCCAAGGGGTATACATATATACAAATCACACATATACATATATCATATATATATATATAGAATAGGAAAAGGGAAAGGACCAAAATGCCCTTAAAAATAACAAATAACATAAAATAAGGAAACTTGACTCACAGTCAATTAACACATAAACTTTATCGACAACCGTATTCCCCGACACCGACGCCAAAATTTGATAGCCCAAATTACACCTCTTTTACGAGATAGTAAGCGGTCGTTGTCAAATATATAACCCAACTAGGTTGGGGTTGAATCCCCAGGGAATATGATGCGAATTAAGTTGTATACAGATTAGTTGACTTTTAATCGTTTGTTTCTGTAAAATAAATAGGGAGGATTTGATTCAGTTCACAAATTAACGGTTTGATTATAACAAGATGAAATACGTGTAGTAGTATTCAAATTCACAAAAATAGGAATCTAGGGTTATGTCCACCTTGTAGTTTTCAATAATTTCTAACTATGGTCTTTATGAATTCATACATACATCCTGCTTATAGAGAAATGTATTGTATTTAATAACATAATCCTACTGTTTCTCAACCATCAAGTTCTAATTCACTTTAGTTCTCTCGAATCAAAAGCCTTTACCCAAAACAATAAGCAATCTCCTAGTAGTTAATCCTGTTAAGGCATTAATGTATAAAATAAGGGATGGAAATCATAATTTCTTGTCACTATTAACTTTTCCGAACATCAACCTTTCTTTCAAACAAGTTGTGTTTTAAGGCATATCCCCTTTGTCTGCAACCAAAGAGAAGTCAAGATAAGCGAATAGAGTATGATGTAAACAAATCAATGCATAATTAATTCAAGACACAAAGTGATATATTGTATGCTTCAAGGCTTCCATAACCCTAACTAATAAACTTAGCTATTTATGGGTAAAACGGAAATCACAATAGAAATATTCATCATACTAAAAACAAGAAGATGATCTTGGAAGATAAGATAAATTGTGTATATCTCAACCATCATGTGAATACTACACAAATACACAATGAAAATTTAGAATGTATAATTATATATATATATATACATGTATCTTGAGCCTTTGAAAAAGGATTCGTGGGCTCTATGGACGAAAGGAGGCCATAGATAAACACTTGCATACCTGGAACAACGATCTTCAATGACTCCTTAAACTTGTTCTTGGTTTATTGAAGTAGAAATTGAATTTTTGAGGAAGGAAAATTGGAACCCTAGACTTCTTAATATTTTAGAGAGAAAGAGAAGGAAGAAATGAAAGAAAATAATGGTCCTTTATCCAAGGGGTATACATATATACATATCACACATATACATATATCATATATATATATATAGAATGGGAAAAGGGAATGGACCAAATTTCCCTTAAAAATAACAAATAACAGAAAATAAGGAAACTTGACTCATAGTCAATTAACACACATAAACTTTATCGACAACCATATTCCCCGACATCGGCGCAAAAATTGGATAGCCCAAATTACACCTCTTTTACGAGATAGTAAGCGATCGTAGTCAAATATATAACCCAACTAGGTTGGGGTTGAATCCCCAGGGAATATGATGCGAATCAAGTTATATACAGATTAGTTGACTTTTAATCATTTGTTTCTGTAAAATAAATAGGGAGGATTTGATTCAGTTCACAAATTAATGGTTTGAGTATAACAAGATGAAATACGTGTAGTAGTATTCAAATTCAGAGAAATAGGAAGCTAGGGTTATGTCCACCTTGTAGTTTTCAATAATTTCTATCTATGGGCTTTATGAATTCATATATACATCGTGCTAATAGAGAAATGTATTGTATTTAATAACATAATCCTAGTGTTTCTCAACCATCAAGTACTAATTCACTTTAGTTCTCTCGAATCAAAAGCCTTTACCAAAATCAATAAGCAATCTCCTAGTAGTTAATCCTGTTAAGACATGAATGTATAAAATAGAGGTGGGAAATCATAATTTCTTGTCACTATTAACTTTTTCGAACATCAACCTTTCTTTCGAACAAGTTGTGTTTTAAGGCATATCCCCATTGTTTGCAACCAAAGAGAATTCAATATAAGCGAATAGAGTATGATGTAAATAAATTAATGCATTATTAATTCAAGACCCAAAGTGATATATTGTATGCTACAAGGCTTCCATAACCCTAACTTATACACTTAGCGATTCATGGGTAAAACGGAAATCACAATAGAAATATTCATCATACTAAAAACAAGAAGATGATCTTGGTAGATAATATAAATTGTGCATATCTCAACCATCAACTGAATACTACACACATAAAAAATGAACATTTAGAAAGTATAATCATATATATATATATACACATGTATCTTGAGCCTTTGAAAAAGGATTCATGGGCTCTATGGACGAAAGGAGGCCATAGATAAACACTTGCATACCTGGAACAACGATCTTCAATGATTCCTTCATCTTGTTCTTGGTTTATTGAAGTAGAAATTGAATTTTTTAGGAAGGAAAATTGGAACCCTAGGCTTCTTAATATTTTAGAGAGAAAGAGAAGAAAGAAATGAAAGAAAATAATGGTCCTTTATCCAAGGGGTATACATATATACACATCACACATATACATATATCATATATATATATATATACAGAATGGGAAAAGGGAAAGGACCAAAATGCCCTTAAAAATAACAAATAACATAAAATAAGGAAACTTGATTCACAATCAATTAACACCCATATACTTTGTCGACAACCGTATTCCCCGACAACGGCGCCAAAATTTGATAGCCCAAATTACACCTCTTTTACGAGATAGTAAGCAGTCGTTGTCAAATATATAACCCAACTAGGTTGGGGTTGAATCCCCAGGGAATATGATGTGAATTAAGTTGTATACAGATTAGTTGACTTTTAATCGTTTGTTTCTGTAAAAAATAAATATGGAGGATTTGATTTAGTTCACAAATTAATGGTTTGAGTATAACAAGATGAAATACGTGTAGTAGTATTCAAATTCAGAGAAATAGGAAGCTAGGGTTATGTCCACCTTGTAGTTTTCAATAATTTCTAACTATGGTCTTTATGAATTCAAACATACATCATGCTTACATAGAAATGTATTGTATTTAATAACATAATCCTATTGTTTCTCAACTATCAAGTACTAATTCACTTTAGTTCTCTTGAATCAAAAGCTTTTACCAACACCAATAAGCAATCTCCTAGTAGTTAATCCTGTTAAGGCATTAATGTATAAAATAGGGGTTGGAAATCATAATTTTTTGTCACTATTAACTTTTTCGAACATCAACCTTTCTTTCGAGCAAGTTGTGTTTTAAGGCATATCCCCTTTGTTTGCAACCAATGAGAATTCAAGATAAGCGAATAGAGTATGATGTAAACAAATCAAGGCATAATTAATTAAAGACTCAAAGTGATATATTGTATGATACAAGGCTTCCATAACCCAAACTAATAAACTTAGCTATTCATGGGTAAAACGGAAATCACAATAGAAATATTCATCATACTAAAAAGAAGAAGATGATCTTGGTAGATAAGATAAATTGTGTATATCTCAACCATCTTGTGAATACTACACACATACACAATGAAAATTTAGAAAGTATAATCATATCTATATATATACACATGTATCTTGAGCCTTTGAAAAAGGATTCGTGGGCTCTATGGACGAAAGGAGGCCATAGATAAATACTTGCATACCTGAAACAATGATCTTCAATGATTCCTTAAACTTGTTCTTGGTTTATTGAAGTAGAAATTGAATCTTTGAGGAAGGAAAATTGGAACCCTAGGCTTCTTAATATTTAAGAGAGAAAGAGAAGGAAGAAATGAAAGAAAATAATGTCCTTTATCCAAGGGGTAAACATATATACACATCACACATATACATATATCATATATATATATAGAATAGGAAAAGGGAAAGGACCAAAATGCCCTTAAAAATAACAAATAACATAAAATAAGGAAACTTGACTCACAGTCAATTAACACATAAACTTTATCGACAACCGTATTCCCCGACAACGACGCCAAAATTTGATAGCCCAAATTACACCTCTTTTACGAGATAGTAAGCGGTCGTTGTCAAATATATAACCCAACTAGGTTGGGGTTGAATCCCCAGGGAATATGATGCGAATTAAGATGTATACAGATTAGTTGACTTTTAATCGTTTGTTTCTGTAAAATAAATAGGGAGGATTTGATTCAGTTCACAAATTAACGGTTTGATTATAACAAGATGAAATACGTGTAGTAGTATTCAAATTCAGAGAAATAGGAAGCTATAGTTATGTCCACCTTGTAGTTTTCAATAATTTCTAACTATGGTCTTTATGAATTCATACATACATCCTGCTTATAGAGAAATGTATTGTATTTAATAACATAATCCTACTGTTTCTCAACCATCTTGTTCTAATTCACTTTAGTTCTCTCGAATCAAAAGCCTTTACCCAAAACAATAAGCAATCTCCTAGTAGTTAATACTGTTAAGGCATTAATGTATAAAATAGGGGATGGAAATCATAATTTCTTGTCACTATTAACTTTTTCGAACATCAACCTTTCTTTCAAACAAGTTGTGTTTTAAGGCATATCCCCTTTGTCTGCAACCAAAGAGAAGTCAAGATAAGCGAATAGAGTATGATGTAAACAAATCAATGCATAATTAATTCAAGACCCAAAGTGATATATTGTATGCTACAAGGCTTCCATAACCCTAACTAATAAACTTAGCTTTTTATGGGTAAAACGGAAATCACAATAGAAATATTCATCATACTAAAAACAAGAAGATGATCTTGGAAGATAAGATAAATTTTGTATATCTCAACCATCATGTGAATACTACACAAATACACAATGAAAATTTAGAATGTATAATTATATATATATATATACATGTATCTTGAGCCTTTGAAAAAGGATTCGTGGGCTCTATGGACGAAAGGAGGCCATAGATAAGCACTTGCATACCTGGAACAACGATCTTCAATGACTCCTTAAACTTGTTCTTGGTTTATTGAAGTAGAAATTGAATTTTTGAGGAAGGAAAATTGGAACCCTAGACTTCTTAATATTTTAGAGAGAAAGAGAAGGAAGAAATGAAAGAAAATAATGGTCCTTTATCCAAGGGGTATACATATATACATATCACACATATACATATATCATATATATATATATATAGAATGGGAAAAGGGAAAGGACCAAATTTCCCTTAAAAATAACAAATAAAATAAAATAAGGAAACTTGACTCACAGTCAATTAACACACATAAACTTTGTCGACAACCGTATTCCCGACAACGGCGCCAAAATTTGATAGCCCAAATTACACCTCTTTTACGAGATAGTAAGCAGTCGTTGTCAAATATATTATCCAACTAGGTTGGGGTTGAATCCCCAGGGAATATGATGCGAATTAAGTTGTATACAGATTAGTTGACTTTTAATCGTTTGTTTCTGTAAAATAAATAGGGAGGATTTGATTCAGTTCACAAATTAACGGTTTTATTATAACAAGATGAAATACGTGTAGTAGTATTCAAATTCACAGAAATAGGAAGCTAGGGTTATGTCCACCTTGTAGTTTTCAATAATTTCTAACTATGGTCTTTATGAATTCATACATACATCGTGCTTATAGAGAAATGTATTGTATTTAATAACATAATACTACTGTTTCTCAACCATCAAGTTCTAATTCACTTTAGTTCTCTCGAATCAAAAGCCTTTACCCAAAACAATAAGCAATCTCCTAGTAGTTAATCCTGTTAAGGCATTAATGTATAAAATAGGGGATGGAAATCATAATTTTTTGTCACTATTAACTTTTTCGAACATCAACCTTTCTTTCGAACAAGTTGTGTTTTAAGGCATATCCTCTTTGTTTGCAACCAAAGAGAATTCAAGATAAGTGAATAGAATATGATGTAAACAAAGCAATGCATAATTAATTCAAGACCCAAAGTGATATATTGTATGCTACAAGGCTTTCATAACAATAACTAATAAACTTAGCTATTCATGGGTAAAACGAAAATCACAATAGAAATATTCATCATACTAAAAACAAGAAGATAATCTTGGTAGATAAGATAAATTGTGTATATCTCAACCATCATGTGAATACTACACACATACACAATGAAAATTTAGAAAGTATAATCATATATATATATACACATGTATCTTGAGCCTTTGAAATAGGCTTCGTAGGCTCTATGGACGAAAGTAGGCCATAGATAAACACTTGCATACCTGGAACAACGATCTTCAATGATTCCTTAAACTTGTTCTTGGTTTATTGAAGTTGAAATTGAATTTTTGAGGATGGAAAATTGGAACCCTATGCTTCTTAATATTTTAGAGAGAAAGAGAAGGAAGAAATAAAAGAAAATAATAGTCCTTTATCCAAGGGGTATACATATGTACACATCACACATATACATATATAATATATATATATAGAATGGGAAAAGGGAAAGGACCAAAATACCCTTAAAAATAACAAATAACATAAAATAAGGAAACTTGGCTCACAGTCAATTAACACACATAAACTTTATCGACAACCGTATTCCCAGACAACGGCGCCAAAATTTTATCGCCTAAATTACACCTCTTTTACAAGATAGTAAGCGGTCGTTGTCAAATATATAACCCAACTAGGGTGGGGTTGAATCCCCAGGGAATATGATGCAAATTAAATTGTATGCAGATTAGTTGACTTTTAATCGTTTGCTTGTGTAAAATAAATAGGGAGGATTTGATTCAGCTCACAAATTAATGGTTTGAGTATAACAAGATGAAATACGTGTAGTAGTATTCAAATTCAGAGAAATAGGAAGCTAGGGTTATGTCCACCTTGTAGTTTTCAATAATTTCTAACTATGGGCTTTATGAATTCATACATACATCATGCTTATAGAGAAATGTATTGTATTTAATAACATAATCCTAGTGTTTCTCAACCATCAAGTACTAATTCACTTTAGTTCTCTCGAATCAAAAGCCTTTACCAAAAACAATAAGCAATATCCTAGTAGTTAATCCTGTTAAGGCATTAATGTATAAAATAGGGGTTGGATATCATAATTTCTTGTCACTATTAAATTTTTCGAACATCAACCTTTCTTTCGAACAAGTTGTGTTTTAAGGCATATCCCCTTTGTTTGCAACCAAAGAGAATTCAAGATAAGCGAATTGAGTATGATGTAAACAAATAAATGCATAATTAATTCAAGACCCAAAGTGATATATTGTATGATACAAGGCTTCCATAACCCTAACTAATAAACTTAGCTATTCATGGGTAAAACAGAAATCACAATATAAATATTCATCATACTAAAAAGAAGAAGATGATCTTGGTAGATAAGATAAATTGTGTATATCTCAACCATCATGTGAATACTACACACATACACAATGAAAATTTAGAAAGTATAATCATATATATATATATACACATGTATCTTGAGCCTTTGAAAAAGGATTCGTGGGCTCTATGGACGAAAGGAGACCATAGATAAACACTTGCATACCTGGAACAACGATCTTCAATGATTCCTTAAACTTGTTCTTGGTTTATTGAAGTAGAAATTGAATTTTTGAGGAAGGAAAATTGGAACCCTAGGCTTCTTAATATTTTAGAGAGAAAGAGAAGGAAGAAATGAAAGAAAATAATGGTCCTTTATCCAAGGGGTATACATATATACACATCAAACATATACATATATGATATATATATATATATATATATATATAGAATGGGAAAAGGGAAAGGACCAAAATTCCCTTAAAAATAAAAAAAAAATGTCAAATCTGTCCTTTGGTGGACTTTTTTGATAGCCTGAAGTAGATCGGCCATAACTTTTTGCTCCGATGAGCAAATTGGATGAAACTAATTTCATTGGAAAGAGGAATCTCTGATATTTCCGTTGATATATAGTATCTCACCCAGATAATTATGTACAATGAGTTATGATCGTTTGAAGTTGACCCTAAAATTTGCCTGGCTGCAGTATTTTTTCCTGCATGTTTTACTGTTCACTACTATTCATAGTTCGATCGGAATGTTCATAACTCATCGGTCGGGTGTCCGTTTTTGATGATCCATATATCATTGGAAAGATTATTCGATTATCTACGTAATAGTGGTTCACAATCCAAGAAATTCCGCACAAAAAATTTATAATTCATTCTAGAAGGTAGAACCCAACACATTTACGCATAAAATTCTAGCGAAACATTTTCCAGGGTATTACAGTGTTATTTCTCCTACATACTGCAATTTAACCTTTTTTACTACCATATCCCTCAAGTACCTTGCGTACTTAGGCATACTCTGCAAAATATCTATCAAAGGAAAATTAATATGTAGCTCTCTGAATGTATCATTGAACTTATTTAACAAGGCATCCTTCTTCGCTTTTATGTTCCTTTGAGGGAAGAGTAGTGGCGGCATCTTCTTCACATCTTCAACATCCACTTTTTCTTTCAAGTACTCAGACTTCTTTAAATTTTATCAACGCTGTCTTTGACTTATTGGGTCACCACATCAACATATACCTCCTTTATTTCCTTGGGAGGTTCTCCTTGAAGATCTTTACCACTTCTCAAGGTGATTAACATGACTTATTTGGGATTCTCTATGTCTACTGGCAAACTACCTTATGGTCTGATATGCCCAAATTACACCTTTCTTACGAGAGAGTAAATGGTCATTGCCAAGTATATAACCCAACTATGTTGGGGTCAAATCTCATAGGGAATACTGTGTTCACTAAGTAATATGGTTATTACTAGACTGTTGATTAAAGGTTCTGTATTAAAGGAGGATTTTGGTTTGCAAGATTTATCTTATTATTTGTAATAGAAAGTGTTCTAAACAGTGATTCTTATTGCAACTAGTAATTCAATGAGGATAGGCAAACTAGAGTTATGGTTACCAAGATGATCAATCAACTAGGGATGTGAATTATTTTCAATTTCCAATTAATCACTCTAATTGCGAGAGTTATTGAATCCTACAATTTCCCCATTTGTTTCTCAACCTTAATGAGTAGATTATCCTTCCATTTTCTCGAACTTAAAAAATACGTTAATTTATTCACTTATTCTCTCTTGTGGGTTGATGCTCTTATGGGTTGATCCCGTTAAGGCATCAACCCTTAACCCAAAGGTTAAAACCTTTAGATACCATGTAAACTCCCTTTTTCACCAACAAACACTTTTCTATTAGAACAAGTGATGTTCTTGGGGTCTCCTTTCAAGTTTGCAACCAAGAAAGGTCATTATTGTGAAGAAGGGTTTAAATAGCTTTAGTTAATCATGGAAATCAAATATTTTCACAACCCCAATAAGCTTTTCACATCAAGGGTCCCATAACCCTAGTTATGGGAGCTTATCCACACATTTCCATAGAAGAAGAAGACAAAGTCATTATGTTTCTCATACATAAATTCAGAAATTACTTACCATAACCATAAGATTTGTTCTTGAATCTTCAAAGGAGAATAAGTGTAAAAATATTTAGATCTATAATTCTAACTTGAATCTCTAAGAATACAACGTACAATAATGTTTAGAGTTGGAAAATATGGTAAAAGATGCCTAAATAAAACCTAAACAGGGTATTGATAGGTTCCCAGGTGGAGAGGATTTAAAATTCGAACTCCAGAAAAGTCATGTCCAAGTTGATGGTCTAACTGATGGACCATTGAAAGCCTGACGGTCCATCACTTAGGCCGTCACTAGATGTCCCAGGATGTCAGGTTCTGTTAAGGGCTGACGTTCATATTGGCGGACCGTCATTGGACTGACTATCCATCGCATAGACCGTCGCTGGGTCTTCTAGAATCCTGAGTTTTGTTTAAGACTGACGGCCATGTTGGCGGTCATTTGAAGGTATTACGGTCTGCCACTTGCACTGTCGCATGAGTTCTCTACTTGGAGCATTCTGTTTAGCTCTAACGGTTACCTCAGCAGTCCGTCGTATGGCTGGCAGTCTGCCAGTTTGACCGTCTGTGGCCTTTTTCTGGTATTTTTTTAAGTTTTCACCTTCAGCTAACCTTTTACCCTAAAACACTAAAATCCAGTATTAAATACAACATCGGTTGCTTAAAAACATAAAATTATCCCTTGAAAAAGATGTAAACTGTTCTGTCAAAAGCCAAAACATCAACATCCTCAACTTAAGACAATCGCTTGTCCTCAAGCAACCCAGTATCAAAATGCATACATAAATAACACAATGATGGGAAATCAACTATTGAACTAGACTTCACATAACCATTCACTTGTCATCTCACTCAAATGAGCTCAACACATCAGGATCTACAATTGGCATTGATTCAATATTCAGTACACACATAATCATAGACATCATATCCTACAGAAACTAATAAAACTAGGTGTAACTCAATATTACCTCATAGCCAATGAAGTCCACCACTCATCATATCTTGTGGACACAATCAAGAATCTCACACTCAAAAAAGAAGTTACAAACACAGTCTTCATACCTATAGGCTTTCCTGAATCATCTAACGCCTCCTTATGGTTGATTCAACAAGATCAAACAGGTCTTTTCAATCTTATAATGTGTCTTCGGGGTTAGGTGAGGATAATTTTTAGGAAAAATGACTCACTTTCAGACTTTAACTCTCTTTGCCCTTGAATTCTACTCACAAAGGCTAATGCTTTACCAGCTCTCTTACAATTCTGACATTCATTTTCATTTCACCATAACAACCTTTTTTTTTAGAAAGCTTTATCCACCCTCAACTAATGCTGATGCAGTCAGTCAAAGTGCACAATATCTTGAATAGACTAGGGCCAAATGATTTTATAACAAGATCTAAACAAACTTTCCAGTAGCTGGCTAATATGTTGTCAATAGCCACCCTTAACTTAGGTGTTTTGCCTAAGTTAAGGTGTCTAATTTCCAATATCAGACTAGGGCCAGAGTTAGGTGCCAAAAACCTAAAAAGAGTTAATTAGAGTTATTGGTGCTGAAGAAAACTAATATAAGCTCAAAAAGGGTTCAAAATGGAAAATCTTTTTGGTGGGGTTGATTATTTTTGCTAAGTGGACTGAATGAAAAAGGTTGCCTTCTATTCTAGTCTATAGAATCAACCATAAGATAATATCAATGAACTGGTAAAGTCCTAGGTATTACACTATGCAAGAACTAACACAAATGCTTGCACACACAGGAAACTGATTCAAACTAATTTCACTGTTCCTAGGATATCCATCACATGATTGTGCATATCATACATGTTAGTTCCAATTACAGATTCACTAAACATTGCTCACATATGCTAACTAACAGGAGTAAATGATCATATCAACAAGTTCATAGCATTATGCTACATCATTCAGCATTCATATACAAAACAAGATGCTAAAATAAAAGACATTTCCATAAATAAAGATTAACAAACAGATATTTACATCACAACCTACGTAAAGAAAATTCAATCATAGACATGCCGGTTTTACTAGATAGCACACGGGAGGAAAAAAATATTGGCAACAAAAATCCCCATGGTACAAGTACACCCGTCAACTCTCTTTCAACTATAGAACTCCATTCTTTCTGCATTTTAGTCCTGTACACTTTACAAACTCATGAAATCACACAAAAAAACAAATAAACACTAACTATGATTACAACAACACTTTATGGGTTGCCTCCCACTAGGGCCTGATTTAATGTCGTGGTATGACTCAGTGATCTCGATTATTTAGACTTCATTGAGATAGAAAGTATCTATGCACTTTATCGAGTCCATTGGACTCATATACAACTTCACTCGTTGCTCGTTAACCTTACAGACACTTCTGTCTTTATTTTTAAGTTCAACTACTTCAGATGAGTAAACTTGGTTAACTTTGAATGGGCCAGACCACTTTGATTTAAGTTTACCTAGAAACAACTTCAATCTAGAGTTGAAGAGGAGTACCCAATCACCTTTCTGAAAGTCTCTCTTTGTAATCCTCCATTCATGATACCTCTTCATCTTTTCCTTGTATAGGTCTGCTCTTTCATATGCACCGAGATGAAACTCATCTATCTCATTCAACTGGACCAATTTTAACTCTACTGCCTCATTCCAATTTAAGTTCAACCTCCTAAGTGCCCATAATGGCTTATTCTCCAATTCAATTGGAACGTGACATGCCTTGCCATAAACTAATTGATACGGTGACATATTGATAGGTGTCTTGAAAGATGTTCTATATGCCCATAAGGCATCATCAAGCTTCATAGACCAATCTTGTCTGCTGGTGTTCACCATTTTAGAAAGAATGGCTTTGATATCTCTATACAAAATCTCCACTTACCCACTAGTTTATGGGTGGTATGGAATTTCCACCTTATACTGCTTAATAGCATACTTCGCCAAGACATCCCTAAGCACTCGGTTGCAAAAATGTGATCCGCCGTCACTTATGATGGTGTGTCGCACCCCAAAATGAGAGAATATATTTCTTGTAAGGAATAAAACAACTCTCTTCCCTTCATTATCAGCCAAGGCAACACCCTCAACCCATTTAGATACATAATTAATGGCGACCAAAATGAATTTCATGCCATATAAGCTCACAAAGGGCCCTATGATGTCAATGCCCCAAACATCAAACAAATCTACTTCTATTATTTCTGTCAAAGGAATCTCATGGTGCTTTGAGATTGACCCTTGTTGTTGGCATTGATCATATCTCCGTACAAACTCATAAGCATCTTTGAATAAGGTAGGCCAATAGTAGCCACTCTACAATACTTTCCTAGCTGTCCGATCACCTGCATGGTGACCTCTAACTAGAGAGGCATGACAATCTTCCAAAATGTTTAGCATGTCTACTTCTGGGACACACCTACTTATAATATTATCTGCACAATACCAAAAAAAGTACGGCTCATCCCAAAAGTAATGTGTCAAATCATGAAGAAACTTCTTTCTTTGGTGAAACGAAAGGTTCTCCGAAATAACCTTGCTCACCACATAGTTTAAAGTCTGTATACCACGATATTCTTTCTAACACAACAACTAAGATTTCTTTATCTGGAAATGCATCATCAATTTCTAGATCATCCTTGAGTGCTTGACCTCCCTCCAATCTAGACAAGTGGTCCGCAACTTGATTCTCGCATCCCTTTCGATCCTTGACCTCGAAGTCAAATTCTTAGAGAAGCAATACCTATCTGATCAATCTTGGCTTAGAGTCCTTCTTGGCCATCAAATATCTCAAAGCCGTATGGTCTGTGTAAACCAACACATTTGTTACTAATAGGTAAGCCCGAAACTTTGTAAAGGCTTACACAACTACAAGAAGTTCCTGTTCTTTAATAGTGTAGTTATTTTGAGATTCATTTAAGGCCTTGCTTGCATAATAAATGGAATGAAACATCTTATCCCTCTTATGACCAAGTACTTTCCCAGTTCCACTCCATTTACATCGCACATAATCTCAAATGACTTTGACCAATCCAGAGCAACAATAATAGGAGCATCAACCAATTTCCCTTTAAGGCATTCAAATGCCTTCAAGAAATCGTCATCAAATATAAACTTTTCCTCCTTTTCCAAAAGTTTACATAGTGGGTTTGCAATTTTTGAGAAGTCTTTTATAATTTGATGATAGAATCCTGCATGACCAAGGAAACTACGCACTTTCTTTACTGAAATGGGAGGTGGTAGCTTCTCAATAACCCCGACCTTAGCTCGATCGACCTCAATACCCTTGGCTGAAATTTTGTGACCAAGGATAATACCCTCCTTCACCATGGAGTGGCATTCTTCCTAATTAAGCATAAGATTAAACTCTTCGCACCGCTGCAACGCTTTACTCAGATTCACCAAACATAGCTCAAAAGAATCACCTACTACTGAGAAGTCATCCATAAACACCTCCAAGGTGTCTTAAACCATATCGGAAAAGATAGAAATCATGCAACGTTGAATGGTAGAAGGTGCATTACACAGACTAAATGACATCCTTTTAAAGGAAAAGGTCCCATACGGGCAAGTGAATGTCATCTTTTTCAGATCCTCCGGGGCTATAGAAATTTAGTTATAGCCAGAATACCTATCTAAGAAATAATACCAAACTCTTCCCGCCAACCGATCAAGAATCTGATCCAAAAAAGACATTGGGAAGTGGTCTTTTAAGGTCCATGAGTTAAGCTTGCAATAGTTCATACAATCTCTCCACCCAGTCACAAGCCTGAGCTGAATAAACTCATTTTTCTCATTCGATACAATAGTCATGCCCCTTTTCTTTGGCACGCATAGGACAGGACTTACCCACTTACTATCGGAAATGGGATATACAACTCCTACATCTAGTTATTTGATGATCTCCTTCTTAACCACCTCTTGCATAGGTGTGTTAAGACGGCATTGATGCTCAATAGATGGTGTGCAATATTTCTCAAAATGAATCTTATGGGTGGAAATACCCAAAGAAATGCCGATAATATCTGCAATAGGGAGCCTATCACCCTTTTATACCTCTAAAGTACAGAGATAAGTGCCTCTAATTGATGTTCACCAAGATCTGCTACAATAATCACAGGTAAAGTGTTTCCAATGCCTAGAAACACATACCATATAGGGCTTGGAAATTCCTTCAACTCCAAAATCAGTGGATCTTCAATAGATGGCTTCGCCGCTGGTGTTGGGCTATTTCTAAGATCTAGGTCCAGCTTCTTGGGAGAATAAAAATATGATCCCATACTAGTCAAGGCACAAATATTCTCCTCATACTCTTTAATGCCTTCTCTATCAAAATTCATCAAGACAACAGCCAAATTATCAACATCAAATTTCTCTTTTATCAGCACTTCCTCACTCATCCTCATAATATACATCCACAATAGAGAACACACTAATTTTCATATGTTGCTTCATAGATTGACACACATCATACCAAACTACTTCATCGTCAAACCCGAATAAGATCTCATTAGCTCGCAAGTCAATAAGCACACTTCCAGTTGCTAGGAAAGGTCGATCCAAGACTATGGGCACCTCAAAGTCCACCTCACAATCCAGAATAACAAAATTTTCTCGGAATATAAAACTGACCACCTTTAACATAACATCATACAAAATACCCACTGACCGCTTTATCGACCTTTCCACGATCACTAGTTATATATTTATGGGTATAGGATCCCACAAACCTATCTTCTTATAAATAAAAAACGGCATTAGGTTAATACACTCCCAGATCACACAAGGACTTAGAAAAATCAAGAGACCCGGTACAAAGAATCATGAATGCTCCTAGGTCCGCTTTCTTTTGCACCAAAGACCTTGCTGAAATAGTACCACAGTGATGAAGGTTATCTTCCATTTTTTAATTCACTGCTCTTTTCTTCATCACCAGGTCTTTCATGAACTTAGCATACTCAGGCATCTGCTCTAATGCCTCAACTAAAGGAACATTCACCATCAGTTAATTCAGCATAGCATTGAACTTGCTAAACCTTGTATCATCCACTTTCTTTTTTAGTTTATGAGGAAAAGGCGGTGGTGGTTTTGGAAGAGTAGTGACCACCGCCTCCTTCTCCTTTTTCTTTGCTTCTTCTAACTTATCAACCTACTGATGGTTAGATATAATCGCTTTACTATCCAGCTTTTCAAACTCCACTGGAAGAGTTTCATCATCACTAATCTCTTCTTCAATCACATCAATGATCAAAACTTCATCAATAGATGGGAAAAATAATACTTTATCACTCTGAGTGGTAAATGCCATGTGTAATACCCATATTTTTTCTTAGCTAATTTCATCTTAAGAATTTCTAGTCTATGCTTTTAAATTGAATTATGGTTATTCCATGTGGAATTTTCAAGATTTTCACTTTTTATCATGTGGGAAATTCAATAAGATTTCCATCGATATAAGATTTGTAGCAAAGTTCGAAGTCACAAAAGAAGGGGCAACATGATGGCTCCAAATCGCGCCATCCCTCAGTTTCCCAATTGTCAAATTCCAGTGACATGGTGCGATAGCGCCACGTCGTGCCAGGGGTTCAGTTAGGGAAATTTTTACTGAAATTAAGTAACGCGTCCAGGGTTAAAAGGGTCAACTTACCACCCCTATTTAAGCCCTTTAACACCTGATTCATCCATTTTTCACCCAAAATACACACTCTTCTCTCAAAAACCTCTTAAGAACAAGATAGGGTTTTCATAGAGATCCAATTCCAAGAAATTTTCTCCATCAATCTTCACGAAATCATGAACGAAGGTATGTGTTGTGTTCATTCATGGACTCCTTTCGTCCATGAAGCCGAAGAATCTCTTTTCTAAGTTTAAGTTCATGGATTTCTTAATGAATTTCATGTTGGTTTTGTTTTGTTTATGTTGAGAATGATTAATTGAATTTAAATCAATGTTGGGTGATCAATTTTATGTGGAATTGATTTGTATATATGTATATTCATGTGAACCTATGAATAAACCCAACGATGATGAAATTAGAGATGAATCATGATGATTAATTATTGTATAATGTTGTCTACATATGCTATGCCTACTATGTGTTTGATTAAATTCCTAGATGAAGGAACAATGCCCAACTAGTATGATATTATGGAATCCCCATCTATGTACTAGTTATGCCTATCACATGTTTTGATGGAATACTTCTATAAATGTATTATCGATTATGATGTTAGTTATATGTTCAAGTAAGTTATGCTTGGTCAATTTCCTTTCATCGAGTCTTGGGGGTACTTGTACTTGAAACATTAGATATGTGCTTAGAGCCATGTCATGTTTCCATGATACTCTCAGTAAAGCTATGAATCCTTAGACTTCACACAGTCTTATGACTCAGGAAATCTCCGCGATCTCATGAACTCAGTCAGTTTTAAGATATCAGTAATATTCCATCAGTCAACAGAATTCAGTAACTCAGTCCATGTCCAGCTCAGTAAATTATGTTCAGTGTCTATTCAGATGGGAGTATAAATTAACATCGAGCGAACCCAAATATGGGAACTCACCTATTATATAAGGGTGTGATTCTTAGAAGCAATCCTGGCATTTCAGAACTATATAGCCAGCATAGGTTGAGACATCATATCCTTCTATATGAGGGTTGCTAAGACTATTATATAAGGCTTCCCACCATTCTCTTTAGAGTTACCTATTATATTAGGATTACTCATATGTTGTCATTACCAGTGGCGCGGTATTTACACCATTCTAATCAGGGCATAAATTAGACCCTAATTGAGCTATAATGACTCATTTGGGGCATGTTGGTTAGATGACTACCTTCCACAGTCTCAGTATCAATCTTAATAAAAGAACTCTTATAGTTCTTCAGAATCAAGGACTGTCAGATACAGTCAACTCAGATACAGAACGAAACTCAGATAGTTCCACCTGATTCGAGACTGTTAGATACAGTCGCTCATATTATCAGTTATATCAATTATCAGTATGTCATGTTATCAGTATTCAAATTCAGTACTCATGTTATCGCGATTTTAGATATAGTTACTATGTATGCATGCATGTATTCTCACATTCATATTAGTCTGTTAGCCAGTACTATTTATCCATATAAATTCCATGCATTCATCGTACCCCAGATGTATACCAGTACATTCAAAGTACTGATCTATTTGCGCTATGGTTTCTTATACCATAGGTTTGTAGACACCAGCTCTAAATCAATAGTAGATTCCAGTTTCAAAAGTCAGAGTTAGAAGTAAGTCCTCATCATTCGAGGACATGATTATTTGTCTATTATCTCATTAATTAGTTTATTAGTTGGAGTTAGTTGGGGATATGCCCCATCAACTCCTTACTCAGACAGTTCAGTCGGTTAGAGGCTTTCTAGACTACCATGTTTCAGACTTCAGTATTTTCAGTTTTGTTTTGGGTATTTCATACCCCATTTAGAAGTTATATTTTACTTTAGTTATGTGAACCTTATGGCCTTTCAGTTCATGTTTTTGTATTATTCAGTATTTTATGCAGTATATAGGTACAAATATCAGTCATGGGTTAGCTTATGGTCCTTCGGGGTCATCATGAGCACTGTATAACATTTCATGTACCAGATTCAGGGCGTTACAAACTTGGTATCAGAGCTAGGTTTCAATAGAGTCAAGGAAGTCTGAATGACACATTTAGTAGAGTCTTGTCCATGGGTATGTTCTGCGCCACATTTATGTACAAGAGGATATAATAGGTTTTAGGAATAGTTTCCCCTCTTTCAGTATTCATGTCATGCTAGTGAGCATAATCTCAAGTCAATCTCTCAGTCTAATCTATTTTTCCTTTTCATATACAGACCATACCTCCTAAAAGAAGAAACAAAAATCATTCAGTCCCCCAGCTCGAAGATCCTTTGGTCAATCATGTATCTCATGCAGAGTTTCAAGCTATATTCACTACTCTTGCCAACTCAGTTGCTGATTAGAATGAACGACCAACTGTTATTCTTGCCAATCCAGTGGCCAATTCAGCTACATCCAGGATTAGGGATTTCACCCGAATGAACTCTCCATCTTTTCTCGAGTCTAAGAAAGATGAGGACCCTCAAGAATTCCTAGATCAGGTGCAGAAGGTGACAAACATCATGGAGGTGACTACTATTGAGAGTGCTGAGCTAACTGCATATCATTTGCAGGATGTTGCTCATACTTGGTTCAAGTAGTGAAAGTCAGAGAGGGCAGATGATGACGGGCCAGTTTAGTGGGAGGAGTTTTTATCTACTTTCCTCGATGTATTCTTTCCCCTTGATCTTAGGAAAGATAAGGTTTTAGAATTCACCAACCTCAGGAAGGGCAATATGATAGTGAAAGTGTATTCTCTTAAGTTTAATCAATTAGCCAGATATGCCCCATATATGGTTGTACATAGCAGGGCAAGGATGAGTATGTTCGTTTCAGGGGTGAATGATAGTGTGGTTAATGAGTGCAGATCCACCATGCTGAATAGTGACATGACTTTAGCAAGACTTATGACTCATGCTCAATAGATAGAAAAGTAGAAGATTAAGCAAAGGGAAAAACAGAATAAGAAAACTAGGATAGGTAGTTTTAACTTCACTCAGCCTAAGTCAGAAGGAGGAAATCGTTCTTAGTTTTGTCCTAAGTCATCAGTTCCATCTCCTTCTTCAGACAGTACTCCAGTTCCTAAGTTCAGAGAGGGTAACAAAGATAGAGCGCCAGGCTCTAAGTCTTAGGGTAGTGTTAGTAGTGCCCGCACCTATCCTCTTTGCTAGACATGTGGCAAGCACAATCAGGGTATTTGCAGAGATGGCAGTGGTATTTGTTTCAGATATGGCTAGCCAGGACACAGATTCAGAGACTGTCCTCATCTAGGTCCTTAGGGTCAATTGAATCACTCCTCAGCTTAGTCTGGTCGCCCAAATCAGCAGGGTGCCACCTATAGTGCTACTAGTAGGCAACACCCAAATTGTTTCTATGCTCTTCAGTCCCGATAAGATCACGAAAATTCTCCTAATGTAGTTACTAGTAAGTTACAGATCTTTCATGTGCATATTTATGCTTTGCTAGGTCCAGGAGCTTTTTTGTCTTTTGTTACTCCCTATATAGCAGGCGATTTTGGAATCAGTCCCAAAATCCTAGCAGAGCCCTCTTCAGTCTTTACCCTAGTGGGTAAAACCATCAAAGCCCAGTGGGTATAAAGGAACTACCCGATTACGCTATTTCAGAAAGTCACTTCAGCAGACTTAGTCAAATTAGAGATGACTAATTTTGACGTCATTCTCAGCATGGATTGACATTATTCCTACTATACCACAGTCAAAAGCAGAAACAGAATAGTCCAGTTTCAGTTTCCAAATAAACCCGTCCTTGAGTAAAAGGGTAGTGTATCTGCTTTCAGGGGTCATCTTATTTCCTACCTTTGGGCAAGGAAAATGATATCTAAAGGATATGTCTATCATCTTGTTCGAGCTAAGGACACTAGTTCTAAAACTCCCAGCCTTGAATCAGTCCCAGTAGTGAATGAATATTCAGATGACTTTCCCAAAGATCATCCAGGAATTCCTCCCAAAAGGGAAATAGACTTCGACATTGATCTTGTTCCAAACACTCAGCCTATCTCTATTCCTCCATATAGAACGGCATCAGCAAAACTTAGAGAACTGAAAAAACAATTTAAGGATCTCTTAGATAAGGGATTCATCAGGCCCAGCGCTTCCCCGTGGGGTGCTCCAGTATTATTCATGCGCAAGAAAGATGGTTCTCATAGAATGTGTGTAGACTACCGCCAGCTCAATAAGGTCACAGTCAAGAACAAGTATCCTCCTCCCAGAATCGATGAATTGTTTGACCAACTTCAGGGTGCCAGTTATTTCTCTAAGATAGATCTCAGATTCAGCTATCATCAGCTCAGAGTTAGGGAATGTGACATTTTGAAAATAGCTTTCCGTACTCGCTATGGCCACTTCGAATTTCTAGTCATGTCATTTGGTCATACTAATGCCCAACCACTTTCATAGACTTGATGAACCATGTATTCAAGATGTACTTGGACATGTTTATCACAGTCTTCATAGATGATATTTTGGTCTATTCCTGCAGTGAGCGTGCTCATGCATACCATCTCAGTACAGTACTTTAAACTCTCAGAGATCATCAACTGTTTGCCAAATTTTGTAAGTGCAAATTTTGGTTAAGTTCAGTAGCATTCCTTAGTCACATCATTTTCCGTGATGGAATTAGAGTTAATCCTCAAAAGACCAAAGCATTAAAAAACTGGCCCAGACCTATCTCTCCATCAGATATTAGGAGTTTCTTGGGTTTGGCTGGCTATTATAGATAGTTTTTTTAGGGATTTTCTTCTATATCATCCCCTATGTCCAAATTGACTTAGAAGAAGGTCAAGTTTTAGTGGTCAGATCCTTTCAAGAAGAGTTTACAGGAGTTAAATACTCAACTCACCTCAGCTCTAGTTTTAGCTCTTTCTAATGGTCCAGATGGGTTTGTAGTGTATTGTGATGCATCCAAAGTAGGTTTGGGTTGTGTCCTTATGAAGAATGGTAAGTTCATAGCCTACTCCTCCAGACAGCTTAAGCCCCATGAGAAGAATTACCCTACTCATGATCTTGAGTTAGCAACCGTAGTATTTTCCATAAAGATTTGGAGGCATTATTTATACGGTGTTCATGTAGATGTGTTCATAGATCATAAGAGTCTTCAGTATGTATTTTCTTAGAAAGATATCAATCTTTGTCAGAGAAGGTGGTTAGAGCTCTTGAAAGATTACGACATGAGTGTCCTCTATCATTCGGGCAAGGCCAACATAGCGGCCGACGCTCTCAGGAGACTATCCATGGGTAGTGTTTCTCATGTTGAGGACACAAAGAAGAAGTTAGCTTAGGAAGTCCATCAGATTACCAGACTAGGCATTCGCTTAGTCGATACAGATGAGCGTGATACATGGGTTCAGAGTAGTTCATAATCATCTCTAGTTTCTGAGGTGAAAGAAAAGCAAGATAGAGATCCCATCCTTGTCAAGTTGAAAGAGTTAGTTTAGGATCAAAAAGTAGAGGTTTTCTCTTAAGAGGGAGATGGTGTTTTGCATTGTTAGTATCTCTCTGTGTTCCAGGTATAGATAACTTAAGGCAACGAATTCTTACAGAAGCATATAGTGTGCGCTACTCCATTCATCCAGGGGCCACAAAGATGTACTGCGACTTGCGAGAAATCTATTGGTGGAGTGAGATGAAGAGAGATATTGCAAAGTTTGTGGCTAATTGCTCTACATATCAGCAAGTTAAGATGGAGCATTAGAATCCTAGTGGGTCCATGTAGGAGTTCAGTATTCCTACTTAGAAGTGGGATGTTGTGAACATGGACTTCGTGACGGGTTTGACTCAAACTCATTATCAACATGATTTAGTCTGGGTCATTGTAGATAGAATGACCAAATCAGCTCATTTCCTTCCAGTTCAAACCTCTTATTCATCTGAGGATTATACCAAGCTCTACATCAAGGAGCTGGTATTATTGCACGGTGTTCCTCTATCTATTTTTTCAATAAGAGGTATCCAGTTCACCTCTCATTTATGGAAAGCATTACAAAAGGGACTTGGTACCCAAGTTCATATCAGTACAACCTTTCATCCTCAGAAAGATGGTCATGCATAAAGGACCATTCATACGTTAGAAGATATGCTATGGGCATATGCAATTGATTTCAAGGGAAGTTGGGATGACCACTTACCTTTGATTGAGTTTGCATACAACAAAAACTATAATTCTAGTATTTGGATGTCTCCATTCGAAGCTCTCTATGGTAGGAGATGTAGATCTCTAATTGGTTCCTTTGAAGTTAGTGAGGCCTCAGTCATAGGGCCTGACTTAGAATTCAACGCCTTAGAAAAAGTCCAGTTGATCAGAGAAAGACTCTGGGCTGCTCAGACCTGACACAAGTCTTATGTAGATGTTTGTAGAAAAGAGCTGGAGTTTGATATTGGTGACTATGTCTATCTAAAGATCTCTCCCATGAAGGGAGGGAAGAGATTCGGCAAGAAGGGTAAGCTCAGTCCCCGATATGTCGGTCCCTTCAAGATTCACAGTCGCTTTGGCAAGGTAGCCTATAAGCTTGAATTGCCTTTAGATCTAGCCTTAGTTCATACAATATTTCATGTCTATTTGCTCAAGAAGTTCATAGTTGACCCCTCAGTTGTAGTCCCTATTCAAAGCATTGATGTTCAGAACACTCTCTCTTATGAAGAGATTCCATTCGAAATATTAGACTATCAAACTCGTAGATTGAGGACTAAATAAGTCCCTCTATTTAAGGTTGTTTGGGGAAATCAGTATGTAGAGGGAGATACTTGGAAGCAGAGGCAGACATACGTACCAAGTATCCTCACCTCTTCTTCGCTAACTCAGATCAAGCTCAAAGTAACAGTTCTCCTTAAGATTACTCAGTTTCATGTTTAGTGTTCATCACAAACATGGTATGTAGTTTCATGCTCATGTTCCCATTATAAACTTGGTATCAAGTACCATTGCATGCTCAGTCATGCATTCATGAATCAGTTACAAATGCATCAGATGTACATGTTCAATATTATACGTTTAGCTTGTCAGTCATGTCAGTCATGACATCATGTTTGAGTTATTCATGTTCAGTATGTACGTCAGTTGTCTTTTATTCCTTCTCAGTCAGTCTCATTCAAGGACAAATGTTATCAAGGGGGAGATATTGAAATACCCCATACTTTTTCCTAGCTAATTTCATCTAAAAAATGTCTAGTATTAGCTTCCAAATTGAATGATTGTTATTCCATGAAGAATTTTCAAGATTTTCACTTTTTGTCTTGTGAGAAATTCAATTAGCTTTCCATCGATATAAAATTTGCACAAAAGTTCCAGGTCACAAAAAAAGGGGAAACACAATGGCTCCGTGTCGAGCCATCCCTCAGTTTCCCAATTGTCAAATTCCAGTGACACGACGCCATAACGTAGTGTCGCACCAGGTATTCAGTTCGGGAAAATTTTACTGAAATTAAATGACGTGTCCAGGGTTAAAAGGGTCAACATCCCACCCCTATTTAAGCCCTTTAATACGTGATTTATCCACTCTTCACCCAAAATACAATCTCTTCTCTGAAAAACCTTTCAAGAACAAGCTAGGGTTTTCATAGAAGATCCAATTCCAAGAAAGTTTCTCCGTCAATCTTTACGAAATCACAAACTAAGGTATGCGTAGTGTTCATTCATGGACTCATTTCATCCATGAAGCCCGAGAATCTCTTTTCTACGTTTAAGTTTATGGATTTCTTTATGAATTTCATGTTGGGTTAGTTTTGTTTATGTTGAGAATGATCAATTGAATTAAAATCCATGTTGGATGATTAATTTTATGTGGAATTGATTTGTATAGATGTCTATTCATGTGAACCTATGAATAAACACTGGGATGATGAAATTAGAGATGAATCATGATGATTAATTGTTGTATAATGTTGTATACATGTGCTATGCCTATCATGTGTTTGGTTAAATTCCTAGATAAAGGAAAAACACCCAACTAGTATGATATCATGAAATCCCCATGTATGTACAAGTTATGCCTATCACATGTTTTGATGGAATACTTCTATAAATGTATTATGGATTATGATGTTAGTTATATATTCAAGTAAGTTATGCTTGGTCAGTTTCCTTACATCGAGTCCTAGGGGTACTTGTACCCGAAACATTAGCTATGTGCTTAGAGCTAGGTCATGTTTCCACGATACTCTCAGTAAAGCTATGAATCCTTAGACTTTAGATAATCTTTTGACTCAGGAAGTCTCCATGAACTCATGAACTCAGTAAGTTTTCAGATATCAGTAATATTCAGTGTCTATTCATATGGGAGTAGAAATTAGCACCGACTAAACCCAAGGATGGGAACTCACCTGTTATATGAGGGTGTGATTCTTAGAAGCAATCCTTGCATTCCAGAACTATGTAGCCATCATAGATTGAGACATCATATCCTGCTATATGGGGGTAGATGAGGTAGCTTAGACTACTATATGAGGGTTCCTACCATTTTTATTAGAGTTACCTGCTATAGTAGGGTCACTCGCATGTTGTCCTTACCAGTACGCGGTATTGACACCCTTCCAATCAGGGCATAGATTGGACCCCAATTTAGCTATAATGCATCATTTGGGGCATGTCGGTTAGATGACTACCTCCCAGAGTCTTAGTATCAGTCTCAATCAAAGAACTCAGAAAGTTCCTCAGAATCCAGGACAGTCAGATACAGTCAACTGAGATACAGAACGAAACTCAGATAGTTCCACCAGATTTAGGACTGTCAGATACAGTCACTCATGTTATAAGTTATATAAGTTATTAGTATGTCATGTTATCATTATTCAGATTCAGTACTCATATTATCATGATTTTAGATATAGTTACTATGTATGCATGCATGCATTCTCACGTTCATATTAGTAAGTTAGCCAGTATTGTTCATGGATATGAACCCCATGAATTAACCCCACATGCATACTAGTATATTCAAAGTACTGATGCATTTGCGCTATGTTGTCTTTTACCATAGGTTTAGAGACACGAGCTCCAGATCAGCAGTAGATTCCAGTTTTAGCAGTCAGAGTTAGAAGGAGTCCTCATCATTCGAGGACATGATTATTTCTCTATTATCTCATTAATTAGTTTATTAGTTGGAGTTAGTTGGAGATATGTCCCATCAACTCCTTACTTAGACAGTTCAGTCAATTAGAAGCTTTCTAGACTATCATGTTTCCGACTTCAGTATTTTCAATTTTATGTTGGGTATTTCGTACCCCATTTAAATGTTATATTTTACTTCAGTTATTTGAACCTTATGGAATTTTAGTTTGTGTTTCTGCATTATTTAGTATTTTATGCAGTATACAAGTACAAATATCTGTCATGGGTTAGATTGTGGTCCTTTGGGGTCATCAACACCGTTTAGCGTTTGGGGTACCAGATTCAGGGCGTTACACCATGCAAGAGCTATTGTTTTGAGGATTCTACACTTTATCTCTAGGCAAGGTACTGCTCTTCCTATTATTAAATCTGGCTTAGATTTGGCTTATCTACTCCTCTAGCTACTTAATTGAAGTTCAGTGCAAATTCACTAGCTGACTCATGGAAGATAAGTCACTCTTAATTGTTGTTACCCCAGCATTGGTAGCTTCAACTCCCTTTAATATTTGCTCCATGGACATTTTTCTTGTACTGTTGGCTGCATTATCCTGGTTTCCATGAGATATATATAGTCTACTCTTATTATTTTTGTTCTTCCAACTACCTTGGTCCCTATCATTGTAACCAGCCTTGTCGTAATAGTTCTGACCTTGATTCCCTTGGCTATTGCCTTAGAAACCCCCTGATTATTTAGATAGTTTGCTTCCTCTTCATAATCAGAATCAACTCTCCCTTACAACCCTACAGATTTTACCTTCTCAGTCTTATCGGACAATAAATATTTAGTACGCAGATCCATTTATGTTTTCATGTGTGCCATATCTTGGTCACGCTCCTCTTTTTTTTTACATTGCTCTGCTGATATATAAATAGATACAGTAAGGATTGGTACTGCTAAAACCCTGCTATGCCAAGTTCTACTTGTCTTAGTCAACCATTCCAACATATCTGCTGCCTTATTGAATGTAAGCTTCATGAATGCTCCCCCTACTACATTGTTAACTGTTGGTTTGGTTATAGATTTTAAAGCTCTATGGAAAATCTCCCTTAAGTGCTCATCAGTTATCTTGTGGTTGGGTCATTGTGTCAACTTTTTCTTGAATCGCATCCAAGTTTCATGCATTGCCTCATTTGGTAATTGTTTGAAATTGCTGATTTCATCCCTCAACTGTAACATCCTGGAGGGAGGAAAGAACTATTCTGGGAAAGCTCCTTTCAATTGCCTCCAATTTATTATAGAATTGGGGGCTAAATCATTCAACCACATTGTTGCCTCCCCAGGCAGAGACAACGGGAACAACCAAAGATGAATGACATTTTGACCAACACCAAGTTTATCAAGGGACTAGCAAATGTTGATAAAATTCACCAAGTGCGTGTTTGGGACATCTCCTGGAAGTCCTCCAATCAATCCCTTAAGGTTGAGAAACTGTATTATAGTGCTGGTTATGCTGAACTTCACCCCAGGTACCAATAGAGGTGGAATAATTGCTCCTATAGAACCAGTTTTTTCCAAGTTATCATACTCTTCGTTTAGATCAAATTGCACAACAAGTTGGCGGTTCGCTCTCCATCTAGCTATCTAGTTTATGTTGGCAGCCACCGCTGTATTCTCCGTATGCCTCCTATTTTCTGGGTTAATCAAATCATCATCTCCTAAATCCTCATCATCAGGATTAGGATCACGAGCTGGTTGTCCGTCATTTTGTCGATTAACCTGTGCTTTAGCCAAGTTAGCTAGTCTCTTAGCTTTTTGTTGTTCTTCCATTCTACCAATTAGATGTGGCTTATGATTGAAGGGTAAGAGAGGTTCTCCTGAACTTCTGGTGCATGGCATAAAAAACAATGAACCTGTAATGAACAAAGAACAACAAATAAAAGTAAAATTTGGGAAACTTGACCAAAGGTGAATTGACAATCACAAACTTTATTGACAACTATATTCCCTAGCAACGGTGCCAATATTTGATATGCCGAAATTAAACCTTTCTTACGAGAGTGTAAGCTGTCATTATCAAATATGTAACCTAACTAGGTTGGGGTCGAATACCACAGGGAATACTGTGATCACTAAGTATTGTGATTGTTACTAGACTGTTGATGAAAGGTTTTGAATTAAAGAGGGGTTTTGGTTTGAAAGTTTTATCTTATTATTTGTTACAGAAAGTGTTCCAGACAGTGATTCTTATTACAACTAGTAATTCAATAAGGATAGGCAAACAAGAGTGATGGTTACCAAGATGTTCAAGCAGCTAGGGTTGTGAATTATTTTGAATTTCCAATTAATCACTTCAATTGCAAGAGTTATTAAATCCTACAATTTACCTATTTGTTTGTCAACCTAAATGAGTAGATTATCCTTTAATTCTCTTGAACTTAAAGAATACATTAATTTACTCACTTATTCTCTTATGTGGTTGATCCTGTTAAGGCATAAACACTAAACCTAAAGGTTAAATCCTTTAGATCTCATGTAAACCCCTTCTTTTCCTAACAAGCACTTTTCTATTAGAACAAGTGATGTTCTTATGCTCACCCTTCAAGTTTTCAACCAAGAAAGGTCATTATTGTGAAGAAGGGTTTATACAACTTTATTTAATTATGGAAATAAAATATTTTCACAACCCTAATCATCTTTTCACATCAAGGCTCCCATAACCCTAGCTATGGGAGCTTAGCCACATATTTCCATAGAAGATGAAAACATAGTCATTATGTTTCTCATAAATAAATTCATAAATTACGTACAAAAATCACAAGATTTGTTCTTGAATCATCAAAAGAGAATAAGCATAAAAATGTTTAGATCTATAATTCTAGATTGAATCTGAGAGAATACTACGTAAAATAATGTTCAGAGTTGGAAAATATGGTAAAAGATGTCTAAATATAACCTAAACTGGGTATTTATATGTTCCCAGGTGCAGAGGATTTAAAATTCTAACTTTAAAAAAGTTGTGTCCAAGTTGTTGGCCTAACTGATGGCCCGTCGAAAGCCTGACGGTCCATCGTTGGATGTCCCAGGATGTCAAGTTATGTTAAGGGCTGACAGTCATGTTGGCGGGCCATCGCTGGACTGACTTTCCATCGCATAGACCATCGCTTGGTTTTCTAGAATCCTAAGTTCTATTTAAGCCTGACGGCCAAGTTGGCGTTAAGTCGAAGGGTTGACGGTCTGCCACTTGGACCGTTGGTTGAGTTCTCTACTTGGAGCATTCTGTTTAGCTTTGACGGTTACCCTGGTGGTCCGTCGCATGGATGAAGGTCCACTAGTTTGACTATAAGTGGCCTTTTTTTTCTATTTTCTTAAGTTTTCTCGTTCATCTAACTCTTTACCCTGAAACACTAAAATACGGTATTAAATACAACATCAGTTTCTTGAAAACACACAATTATCCCTTGAAAAAGATGTAAAATGTTCCGTCAATAGCCGAAATATCATGGTCTAGTGTTCATTACTTTTGATAGGTGTCCCATTTGAAACTTTAAACTTCGTGTAGCAGCTTGTTGATTTTGCATGTCTGTAGTCAACTGCGTCTGATTTGCTAAGATATGGTTCAACATCTATTCCATGTTGCTATTTGTCTGATTTGGTTGGGCCTGTGACTGTGAGGAATTCCTAACTGATTTGATGGCTGAGTCTGCCACTTTATGTTTAGGCATTACCATAATTTGGCCTTTGAGCATTGGCTACATACATCACAGATTCCAGATTTGAAGCATACATGGCTGCCATATGCAATTATCTCCGCATACCTCAGACAAACCAGTAGTTTGTTGAACTTCATTAATTGTTGCTATAAGCTGTGGAGCACTAACTTTCATATTGCTGAACTGCGTATTTATCAAATTTTGTAGTGCAAAAACCTGGGATGATAACTCAATGTACTGGTCCACCTCTAACAAGCCTGTAACTTTCTTTGTGGCACTCCTGGAATCACCATGCCACTCTGTATTTCCTTATACAATACGGTTAAACAATGTGTACAGCTCATCATACGTGAACTCAAGCAGTTGACCAACTACCTCATTAGACTATTGGTGATATGGACAATCCCAAAGGAAATCCTTTAAGCTTTCCCAAGCATGGTAAAAGTTCTCTTCTGGCCTTTGTTTAAAACTCACTATCTCACTGTAAAGTTTCGCAGTCTTTCCAGAATAAAAGAATCTGATGAGAAACTTTTTAGCCAAATTGTCCCATGATGTAATTGAATTCGTTGTGTTAGAATTCAACCAATTTTTATCTTCCGCAACAAGTGAATAGAGGAAGAGTGTCACTCTCACATAATCAGCATTTACATCTTCCGGAATGAATGAGTCAGTAATCTCAATGAAATTATGCAAGTGGACTTGTGGATCATCATGTGATAGCCCGGTGAACTGTCCACTGCTTATCAATAGTTGTACAATATTAGTCTTGAGCTCGAACCTCCCTCCAGGACCTGGTTTTTGGAATGGTGAAGTAATATTTGTCAGGAGTGGGATTTCCACTTCCCGAACTTTCTTTACTACGACTTGTTCTTTATCCATAGGAGTGGGAATTGCACGGTCTGCTTCTATTTGTGGGATTTTGGGGAGAAGGATTGCTTCTCTACAGAATTGTTGAAAATCTTGCTCGGCTTTGAGGCTTGGTTCTACCAGCTCTTGATCATAATCAGAATGTTGTAATCATAATCATAATCAGAATGTTGTAATAAATGACTATGAACATGAATGAACTAAACTAAAACAATAAAAATCTATGTTATGAAGTTATAGCAACCTTCTTGATGTTCTATGAAGTCCAAAGATAAATAATAATGCTTAAGAGGATGTATTTATAGCACTCAAGTAGTCCCAAGCCATGTAGGACTTAATTATCATTCTTTTATGGGTCTAAAGTGGACCTCTCATAATGAGTTGTGCAAATAGGAGTGAAACTCGAGACGAGCATGCTGGACACTAAATTATAGGTCGCGTCTCAAGGTTTGAAATTGGGTGTTGAGGTCACGACGTGCCCTCATTGTGAGGGTCACTACTTTGGGTCTCTTCTGAAGCTTTTATTCTACATAACATGCCAAATGGCCTCTCCTACAGTCCACAAGCGCCCAAGACTTTTCAGGGGTCCAAATAACATCAAAGTTGTGTATTGTGCTTTCGTTGGTCCATTCCGATCCTTTTTTTAGTTGTTAACACTTGATTTGAAGCTTGTATTTCCATCATATATCATCATAATCCATATAAAAATCATAATATATCATTAAACACAACAATTTATAGCTCAAAACAACACAACATCCAACACGACGAACTCGAAACACGAACTGAGCATAGGCTAATTTCACTTTGATCTTTAACTTATTTTGACTCTTGCCTTGATCCAATTGACCCTTAAACATTATGAGTAAGTTATTTAACATATAAATACATAATAACAACCTTAGTAACTCATTAAGCATGTTATAACTCAACACGATAGACTAGACAAACACATAACTCAAGTTAGTCATATTAGTTTCCTCGGCAGACTTCTAAATGATCAATTTGAATCAAAACTCATGTGTAAACACCTTTAAACATTCTAAATACATACATAGACATTTAGATGAAAATTTATATAATTTTTAACACATTAAGCACATGAATCATCCTCAAAACAAGGCTAAAAATACTAGAATAGTGACATTAGAATGCATAAATTTACCCAACATCACCACCCTACACTTAAAGCCTTGTTCATCCTTGAACAATTCTTAACTATAAGGATCATGAGATGAACAGACTCCACACTTATACTACAAGAAAGACACTTAAGCTAGTACTACAATGACTACTCGAAATGCAAGTTTACAACACTAAGTATTTTATACACAATTGAAAGCTCAATAATCCTACTTCAACACATCCTAGCCTCAAGAATGGACTCAAAAAGTAGCAAATGCATGCATATTACTTAATCAAAAACATCATAAAAATCATCCACATTCATCAAACCTGAACCCTTCACAATAAGAGAGTTACCCATAATCACTCACAATTAAGCAATTTAGAACATGATGGGTAGAAGAATAAAATTTCACTCATTCTCAAGAAGAGTTCACAAGTTACACATAATGAACCATAAGCTTCCCATTAGTGTAATGCTCCACTAATATTAGAATTATGAACTTAATATCAATGAGGTATTTTTCGGGTTATAATGTAGGATAAAGGACAAGTAGAAACTAATTGGGAATAGTGACTAACCTCTCTAAGCGCTTTAATACACTACATTATATATTTAAAATCAATCTCCAATAGCCAAATTACACTTTTTCATCCACCCATATCTTTTGTTTTTTCCCCATCTCGTTTAAGAATTTTTACAAACACTTGGTGGGCGCATAGTTTACTACCACATGAATTAATTTTTCTCTCTTTTCACAATCATGACAATATTTCTAACATAATTTCTATCATATCTTTCCACCACACATCAATTATAAACACCAATAAATATTACCTTGGGGTATCAATTTCACATTTTACTTTTTCAATTTCTTAAACTCTTTACATAATCAATTTTTCATTATAGCACTTAGGAGATTTTTGGATCAAATTATGGTCTATCAAAGAAGGGGATTAGGCTACAAATGAGACTACCAAAGAAAATAAGCAAAAGGTTCAATAGGGTTTAACTAAGATTATGAACAAAGTGTAGGACAAATAAAAGGTATAAAGCAAGGCTATCAAAGAAATGCCTAAATCATCTCCTAAACCCACACTCTTTATTTCGCTTTACTCATACAACGTGCAGGTTCTAGACTTCACACGCAGCAAGAAATATAAAAAATACCTCATACACACATGGAACATGCTCAACTCCAATAGGATCATCATAGACTCCCGACCAAACAATTACACAAATTCAATTTTAAGCCAATAAATACTGTAGTCATAAACATAAGCCTAAAAAATTCAAAAGTGGCAATTCACATTAATCAACATGCTTTTACAACTAAAGAACTTGCACTATGTAATTAAAAATAGCACCAACAAGAATATCTTACTCAAAAAGTTTTAAATTAAGCCAAAAATTGGAATTTTCACTACCCCACAAACTACTTTGTCCCAAAATTTAATTTAAGAGTAAGAGATATAAATACTCCCTGTGGACTCTCGGCCTAGCTAGTAGCATCTTCACACATAAAGAAGATCTATGGAACCCCACACTCCGTCATTGCCATGCTTTTCAGCTCAAGTTGATGGTACTCAGACTTCCCATTAACCTATGACCGAACGAAAAACAAAAACTATGTGAAATAAAAACTAAATACTAAAAATAAAATATACCTACTTTAACATGGGTTGCCTCCCAAGAAGCACCTAATTTAGTGTTTCGGCATGACCCAACTATGGCTAAACCATATTTCTTACCCTTTTACTCTCTTTAGGGAGCTAATTTTTCATTCGTTTTTAACCTCTTGAGTTTGAACTCTCAAGGTCAACATCTTTATTAATTTCAACCTTCATCATGTTAGGCCACTCAATGAGGTAGTCCTAAGAGGTTTTTGGTGGATTTATCACCCCACACTTGTCCCCTTCAATAGTATTGCTCATAAATAAATCGTTAATTTAGTATTTCACATTGGGTGCTTTATAAATACCAAACACCACCTCTTTATCATCTACCCTCATTTTGAGTGTGCCTTCTCTAACATCAATCAAGGCCCCTCTGGTTGCTAAAAATAGACGCCCTAAGATGATTGATACTTATTCATCTTCCATAAAATCAAGAATAAAAAATTCAGCACAAATAATAAATTTACCAACCTTTATGAGGACATCCTTTATTATTCCTTCCTAATGTGATATGGATCTATTTGCGAGCTGCATCACCATGGGGGTAAATATAGGCTCTCCCAAGCCTAATATTTTAAAAAGTGATAGGGGCATTAACTAATGATCTCCCCTAAGTCACTTAATGAATGGAGCACTTTACTCCCAATTTGAATAGGAATAACAAACTTCCCCTGATCTTTTAATTTCTTGGGGATTTTATGTGTCATTACTGCACTACACTCTTTAGTGAGTATTATGGCTCCCAGTAATTTCACCTTTTTTGCCACCACATCCCTCAAGTACCTTGCATACTTAGGCATACTTTGTAAAACATCTAACAAAGGAAAATTAATATGTAGCTCTCTGAATGTATTAATGATTTTTTTTAACAAGACATCATCCTTCGCTTTTATGTGCCTTTGAGGGTAGGGCAGTGGCGGCATCTTCTTCACTTCTTCAACAACCACTTTTTCTTTCAAGTAAACAGATTTTTTTAAATCTTTAGCAACTCTGACTTATACTTATTGGGTTACCAAATCAATATCTACCTCCTTTGTTTCCTTGGGAGGCTCTCCTTAAGGCTCTATACCACTTTTCAATATGATGACTTATTTGGGATTCTCTGTGTCTTCTGGAAAACTACCTTTTGGTTTAGTGTTCATTGCTTTTGATAGGTGTACCACTTGAAACTTTAAACTTCTTATGGCCTCTTCTTTATTTTGTATGTATGAAGCTAACTGCGTCTGATTTGCTAGGATCTGCTTCAATATATCTTCTATATTGCTAGTTGAATGATTTGTTTGGTCCTGTGACTATGGGCCATTCCATGACTAATTTGATAGTTGAGTCTGCCAATTTATGTTTTAGGCATTACCATAATTTAGCCTGTGAGAATTACCTATATACATCACTGATTCTAGATTTGAAGCACACATGGCTGACGCATAACAAGTATTTACGCATACCTCACATCAACCAGTAGTTTGTTGAACTTCATTCACTGCTACTATAAGCTGCAGGGCACCAAATTTCATATTGTTGAACTGCGTATTTATCAAATTTTGTAGTGCAGAAACCTGGGATGATAACTCAGTGTACTGGTCCACCTCTAACAAACCTGCGGTCCATCTTTAACAAACCTGCCACTTTCATAGTGGCACTCCTAGAACCACCATGCCACTCTGTATTTCCTTTTGAAATGTGGTTTAACAATATGTAAAACTCATCATAAGTTAACTCAAGCGCTTGACCACCTGCGGATGAATCTAGAAAAATCTTTGTATTGTGATCAAGAGCTTCTACAAAAGTGTGAGTAACTACCTCATTAGACTATTGGTGATGTGGAAAATCCCGAAGATAAGCCTTCAAGATTTCTCAAGCATGATAAAAGTTCTCATATGGCCTTTTTTTAATACTCACTATCTCACTGCGAAGTTTCACAGTCTTGCCAGAATGAAAGAATCTGATGAGGAATTTTTTAGCAAAGCTATCCCATGATGTAATTGAATTGGCTGGCTCAGAATTCAACCAATTTTAGCTTCCCCAATAAGTTAATAAGGGAAGAGTTTTATTCTCACATAATCAACATTCACATCTGTCGGAATGAATATGTCTTGAGCTCAATGAAATTTTGCAAATGAACCTATAGATCTTTATCTGATGGCCTAATGAACTATCCACTGCTTATCAACAGTTGTAACATATAATTCTTGAGCTCAAACCTCCCTCCAGAAGCTAGTTTTTTGAAGGGTGAAGTAAGTTTTGTTGGGAGTGGGATTTCCACTTCTCGAACTATCCTACGTACAACTTTTTCTTCAGCTATAGGAGAGGGAATTACATAGTATGCTTCTATTTATGGGATTCTGGGAAGAATGATTTCTTCTCTCCTATGTTGGTGAAATTCTTGCTTGGTTTGGAGTCTTGGTTCTACCAACTCTTGATCCCTTTCCAGTTTATAAACCTAAAAACCTGTTTCCTACCAAACATAACCAAGACCAAACAAAAAAACACCAAATAAATCTAAAAGTAAACTAAAATAGAAAATTTCCAAATATAAGTCCCCGACAACGGCGCCAAAAACTTGGTAGCGCTAAAGCGCACACGCAAGTGTACGTGGTATTATCGAGTAGTAGAGTGGGATTTAAGAAGCCAAGTATCAATCCCACAGACACTTGATTTGGCAATGATTCAATTTCAATTCACAGTGTAGATTAATTCAGTGCAAAAGCAACCAAAAAGAGAGTTTGGAATTTGTAATTACAAGTAAAGTAAATAAGCGTAAAGTAAAGATCTTGAGACTATCAATAGAAAAAACTCAAGGATGATGCACCTTGAACAATCATATTATGTTATTGAAATCCATTTGTTAACTTGCTTATCTTGGTTGTTGATTGCATGATTATGGTTTCACAACCTCTAATTCTTTACCTAAGTTGAATCTTACAGCTACATCGTTGATCAGGGATGTAATATTTAACTTAAGTTCTTTACAAATATCATCTGACATATGAATCATGTAAGGAATCTAAGTACATTCCTGTCCTTTATACTAATTCAAATTTCTTATTTTATAAAGAAACAAGAACCAAATGTTGTTTATTCCCATATTCTATCTCCCTATTCCCTCCTCTGAGTTCACAATGTTGATAATGGATGTATTCTAAAGGTCACGAATACTTAAAATAGTTATAACAAAAATAAACAATCAACCAATAGTGATAATAAAATCAAACGAACTTAATTCAAAATAATTATACTCATTTTCTTGGATTTAACCCCGGAAAGAGGGCGTTTAGCCATGCATAGTCATAATCATAATCAAAATGTTGTAATCAACGACTAAGGACATGACTGAACTTAATTAAAACTATAGCAACCTATGTTATGAAGTTGTAGCAGCCTCTTTTATGCTCTATGATGTCAAAAGATCAATAATAATGTTTATGAAGATGTATTTATAGCATCCAAGTAGTCCTAAGAAGTGTAGGACTCGTTTAGTATTCTTAGATTTGTCTAAAGTGGACCTCGCAGCACGATTTTTGCAAAAAGGATTGAAAGTCATGACACACAGGCTGGAAATAGAAGTGTAGGTTGCGTCATGAGTCTTAAAAATGGATGTGGATGTCTCAATGCATCCTAATTGTAAGGGGTCACTATTTTGGGTCCCTTATGAAGGTTTTGGTCCATATCACGCTCCAATTGGCCTCTCCTACAGACCACATGCGCCCAAGACTTTTTAGGGGTCCAAATTATGTCCAAGTTGTGTATTATGCTTTCGTTTGGCCATTCTGAGCCTTTTTGAGTTGTTTCCACTTTATTTGAAGCTTGTATATCCTAAATATATCACCATAATTCATTCACCAAGAATAATATAGAATTAAATAAAAAAATTTAAAGCTCAAAACTACACAACATCTAACATGACGAACTAGAAACACGAGCTAAGCATAGGCTAATTTAATCTTTAAATTGTTGTTTTAACTCTAGTCTTGATCCAATTGACACTTGAAATTTATAAATAAGTTGTTTCACATATAAATACATAATAAAAATCTTATTAACTCATTTAACACGTTATAACCCAACAAGATAGACTAGACAAGCACCTAGCTGAAGCTAGTCACACTAGTTTTCTCGGTTGACTTCTAAATGATATATTTGAATCAAAACTCATGTGAAAACTCCTTTAAACATTGTAAACACATACATGGACACTTATATTCATATTTATATCATTATAAACACATTAACCACATGAATCATCCTCAAAACAAGGCTAAAATGACTAGAAAAGTAACACTAGAATGCATAAGTACGCCCAACATCATGTGTTCGAGATCATCCTCACAAAAAAGTTTTAAGTTAGGAAATGGGGATTACAATAGTGATTTGAGGATATAAACCCTTAACTAAATGACTTGATATCCACAAGGTGATAGTTGTACTAGTGTCAAGGAGAAGGTATAGTAAGGCGACACCTTGAGACTCTAAAGGTGAACGGTGAGATTTATCAATGCATTCATAAGACGGTTGATAATACATAACATATAAGACTGTTCATGATTAGCAGTGGTATAGGTGAATTGAACATGAGAATCTTATGGAGTTAGAAGCCAGGGAAACACAGTCCTACTATTCATCTATTATTTTTTATAACCTAAAGCACTTGAGTTTGGTGATGTGTTACTGTGAATTTCAAATCCCCTCATTTACTTTTATGCATTGGTCGTGATCACATAAATTTTGATATATAATTCCATGAATTCCCTATGGGTTTTACCCCAACCAAGTTTGGGTTACTATATTTGACATCGACCATAACATACTTCTTTGGAGGTAGTTTTGGGTGACATTAAATTTTGGCGTTGTTGCTGAGGATTTTTTTGTTGAATTATTTATTAGATTGCTGAAGTTTCAGGTTATTATCTTTTATTTTTGGTTATGTATACACTGGTGTCTATCTAACGTGAAGATTCAAGGAAATCCCTTACTCTGATTGAATCATGAACCAGAGAGACTTCTATAGCCAGATCATACAATGACAGAACCAATACATGCAGGAAATTTAGAAAGGGTTCAGGATGAACCACATAGTTAACTCTCCTTGCTCAAGTTGATCCATACATAATGATAATTGACAGTTGGAGGAGATGATAACAAAAGAAGTTGAAAGAGAAGAATGGATGAGGAAGCTCGATTGGCTTAGAAGGCAGAGCTAGACCAGCCAAGACCAATAGTTGATCGTTAAGCAGCACTAGATGCTAATCGAGATAGAGCGCGAGGTGCCATAGATCAAGCAATACCAACATATCATTATTTATAACTGTAAGATGAAGATGAGGATATGGGATATGTTGAGCCTGTTGAGATATGACCCATTATTTCTCCTACTTTACCTCTAAATGTTACGTTTGATATTACCAGTGCAATGGTCCATTTACTAAATTTAAAGTGTGTATTTTTTAAGTTCTTGACAGATGGTATAAATATGTATCTTGTCAATTTTATTGGAATATTCACTTCGTATACCATTTTTTGGGTTGATCAAGAAGTATTGAGATTGAGGTTGTTCTCATTATTATAGACCAGAGAAGCATCCTTGTGGTTGGGGGAACTTTCTATAGGATTCATCACAACATGGAATGAGTTGGATAGACAATTTTTGAACCAATTCTTTCCTCCTACCATGATACTACAACTGAAGGTGAAATTTATAACATTAAGCAGTTGCCCGCCAAGTCCATGTTTGAGGCGTGGTTTTAATTAAAAAAAATAAGTGTGGTATGTAATCACTAGATTCTAGGGTTTAATTTGATAGAAATGTTCTATAGATCCCTGACTATCAATTCTTGGGTGATGGTAGACACTATATCTATATGAGCATTTATGCATTTTCACTGGGATATGACACATGAAATGCTAGATGAGATCTATATCACTAACTAAAAATTGTACAATTGGGAGGATAATAGAGGTGTTAGTACATATACCATTGGAGTTTCTAGTGACTATAGAGCTGTTGATGATTCATTAGCATAAGAAGTCACACAGCTTAGAATGGATATTGGGTTGCTCACAAAACAATTTGCAATAATAAAATTTGAAAAAGTGAATGTAGTAGGGGAATATGGGTTTGCTTCAAGATCTTATGAGTCAAATATGGATGAGGAAACTAAGTATCTAGATTCTAAACTGGTGAGGTTTTGAGTTTAAGGTAAAGGAAAATAAGTTTAGAACTACTATGGTGGCAAATACCAAGATAGAAGCAGGGAGCGAGATGGTGATTAGAGGCATAAACATAACTATAAGGATAAGAGTTCCAGATATATTCTACCTATTAGTTGTGATACCTAGTAGAGAATGGAAGCAATGCTGTCCAAATTGGTGAAAGAACAAGAGGGTCAGGAAAGATACCTTAAGGAGATCAAGGCAGATATATCTTGGTTAAAACACAAAGTTGAGTCGCATTCCTGTACCATCAAATAATGAAAGCAGTAGTTTGTCCAAATATCGGGCAAATTAAATCGAAGGAATCCTGGCAATCTTCCAGAAATACAATGAAAAATTCAAAAAATGATAGTCATTGTCATGCCATTACCACCCAAAGTAGAAAAACCACCGTAGATCCCTAGATGCCTGCTACAAAAAAGCTAAGCAATGATGGTGATGAGATTTATGTTAATGATATACTTATAGTAGGATAAGAAAAATTAACAGGTGGTACACATATTGGTGATAAGGATAAACAGAAGGGACAGGTTGATGAGTCGCTGGTGAAGACTATTTTGAGACCTCTCCTTCCATTTCCTCAAAAGCTGAAAAGGAAAAAAGAAGAAGGTAAATATTAGAAGTTTCTATCAATATTGAATGAACTGTATATCAATATTTCTTTTGTTGAGGCATTGGATCAAATGGTAGGCTATGCAAAGTTCATAAAAGATTTGGTCACTAGGAAGCATATGGTGAGTTTTTAGCCTACCAATAATGTGCACCATTGTAGTGTTGTGGATTCTAGATCATTGGTAGAAAAGAAAGAGGACCCAGAATCCATTACTATTCCATGTATGATTGGGTCCTTCAACTTTTCTTAGGCTTTATGTGATTTTTGGAGCCAACATTAATATAATGACACTGGTGGTTTATAAGCAGTTGGGATTGGAGGCACCCAAATGGACATCTATGAGATTGTTGATAGTTAAGCGCATGGTGAAATGGACAATGGGTATTCTCTTTGATGTGTTGGTGTAGGTAGAATCCTTCATATTTTTGGCTAATATTGTTATTCTTTATGGTGAGGTAGACTTCCAAGCCCCTATCATATTGGGTAGACCCTTGCTAGCTACAGGTAAGCCTTGGTTGAAATGGAATTAGGAAAATGAAGTTCAAAATAAATAATGAGCAAGTGATCTTAATTGTATTCTAGTAGATAAACCTGATGAATGCAGGTCAAGTCTATAATAGACATCATTAATAATAGTGTTGATGTGCCAGTTGAAAAGAGACTTGGAGTCGAGTCATTTGTGATGGTCATTATAAATTTTGATAGTGATCGATTTAATAAATATGATGATATGGTGAGCACTCTATATGGTAGAGGTTCTTACAGTTATTCCTAAACAAAATTGATTTGGATCTGAAAAATAGACCACTCCTCTTGCTTGACAATTTATTAAGGAGCCACTGGTCTTGGAGTTGAAGGCTTTTACCTCTTACTTGTTCTATGTATTTTTGGGGCCGACAATCCTTACAAATGATTATTACGGCTAACTAGGTTAAGACCGAGGTAGAATCATTGTTAGATGTATTGTAGAGGTTCAAAACAACTATATAGTGGACCATTGCAGATACTCTAGGTATTTTACCAGGAATTTGTACCCATAAGATATAATTTGAACCAGATTGTGTTCATTCTATTAAGAATAAATATCGTCTTAATCCTACTATGGAGGATGTGGTAAAGAAAGAAATTATGAAGTGGTTGGATTCTGGTGTAGTCAACCCCATTGCAGACAAAAAGTTGGTTAGTCCTGTTAATGTATTACAAAGAAAGGAAGAATGAGAAAAATAAGATCGTACCAATGAGACCATTCACAGGTTAGAGAGTGTGCATGGATTGCAAAAAGTTGAACATATGGACCCAAAAAGACCATTTTCCTATGCCTTTCATAGATCAGATGCTTGATAAACTTGCGAGTAGAGGCTTGTATTATTTTCTTGATGGGTATTTGGGTAACAATCAGATCACTATTACTCTTGAAGATCAAGAAAATACAATCTTTACTTGCTCTTATGGGAATTTTGCATTTAAAAGAAAGCCATTTGGGTTGTGCAATGCTTCCGCCACCTTTCAGAGATGCATGATGTCGATATTTCTGACATGGTGGAAGACACCATTGAGGTTTTTATGGATGATTTTTCTATGATTGGTGATTCTTTTGATGATTTTTTTGTCTACTTGGGCAATGCCTTTCGTAGATATGAGGGATGCAACTTGGTGCTAAATTGGGAGAAGTACCATTTTATGGTAAATCAAGGTATTTTTCTAGGGCACCAAATCTTAAAAAAAGGCATTGAGGTAGCTATAAAGTTATTGATAAGCTTCCACCTCCTGTCTCACTGAAGGGTGTTCAAAATTTTTTGGGCCATACTGGCTTTTACATGTGTTTCATTAAGGATTTATCAAATAATGCAAACCCTCTATGCAAGTTTCTTGACAAAAAGGTGAAGTTTGATTTTAATGGTGAATGTCTAAATACTTTTGAGTGCCCAAATGAATGGTTGGTGTAAGTTCTTATCATTGTGTCACCTAATTGGCCTCTTTTAATTTAGATCATTTATGATGCGAGCGGTATGGTGATCTTAGGTGTATTTATACGCCTAAGAACCATAACTTACCTATATTTTAGCTAAGTTTGGAGAACAAAGTGCTTAGTTTCTTATGTTTTTACTCTACTTCTATGTAATTGAGCTAACCAATGTGATTAGTATAATTTTAGGTATAAATGAGGTAGATGGAGACATAATGGGACTATGGAATGCAGATGGAATTTGACATAAGAGAGAGTAACAGTCTTGACCAAATGTGGTGCCTAAAAACTATGTCCAAGACTAATTTGTCATTTAGAGTTAGTCTAGGGACTTAGAAGAAAATTATGAGGGAAAATTTATTAAAACTACTTGATGATGAAAAGTCACGTATTATTCATTATTCTGTATTATTTTTGCACTCAGAGTGGCGGCTTAGCACTAAGGGAGAAATGCAACTTCTTCTTCTCCACCAAAAATTGGGTTCATTTTTTGGTATGATGAATATTTCTATTATGATTTCCGTTTTATTCATGAGTAGATAAGTTTATTAGTTAGGGTCATTGAATCCTTGTAGCATACAATCTATTACTTTGGATTTTTGAATTCATTATGCATTTATTTGTTTACATCATACTCTCTTCATTTATCTTGAATTCTCGTGGTTACAAACATAGAGGATGTCCCTTAAAACTCAACTTGTTCGATAGAAAGGTTGAGATTAGGAAAAGAGAGCAGGGACAAAAAAATAGGATTTCCTACCCCTATTTGATATGTTAATGCCTTAACAAGATTAACTACTAGGAGATTTCGTATTACTTTTGTAAACACTTTTGATTCGATAGGAATAAAGTGAATTAGTCCTTGATGGTTGAAAAACACTAGGATTATGTTATTAAATACAATACGTTTCTCAGTAAGCACAATAAATGTATAAATTCGTAAAGCCCATAGTTAGAAATTATTGAAAACTACAAGATGGACATAACCCTATCTTTCTATTTCTCTAAATTTGAATACTACTACATATATCTCATCTTCTTAAACTGAAACCATTAATTTGTGAACTGAATCAAATTTCCTCTTTTTGTTTTACGGAAACGAATGATTAAAAGTCAACTAATGTTCATACAACTTAATTAGCACCATATTCCCCGTGGGAGTCGACTCCAACCTAGTTGGATTATATATATGACAATGACCGCTTATACTCTTGTAAGAGAGTTGTAATTTGGGCATATAAAATTTTGGCGCTGTTGTCGGGAGATACGGTTGTCAATTGAGTTTATGTGTATTAATTGACTGTTATTCAAGTTTCCTTATTTTATGTTTATTTGTTGTTTTGGTTCGTTACAGGCTCATTTTTGTTTATTCTACAAACCAGACGTTCAGGAGAACCATTATTACTATTCAATCTTAAACCTTATCTCATTGAAAGAATGCCTAACCAACAGGAAGCTGAAAGATTATCCACTTTGTCTAATGATCAATTAAATCAATAGAATGTAGATAACCCAGGCCGGGTACCTAATCTAGATGAAGAGGACCGGGGAGATGATGATTTAATTGACCCAGCTAATCGGAGGCATGCAACGGGAATAGTTGCACCTATAAATCATTATTTTCCATTCAGAGTAAGACTAGATCACCAAGCTATGCAGATTGATATTGACACCAATAAGGATGATTTAGATGGATCTGGGGCTACAGGGTCAATCATTCCATCACCACTAGCTCCTGGGGTGAAATTCAATATCACCAGTACTATGATCTAGCTACTGAATTTAAAAGGACTCTTTGGTGGATTACCTGGTGATGATCTAAATCTATATTTGGTAAATTTCATCAATATTTATAAGTCATTTGATAATGCTGGCGTTGGACAAAATGCTATTTGGTTGAGATTGTTCCCACTATCTCTGTCTGGAGAGACAACTATGAGGTTGAATATGCTGACTCCTTATTCTATAACAAACTGAAGGCAATTGAAAGGAGATTTGCTAGAAAGGTTCTTTCCACCCTCTAGAATGTTACAGTTGAGAGATGAGATCAACAACTTTAGGTAATTGACTAGTGAAGTTTTGCATGAGACTTGGGAAAGGTTTAAAAAGAAGTTGACTCAATTCCCAAACCATAATATTATTGATAAATATTTGATGGAAGCATTCTACAGAGCTTTGAACTCACTTACAAATCCAATAGTGGATAATGCTGCATGAAGAGGTTTTATGGAGCTCACCTTTACTGAGGCTGCGGAAATGTTAGAAAGAATGACTAAGATAAGTAGAGATTGGCATTCCAGATATTCTGTGGTAACAATCAATTCTGGGTCTAGTGTAATATAAGCAGAGTAGCATAGGACAGAAGAGGAACGTGATCAGGATATGGCTCACATGGAAACCTAGATGGATCGTCTCATGAAACATTTACTATCAGGGAATGTATAAAAGGTAAAATTTATGGGGTTCCATGGTAAGGGAGCTGAATCAAACATCGAGAAAGAGGCTAACTCTTTCATAACTAGGGGGATTTCCGGACTGGTGGTCAAGGAAACCATGTTTGGAACCATCAAGGAGATTTGTAGAATCAAAATCATATGAGTGGACTGTATGTACCTCCTGGAAGCTGTGATAATTCTTCCACCAGTTTAGCCAAAATGTCCATGGAGGACATGATGGAGAAACTATTAAATGGAGTTAAGTGACTAATTCGGGGGTGACTACGATGAAAAGTGACATATCTTCCATGAGTCAACTTGTAAATTTTCAATTAACTGCTATTAAACAACTGGAGTAGTAGATGATCCAATTATCTACGGCATTCAACCAAAGATAGAATAGGACTCTACCAAGTGATGCAGTTCAGCATTCAAGGACTGATGGATCTTGTATGGATAATACAACTAGGAGCAGTAAGGTGTTATCTAGTCTAGGATTGGGAGCATCCTCTCATACTGATGTAGTCAAAATAGCTTGGGAGATGGTTGATGAATCTTCAGTGGTGCCTGTGGAGTTGGGAGGTTCGGTAAAGAAGAGTGAGGAAGTGAAACTCCACCTAATCCAAAGCATGTTAGTGATTAAATCAAAAAGAAAATGAAGGTAAATTTAACAAATTCATGGCTATGTTGAACAAATTGACAATGATCGTGCCTTTAGTTGAAGCACTAGAATAGATGCCCGGATATGCTAAATTTATGAAAGATCTATTGATGAAGTAAAGGACTGTGAGGTATGAAATGGTAGAAAATATTCATCATTTCAGAGCCATTCTTCAAGATCGATTATTCAGAAGAAAGTTGATCCGAGAGCAGTTACTGTCTCATGTACGATTGGATTGCAAAATTTTGAAAGGGCCCTTTGTGATCTTGGGGAAAGTATAAATCTTATTCCATTGGCGGTTTTCAAGAAACGGAGTTTGGGAGATCCTACTCCCACCAATATGTGGTTTTGATGGCAGATAGATGGACGAAAAGGTTGATTAGTATTCTACATGATGTACTCGTAAGGGTGGCCGATTTTATATTTCCTGCCGACTTTGTAATTCTTGATTATTAAGTGGACTTTGAAGTACCCATAATTTTGGGAAGGCCATTCTTAGCAACCGGGAGAGAGTTAGTTGACCTAGAGTTGAATGAGCTAAAATTTAGGCTCAATGGGAATGAGGTTAGTTTTGAAGTGTGTAAATCCATGAAACATAAAAAGAAAATGAGTGTTTTCTCGATTGTTGATGTATTCTATAAAGATGAGGTACAAATGGTATCATCGATGTATCTTGAGGAAGCCTGAGTAGTCAAGATAATTGAGTCGTGCCGCAACGTTAAATAAGACGTGGCATGGGAGACAACCCATGATTTTATTTTTATTTTATCATGTTAAACAAAATGTAAAAATAAGATTCGATCCACGATTGAAACTACGATGCTTGGTGGGAGGCAACCCATCCTTCTAATAATTTTTTTGTTGTTTTTGATTAAGTGTAGAAGCATGAAATACTAAGGAGGTACTAGTACCAAATTTAGTTTGGAATTGATCCATATCAATGGTGGTAGGTTATGAGTAACAGGAACATTACATGTAAGTTTGAGTGGTCAAATGTTAAGGTTCGAGTCATGATTCATTTTAGAGTTGTGACCCAAATTATGTTAATCCGCCCCTCAAACTTTTGCGGTGTGACTTTATTTTGTTATTTTTAATGAGGTCTGTGGTGGTAGCGTAGGGATCGGGACAATAGGCCCAATCCCAGATCCCACCACTGACCTCGATAGGGGTGCGGGGGAGAAGCCCCAATGGTATGGACTTTTCCCACTGCCTCAATTTGGCGGTCTGGTGTGCTACACAAAAGGCCATATTGGAAAAACACTTGGCAACACGTAATCTCAAGTACACAAATTTCCTATGTGGCGCCTAAGTCCCATTGGGTGATCCTTTTTGGGGCACCCAACACATTGCACACACTCACTTCCTTCCTTAGGTGATGCCATATGTGGTTCCCAAGCACAATTTTTCGATACATTGTTTGGCGCCCCAGCCTAAGTAGGCGACTGCTTATGAGACGCCTAACTTAATGTATGCAATACCTTATGTGATGCCTAACATACTGCATACGTTCATTATTTCACTTAGGTGATGCATTAGGCAATGCAAACATACACCTAGGCCATCCATTAGGTGATGCAAATCACTCCAACTTCAACTAAATCACCAAATTCTCTCTTATTTCACCACAAAACCATGCCTTCAACATACTCTTTATCCCACAAGCTCCTTCAAAACTTTCAAAACCCAAGAATATCCACTCTCTTTCTTCAATATTTCATCATCAAGGTAAGTTTTCTTTTCTTAATCCTTAGGTGTTGTGACTTTATAATATAGTTGTTAATTGATTTCTTAAGGATTATTGATTAAATTCTTGCCATGTCTATGTCAAAGAAATGTCTTGAACATCTTGGGAAGATAAACACCATTGTTTTAGTGGACACCATTGTTGTAGTACTTTGAGTTATTGCGTGTGATTGAATCATTCATAACTAACACAATAGTTATGTACCTATTATTTCACATCTTACTTTATTGAACATGGTGTGTTAAAATAGTGTGAAAGTGATGGTGTTTTGTATATCTTGATATTGTTAAAGTTGTAGGGCATGATTTTGTTCAAAAATTGTTTCATTGAAATAAAATTAAGGGAATTAAAGTGAGTGAATTGTATTGTGACTAATGTTTGTATGCCATGTCATAGTGTATGTCGGCAAAGCCTGTGTACCCGACAATAATACTTAATTGGTTTATACTAATAAATTAAATATGGGGTGGTGACTTCACCACCCTCATCTTAATTATAGTTAGTTTCATTATGTGTGGCTAACGTGGATGATATGGATGATATGATGAATGCAGGAAAAATGGCTCCGACGATGATCTCAATGCATGTGGCATGACTCGTAATATGGATGAAGAGTACAACTAGCCAGGTTTCTTATATTATTATTTGCATTGGGGACAATGCTTAGCTTAAGTGTGGGGTGGCTGGTTACTTGGCTACTTGTTTTGTAAGAAAATAGTACCATCTCCTTAGTATACTTCTTTGATAGGATTAGTTATTTTGTTTATTTTGTTTCTTGTTAGTTATGTGTTTAATTTAGTCATAGTTAGGTGCTTTTCTCGAAGATTGATCGATAATGACCGTCTGAAGAGAAAATTAGTCATTTTTTGCATGTTAATGTTCTTGTGGAACACATGGAATTATAACATGAGTATGCGATGGATCATTACGCTTGAAACACCTACGCTCTAGTTGTGACGCTTGTTGTGATTGCTGGCTCTATCTGAATTTATTTGATTATTTGGTCGAGAATCTAAAATGCTCCTAACTGAGTTTACCATGAGCCATGAGTACGTAATACTGTTGTAGATTCCTTGTTGCAACTAATGCTAGAACTTTCCTGGTGTGTGTGCAATGCGAAAGAAAGATTGTGAGTTTAGGAGATGATTAGGCATTTCTTTTACAATCATTTTTCATACCTTCTTTTGAACTACCTTTGTACATTATCTTAGATAACCCCATTGAGACTTTAGCTTATTCCTTGTTAGTCTCATTTGTAGCCCATTTCATTCCTTAATAGACCATAATTTGATCCAAAAGCTCCTAAGTGCTTTAATGTAAAATCAATTTAAGTTAGGAGTTTGACAAATAAGAGGAAAAAGTAAAATTGATGCCCCAATGTCTATTTATAGGCGTGTGCAATTATTGTGGTTAGGAGTAGAAAAAAGTGTTGAAAAACAAGTTCAAAATTTTAGCCCGGACATGTTACAATGAACCTGTTTTGGCCCTGGTCCTTCTTGGACATTCTGCACCTCAACTAAGGTAAATCGCTTAAGTTGAGGGTGGCTATCATAGGGTTGCGTAATGTGAAATGGGTGCAAAAAAAAGTATTGAAAGAGTTGCATACTCCCACCATAGTGTTATTAATTGAGTATAACGAGTTGGGGTGAAAAGCAATTCTGTGAAGATAACAGAAGTTGAAATTGGTTGTTATAGATTGGTCTTAATTGCATAATGTAGTGTCTTAGAGCGCTTAGGAAAGATAGTCACTATTTCTGGACAAAATAGTTCCTACCCATCCCTTAGCATGCATTACAACCCGTAAAAGACCTTTTTGATCCTAATTTTAGCATTCTGATATTAGTGGAGTATTACACTAAGGGCAAGTATATAGTCATCAGTTGTAATTTCAGAATTCATTGTGAGAGTGAGCGCAGCCTGATTGTTATATTCATATTGTTAGAAATTGTATGATTTTGAGTGATTATGGGTAACTTTCTTGTTATGAGGGCATATGATTGATGAAGGTTGGGTAATTTATATGATTTATTTGCTTAAATGGTATACATGAATTTTCCAATTTAATGAGTCTATTCTTTAGGGTATGTTGTCTCTAGTAATGATCCATGAATTTACTTCTTGTTCATAATTGTTGTGTGAACCTATTTGAGCATCCTAGTTTTTCTTCGTGGTTGTTCAGACTTGTGTAGTATGCATAAATGGATAAGTTGTTTGAGGACGAACAATGATTTAAGTGTGGGGTGGTGATTTTGGGTGTATTTATATGCCTTAGAACCATAACTTACCCATATTTTATCTAAGTTTGGAGAACAAAATGACTAGTTTCTTATGTTTTTACTCTACTACTATGTAGTTGAGCTAACCGATGTGATTAGCATGATTTAAGGTATTAATGAGGTAGATGGAGACATAATGGAACTATGTAATGCAGATGGCATATTAAACAAGAGAGAGTAGCATTCTGGTCCAAATATGGTGCCTAAAAACTATGTCCAAGAATAATTTGTCATTTAGAGTTAGTCTAGGGATTTAGAAGGAAATTATGAGGTAAAAGTTCTAAAACCACTTGATGCTGAAAATTCACGTATTATTCATTATTATATATTATTTTTTCACTGATATGGCGTCTTAGAACTAAGGGAGAAACACAACTTTTTCTTCTCCACCAAAAAATTGGGTTCACTTTTTGGTATGATGAATATTTCATTTGTGATTTGCGTTTTACTCATGAGTTTCTAAGTTTATTAGTTAGTGTTATGGAATCCTTGTAGCATACAATCTATTACTTTGGGTTTTTAAATTAATTATACATTGATTTGTTTACATCATAGTCCCTTGGTTTATCTTGAATTCTCGTGGTTGCACACATAGAGGATGTCACTTAAAACTCAACTTGTTCAATAAAAAGGTTGAGGTTAGTGACAAGAAAATAGGATTTCCAACCCCTATTTCATATGTTAATGCCTTAAAAAGATTAACTACTTGGAGATTTCTTATTGCTTTTGTAAACACTTTTGATTCGAGAGAACTAAAGTGAATTAGTCCTTGATGGTTGAGAAACACTAGGATTATGTTATTAAATACAATACATTTCTCTATAAGCACGATGCATGTATGAATTCGTCAAGTCCATAGTTAGAAAGTATTAAAAACTACAAGGTGGACATAACCCTAGCTTGCTATTTCTCTGAATTCGAATACTACTGCAGATATATCATCTTGTTAAACTGAAACTATTAATTTTTGAACTGAATCAAATTCTCCCTTTTTGTTTTACGGAAATGAATGATTAAAAGTCAACTAATCTGCATACAACTTAATTAGCACTATATTCCCTGTGGGATTCGACCCCAACCTAGTTTTGTTATATATTTGACAATGACTACTTACACTCTTGTAAGTGAATTATAATTTGGGCGTATCAAATGGCCTTATGTGATACTAGTCATAATAAGTTGTTGGGTGAGTCGTGATGACTGGGATCTGATATCCTTGTGCAATTTTAAAAAAAGGATTTTTAGTGAATCCCCATTTTTTAATTCCAAACCCACATTTCTTGGGCATTGCAACATCAGTTATTGAGGGATTAAAAATACACTAATACTCCATAAAATCTAAAATCATTACACTTATCGAAAAAGTGATTCTCTTCTTTTCCAAAGCAAACTAGGGTTCTTCTTGTTCTAGCACAAGTTCCAAGTAATTCCCTGAGGAATTAACTTAAGGTATGTGGGATTTCATAAATTGGTCCCATTTACCCATAGAGTCCAAAGAACTATTAATTTCAAGCAAAATTTTCTTCCACTTGAATGGGGTTCCACATCAAATACAAGTTACCTTACTCTACTCAATTTATGTGTTTAACCAAATCACGAACATGTGTTTACCTTTAGATCAATTATTTCCCCATGTTCAAAATCATGAATCCCTATCATGACAAGTTGTTGAGTTTGTTAGGTTAAATTGTGAAATCCCTTTTACCATGCTCTGTATGTTTCATCATATTCAGTTGCATTAGTCAAAATTTGTGGGTTATGAACACCCGATATCTAGATAGTCATGCATATATCAATTTTCTTGTTATGAGCCATTCATATTATGTTTATGTTGCTAAATTTAGAATATTGTCATGTTAAACATATATCTCTTATTAGATCATGTTAAGTAGTTGTCAGTTATCAGTGTCAGTTCAATTAAGAGTAGTAGTCGGCACCGAGTGAATGAAAGAATAAAGGCTCAACCCCCTAGTTAAGGTCTTAGACCTTTAGTGGAAGTCCCTAAGTTGCAGAACCACTTTGCCACCACAGTTTATAAGGGGTTTCCAACCAGTAGAGAACTGACACCCTAGTCCTTCGGGACATCTGTATAGTGGAACCATGCCATTCGGTTTTGGTATCCTTGGCAAGGTATGAACACCCTTCCAAATGGGACTATAGGTTGGAACCCAATAAGATTAGATTGGGGAATGTTAGTTATTTTTAGATTCTATAATAATCTATTAAATTTCAATTTATGTTCAATTCAGGTTTGCTTGACCAAGTGTTCAATAACCAATTATTCATTTTAACCAATATATGATTATACTCTGTCTTGCATTCAATTTACATGTTCATGTATTTATGTTTAGCTTATATACCAGTTAGTCTTCTCCATTTCTCATACTTAATACATTAAAAGTACTTATAGAATACTTAATTAAAATATCTTATAATATACGTTCAGATACTTAGTATCCGAACCGCACTTCGCACATTCCTATTCCACTCAGTTGCAACCTTGGTGAGTCATTATCAGTGGAATGCGAGGAATAATTTTTTTATTTCCACAATTTTATATTACTTCAGTAAGCTAGAGTTAGATGGGGATTTGTCCTAATAGCTTATCATGATTTAGAGGCTTTCAGACAGACAGACAGTTAGACATATTTTCATTTTTATTGATTATCTCATACAGTATTAATCTTAACTTTATTATTATTCAACATCAGTTTAATTTAGTTACCTTTCGCTCAGTATTCTATAACTTTCATTTAGTAATCATAGCTTGTGCCAGGGCAGGGGTTAGCGTAGGGTCACTTGTGACTCAAAGCACCATTTTATGACTAGGGGGTAGTCCTGAGTCATGAAAAAATTGGTTTTAGATCACAAGGTTTAAAGTGTCCTATGGTGTTTGAAATCTGCGTTAAGTAGTCTTGTTCATAGGTGTGAAGTGTACCACACTTATGGGCGAGAGGCTATAAACTGTTTTAGAAAAATAACACCTATTTCATGATTCATATAGTGGGATAGAGTGTGAACTTTATTGAATTTCTTCTTCTAACTCATCCTCTACCTATTTAAAAAAAATGCCTCCAAGAATGGCTAACGGAAGGAGGAATAGGGACCATCCAACACCACTGCCTCTTCCCGAAGACCCTCGGAATGAAAAGGTTCCTCATGCAAAATTCAGGGTTGTTTTCACAACATTATCACAATCGTAGAGTTGGATGAATTTTTTATTGCTTTTTTAAATATGTTTTTCCCACTTGAGATAAAGAAAGAAAAGGTGCAAGAGTTTATAAACTTGGAGCAAGGTAGTATGAGAGTTAAGGAGTATTCACTCAAGTACTAAATTGGTGAGGTATGCATCGAATATGGTGGTTGGTTCTAGGGCCTTAATAAGCAAGTTTGTATCTTGTATTTTTTTTAGGGTGTATTCAAAGAGTGTAGAATGTCTATGTTGATTAAGAATATGAACCTCTCTAGATTTATGGTTCATGCTCAGTAGATTGAGAAAGAGATCAAGGAGAAGGAAAGGGAAACTAAGAGGAACAGGACTGACAGTCTCCATTTCTATCAACATAGGTTAGATATTAGGAGTTGTTCATAGTTTCACCAGAAATATTCAGCCCTAGCCCCATAGTCTACTAGTGCCTCAGTTCCTAGGTTTAGATAGGATACTCATGATAGAGCACCACACTCTAAGTTTTAGCATAGAGTAAATAGTGTTTGCACCAACCTAGTTTGCAGGAGATGTGGTAAGAACCTCAAGGGTGAGTGCATGACCGGTAGTGAATCTTGTATTAGGTGTGCCAAGTTAGTCTAAGGAATAATGGACTTCCCATTGGTTGCATAGAGGGGAAAGGATTTTGGTCAACAAGGATAGCCTAACTCCTCATCAGCTCCAGCATATTTCCCGATGCAGCAGGGTTCCACTTCTAGTGAACTTTTGGAAAACGTCAAAATTAACTTTATGACCTTCAGACACGACATGATTAGGAGGTTTCTTTTGTGTTGGTTATAGGTCCGTTACAAGTTTTTCACATTGATGTATGTGCATTATTAGATCCCAAAGACACACTTCCCTTTGTAACTCACTACATAGTAGTAGACTTTGGCGTCAGTCCCAAAATCCTGGCAGAGCTCTTCTCAGTTTCTACTCTAGTCGATAGTTCTATTATATCTAGATAGGTATTTAGAAATTGCTTAATCACAGTATCCTAGAAGGTCACTTAATTGATCTTATAGAGTTAGAGATGACCAATTACGATGTTATTCTTTGCATAGATTAGCTCCACTCTTATTATGAACCAGATGACTATAGAAATAGAATAATCCAGTTTTAGTTCCCTAATAAGACCATCGTAGAATGGAGGGTAGCACCTCAATGCCTATAGGTCAGTTTATTTCTTTTCATAAGGCAAGGAAAATAATTTTAAAAGGGTGCATTTGGCATTTGGTTTGAGTCAAGGGCTCATGGTATGAAACTCCGAGTCTTGAGTGTGTTCTAGTAGTAATTGAATTGACAAAAGTATTTTGAGAAGATCTTCCCGGAGTCCCGCCCGAGAAGTAAATTAACTTTGGAATTGATATCTTCCTAAATACCAAGTGTATGTAAATTCTACCTTATAGAATGGCTCCAGCCAATCTTAATAAATTGAAAACACAGTTAAAAGACCTCCTAGATAAGGATTTTATCAAGCCTAGTATCTCATTATAGGGTGTTCTAGTTCTCTTTGTGCGCAAGAAAGACAGTTCTCTCAGAATATGCATCGACAACTATTAGTTCGACAAAGTCACAATCGAATAAGTATCCCATACCCAACATTTATAAATTGTTCGATCAACTTTAAGGTGCTAATTATTTCTTCAAGATAGACCTCAGATTTGGCTATTATAAGCTTAGAGTTTGAGAATGTGACATTTCGAAGATAGGCTTAAGAACTCGGTATGGTCACTTTGAATATTTATTCATATCTTTTTGACTAATGAATTCTCCTGAAGCTTTTATGAACTTGATGAACAGGGTATTCAAGGGTTACTTTGATATGTTAATCATAGTCTTCATAGATGACATTCATGTCTAGTCCTGTAGTGAGGGTGAGCACACAAACTATATATGGATTATTTTGCAGACACTTAAGGATCACTAGTTATTAGCTATATTCATATGTTTTAATTCTAGCAGAAATCAGTAGCTTTCCTTGGTGATGTTATTTCTATTTAAGGTAGTCAAGATGATTCTCAAATGACCAAAATAGTATGGAACTGGCCCAGACCCATCTCTACATTAGATTTTTGGAGTTTTTTGGGCTTGGCCGGTTACTATAGATTTTTTGTTAAAGGATTTTCTTCTATTGCCCCTTCCATGTCTAGACTGACTTAGAAGAAGGTCAAATTTAAGTGGTCTGATTCTTACAAGAAGAGTTTTCAGGTGTTAAATACTCGAATCACCTTCGCTCTAGTTTTGACTTTGCTAGAGGAGATGGTTTTGTGGTCTATTGTGATTCTTCCAGGGTTGGACTTTGTTGTGTGTTTATACAACAAGGAAAGTTTTAGCATATGAATATATACAAGTCAAACATCATGAGAAAAACTACCCGACTCATGATCTTAAATTGGCAGTAGTTATCTTTACTTCAAAGATTTGGAGGCATTACCTAGATGGGGTTTATGTTTGTATGCTCACTAATGATAAGAGCCTCCAATGTGTTTTTAGTTAGAATGATTTAAATCATTGTAAGAGAAGGTGTATTGAGTTATTGAAGGATTATGATATGAGTTTGTTGAATCACCTAGGTAAGGCCAATGTTGTTACTGATGCCCTACCAGATTGGTAGTGGGTAGTTTTATCACATTGAGGATGAAAAGAAAGAGGTAGCACATGCGGTTTATCATCTATCGATATTAGGAGTTTGGTTGGTTTATTTTATCAAATATAGTGTATGGGTTCAGAATGGACAAAAATATTAGGAAAAGAAAGATAGTGATCTTGTTTTTCTTAAGTTGAAAGAGAAAGTTCAAGATCAGAACGTTGAGGTTTTATACCAAGAGGAGATGGCGTACTTCGTTGTTAGGGCATATTATTTGTTCCGAATGTGGATGAGTTGAGGAAACAGATATTAGTAGAGGATTATGGTTTGCGATATTTTATTCATCCAAGATACACTAAGATGTATTGCGACTTGCGGAAAGTCTATTAGTAGAATGGTATAAAGAAGGATATTGTAGAATACATGGAGAAGTGTCCAAATTGTCAGCAGGTTAAGGTTGAGCACTAGATACCTAGCGTTATGTTTCAGGAATTTAGCAACCCATTTGGAAATGGAAAGTGGTGAATATAGACTTAATCATAGGATCTCCTCCTACTTGTTGTCAACATGATTTCATTTGGGTTATTATGGATCGAATGACTGAGTTAGCTTATTTCTTACAAGTAATACTTCAGACTAAGACAAAGACTTCGAGGCTCTATCTAAGAGAATTGGTAAAATTGCATGGATTCATATTCATCATTGTCTCAAACAGAGATACCCAGTTTACCTCTTATTATTTGAAGACTTTTCATAAAGGTCTTGGTACCTAAGTTTATCTCAGTACCATCCACATATAGATGGTCAGGAAGAGAGGACCATAAAAACTTTAGGGGATATGTTTAGGGCTTATGTAATTGATTCAAAGGAAATTGGGATGATCAATTCCCTTTGTTTGTGTTTGCCTATAATAACAGTTGTCACTCCAGTATTCAGATGGCCTAATTTGAGGCTCTTTATGGTAGGATTTATAGATAACCTATTGGCTAGTTTGAGGTTGGTAAATCTGCATTAACAGGGCTAAATTCAGTGGATGAGGCAATGGAGAAGGTTCAACAAATTTGAGAATGGATAAAAATTTCCTAAATCCATCAGAAATTCTATGCAGCTATAAGGAGAAGGGATCTTGAGGTTGATATTGGAGATTTAGTTAACTTGATTTATTTTCCCATTAAAGGGGTGAAGAGATTAGGAAAGAAAGGGAAGATCATCCCCATTATATTGGTCCCTATAAGATTTTGAGATGGTATTGGAAGGTGGACTATGAGACTGAAATGCCTACATAGTTTGTATCAGTGTGTACCCAGTGGTCCAAGTTTCTTTGTTAAAGAAGTACATTGGTGATCCAGCATCCATAGTTCATTTAGATAGAATTGGCATGGAAAATAGTATCTCTTAAAAAGAAGTCCCAGTTGAGATTCTTTATCACCAGATTCATAGGAAGGGGAATAAGGAGGTTGCCTTAGTAAAGGTTCTATGGAGAAACAAATTACTTGAGAGAGATATCTGGGAAGAAGAGGAAAATATGGTGACAAAGTACCCCCACCTTTTCCCTTCAAACTCAGTCCCAACTTGAGGTAATAGTTTTTCCAAATTTAGTAACAAATTCTTATCTTATCCATCCAGCTATCTTTATTCCATAGCATGCATTCATGAGTTCAGTTTAATTCATGCATAAGTCACTGATTCAGATATCATCTCAAGGTTCATCTTTTAAGTGTTCTGTGCAACATCCGGACTTTTTCCTAGTATTTCATCTTATTTAGTTTCATTTGATGACAAATGATCTTAAGGTAGAGATATAGACCATCAAGGTATAAGTCATTAAATTAGCTTTCCAATGCCACTAGTCTCACCTTAATCTGATGTCGTAGCAAGAACTTATAGAAAATTTCCTAGGGGCTTGTCAAATTAACAGTGGCAATGATTCGTTAACATATGTAACGAGTAGTTTACATGTGATTCGTTGCCACTGCAAAAAGGTCATAAATTCTGACCCAATGACAATAAGTCCAACTTATGACCCATTATGAGGCAAAATGAGTCATTGTGTCAACCCATTCCCACACCAAAATATAATCTAGAGATCGAGTCTCAGATGATGATTACTCCTAATGACTCATAATCCGACCTAATAAGTCATTATCAAGGGAGTCATTACCTTAAAAAAGGAAATAATAACTCAGGACCTCAGGTCATGACTAAGACCATGACTCGTGACCAGTCATAATGTGAAACGCCCTAATTCCCATGAACCGTAACGCCACACGGTGCTCGTGACCCCGAGGGACCATAAGCTAACCCTTCAATGATATTCGTATTTGTTCACTGCATAATATAATACGATAAATGTGGAAACTGGCTAAATCTGGACATATGGTTCAAACATCTAAATATATAATACTGAAAACTAAATATCAATACATCTGTCTGAAAAGCCTCTACACTGTCTGAACTGTGGAGTTGAAGGGACAATTCCCCAACTAACTACGTCTACTAAAATCATCAAAACACTGAAATAGAATATCCTCGGATGATGAGGACTCACTTTTGTACCCACTGCTACAAGATCTGACAGCTAAACATACTCTGAATCTCGCTCTTCTGAACCTATGGGGGATAAAAAACCATAGCGCGAATGCGTTAGTACAAAGAATGTACCGATTATGCAAGGATAGGGTAAGGTGAAATATAAGACTTATGCATAAACTAAACAATCTGAACAATATGTATTCGCTAGAATAAACATATATAGAAACTCTGCAGTCACCAATTTTGAAACATTTCTGATCAACAATACACACATGGATGCATAAAGTACAACTGAAATCATCAAGACACCGAATGTTACATTTTGAACACTGACACTCGAAAATAATAATACTGACAATAGGATACTGAGTATCTGATGCTACTAGAGCTGACATTTGTACTTCTCCATACTGAGAAATCAGATAACTAATATTACTGATATTTGATATTCAAATTCACCATCTTTGGAACACTGAACAACTGAATCTGAGATCAACCATCATCTAGAAGGAAGTCTCTATACTCAATGATAATGCTAATGGGTAAATAAGTTCGAGAGCAACCATTATCTCACAGGAAGTCTCTCTACTCAATGATAATGATAGCAATACTGGGAGGCCTGTATCTGACAGCCTTAACTTTTGCACATTAACTGAGTTCATTTCTAAGACTGTTACTGAAACTGTGGGAGTGATCATATAACCGACATGCCCCACTTACCACAAGTGGGATCCAACCTGTACCTCAGCTGGAAGGGTGTCAATACTGCGCCACCAGTAAAGACAACTGCATAGGACCCTCTACTATCAGGACCTCAAACGAGAACGGTGGGACCCTCTACTCGCAGGACAACCACCTCATCTAACCCTCTACTCGTAGGATAGATGTCTCAACCTACGCTAGCGACGTAGTTCTGGAGAAAAAGGATTGCTACCAGGAATCAAACCCTCTACTCGCAGGAATGTTCCCATCCTTAGCTTGCTCGGTGCTGAATCCTACTCAAACCTGAAAGACACTTAACCGGTTCTTAACTGTACTCAACTGAACCTAATCTGTTCTCACATTATGATACTTTATCAATATGACAGAGTTCGCTTGATTCCGTTCTCTGACGGAGTATTTCTAAATGCCACTTACTTTTAAGATAAACTTACTATCTCACAAAATGTACAGAGGTCTGTAATGGAGTGAATTGATATGTAAGATTTCAGAGCTTCATGGCCCGAGTATTCGATAAAGAATGATTTTCGAGATTACTGAGTTTTTCCCAAGTTTTGAAACTAACCGGGAGTTCATTGTTCATCACTCGATTGAGATTACCGTGAAACTGACTCGGCTCTAGACCAACAGACTATTTCGGGCATACGTACCCCCACCACACAATAGCATAAAGTAACACAAGATAGATAACTCATACACAATATGCCCATAGGCAATCATACGCAACACATAATTGAGGACTTCACACTTAGAAAATCAAATGGCCTCATTTCTTCATATAAGCATCCAATCGAACACTTGGGGAGCATGCTTTGGGTCCACAACAAATACTACGCACAAACATCATACTTACCTCAACAATTCATCATGGCATTCCATCATACACCCACAACACACCACAAATTCAAGGAAATCAACTATCCATAGGAACAAAGCATGAATTTATCTTTTAAGACATAATGAACCACAATGCATAGTTTCCTATTCTCTTAAATATTTTGTCAAACATATGGTAGACATAAGTTAAGCATATGGATATGGAATGAAATCATAATTTGGATAACAAACAAGTCAAATACTTAATTTTTCTTCACATAGGAATTTTAGCAATCACCTTACATGCACCATTTAGGGCATAGGTTTAATGCTCAATTTCATGCACCACAACACCATCATCCTTCAACCTCAACATCCACATTTCTCAATTCATAATCCAACTCACATTTAGAAAATATTTGACATATCAATCAATAGTAGGGATATATAATTCCCAATAACAATTATCAAGTCATAAAAAAGAAATAATGGAATAATAGTATAAATCAAGTCTTAACAATTTAAATCATCATATATTCATAATCAATTAATTTTGGACCTATTATGTTATAAAAACAAAATCTCTAGTCTCTTAGGTATTTTCACAAACACCTTACATGCACTTCTTAGGCATAGGTGGATTCATCAAGATTACAAGTATTCAATAACCCATTTCATATATTTATACATCACAAACCACCATAGTTTCCACAAACATACAAAGATCCCTTCTTGGATATCATCAACTTCAATAACATAATCACCAACCATCACACAAATACTACACACATATACTTCAACCAATACGCATAATCATCCCATACATATATCTCAACCATCATGTGAATAATACACACATACACAATGAAAATTTAGAAAGTATAATCATATATATATATATACATGTATCTTGAGCCTTTGAAAAAGGATTCGTGGGCTCTATGGACGAAAGGAGCCCATAGATAAACACTTGCATACCTGGAACAACGATCTTCAATGATTTCTTAAACTTGTTCTTGGTTTCTTGAAGTAGAAATTGAATTTTTGAGGAATGAAAATTGGAACCCTAGGCTTCTTAATATTTTAGAGAGAAAGAGAAGGAAGAAATGAAAGAAAATAATGGTCCTTTATCCAAGGGGTATACATATATACACATCACACATATACATATATCATATATATATATATATAGAATGGGAAAAGGGAAAGGACCAAAATTCCCTTAAAAATAAAAAATAAAATGTCAAATCTATCCTTTGGTGGAATATTTTGATAGCCTGAAGTAGATCGACCATAATGTTTTTCTCCGATGAGAAAATTGGATGAAATCAATTTCATTGGAAAGAGGACTCTCAGAGATTTCCTTTGATATATAGTATCTCACCCAGATCATTATGTACAAAGAGTTATGATCGTTTGAAGTTGACCCTAAAATTCGCCTGGCTGCAATATTTTTTTCCTGCACATTTTACTGTTTACTACTATTCATGGTTCGATTGTAATGTTCATAACTCATAGCTCGGGTGTCCGTTTTGAATGATCCACATATCATTGGAAATATTATTCGATACTCTACGCAATGGTTGGTCACAATACAAGAAAGTCCGCACAGAAAATTTATAATTCATTCTAGAAGGTAGAACCCAACACGTTTACACACAAAATTCTAACAAAAAAATTTCTGGGGTATTACATAACGAGTCTTGGTTGTGTCGTGATACTGTAACTAAAAATCTTTATACGATTTTAAAAGGGGCCTTTTGGTAAATCTGCAACAATTAATCCCAAACCAATGTTGTTTGGTCACTCTAACATTAGTTATTGAGGGATTGAAATTACCTAACACTCCATAAACTTCAAAATAATTACACTTACCAAAAAGAAAGTGATTTTATTCTTCTCCAATGTAAACTAGGGTTCTCCAAGTTCAAGCACAAGTTCTATGCAATGCCCTAATTAATTAAATTCAAATATGTGGGATTTCATCAATCAGTCCCTTCCACCCATTGATTCCCAAAAAATCTTAAATTTCTAGTAAAATTCCTTTGTCCTTAAATTGGGTTCTATTTTAAATATTACTTTCCTTACTCTCCTCAGTTTATGTGTGTAACCAAATCAAGAGTATGTGCTTTCCCTGAGATTAGCGATTTCCCCATGTTAAAAATCATGAATTTGCCAATCACAAAAAGTTGTTGCGTTTCTTGGTTTTAAATATGTGAAATCTCCTTTACCGTGTGCCATAAGTTTCTTCATATTTATTTATATTAGTCAAAGATGGTGGGTTATGAACAGAAGAAACCAAGATAGGTGTGCATATATATCGGTTTTCATGTTATAAGCCATTCAGATCAAGTTTATGGTGCTAAATTCAGACTATTATCATGTGGAGAATATATAAATTATTAGTTCATGTTAAGTAGTTATCTGTGTCAGGTCAGTAGGGACTAGTACTTAGCACCAAGTGAACGAAAGGATGAAGGCTTACCGCCAGTTGATTACTGAGACCTTTAGTAAAAGTCCCTAAGTTATAGAACTACTGTCTATCGTAGGTTATGAGGGGTCACGTGACAGTAGAGGAATGATACCCTATTCCTTTGGAGCATCAGTTTAGTGGATCCACACCAGCTAGTGTCGGTACCCTTGGTAAGGTACAGACACCCTTCCAACTGGGCAATAGGTTGGACCCCGATTAGCTCAAAATAGGGCATGTCAGTTAATTTTAGCTCCCACAGTCCTCAATTTAGTTTCTATTTATGTTTAGCTTAGGTTTGATTGATCAAGTGTTCAATAGTTAGTTATTCACTATATCTAGTAAATGGTTATACTTGGTCTTGAATTAAGGTTTACATGTTCATGCATTTATGTTTAGATTATATACCAATTAGTCTCCTCCTTCTCGCATACTCAACATATTCAAAGTACTAATTTCATACTTCTTTGCGCTATATTCTCTCATAATATAGGTTTTGATGCTTAGTACTCGGACTGCACTTAACACATTCCTGTCCACACAATTACATCCTTGGTGAGCCCTCATCAGTCAAGGACTAGCTATAATTTTTTTATTCCCAATATTTTACATTATTTTAGTCAGTTAGAGTTAGTTGGTGACCTGTCCCAACATCTCATCAAGATTTAGAGGCTTTCAGAAAGACAGTCAGTTAGACGTACTGTAAGTTTCATTGATTATCTCAAAAAGTATTAATCTTTACTTTATTTCTATTCAAAATCAGTTTATTTCAGTTACCTTCCGCTCAGTATTATGTTACTTTCCTTCTGTAATCATAGTTTATGCTAGGCCATGTGTTAGTGACGATAGGCGTATTTACACGCCTAAAGTACTATAATTTACCCATATTTTAGCTAAGTTTTGAGGACAAAATATATAATTCATGCACTTTTAGTCCTTTTTCCTGTAAGTGAGATAACAAACGTGATTAGCAAGTTTTCAGGTATAAATGATGCAGATTTCAGCATATTATGGATAACTTGACGCCCAAGGAAGCTTCACGAAAGAAGGAAGGGAAAGCTTGGACGCCAAGGACCAAAAGTGACGCATGGAATATCTGTCCCGGGCAAAAACAACATTTCCAAAGACTTTGGGGATCAGCAGTAACTTATTAGGATTAGGATAATGATGCAGTAATCTAGTAGGACTAGGATAAGTAATGTAGTAGCTTAGTAGGAATAGGATATGGGTGTTATAAATACCCTATTTTGCTGAAGTTTTTATTATTAAAATTCTCATTAATCTTAATACAACTCTTTCAATTAATTACTTTCTCTTCATCTATTCAATTCTTAATTTCCACAACAAGAGAACCGCTATTCTAAAAGGGAATTCATTCCTAACGCCATACCAAACCCTACTACACGTGAGATATTTATTTTTGTATAATGATAAAGTCTATTGTGATTTCCGTCGCACTCATGAATAGCTAAACTTCTCTGTTGGGGTTATGGAAGCCTTATGAGATACTATCTATTGCTATGAGTTTGTAAGTTCGTGACTCGTATGATGCTTATATCATTATTCTCTTCATGTTAATGCAAATTCTTGTGGTTGCAAACGCATAGAATACGCCAGTATAACATTAACTTGTTCGGAAGAAAAGTTATATGTCTGGAAAAGAGATAATGTCAAGGTAATAGGGCACCAACCCCTGTTAAAAAGTTAGTGCCGTAACTGGATTAACCTCTTGGAGAGTTCGTACCGTTAGACATGCTTTAAGATCGAAAGAGTTAAAGTGAAATAATCCTTGATGGTCGAAAGATTCCTGGATTTATCATAGAATACAACTCTCTATAAGCACATGCATGTCTGAATTCCGCATAACTCATAGCCAATAGAGACGTATAACTCATAAGGTGGACATAACCCCAACTCTCAATTCTCATTGGTTAAACATCTTACTAAATATTCTTTCTTTTTACTTTGCTATTTTTCTGTTTTTACTCTATTATTTTGTTTATAGTATTGCACGCTACCAAATCCCCCCTTTTTTGAGACTTGCACCAAAAGTCTAATAATCTTTGCTTACTTAGTGACTAAGTATTCTCTGTGGGATCGATACCCAACCCAGTTGGGTTCTATATTTGACAACGACCGCTTACACTCTTACGAGAGTTGTAGTTTGAGCGTTATCAAAAATTGGCGCCACTGCCGGGGAATACGGTTGTTAACTAAGTCCGTGATAATTACTAGACCCTTTGGTCAAAGTTTCTAGTACTTTACTTTTAGTTTTTTTTTGTTTTCTGCAGGTTTTTAATCAGTGCATGCCCAATACTCGAAGTTCTGGTCAACCGTTATTACCTATCAATCCTGAACCACAACGTATTGGCAGAATGGAGGCACAACACGAAATCGAAAGGATGGCTGCTCAACAGGAATAGGCTAGACTAGCTGCTTTGGCTGCCGCTCAAGTGCATCAACAGAATATTGATAACCCTGGACGAGTAACAAATTTTGACGATGAGGATCTAGGTGATGACGAGTTACTAAACCCTAGGCGTGATGCTGAGATAGTAACACCTGCTAACAGAAGAGATCGCCAAGCTAGGTTTAGTCATGAACGCCGACCCATGCAACCAGCATTCGATGATGATGATGATGATCTTGATGGAGCCGGAGCCACAGGAGCCATTATTCCTCCACCATTGGCACTCGGAGCCATGTTCAACATCACGAGCACCATGATTCAGTTATTGCAACTCAAAGGATTATTTGGTGGACTAGCAGGCGATGATCCGAATATGCATCTAATCAACTTTATTTCTAAATGCAAGTCGTTTGACAATCCTGGCGTTGGTCAGAATGCAATTCGACTACGCTTATTTCTATTGTCTCTATCCGGTGAGGCAACTCTATGGTTGAATGGGCTGACTCCTGATTCTATTACAAATTAGAGGCAATTGAAAGACGCTTTCCTAGATAGATTCTTTCCGCCATCCAAAAGAGCACAGTTGAGAGATGAAATCAGCAACTTTCGTCATCTTCCAACTAAAGCCCTTCATGAAACATGGGAGAGATTCAAGAAGAAGCTTATGAGGTGCCCAAACCATCATATGACCAATGTCCACCTAATGGAGATACTATACAGAGCCTTGAATTCAATAACGAAACCAGTGGTGGATAATGCGGCTGGAGGATCATTCATGGACCTCACCTTTGGTCAGGCAAGCAATATGCTAGATCAGATGACGAAGCAAAGTAGAGCTTGGCATACCAGGGATTCTGAGGTAGCAAGCCCCACTTTATCTATTGGCATGACTGCAAAACAAAGTAGAAAAGAAGAAGAACATGATCAAGATATGGCGCACATGAAACCACAAGTGGATCTTCTTACAAAGCATCTATTATCAGGGAAGACCGAAAAAGTTAAAGCCATTGTAGCACATGGAAGAGACGAATTTGATTCGAAGGAAGAAGCCAACTACTTGAATAATCAGGGGGGTTTCCGAGGCAATTCCCAAGGAAACCAAGGTCGGAACTACTATGAGAAATCTGGAAACAAGGACCAAGGTAATTGGAAGAACAAGAATGACAATAGTGGTTTATATGTTCCCCCAGGAAGACGTGAAACCACTGCATATGGGTCGGGAAATATGGAAGAGATGATAGCTAAACTGTTGAAAGGTGTGGAAGCAACCAACGCGGGAGTAACGGAGGTAATAAATGATTTGTCCTCAATGAAACAATTGGTTGAATCACATTCCACTTCAATAAAACAAATAGAGCAGCAATTGAGCCAACTTTCAGCAGCACTCAATCAAAGAAAGACAGGCACTCTACCTAGTGACACTGTGCAAAATCCAAGGAACGACGGATCATGCATGGATATTACTACCAGGAGTGGTAAGGTGCTGGAAAATTCATCCCAAAGCAAGCAAGTGGCCGAAAATAAGGAAGATGATGACGCCATAGAAGCTGACCAAGACGTTCATGACGTCACTCCTCAACATCCACAGTCTGAAAATATCACTGAACCAAAACAAGATAAAAAAAAAGTGGTGGAGAAAACTATTCCCCTTCCACCACCACCTTTTCCTCAAAGATTGAAGAACAAGGCGGATGATACAAGGTTCAGCAAATTCATGACTATGTTAAAACAGCTGACCATTAATGTTCCGTTGGTGGAAGAACTTGAACAAATGCCTGGGTATGCGAAATTCATGAAGGATCTTTTGACAAAGAAGCGGGAAGAAAGCTATGAGTTGACAGATACTGTTCATCATTGCAGCGCAATTGCCACCTGATCACTAGTTCAGAAGAAGGCCGACCCCGATGCTTTCACTATTCCTTGCACCGTTGGATCTTTGAACTTTGCCAAGGCATTATGTGATTTAGGAGCCAGCATAAATTTGATGCCATTATCTATTTACAAAAAGTTGGGTTTGGGTGATCCTACTCCAACCAACATGAGGCTCGTAATGGTGGATAGGTCGGTAAAACGACCTGTTGTTATTCTATGTGATGTATTGGTGAAGGTTTCTTCATTCATCTTTCCAGCAGACTTCGTTATTTTGGATTGTGAGGCAGACTCAGAAGTTCCCATAATCATTGGGCGCCCTTTCCTTGCAACAGGAAGTGTGCTTATTGATTTAAGAGCTAATGAGCTTTTATTCCGAATAAATGACGAAGTAGTTCGCTTTGATGTGTGCAAATCAATGAAGCACCCCAAGGAGCTGAACGTATTCTCGGTAGAGGATGTTTATGTTGATGATGAGAAAGAATTATCTGAAGAGGAGCAGATTATTGACGACCCATTGGCGGTTGTGCTCATGAATTTTGAGCACAAGGATGCTGAAAACTATGAAGAAACTATTGGTGCTCTAACAGGATTTGGGTCATATCCTCATGCTCCCAAGAAGCTGGACCTTGATCTCAAAAATCAACCCATACCACCAGCTAAACCATCTATTGAAGAGCCACCCACGTTAGAGTTGAAGGAGTTGCCTAGTCATTTAAAGTATGCATTCTTAGGAAGCGGAAGCACACTCCCAGTCATTGTGGCAGCAGATTTGGGTGAGCAGCAAGTTGCAGCTCTCATTGCTATTTTACAAAAGTATATAAGAGCCATTAGTTGGACCATCGCTGACATAATTGGTATTCTACCTGGGATTTGTACACACAAGATTTAACTTGAAGAAAATTGCACACCCACTATTGAGCATCAAAGGCGTATCAATCCACCTATCCAAGAAGTGGTGAAGAAAGAAATTATTAAGTGGTTAGATGCAGGGGTTGTGTATCCAATATCTGACAGTACATGGGTGAGCCCGGTACAATGTGTTCCCAAGAAAGGAGGCATGGCGGTAGTTGCGAATGAAAAGAATAAGCTTATTCCACTCAGACCTGTTACAGGATGGAGAGTATGCATGGACTACCGAAAGCTAAATTCATGGACGCTTAAGGACCACTTCCCAATGCCATTCATGGACCAAATGCTCGATCGATTAGCGGGGAAAGAATGGTTCTATTTCTTAGATGGTTATTCTGGCTATAATCAGATTTCTATTGCCCCCGAAGACCAAGAGAAGACAATGTTCACATGACCATATGGTACGTTTGCCTTCAAACGCATGCCATTCGTGCTATGTAATGCACCAGCCACTTTTCAGCGTTGTATGATGTCCATTTTTTCTGATATGGTTGAAGATACCTTGGAGGTGTTCATGGATGATTTTTCAGTTGTGGGTGATTCATTTTAATCATGCTTGGCAAGCCTAAGTATGGCGTTACTAAGATGTGTTGAATTCAACCTAGTGCTGAACTGGGAGAAGTGCCACTTTATGGTTAAAGAAGGTATTGTTCTTGGGCATAAAATCTCCAAAAGAGGAATTGAGGTTGATCGAGCTAAAATTAAAGTTATCAAGAAGCTACCACCCCCAATTTCAGTAAAGGGAGTTCGTAGTTTCCTCGGTCACACAGGTTTCTATTGGCGGTTTATCAAAGACTTCTCCAAAATTTCTAGTCCATTATGCAAACTTTTGGAGAAAGATGCAAGGTTTGACTTCAATGAAGACTGTTTGAAGGCATTCGAATGCCTCAAAGGAAAGCTAATTGAAGTTCCTATCATTGTAACACCAGATTGGTCTCTACCGTTTGAAGTCATGTGTGATGCTAGCGGGGTAGCTTTGGGTGCTGTACTTGTACAGAGAAGGGAAGAGTTATTCCACCCAATCTACTACAAAATCAAGGTTCTGAACGAAGCCCAGAAGAACTATACTGTCACAGAACAAGAGCTTCAAGCGGTTGTGTATGCTTTTGAAAAGTTCCGTGCTTATTTGTTGGGAACCAAAGTGGTAGTTCATACTGATCATGCAGATCTGACATATCTAATGACAAAGAAGGATGCAAAACCAAGGCTAATTCGATGGGTATTGTTGCTGCAAGAATTTGATTTCGAGGTAAAAGATAGAAGAAGTTGCGAGAACCAAGTGGCTGATCATCTATCTAGACTCGAGAACGAGCATATAACGCAGCCTGATCTTGAGATTGATGACGCATTCCCTGACGAACAGATCTTAGCTACAATAATGGAAGAGTTACCATGGTATGCAGACTTTGCGAATTTTTTGGTGAGTAATGTGATGCCTGCAAATCTATCTTTCCATCAAAAGAGGAAGTTCATGCATGATGTAAAACACTACTTTTGGGATGAGCCATATTTGTTTCGACCATGCACGGATGGTGTTATCAGGCGATGCATATACCATGTAGAGGTGCCGAATATATTGGAAGCATGTCATACTTCCCAAGTTAGGGGACATCACGCAGGTAATCAGACAACAAGGAAGGTATTGCAATGTGGTTACTATTGGCCTTCGATATTTAGAAATGCCTACGAATTTGTGAGAAGATGCGACCAATGTCAGAGACAAGGATCAATTTTGAAACACCATGAGATGCCCATGACAAAAATTCTTGAAGTTGAGCTATTTGATGTATGGGGTATTGATTTCATGGGCCCATTCGTAAATTCGTTTGGAATGAAATACATCCTAGTCGCTGTAGATTATGTTTCAAAATGGGTCGAAGCAGTAGCATTGGCCGACAATGAAGGAAAGCGTGTTGTAGCATTCTTGAAGAGAAATATCTTCTCTCGCTTTGGAGTACCACGTACTATCATAAGCGATGGAGGATCTTACTTTTGCCACAAGCTGTTCAAATCCGTGTTGGCCAAATATGGTGTCAAGCAACATAAGGTAGCGACACCTTATCACCCATAAACTAGTGGACAGGTAGAGGTTTCCAATCGAGAGATCAAGCAAATCCTTGCTAAGACTGTAAATGCTAATAGGAAGGATTGGTCTCGGAAGCTGGACGATGCACTATGGGCTTATAGGACTGCATTTAAAACACCAATTGGCATGTCCCCGTACCAACTAGTTTATGGAAAGGCCTGTCACTTGCCCATTGAGCTCGAGCATAAAACATTGTGGGCGTTAAAGCAACATAATTTGAATTGGGATGATGCCATGAATCTAAGATTGGAGCAGCTGAATGAGATGGATGAATTCCGTCTACATGCATATGAAAGATCAGACCTTTACAAGGAACAGATGAAAAAGTATCATGATCAGCGGATTGTTCAACAAAACTTTCAAAAGGATGATATGGTACTTCTTTTCAATTCCAGACTGAAGCTATTCCCAGGTAAGTTAAAGTCCAAATGGTCTGGTCCGTACAAAGTTAACCAAGTCTACTCGTCTGGAGTAGTTGAGTTAGAAGACAATAATGGTGCTGTCTTTAAGGCGAATGGCCAACGAGTAAAACCATATATCGGTCCTCTTGACTCGATAAACTATATGTCCACCATCTACCTCGACGAAGTCTAAGTACTAGAGATAACTATGTCATGCCGCGACAATAAATCAAGCGCTAGATGGGAGGCAACCCATCGGTTTTCATTTTTTTCTTTCTTTCGTTCTACTACGTGTTTGCTTTTGATAAGTAAAAATCCAAAAAGAAGAGTCGTTCCACGACCAAAACTAAGGCGCTTGATAGGAGGCAACCCATCGTTCTAATCGTTTTTGTTGCTTTTGAGTAAGTGTAGGTGCAAGAGGTGTAAATGAGGAGATTGAGTTCAAATCTTGATTTGGAAGAATTGCATGTTCAAGGTGGTAAGTTAGGATTGAAGAAGCAAAAGGCTATGGGTTGGGCATTGCCTATGAAAATATAGGCAAAGAACAAGGCAAGGCCTATGTAAATCTAGGCCACGAACAAGGCAAGGCCTATACTATGGCCTAAGCTCTCGGAATCTAGTGTGCCATAGCATAGGCGCCGGCCATGCCTAAGTGTGCCATAGCATAGGCGCCGCCTATGAAAAAGCATTTTGTCTCTGAATGTCATGTGCCATGGAATAGGCGCCGCCTATTCCTAACAATGCCACGGCTTAGGCGCCGCCTATGCTCAACAATGCTTTGCAAAAGGCGCCACCTATGCCAAGCATAGGCAAAGCAAAAGGCGCCGCCTATGGTCACTTTTGGTCTCCAAATCCGATTTTAAATGGGTCAAAACCCGACCAAAGATTGCCCTATAAATAAGAAACTTAGTCTTAGACCAAAAATACATTGCAAACCTAAGAAAAATGCCGCCTACCTCTCCAAATTCTCTCAAAAAATTTCCTTTTTCTCTTTTACTTCACAAGAACATCTTCCAAAGGCATCAACCAAGTAAGTACTTCTTTGTTCTTCTTTTATATTCCGTAAGTACTACAATACTACGCCTATAATAAATTGTTAGATCTTGAAGTAGTGTTGGTGATTTGAATGTGGTTGATTTGTTATGATACTACTAAGTGAGTGAAACAATACGTAAGGATGATTTTAACTTGTTTCCAACTTGTCTTTGATTTTCATACACTATCATACTTTTGCGGAATTGACATGGGCACGAAAATTGCATAATCTTGTAAATAGAAAGATTACATGTTGGAATGACTTGTTCATCGAGATGAGAATCATGGTTAAACTACCAACTTGTGAGGTTGTGATTATTTCTAGATGTTATAACTTGATTCAATCTCTATGTAGTAGTCTTGATCAAAAGATGTATCAACCATGAAAGTATTGCCAAGATTTTTTTGGAAGTATGACTGCACTGATTATATTGTTGGAATATAGCGCCTAAAATGTATATCGATGAAGTCTGAGTAATCGACATCGTTCACTTCACTATTCCGTACCAACAAACTAAGAGTGGGGTGGTGCCACTACTGCTTGTTCATTGATTGTATCCACCGAGATGAAGCTAACATGAATATTATTTTAATCTTAGGTACAATGGCACCAAAAGCAAGGCAAGGAAAGGATAAAGCAACCACTTCACAAAAAGGCCAGAAAAGGGGACGAAAAGAGTAAGGCGAATCCTCCTTGCTGCAAATACCTCACCGCATGTTCGGAATTAAATGGGTCTTAGAGGATAAAGGAAAGGAGTGGTATAGAAACAATAAAGAGAAGAAATATGTTCACGTGGAGTTGATACACAAGGAGAGCCTAGCAAAGAAAGAACCTAGCATGTTGGCTAAGATAATGGCGTTACATCTTGATTTTATCTTCCGAGATATGGGAGAGTGCAATCTCGATTTAACACGAGAATTCTATGCCAACTGGTCACCGAAAACTAAAGGGAGTGAAGTCAAGATTCGGGGCCAAGTTCTGCAACTAAATGCGGAGTTCTTCAACTCCTTTCTAGGCTTTCCATCTATTGATCCCGCACCACTCAAGGAGCTGTATAATAGACCTCCGTACAAGGCAATTAGACACACACTGTGCGGAACAAGATCTATGGCACGATGGAGCAGACACAAGGACACCGGTCGGCACAACACCTTTCCATATGCTCCTTTGAATAGGGAAGCTAGGATATGGCTGCGAATAGTCAACTCTTGCCTCATTCCAGGGACACAGTACACAAAGATAACATGAGATAGAGTGTGCCTGGTGTACGCATTGATGACGAATGTCCCTATCAACATTGGGGAAATTATTCGATCTACAATGCGGAAAGCTAGGCTACACAAGAGGTCCCACTTCAGCTTTGGCAACCTGTTCACTGCAATATTGAGGAAGGAAGACATCGAAGAGGAACCGGCTGATCATAAGCTTCCACACAACCCAAAGAAGGTTGACCTCACAAAGGTTAAAGATGTTGAATCCACGCATGGCGTCAACCTTACTACTACAGAGAGACATGCTCGTGACGAAAGCTTCTTCCGCCATCTATATGGCATGACGAGGTTTACCATGATGAGCGGGGATCGTGTTCCAACTGCTGCAGAGCTCCAACATCTAGATTATGACTACCCAATGAATGAGCATGCGAGGGCGATGTGTGGAGTAGGAGTATACTTTGAGGAACCTCTTGATGACGATGTGCCAACCGATGATGATCGCAGAATGCCAGACTCCGACGTGGAGGAGAATTCTGACGAAGGGGGTATGACCCCAGACATAGAGGAGAAGTCCGACTAACCAGGTTCTTCTTATTTATTTTTCACTGAGGGCAGTGTGTCCCGTCTAAGTGTGGGGTGCTGGTATTTGTATGCTACACTTCCTTATCTGCATTTGCATTTATTTATGTTTGTTTGTTTTGTTTTGTTTAGTTGGTATTTGTATGCTACACTTCCTTATCTTCATTTGCATTTATTTATGTTTGTTTGTTTTGTTTTTTTTTAGTTAAATTTTTTTATGTTTGTTTGTTTTGTTTTTTTTTGGTTAAATTTTTTTATGTTTGTTTTGTTTTTTTTAGTTAAATTTTTTCTAGTTAAATTTTTTTCTTAGTAGTTAAATTTTTTTACTTTGCATGAAATTGTTCTAATAGGCAGCATGGTATTATAACAAGAGTTTGTGCTAAAATCACGACTATAGAGATGTTTAGGCTCTAATTGTGACTCACTATGTGATAATTGTATGGTTTAATTCCTCCATCCGTGGGTCAAAAGTCTATTCTACTCCCAATAAAGTTGACCATGTGCCTTGTGTGTGTGAGGATATAGTATATTCTATGTTTGTGGCTGATGCTAGAACTTGCCTGGTATGTATGTAAAGCGAAATAAAGAGTGTAAGTTTAGGAGATGATTTAGGCATTTCTTCAGCAACCTATACTTGTTTACCTTCTTTTTACCTACCCATGGACATTATCCAAGTTAACCCCTTTGAGCCTTTAGCCTATTTTCTTTAACAACCTCATATGTAAGCCTAATCCATTTTTTATCAAGACCATAATTTGATCCAAATTCCTAAGTGCTTTAAATTGTAAAGTCATGTGACAAAATAAGAGGAAATTGGGTGAGTATGATGACTTAGAATGTATTGGTGCTTGAATTTTCTATGAAAAAGAATTGCTATAATAAGAGGTGTGTTATGAAAAGAAAAATTAAAAGAAAACTAAAAAGTTAGTTATGGTTAAAATTGAAAACAAAAGAGGTGAGAAGGGGTGGTAGATTAGAAGAAAGTAGAAAATTTGTTTGAAAGAAAGTGTAAATGGCATAATGTGATGTATTAAAGCTCTTAGGAACATAGTCACTATTTCTGGCCAAAATAGTCCTACCCGTCCCTTAGCCTACTTTACAACCTGTAAAAGACCTATTTGATCCTAAGCTTAGCATTCTGATATTTAGTGGAGCATTACACTAAGGGCAAGCCTATGGTCATCAGTTGCAACATATGAATTCTTTGTGAGAGTGAGAGCAAGGAAAATTGTATACCCATGTTTCGATAAATGAAATACTTGTGAGTGATTATGGGTGACATAGTGTGAGACACACATGGTTGATGAGTTTTGGGTGGTTGTGTATGATTCTCTATGCCTTAACTTTTGAATACGAATTAACCATCATCATGAGTCTATATTAGAGATTGAATTGTTTCTAATAGTGATTAGAAAACTACTCTTTGTTTATAATTACCGTGCCTGTCTTGATGAAAATTTTGTGTTGTTACTGTGAAACCCTAAGTAGATGTTTAGATGGACATGATATTTTGTTCGAGGACGAACAAAGCTTTAAGTGTGGGGTGTTGATGATAGGCGTATTTACACGCCTAAAGTACTATAATTTACCCATATTTTAGCTAAGTTTTGAGGACAAAATATATAATTCATGCACTTTTAGTCCTTTTTCCTGTAAGTGAGCTAACAAACGTGATTAGCAAGTTTTCAGGTATAAATGATGCAGATTTCAGCATATTATGGATAACTTGACACCCAAGGAAGCTTCACGAAAGAAGGAAGGGAAAGCTTGGACGCCAAGGACCAAAAGTGACGCATGGAATATATGTCCCGGGCAAAAACAGCATTTCCAAAGACTTTGGGGATCAGCAGTAACTTATTAGGATTAGGATAATGATGCAGTAACCTAGTAGGACTAGGATAAGTAATGCAGTAGCTTAGTAGGAATAGGATATGGGTGTTATAAATACCCTATTTTGCTGAAGTTTTTATTATTAAAATTCTCATTAATCTTAATACAACTCTTTCAATTAATTACTTTCTCTTCATCTATTCAATTCTTAATTTCCACAACAAGAGAACCGCTATTCTAAAAGGGAATTCACGCCTAACTCCATACCAAACCCTACTACACGTGAGATCTTTATTTTGGTATAATGATAAAGTCTATTGTGGTTTCCGTCGCACTCATGAATAGCTAAACTTCTCTGTTGGCGTTATGGAAGCCTTATGAGATACTATCTATTGCTATGAGTTTGTGAGTTCGTGACTCGTATGATGCTTATATCATTATTCTCTTCATCTTAATGCAAATTCTTGTGGTTGCAAACGCATAGAATACGCCAGTATAGCATTAACTTGTTCGAAAGAAAAGTTATATGTCTGGAAAAGAGATAATGTCAAGGTAATAGGGCACCAACCCCTGTTAAAAAGTTAGTGCCGTAACTTGATTAACCTCTTGGAGAGTTCGTACCGTTAGACACGCTTTAAGCTCGAAAGAGTTAAAGTGAAATAATCCTTGATGGTCGAAAGACGCCTGGATTTACTATAGAATACAACTCTCTATAAGCACATGCATGTCTGAATTCCGCATAACTCATAGCCAATAGAGACGTATAACTCATAAGGTGGACATAACCCCAACTCTCAATTCTCATTGGTTAAACATCTTACTAAATATTCTTTCTTTTTACTTTGCTATTTTTCTGTTTTTACTCTATTATTTTGTTTACAGTATTGCACGCTATAAAATCCCCCTTTTTTCGAGACTTGCACCAAAAGTCTAATAATCTTTGCTTACTTAGTGACTAGGTATTCTCTATGGGATCGATACCCAACCCAGTTGGGTTCTATATTTGACAACGACCGCTTACACTCTTACGAGAGCTGTAGTTTGAGCGTTATCAGTTAGCATGGAGTCACTTGTGACTCAAAGTACCTTGTTACGACTAGGTGAAGTCCCAAGCCATGAGATGATATCGCTCTCCCTTGAAAATAGAAATGGTAGAAAGATCATGACTACTCCTATACAATCCATATCCACCTTAGTTCCTAATTTCTAAATGTTTGAACACTAGAATAAGAAGGATAAGATGTAGTATCCCTAGGCCTTAGGCATGCACGATCTTTTCTTCCCATGGGGTGACCTCTACTAAAGGTAGAATAACCATTCATACCAATTTGACCTTGATAAGAATTACAACAAGATGAGGAATATTAATCTTTGTATATCCACATGGGCACTCCCACCATGACTCTTAGAAGGTGCATAAGAAATAAAGTTATACTTTTAATCATTTTCATGCTCAGAGTGGGAAGTATAATACTCCTCACATTCCCTATATTCTTCATTAGAGCAATTACAAGGCTCTTTATTATCTCCATTGTGTAATACTCCACACATGACCTATATTCTTCGTAAGAGCCATCACAAGCTCTTTATTATCTCCATACTCACTGTAAGAACTAGGATTACCATTCACCTCATATAATCCTTTGGAATAGTAGCCCTATAATGCTTCGAGACTACCCTCTGGACGTGATGCGGTGCAATAAACTTCAAGTGATACGAAGCTAACCTATGATACTGAAAAAGATTCGTGAGCAACTGAGTAAATACATAAAATAGAAAGAAATAAATGAAAAAGTTTTCATTATCTGAACTTATTCAATACAAAACAATTCAAAATCTTACAACACTCGATATACAAAGGAGACTGAAACTAAATACATCATCTTTATCTGACTGTCTATGAAGCCTTTACTAATACTAACTATAGGTAGCCGGGGGACATGATCCACATCCATCCTAAATCAATACGACTAAATAAAATATAATACTGGAACTAGAGTTTACTCAAGTCCTTGAGTCAAGAGAACTGATCACCTGCTTGATGGAAGCTGTGTTCTAAATGATCATGGTGTTGTGGTCTACAATTAGAAATTACATCATGAAGCAATGTAGCCACAAACACATATATGGAAGGTACTTTGGAATGTACTTAGTATGTGAGACATGCATTAATCATGAAAATACTTAAAATATTTCTTAAAATGGAGGACATAAACTATTTGTTGAAATATGCATATAAAACATGTCTATAAGTAAAAATTATAAGACATATGGAAATTTCAAAATCATGAGCTAAAATATATCTGTTAATAGGAAAGCGGTAGAAACATGAATACCATATGTAAATTTCAAGTTAAAGATGAATAGGCTATAAAATCATATTGAGGATCATGTATGAATACCGAGCATGAATGCATGAACATGTAAAATGAGTGCAAGGCAAAGCATAAAAATGTACTGTAATAATCTGTAAAACTGTTTAACTAAATAAATGATAGACTGGACACTTGGTCATGCAAACTTAATCTGGTATAATCTGAATACTAAAATGATATCGAGGGAGCTAACATTTGATTGACATGCCCCAATATGAGCTAATAGAGGTTCAACCTGTAACCCCTATTGGGAGGATGTCAGTACCTTGCCATGGGTACCAACACTAGATGTGTGTATCCACTAATTAGTTGTCCCGAAGGACTAGGGTGGCATGCCTAAATTTACAGGTGACCCCTAAGAGGGTCTTAATCCTTAACTAATGGGCAATCCCTCCTAACCTACATTCTCTACATAGTTTTGGACCTTAGATACTGTTACTAACGACTCTGCCTAACTGATAGGGGAACCGACATCCTTGTATTCACTCGGTGCTAGTTCTACTTCCAACTGTAATGACACTGATACTGATTAAAGTTTAACATGATTCACAACAGATAAGTACTCAACATTAATATAATAATCTGAATATGATGATACAATCATAATCTGAATGACTTGTAACTTGAAAACAAAAGCATGCATGAACATTTAGGTATCAGGTGTTCATAACCCGCCAGAACTTAATAATATATTAAATATAATAACATCATTGGAGTACAGTAAGGAATTTCATGATTAAAGACCCCTGAAACATAATATATTACTAAAATGAGAGAATTCATGATTTTGAGCTTGGTAAGATGTTAAGCTTATGAGAACAACATGTACACATGGTTCAATTTCAAGTATAGCCGCAATTCAAAGAAAATCTATTATTGCCATGAAACCCTAAGAATAAAGGATAATTTAAACTTAAGAGTTTTGGATAAACATTGGGATTCAATGGTTGAAAGGTGTCCATTTATGAACATCCCACATACTTGAATTTCTTGATTTCCTGATTTCTTGAAGGAGAACATGAATTTGGATCCTTTGAAGTTAAACTATAGGAAGAAACCCTAACTTTTTTCTCTTAATAAAGAAAAGGAGAGTGAGTGTTGAAAAATTAATAATTAATGAGTAAATAACGTTTATAGGATTATTTAAGTCATAGGGGTACGGTTTGAGGTAAGGAAAAGACCAAAATATCCCTAAAGAAACTGAATAAAAATTGCATGAATTTTTAGTTGACAACTAAGTTGACAGCTTGTCAACTAATTGACAACTTATCAACTTAGTCGTCAACCTCTATTACACTTGAACTCTCTATAGTTAAAGTTGACGACTTATTTGATGACTTGTTAACTAGTTGACGGCTTGTCAACTTAGTCGTCACCTTATCTAATGATTTAAGTTTTTTTATAATTAAGTCTAATGACTAAGTTGACAGCTCATCACTTAGTTGATAGCTTGTCAACTCAAGTCGTCACCTTCTCTCAGATAGACAATCTGAGATAAAATGAGCATAACTTTCTTCGTCGATATCGAATTAAGGTGGAATTGGATTTGTTATAAAGAAGATTCGAAGATTCTTTATTTGAGATATAGTATGCAGCCAAAATCTTATATTATAGGTGTAATATTTGCTGGAACTTAACTTAAGTTGAAATTTTTACTAAAACTCAATCGGTAGAAAAGTTCTCAACTCATCTTTGAGTTAGGAGATCTTTATGATCTCAATTCATATCTCAAGATGTTCCCACACTATAGAATTGTTCATCACACTTATATTACAATCGAATCATTAGGTTTGGGTCTATCTGTATATGAATGGCATTCAAATTCTAGCCTGAAAATGTAGGGTATGACATTATCTCCCCTTTGGGATCATTCATCCTAGAATGAAGGCTGATATTTGGATGCCAAAAATATAATTACTATATTCAAAATAAATTTCAAAAATTGATCACCTCTCATAACTAGAATTAACTCTTGATAGGTTACTGACATAGTTGATACATATAGAATATGAACACATATATAGGGATCATATGGAATGATATTGACATGACATGCCTTCTAATGAAGTGCATAAATATGCTAAAACAATAAAACTTCAATCGTGAAATTGATTTTTGAGATAACTTGACTAACTATAAAAGGCTAATTCATGCTAAGAGTTTAGTACCTACTTGAAACATTCATGACTAGATCATCATTCAAAACTGTAAAGTGATAACTGATGCGATAAAATCTCCAAGGGTTAGTAAGAACGAAATATGATTTACCTCAAACTCTCATTATCATAACTCCTAATAACAATTAAGGGAAAGTATTCTGGACAAGATCTAAGTATGAAACTTCAATAAGGAATCGCAACATGGGTACAACTCATGAAACATAGGCAAATAGAACAAAAGCTAGAATAGGATTACTATGTCTTTGGCTATGCAACTGTTAAATTTATGTATTAAACACACTTCTCAAATACTTTTCTCAGCTAACTCTTCCTCTTAAGTACTACACTTCATTTTATTCAACTTATAACCTTCACATGGGTACATATGACTACTCTAACCAAAGTCTGAATTGAACTATACTTTCATCATGTTCAAGCCTAACTCTAAATTGTCGGGCACTACATATAACACTATAAAGCTAGTCTAACCCACCAGATTCAATATTTTATGTATTTTCAGAGCTTTTATCTTAAGCATAACATGACTTACCACTTCAATGAATTACTAAAAACTTTTACTATGAATACACTAGCGCACATTGCATTCTTCTAGTTATCCACAAATGTGACATTCAACCTTCTCATAATGACCATATATGAACTTGTAGGCAACCAACACACCTAGGAATTTTCCTATATTCTCTAATACCTCCATCAATAACAACTTTAATTCACTATCCCCAAGAGAACATACCTAGAATTCTCAACTAGCTATGACATTACCCAGGCTTTGCCTCAATCATCATTTAAACTTATAGCTTTAAATAAGACAAGCCTACTATAGTCTTCTATATGAGGGTCATCTACTCTCTCTCATATAAACCATTGTTCATCCATTTTCTCACCACTATTTTAACATAACTTTGACACCTAACAGAGATATGAGGAATACAGTATCGAAGGCATGAATTCGTTAGAGAGATTTAAATTGTTGAAATACATGAAATAATTTGAATCCCACAGAACATTTAGGGTTTACTATGAATTTTAAAAACTAAGCATACTCTAAAATATGAGTGCAACTTATCATAAATTGCATAACATAAGACAAGGATTCATAGATTCATGAGGAATGACTCGAATCACAGAGTGAAGCTGGTACTTCTTTACTGGGATCTAAGAATGAATATGGATATTCATGAAGTGCATAAGCATTGGTCACAGGATCATCTCAGTCACGCAAGACATAGATACGGTGCCATAATGACTAAAATCCAAGGAAAGGAGTACACTAGAGTAAGAATGGATCACAATATCATCACAACTATTATTGACATATATCACAATCTAATTCTCAAAACTTGATTTGTTTCTTCAGCCTACCATCTCCCTCTTAGATTAAAGACAAACATTCTAAGCTTATGGGTCTATTGCATATCCTCGAGACTAAGACATAATTTCTTCACTCTAACGGCCTACACATGAATGCTTAAACTCACTCGAATAAACTACATCTGGACAATACTAACTTTATTCTTAAGCACGCCATTAATATATATCATCCTTAACTTTCTCTATCTTCAATAATCATCATTTTATACTTACACCCTTCTGGGTAAACATACCTACCTTACTAAATACATAATTCGTACATCTCTTATCAGCTTACTAATACCACACCTCTAAGCTTATATATTTCCGTAAAGTAAGAGAATAAAATTATACTAAAAGACTTAACATCTTCAACCTATAACTCCCAACATAGCTATCAAGAACACCATATATTTTATCACTAGTCTTCTTCACACTTAGCAACTTGTGGGGATTATCTATGAACACACGACAATTTAGAAACATAGAAAGATAATGCAGCCCCATATCACCTTAGGTACACCTTTACATCATACCTACACTATCATACTTAGTTATGAAGTAAATGAACTTAAATTCTTGCATACATCATTCAAAGCCTACTATCTCACCTTTTCTATAATTAACATCACTATCCTAAGTAGTCATCATTTTAACCTTGATGATCATGCACTGTTCAAGATTAGATTCTAGTACTAGACATGATTAACCACCACCTCAAACACCATTCTTGCTTTGCAAAACATCAAGAAACACTAGTCCACTAGAACCTCATAATAATAATATTAGATCATAATCTTATGGTCTATCTTACTATAATCCATTATCATATCCTCCTTTCACACATCAGTACTATTTATCCATCTATATATCTAAATTATACTCCTAGCCCTGCAAGCATTGACTAATTTCTCTTTCATAGCCATAAGGAGAACCCACATTAATAATCCTTAAATACATAACACTTTTGTTAATTACCTATACTTTTCTAACATAATGGAATATCATCAAGAAATCTTTTTCTATTTTAATATACCACAATTCACCTAAACTATTAACTCATTCTCTACCTTCCATCATAAAACTTACACCACATTAGCTACCCCTTAGTTAGCACATAAGGACATATCACATTCATCCAACATAATTACAAATATAGATTTATCAATTTACCCTCAGCCAAACACTAACCCCCACCTTTACTTATTTCTACACTTCTAAATCTATACTTCCAACTCTAAGGATGTAAAACCCTAAGTTACACTATCCCTTAATAAAAATTGTATTTAATATTCTACACACATGCACTCTCCTTTTATGAGTGTTATATGTAACGAAGGGATAAAGAGAAATTTGATTGCATCTAATATTATGTCTTAGCTATACAACTCATATGGATGAGGACCAAAGATTTCAAATTAAAGAACTTTAAACACAATTGCGAGCTCATCTAAAGTCCTTTGTCCGATTTCTAAAGTTACCGATAGTAAATCTGAGAGCATCATATTAGGAGAAATTAGAATTTACTACTCATATTATCTCAAGAATAAGTCATAGATAGAAAATTATAGAGTAACATAAGAACCAACATAAGTTTTATAGAGAACAACTTTTCTACATGATCTAGAGCATAAAGAAGGGAAATATTTCTTAAATGCCCAATAGCCTCTTGAAGAAAAGTAAAGACATATCCATACAATTTCGCAAGACACGATTAGAAAAGGCTTCATAAATTTCCTAGGACACTTAGACTCTGTTCTCTAATAACAAGTTTGTAACATCCCGAGACTACTCCCTAGATATCACACTATGCTTAGTACAACAAGTTATCCTAAGCTAACCCATGACACTTGTATGATTTGTGAGAGATAGAATAAATACATAAAATCAGAAGCAATAAGGGGAAAAGATGTCATTAACTGAACCTGTTCAATACAAAATAATTTAAAAACTTATAACATTGGATATATAAAGGAAACCAAAACTAAATATATCAATTTTAACTGATTGTCCATGAAGCCTTTACTAATACTGACTATAGGTAGCTGGGGACATGACCCACACCTTAACTAATATGACTTAATAAAATATAATACTGGAACTAGAGTTTACTCGAGTCCTCGAATAAAGATAAATGATCACCTACTAGCTGGAAGCTGTGCTCTATCTGATCATGGTGTTGTGGACTAATTTGTAAATACATCATGAAGTAATGTAGCCACAAACATACATATATATATGAACAATACTTTGGAATGTACTTGGTATATAATACATGTACTGATAATGAAAATACTTTAAGTATTGCTTAAAATGGAGGACATAAACCATTTTGCTAAAATATGCATATAAAACATGTCTATACGTAAAAACAGTAAGGCATAGGGATATTTTAAAATCATGAGATAAACATTTCTTTAAATTGGGAATCGGTAGAAACATGAATACCACATATAAATCATAAGTTAAAGTTTAATAGGGTTTAAAACCATACTGAGGATCATGTATGAATACTGAGCATGAATACTTGAATATGTAAAACGAGTGGAAAACCAAACATAAACATGTACTGAAATAATCTGTTAAACTAATTAACATAATTATTGATAGACAAGACATTTGGTCATGCAAACCTAAAATGGTATAAATGATAAGCCCAAATTACACCTATCTTACGAGAGAGTAAGCAGTCGTTGTCAAATATATAACCCAACTAGGTTGGGGTCGAATCCCATATGGAATATGGTGCTAATTAAGTTGTATACAGATTAGTTGACTTTTAATCATTCGTTTCCGTAAAATAAATTAGGGGGATTTGATTCAGTCCACAAATTAATGGTTTTAGTTTAACAAGATGAAATACGTGTAGTAGTATTCTAATTCAGAGAAATAGGAAGCTAGGCTTATGTCCACCTTGTAGTTTTCAATAATTTGTAACTATGGGATTTACGAATTCATACATGCATCGTGCTTATAGAGAAACGCATTGTATTTAATAACATAATCCTAGTGTTTCTCAACCATCAAGGACTAATTCACTTTAGTTCTCTTGAATCAAAAGAGTTTACCAAAAACAATAAGAAATCTCCAAGTAGTTAATCCTGGTAAGGCATTAACGTATGAAATAGGGGTTGAAAATCCTATTTTCTTGTCACTACTCTCTTTTTCGAACATCAAACTTTCTTTCAAATAAGTTGTGTTTTAAGGCATATCGTCTATGTCTGCACCCACGAGAATTCAAGATAAGCAAAGAGAGTATGGTGTAAACTAATCAATGCATAATGAATTCAAGACCCAAAGTGATATAGTATATGCTACAAGACTTCCATAACCCTAACTAATAAACATAGATATTCATGGGTAAAATAGAAATCACAATAGAAATATTCATCATATCAAAAACTAGAAGACGATTTTGGTAAAGAAGATGAATAACATTTCTCCCTTAGTGTAAGATAACTCTCTCCTCTCTCAAAATAACATAGAATAATGAATAATGAATAAAAATTCAGCATTAAGACTTTTAATAATCTTTTCACTCATAATTTTCTTTTAAGTCCCTAAACTAATTATAAATGACAAACTAGTCTTGGACATAGTTTCTAGGCGCCACATTTGGTCAAGACTACTACTCTCTCTTGTGTAATATGAAATCCACATTCCATAGTAACATTATGTCCTTATCTACTTCATTAATACATGAAATCATGCTAATCACATCGGTTAGCTTAATTACATAGAAGTAGAGTAAAAACATAAGAAACTAGGCACTTTAATCTCTAAACTTTGCTAAAATATGGATAAGTTATGGTGCTTAGGCGTATAAATACATCCAACATCACCACCCCACACTTAAAGATTTGTTCGTCCTCGAACAACATATCCATTTATCTATACTACACAAGCCTTAGCACCTACAAAGGAAGACCAGATGCTCAAATAGGCTCACGTAACAATTATGAACAAGAAGTAGATTCAAGAATCATTACTAGAGGCAACCTACTATCAAGAATAGACTCATTAAGTTGGAAATTTCATGTGTACCGTTTAAGAAAAGAAATTATATAAATTACCCAATCTTCATCAACCATGTGCCCTAACAGCAAGGAAGTTACCCATAATCACTCGCAATCATGCAATTTCAAACAAAATGGGTACAAGAATCAAGTTGCACTCTCTCTCACAAAGAATTCTCACATTACAACTGATTACCATATGCTTTCCCTTAGTATAATACTCCACTAATATTAGAATGCTAATATTAGGATCAAATAGATCTTTTACGGGTTGTAATGCAGGCTAAAGGATGGGTAGGAACTATTTTGCCTAGAAATAATGACTATCTTCCCTAAGCACTTTAATACGCTGCATTATGCAATTAAGGCCAATCTCTAACAACCAATTTCCACTTCTGCTATCTTTATAGATTTGCTTTTCACCCCTACTCCTTAAGGTCAATTAATAACACTATGGTGGGAGTATGCAACCCTTTCAAATATTATTTTTTACACCCTTTTCACTTTATGCACCCCTATAATAGCCACCATCAACTTAAGCGATTTGCCTTAGTTGAGGTGCACAATGTCCAAGAAGGAGAAGGGACAAAACAGGTTCATTATAACCTGTCCGGGATAAAATTTAGAACTTTTTAAACAATTTTTGCTATTCCCAACCACATCAATTTCACACGCCAATAACTAGACTTTGGGGCATCAATTTCACCCTTTTCCTCTTATTATCAAACTCCTAACTCAAATTGATTTTACATTAAAGCGCTTAGGAGATTTTGGATCAAATTATGGTCTATTAAAGAACGGATAAGGCTACATATGAGGCTAACAAAAGAACAAGCTAAAGGATCAACGGGGCTAGATTATATAATGTACAAAGGTAGGTGCAAAAATGTTATGATCAATGGCTATCAAAGAAATGCATAAATCATCTCCTAAAATCACAATCTTTATTTCGCTTTGCACACACACCAGGCAAGTTCTAGCATCCATTGGAATAAGGAATATACATCAGTCTTACACACTCATGGCACATGGTCAACTTAATTAGGAGCATTATAGATTCTCCACCCAATAATTACATGAATTCAAATAAAACCAACAATCACATCAAGTGTCACAACTAGAGCCTTGGTGATTCAAACGTAATGATCCATCACATACTTATCTTATAATGTCATGTGATCCACAAGAATAGTTACATGTAATTAAATGACTGATTTTCTCTTAACACGGTCGTCATCCATCCATCATCGAGAAAAACACCTAATTATGACTAAATAGAATAAACATCTAACAAGAAACAAAATAAACAAAATAACTAATCCTATCATAGTAGAATGCTTAGGAAAAGGTACTATTTTCTTACAAAATAAGTAGCTAAGGAACTAGTCACCCCACACTTAGGCTAAGAACTGTCCCCAGTGAAAATAATAAGATAAAGAACCTTGCTAGTAATACTTCTCATCCACATTAGGAGTCATGCCACCTGCATGGAGATCATCATTGGATCCATTTTTCCTGTATTCATCATATCATCCACGTCAACCATACATAATGAAACTAACTATAATTAAGATGAGGGTGGGGAATCCACCACCCCACACTTAATTTATTAGTATCAACTAATCAAGCGTTATTGTCGGGTACTCAGACTTCACCGACATACACTTTGACATGCTGTATCAACATTAGTCACAATACAATTCACTTACTTTAATTCCCCTAATTCTATTTTAATGAAGCACTCTTTAAATAGAATCATGCTCTACACTTTCTAACATATCAAAATATACAAAACACAATCACTTTTATAACATCTCCATGGCAAGAATTTAATTCATAATCCTTAAGAAATCAATTAACTATAACATAGAGTCACAATAACTAAGGATTAAGAAAGTAAAAATTAACTTGAAGATGGATGATTAGTGAAGGAAAAAGAGAATGGTGGGAGCTCAATATTATACGGTTTAGGGTGAAATAAGGATGAATTTGGGCATTTAGGGTGTGGATTCTATTAAAGGGTGAAATCCGTATCGGGTTGACCCAATTAAAAGTTGGGTACTAAGTTAAATTGGGAAGGGTATGCGACGCACAAAAGAATGCAAATGTTTAAGTGTGCGCCGCACAAGGTATCACATACATTAAGGTATGCGGCGCATTGGGCATCGAAAAGGTGAGGCAGTGGGAATATGCATTTAAGTGTGTGTTGCACATGTTATCGCATAAGGGTAAGTGTGCGTCGCACAAGGTATCGCACAGATTAGGTTGTGCGCTGCATTGGTTATCGCACAAGTGAAACAGTGATATATGTCGTTGGGTGTGCAACACACAAGTCATCGCTAAAGTTAAGGTGTGCGACACATAAGTTATAGCAAACGTAAGGGTGATCTTATGTAATGTCTTAAGAAACGCCTTTGCCATGGACTATGTAATCTTAGTCACCACACACCCTGTAGTAAACTTAAACTTGGACGCCATGCACCTCATTCTTCATATAAAGCATTCAGAAAGGTCCGTACCATGGGGGATTCTCCCCCACACCCCCATCGAGGTCAGTGGTGGGCTTCGGGATCGGGCCTATCGACTCGATCCCTATGCTACAACCACAAACCTCATTGAAAGTCACAAAATAAAGTCGCACCAAAATTTTTTTGGGTTAGATTAACATAAATTGGGGCAGGACTCTAACACGAATCATACTTAAGACTTTCACATTTGACCACTCCAACTTACCTGCAATGTTCCCATCACTCCTAAACTTACCACCGTTGACATGGCTCAATTCCAAAACAAATTTGGTATTAATCTCCTCCTTAGTACTTCATGCATCTACACTTAATCAAAAACAACAAAAATGATTAGAAGGATGGGTTGCCTCTCACCAAGCGTCGTAGTTTCGGTTGTGTCTCGACTCTTATTTTTGTTTTTTTTTAACATTATAAAATGAAAATAAAATCATGGGTCATCTCCCATGCAACACTTGATTTAACGTCGCAGTACGACTCAATTATCTTGACTACTTAGACTTCTTCAAGATACATCGATGATACCATTTGTACCTCATTTGTTGGATCAAGAAAATACTTCATTCCTATTCCAACAACTTTTATGTCACTCACATCCTTGCTTGCAAGTTTAACTAAACCAGTTATGGTCTCCATAACATACCTATCCTTAACTAGTACATCTTGCTCATCTTCATAGAATATATCAATAATTGAGAAGACACTCATATCCTTTTGTTGTTTCATTAACCAACATACTTCAAAACTAACTTCTTTCTCATTGAGCCTAAATTTCAGCTCATTTAGCTCCATGTCAACTAACACTCTCCAAGTTGCTAAGAATGGCCTACCAAAAGTTATGGGTACTTCAAAGTCCACTTCGTAATCAAGAATTACAAAGTCGGCAGAAAATATAAAATCTACAACTTTTATGAGTACATCATGTAGAATCCCAATTGGCCTTTTTACTGATCTATCCGCCATTAGAAGCCGCATGATGGTGGGTGTAGGATATCCCAAACCTAGTTTTTTGAAAATCATCAATGGAATAAGATTTATACTTGCCCCATGATCACAAAGGTCCTTTTCAAACTTTAGCAATCTAATCGTACATGGAATAGTAAATGCTCTCAGATCAGCTTTCTTTAGGACAATAGATCTTGTAGCAATAGCACTAAAATGATGAAGATTGTCTACCGTTTCATAGATCACAGTCCTTTTCTTCATCAATAGGTCTTTCATAAACTTAGCATATCCAGGCATCTATTCCAGTGCTTTAACTAAGGGCACATTCACAATCTAATGCTTCAACATAGCCATGAATTTGATAAACTTTCCATCATCTTCTATTTTCTTTAATCTTTATGGAAATGAGGGTGCTAGTGTTGGGATTTTAGTTGGAGCAACTTTTACCTCCTTTGTTATGCCTTGCTCCACATCACTAATATGCTTCGACTTAGGTGGTTGTTCCACTTCTGCACTTTTCTTTTTCAAACTTCCAAACTCTACAGGAACCACTGAAGATTCATCAACCATCTCCCAATCCATTTAAACTGTATCAGTATGAGAGGATGCTCCCAATACTGGACTAGACAATATCTTACCGCTCGTAGTGGTAATGGCCATACACGATCCATTATTCCTCAGATTTTGAACTGTATCACTTGGTAGAGTCCCATTCTATCTTTGGTTGAATGTTGTAGATAATTGGCTCATCTGCTGGTCCAGTTGTTTAATATCAATTGAGTGCGAGTTTACTAGTTGACTCATGGAAGATATGTCACTCTTCATAGTAGTCACCCCAAAATAGGGCTCCTCAACTCCCTTTAATAATTTCTCCATCATGTCCCCCATGGACATTTTTCCTGAACTGGTGGGATCATTATCACGGCTTCCAGGAGGTACATACAGTTCACTCCTATCAAATTTATTCTTCCAATCTCCTTGATGGTTCCAACCTTGGATCCCATGACCACAAGTTCGGTAACCCCCTACTTATGCAAATAGTTAGCCTCTTCCTTGGTGTTTGATTTAGATCTCTTACCATGGGATGCTACAACTTTTACCTATTCTACATTTCCTGACAGCAAATGTTTCATGAGCAGATCCATCTTAGTTTTCATGCGATCCATATGCTAATCACACTCCTCTTCTCTCCTACACTGCTCTGCTGATATTACACTAGTCCCAATATTGCTTGCCACCACAAAATCTCTAGTGTTCCAAGCTCTACTTGTGTTAGTCATCTTTTCTAATAGGTACATAGCCTCAGTAAAGGTGAGCTCCATAAAAGCTCCTCCTACACTATTATCCACTATTGTCTTTGTAAGTGAGTTCAAAGCTCTGTAGAATAATTTCATCAAGTGTGCATCAGTCATCTTATGGTTTGGGCATTGAGTAAACTTCTTTTTAAATCTCGCCCAGGTCTGTTGCAAAGCTTCATTAGCCAATTTCCTAAAGTTGTTGATCTCATCCCTCAACTGTAACATTCTGGAGGGCAGAAAGAACCTTTCTAGGAAAGCTCATTTCAATTTCCTCTAGTTTGTTATAGAATCAGGAGTCAGCTCATTCAACTACATAGTCGCCTCTCCAGACATAGACAGTAGGAACAATCTTAAACTAATAGCATTTTGTCCCACTCCGGAATTATCAAATGACTTACAAATACTGATGAAATTCACCAAATGTAGATTTGGATCATCACCAGGTAATCCACCAAAGAGTCCTTTTAGATTCAGTAGTTGGATCATAGTGTTGGAGATATTGAATTTCACCCCAGGAGTTAGTGGTTCTAGAATGAATTCCCCTATAGATTCAGTTCAATCTAAATCGTCCTCATCATTGTCAATATCAAACTGTGCAGCTTGGCAGTCTAGTCTTTCTCTGAATGGACGATTTTGATTTACAAGTGCAACTACCCGTGCTGAACATCTTCTATTAGACGGATCAATTAAATCATCATCTCCCAGGTCCTCTTCATCTAGATTAGGTACTCGACCTAGGTTATCTACATTTTATTAATTTAATTGAGCATTAGCTAAAGTGGCTAATCTTTCATCTTCCTATTGGTTAGCCATTCTTTCAATGAGATGAGGTTTAGTATTGAAGGGTAATAATGGTTCTCCTAAACTTCTGGTTCATAGCATAAACAACAATGATCCTGTAACTAACAAAAATAACAAATAACATAAAATAAAGAAACTTGACTAACAGTCAATTAACACACATAAACTTTATCGACAACCATATTTCCCGACAACGGCGCCAAAATTTGATAGCCCAAATTACACCTCTTTTACGAGATAGTAAGCGGTCGTTGTCAAATATATAACCCAACTAGGTTTGGGTTGAATCCCCAGGGAATATGATGCGAATTAAGTTGTATACAAATTAGTTGACTTTTAATCGTTTGTTTCTGTAAAATAAATAGGGAGGATTTGATTCAGTTCACAAATTAATGGTTTGAGTATAACAAGATGAAATACGTGTAGTAGTATTCAAATTCAGAGAAATAGGAAGCTAGGGTTATGTCCACCTTGTAGTTTTCAATAATTTCTAACTATGGGCTTTATGAATTCATACATACATCGTGCGTACAGAGAAATGTATTGTATTTAATAACATAATCCTAGTGTTTCTTAACTATCAAGGACTAATTCACTTTAGTTCTCTCGAATCAAAAGCCTTGACCAAAAACAATAAGCAATCTCCTAGTAGTTAATCCTGTTAAGGAATTAATGTATAAAATAGGGGGTGGAAATCATAATTTCTTATCACTATTATCTTTTTCAAACATCAGCCTTTCTTTCGAACAAGTTGTGTTTTAAGGCATATCCCCTTTGTTTGCAACCAAAGAGAATTCAAGATAAGCGAATAGAGTATGATGTAAACAAATCAATGCAAAATTAATTCAAGACCCAAAGTGATGTATTGTATGCTACAAGTCTTCCATAACCCTAACTAATAAACTTAGCTATTCATGGGTAAAACAGAAATCACAATAGAAATATTCATCATACTAAAAACAAGAAGATGATCTTGGTAGATAAGATAAATTATGTTTCTTCCTTAGTGTAAGCCACCTATATCCTCTCTCAAAATAATACAGAATAATGAATAAAGAATAAAAATTCAGTATTAAGCCTTTTAATAATCTTTTCTCTCATAATTTCCTTCTAAGTACCTGAACTAATTATAAATGACAAACTAGTCTAGGACATAGTTTCTAGGTGCACATTTGGTCCAGACTGCTACTCTCTCTTGTGTCATATCCCATCCATATTTCATAGTCCCATTATGTCTTCATCTACTTCATTAATACCTGAAATCATGCTAATCACATCTGTTAGCTCAATTACATAGAAATAGAGTAAAACCATAAAAAACTAGGCGCTTTGTTCTCTAAACTTAGTTAAATATGGATAATTTATGGTGTGTAGGCGTATAAATACACACAAAATCAATAATATGAACACTAAGATGACTGTGGGAGCTAATATTTAATCATAATGCCCTAATATAAACTAATCAGGGTCCAATCAGTATCCTATGTTTGAAGGGTGTCAGTACATTTTCATGGGTACCAACACTGGCTGTCTGGACTCACTAATATGTTCTCTTAAAGGAATTGGGTATCAAGACTAAACTGTTGGGTGACCCCTGGGAGGGTGTCATGCCTAAACTAATGGGTGACCACTCATAACCCATGTTGGCTACGTAGTTTGAGAACTTAGGGACTGTTACTAATGACTTTTCCTAATTAATGGGGGAGCTTCCATCCCTGTGTTCACTCAATGCTAAGTTCTACTCTAAACTAAACATATATTGATGTTGACCAAAGTTTAACATGATTCACAACTGAGAAATCCTCAACATGAATGTAATAATCTGAATATGGTGATACAATCATGATCTAAAAGACTTGTAACTTGAAAACAAAATCATGCATGAGAATGTAGGTATCGAGTGTTCATAACCAACCAGCACACAATAATACATTAAATATAATAACATCATTTGAATATAGTTAGGAATTTCTTGATTAAAGACCCTAAAACATAATATATTACTAAACTGAGAGAATTCTTATTCTGATTTTGGGAAGATGTTAGGCTTATGAGAATAAGATGTACACATGGTTCAATTTCAAGGATAGACTATAATTCCAAGATACCCCATAATTTCCATGAAAACCTAAGTATAAAGGATAAAATAAACTTGAGAGTTTGGGAAAAACTTTGGGACTCAATGGGTGAAAGTGGCCCATTAACAAATGTCCTATACCTGAATTTCTTGATATCTTGAAAAAAAACATTAATTTGGATCCTTGGAAGTTAAAATTTAGGAAGAAACCCTAAATTCATTATATTTAGAGTGGATACGAGAATGAGCATTGAAAAATTGATAACTTATGAGTAAATAATATTTATAGGGTTATTTACGTCTTGGGCATAGGATTTAAGATGAGGAAACGAACAAAATATCCCTAAAGAAACTAAATAAAAATTAAAGGAATATTCAATTGACAACTAAGTTTATATATTGGAAACTAGTTGAAAACTTATCTACTTAGTCGTCAACCTATAACTGGACTTAAACATTTTCGGGTTAAGGTTGATGACTTAGTTGACAGCTTGTCAACTATTTGATGGCTTGTCAACTTAGTAGTCACCTTCTCTAATGATTTAAGGAGTATTTTTTTTATGTTTGATGAATAAGTTGGAATCTCATATCTTAGTTGACAACTTGAAAACTCAAGTGGTCACCTTTTCTCAAATAGACACTCCAAGGTAAAATGAGCATAACTTTCTACTCCAATATCAAATTAAGGTGGAATAAGGTGAGTTGTAAATAAGAAATGAAGATATTTCATTTAATATATATTAGTCCATCTAAATTGTTATATTCTAGGAGTAATGGTCATTGGAAATTGACCCATATTGAAACATTCACTAAAACTCAATTGATAAAAAATTTCTCAACTTATCTTTGAGTTAGGAGATCTTTATGATCTCGATTCATATACCAAGATGTTCCAAAACTATAGAATTTATCATCACACTTATAATAACATAGAATAATTAGCTCCTGGTTTGTGTGTATAGGAATGACAATTCTATTTCTAGACTAAAATATGGGGTATTACAAGCCCTTATTCTCACACATATGTTGATCATGGATATATTCATAGTATCCATAATCCTAATATTCATCATAGCCATAAAATTATTCACACAATTATAGTTTTCTATGTCTTAGTCATAAGTATTCATGTCTACAAAAGAAATACCTCCTTATAAACCCTTGTACCTACAAAATGAACAAATAAGATTTGTAGTAAAAACTTCTCGCCAACACTCATAAGATTCTCACCATTGTAGACCTCATAATTGGATTGGCAAATGTTGAATGTTTTTTAAATTCTAGTGGTACAAAAGGTGTCATTTTCTATTTATGGCTGCAGTGGATTCTTTTTTGAACAACTCAAAGAAAACTTCTTACAGACTTTAATCATGAAGTTACAACAAAATAAAAACTAAAAAAATACTAAATAAATAGGATAAAGAATGAAAATAGAATCCAGAACTTATTCAAAACTAAGTAGTGTGATTTATAGTTGTTAATTAGTGTTTGGAATCAAAGAAAAGAGGATTAAGAATCAAGAAAAGAAACTAAGAATATAAATATGAGCTTACATGACTTTTTCCAACACTATTAATCTGTTGGTGATCCATTTATAATGTAGGAATCAATCAACTAACCATCACAACTATTCCGAAAACATGGTATGATTTTTACTTAGTGTGACAGTATAGGTGACTGACCGTTACCCCTAAGTGGTTCGTCCCTATGCCTGTCGCCAATTTCTAGATTAGGGGATAGAACTTATTCTTGGAAACTAATGACTTGACTGACCATTGCAACCATGAATTGCCATCAATCAATCAACCATCTCTAACCATTGAGTTGTTCTCACTCTCAAGTCAAGATAGCTTATGGGATGATTCATCAATAGCTTGTGCGAGTCATCAAGAAAGCCATCACTTGTTTCTAGATTGTGTTCTAGATTTATTGTTGTGATTTATAGTGTAAAGAATTATCAATGAGGTGGAAAATCCTTATGTCTTCCAACTCTTTAGATTAGAATGTGACCCAAAGATTAATTTGTGTGACATGGGGTGTGGGGGATCATCAAGGTCTTGGAAACTCATCAAATAAAGTCGTCAAGTGTTTTACTACAAATTATTGAGTTTTTAAGGTTGTTTAGCTAATTTTCCAATAGCTTGGAGGTTCTTCATGAAATTATTCATGCTCTAAAATCCTTTTGAACTTCTTGGTCCCCCCCTCCATATTCTATTTTTGTCTCTTTCTCTTTTGGACCATTCACTTTTGATACTAACTTTATCCATTCTCCTTTTGGAATCTTAGAATATTCCTTGGTATAAACAAGTACAACAACCTTTGCTTTAACTTATGTTGGATCAAACATACCCCATTTAAATGTTCTTCTTCAATAATATATGAAGAAAATGAAGAACCCAAGAACATTCAAAATTTGAGCCTTGAGAAAGCATCCTCAAAATTCAAAACCCATGCTTACTTCAAACCCTCGAGAACAACCCAAATTTTTATAAGCTATAAAATTGAACCAACAAATTTATATTTGAGAACCCACTTGAAATTTTCTTCAAACTCAACTCCAACAATGGTAGATTACTCAAATCTATTAGAAATAAGCTCAACTTTTAGATTTCGACTTTATTAGTACTAGGTAACAAGATTCTAGTGCTAGAAACTCAAGAAGACTCACAAATCCCAGACTCAAAATTTTAAAAAGACTCAAAAAGGTTTTTCACTTCCTTTTTTGTGTGTTTTTAAGAAAACAAACCGAAGACTAGAATTGTGAAAATGATCCTAAAATCGGCTCTGATACCAGATGATAGGATTCAATCTATTGAAACAAGAATCTAACTACAAAAACATAGAACGATAAATTAAAATATTTAATATAGACAAATAGAAACAAGAAGACATAAATAAATAGAAACTAGTGAGTATATTAAACTAATAAACCCCCAATTCAATTATCCAAAAGCACATAATCTCTTACGTTTGCAACAAGGAAATCTAAACGCCATTACAACCACCTTTCCTAACTAAGATGAAACAAAAGCTTTTCCATTCTCTTAATCACTCTCTCGCGAGTTTTCATTATCAAAAGATAACTAAGGATATAAATATCTATGCTAATCTAATTATAATCTAGGGTCAAATTCTTACAATTGGACCAAAAGTGGCCCATGATCCAAATGAAACAAATTATACACATTTAGAGGAGTATTTTAGGGTGACATCCCACCAAGTAAATCATCACTTGCTTAGTGGTTTGATATTGGAGACGTCAATTTGAGGCAGTAGCTTACTTGGCTTTGTCTCCTGTTGAACGACCACCAAGTTAGCCGTAAAGGCCTTGGTGGTTCTTCACATGAACCTTCAACCCTTGGAAAAACCTCTTTTGGGGTCTTATAAGTGAAACCCAATCTTCAGGATATGAACCACACATGGAATTTCTCTAATGTATGCTCAAAAAGTGTCCTTCAAGCATGTTCTTGTGTCCTTCAAGCATGTTCTTGTGTCCTTAAGTTATCGTTTCTTTGTTCATTATATGATGTCCTTGAAGGATACGTTTAAGAGTGTTGAAATCGATTAGGATTTTATCATTTTTTGAGTCTGATACATCAAATTTTATAGGGTATCATAGTTTACTTTGCATTCATGAAATGTCAGATGAATCTTGAGGGGTTGTACTGACTTGGAATTTTACAAGTCCTTAGCAGGTGAACCAGTCAGCTAGTGAATCTACTTAAGAAACACTAGGGTCACTTGCGGAGGATGCTTAAAAGGTCAGTAGATTGCTAAAGCGACCTATCATGACCAGCTGAGAGTTTCTTAAGTGAGGCTCTCTCCACTTTAGTGAATTATGCAAAAGTGGCTATTAGACCACTTCAGCAACATGTCTGGTATTGGGAGGGTACCACATAAGTGGTATATGACCTCTTAAGAAGTCCAATGTCTGCAAAAGCGGAACCTGGGTGCCATTAAATTCCCTCGTTCCATAATTTTTTCCTTATTTTCACATAATTTCAAGACTAAAAACCCCTAGAGAGTGTGGAAACTTGGGATAAACATTAATAGGTCACCTTCGGTGGAAATGAGATTGAATTAGTCTTTTCTTTCTTGAATTCTTGGAATATTTTTATTAAATTCATGGTTAATCTCTCTATTATTTTCCAAAATCCATAGATTATTTATAGGATGATTTTAGCACCATTTGAGCTCAAAATTTACCCATTCATAAGGGTAAATGCCTTTAGCATAGGGGGACGTGTTGATGGTTTTGAAAGTGCGCTTCCACAAGCAATTCCCATATCAAATTTTGCGTATTTTTAGACTTGAAGCTTAAAAATGCAATATGGGTGACCTTGTTCCCGTATTTATGAATAAATTATCATTTTGATAGTGTCTCATCATACAAAAGCTTCTTGAAAGGTAAAATCACCAATTTAGCAGATGTCACCAAGCTTTCTTCGGTGTCCGGGTAAGATAGGTTTACCTTTCCTATTGATTGGGTTAAATTATAGTATATTTATGATAATGTGCTATATATAGGGTGGGAATTAAGTCTTGTAGCTACATTTAGTTTAAATTGGATTATTTAGTCTATTAAGGAACCATAAAATTTGGTGTAATTGACTTAGTTACTCATGTTTTAGGTAGAATTGCTATCTTATATGGCTTATTTAATATTTGATAATGAAATTAGATACCTTATCCTAGACTAGTATAATTTTCCTTAGAGTGGATTTTTAGGGATTAGAAGAGGGTCATATAATCCCTCTTAGGCTAGGACTATTATTAGCTCCTTGTAGGATTTATAGGTATTTTATATCAATTAAACGTATATTGTAGAGCTCTAAGAGGTAAGACATATGAGGCTTATACTAGGTTGGTACTTAGGTGTTGATGCTAGTTATGATTCATGTTTGGTGATTTATGACCTTTAGACCAATTTGATCTTGATATTATTCATGATATCGGTTTCGGTTCAAGTTCAATAATGAATATATGTGTTCTAGTACAAGCCCATTAAATGATTATATGAGTTCAAATTCATCTATGACAATTGATTACTTGAGTTTCAATTCAAGTCTTGCATTTAGATGTTATTTAGGATGGTTATAAAATTGGTTTGATTCAGGTGTTTATGTTCTGGTAAGACTCACTGTTACAACATCTAGATTAATTAGTATAATTCTAGTTACTTCTTCTGTTTGATTGCACCCTTCGAGCTAGTGAGGTCCTATGTTGGATTATTTATTTTTTTACACTTACTGGCTTATGAGGGCCAGTCTTGTAGTTATAGTTAGGTTTTTTAAGTTATTATTTCAAATTATTTATTTATTTATTGTATTTGGAGAATTATGATAGGTTGACCCTTGTACCTTAACTTATCTTATTTATCACTTATTTTATTATATTTATATTAGGACTTTAGTTTATTTGGCTGATACTTTCTACAAAGTACCTATGGATTTAGTAGTCATATGCAATTACCTAAGTATAACCCCTAGACATCACAGGGTGCTTAGGACTATAGGTAGCCTCAAAGATAACCGATGATATTTATTTAACTCTAAATTCTAACAAAATAAACATTAATACATATGTTGAATTTGAAGAAAAAATATAAACTGGGTTCAGATAAACTAATAATATCAACAGAACACTATAACTTATAATCATTTCAAAACCATGATAATCAGAAAGAACATATTGTCTATCTAGTATAGACAATTTTCTAACTAAATCTGAAGAGCCACTAGGATAGACCCCAGCTGACCTAAAACTAAAAGCATAAGATAAAAATAATATTTTTAACCAACTTAATTGTATCACTCAAACTATGGACTCACCAATTGAATGAATGTAGGAAATAGTGATTGAGATTAATTGTGCTATAGGGTACGAACACCAGAACCTACATTATAAAACAATGTAGGAACATAGACATATATGTGGTTAGTACTTCTACAATATACTGAGTATGTATGGGTGAGTGCAATAAGTAAAGTTGAAACTAAACTTATTTAAAAATTATGCATGTTAGGTATAAATAGACTCAACTTGATCATAAATAAGACAAAAAGATAAAATCTCAAAAAGTTCAAATCATAAAATAATATCTTAACAAAGGTTAGTGAGTCACAACACTTAGGCTCTAAAAATCTTATCAATTCTGTGGGAGTTTCTTAAAACTGACATAAACTATGTGAGCTAGCATGGATTCCAACGTCTCACCCATATTAAGTAAGGTTATTGTATACCTTGCCATTGGTATAGAATCTAAACTGTTGTGATCACCTATACATGCCAATTAGGAAAAGTTGAATAATATATGCCATGTCCATTAGGACAAGCTACATGTCCATTTTGACAAACTGATAATACCTATGGTGGCATGTAGATTCTAGGAAACAGAATGCTCTAAACCTGCATTCCCCTCTCGATGCTAAATAATACTCCCAAATGTATGTTAATAAATTTATATATACTTAAGCTCATACTTCTGGAATTCACCTTAAAAAGCAAGTGGGTTTATAAAATTAAAAACCAATTATGCTTCTCTTTCTTAACTAATAGTCATAAACAAACTTGTGAATTTTATTTCTTATTTGAGATCATAAGATCAAGAATAAAACTTTAATCATGCTATAATACTTTATAACACCCTGGGTTTTCGCCCCTAAGAAAATTTCCTGGATTTCTAGTCTTTGGACAAGATACGACTAAGGGGTACTAGTCGTATGATGGGGTACGGTTCATATGGGTTGGTCATATGTGGAACAATGTTGGTTAGTGGGTTGAATTGGTTTCTGGAATAGATGCAACATGGTTGATATGAGTTGTATTGGAGGATGCGGGTCTTCTAGATTAGGGTTTTTCCTTCACTTAATCTTAGACTTGGTAGATTTACTTGGATCTACGTACGAGTGGCTCACCATGAGCTGTAAGCTAGGGTATGGGTCATACCATGGACTCATATGGCGGAAAGTGTTCCATCTATTTTGATTCTATTTTGCCAAGGGTACGAGTCAAAGGAACAGGTCGTATGCTTTGGGTACGACATGGTTTAGGTAAAATATAGCTTGGAAAGTGTTGGGTGAAAGAGGGAGGCCTAGGTTATGAGTGGTGGGTACAACTCATATTGGAGGGTAAGACTGGTATGGTTAGTCGTACCCCTATTAAATAAAAAACTCTTAGGTTAATGTTTGGTTTAAGTGCAAATGTATTAATATGGGCATAAAGGGAATTGTATAGCTTATCGTGAAGGTTAGGTCCCAAGGGAGAAACACTGGAAACCATGTTTGACGGTGTTGGGGGTCCATGTGACCATGTGCTTGGGGCACATATTTTATATATATATATTTACATATATTTTAGGAGAGTTATATCCTTGGTGTCTTTAGTGTTTCCTCAATTTTTCCTCAATTAGTATGGCTAATACGCACTGGGGCCATTCCAGCAGGAGAGATGGACTCATATAGACCATGGGGTTATTTAGAGAGAATCGAGCTACATAGTTTAGGATAAATCTTTAAATTCTCATTCTAATGGAAAATCTTTAAATTATCATTCTAATGGCCCTTGTCCCTATTTTGGAATGCTACATATATGTATATGAATGTGGTACATATGGTGTTTGATTGGATTTTTGTGATTGCATTATTTTATCCATATCCCTCGAGTTACATGCGAGTGCTCTCCTAACTAACCATCCCTGGATGCTGCATCATTTAATAATGTAAGGTCCAAGTGCTTTTCTATTGCTCTTGTGAAGCATTAGGTGATTTGGTATTCCTGTAGATCTGCTATGAATTGGTAAGCCTCTTTCTTTCAGAAGGCTTGGTCATTTCATTGTATTTTTAGTTTTTTCTCAATATTTCATTTTGGATTCATTTTGGTCATAGTCGGGGGCACGTCTCGACTTATTTGGTATTTCTAATTTTAGTGGCTTTTGTGGATAAGTGTGGGTTTGTTATTGTTACATTTTAGGTTTTAGACTTATAAATTTTCCTTGAAATCCGTTCTTCGAACCCACTACAACTCTATGGTACAAGTCGTATGTTAGGGTACGAGTGGCATGGTCCTATCGGAAGCTGACCAGTTTTAGTTAGTGGGAAGGTTTTGTTCATTGTAATGGTCATTAGTTAGGGGTACAATTCATAAGGATTGATGTGAGTCGTATCGGTGACTCGTATGGTGGCTAGTGTTTGATCTTCCTAGTATTTCATACTTCCAGGAATACAGATCATGGGTATGGATCGTATGATGAGGTTACGACTTGGTTGGATGAGTTGTATGTTGGACAGTGTCTGCTCCATAGGTTAAGGCCTGGGTACGACTGGTGGAAAACAATCGTAAGGAAGGGTATGACTCGTAAGAGGTTCAGTCGTATTCCTATGACAGGTCTTTAAGAGACTTAAGTGGGGGTATTTTGGATATTTTCCTACTTACCCTAATAATGACCCATGACTTCTAATATACTTAGAAGTTTATTTACCCTATTATTCTATTCATTAACACTTAGAAAACTATTTCAAAACACATCATAATTCTCTTAAGATCTTTTGGGGTAAGAAAACTAGGGTTTCAACTTATGGATTGCTTTGGAGCTTGCTTTGGTGATTTTCTTCCATTATTTTCCTCGGTTTAAGGAATGTGTCTCTTCCCTAACTACAATTTCTAAAAAGGCATGGATTTTATGGATGTTTTCATGGTTTCAGTGTTGCATGGTTTGTGGTTTTCACCTATTAATTGGGGGTTTTGTTTATAATGGCTTGGTTATGGTTTTCTATGGTTTAATTATGCTTTTATATGCATTAATGGTTGTTTTGGACAATTGGTTTGCATCGTAATGCTTTAATGGTCTTTGGAAATGGTTTTGGTTATATTATGCCCCCAAGGTGTTTGATAAAATGCTTATAAAGATATGTTCATTACATTGACTTCTTTAAATAGAAATCTTTCTTGTTTTCAGCTTATATATAAAGCTAAAAATGGTCTCCAAAGGTTAAATGCTAATTTTTTATGCTTGTGGAGAACATGGTAGTTTCCTAAGCGGTTAATATGGTACACGGAAACGGTACTTGAGAGTCCCCTTAACATAAATAGTTTGGAAATGGATAATTCTTGCAAGTAAGGTTGGTATGAAGATACCACAAATAATTGGCCTTTGTAATAAATGGTAATTGGATTGTTTGGACATGGTTTTAATTTGGGCATTAATCGCGGGATGTGTAACTAAGTTGTGGAAGGTGGAGGTTCAAGGGAAATCGAAACTGGAAACTCGTATTTGCTGATATGAGGGGTCTTTAATGACCACGGGCGAGTGTCACATTTTATATTGGAGGTATGTACTAGTCATCCCATGGGATATTTCCTGGTCGTATGGATAAACACACTAAGACTCTTTCAGCAGGGGGAGCTGAGTCCATACGTCCCATGGGTGTGGTTAAACAGCAAGGTTAGACAGCCTAGGTAAAAAAATTTAAATGCATGCCAAACACGGATTCCCTTTCCCTACACTTATATATATACGTATGGTTGTATTCATAATGGGCGGTTTTACTTGGTTGTTTAAATGGAATTACTTTATCCTTACCCTGAGATACATGCTAGTGGTCACTCGCTAACCCATCTACTGGAGGTAGTATATCCACGCTATGTAGGAACTGATCGTTCGACTTATCACACATAGTGATTGACTCAGGGAAAAAATTTGGATTGAAGTGGTGAGCTTTTATCTTTTCGGAAGGCTCCATTTCATGATGTAGACATTCTTAGACATTTTACTTTTGTTTTAGATATTGGTTGTGGCTATGGTTGGGGCATGTCCCAATAAGATATTTGTATTTATTTGGATAGAGGTTTTGTGGTACTTCTTGGGGTTTGTATGGGCGGGATCGGTATTGGTGTTTGCCTTAGCATTGACATTGGTGTTGGGACTGACATCATTGGACAATATTATTGGTTATTGCATTTTAGGTTTGATTATTGTATTATGTTTTGTTATTCTCTTTTGTTTGGTATGGAATGGATGGTAGGTTTGGTAAGAGTAGACTCGGCTGGGTCGGTCACGGTTGTGGCCCTATCCTAGAGTCTTTATGAGAGCATTTATGCAACTTGTTATATGCTCGATTTCAGGTTGTCTTAGGTTGTGGAAGGTAGTTGGGCTGGGTTAAGGGGGCAGTCCCCGGTCCTAGGTTGACTTGGGATGCCCATTATGTCTAGGCCCTAGTTCGGGTCGTGACAATTAATTGTTTGGATTCTTAAAATTGTCTTTTGACTTATTTATTCTCGTTACTATCTTGGTTGGATTTTGATGTTTATAATTATATGCTATTGAGATTAGTCTAGGGGTGGTCTCCTTCCCATAGTGGTCTTAAGATACCCATTAGGACCAGGTTTGGGTCTGGTCGGGTTTTGACAAACCGAGATAGTGCTTACGCAACTCCTGTGTTGCATACTCGACCATCACATAAGTCACAATAGGATCTCTTACGCGACACCTGTATATAGGTGATGTATTTCATAGTTGACCCCTGGCCTCTTAAGTGACCTAGTGGTCACATAAGTTTTATCTGGGTCATTTATATACCCTATTTTCACAATGTTTACACCATTTTTGAGACTTGGAGCTTGGGATTCAAGTGTTTGAGAAATTCGTTCAATTTCTAAGGTTGGGTAATCTCTAAAATAGTTATTTCAACTACTTTTCTTTAATATTATCACTCAAATCTTGTTTAAACTTAGATTTTAAGAGGATATTTATGGATTATGGCTTGAAAGTCCAAAAAATAGAATTATTTGGTTTAAAACCCCAACTTTATATAATTTTCACTTGGGTTTTCTCCTATGTGTTCCATTAATCTTGAAAAATATGTTTTAGGTCTAACTATCTAGTTCTACCCTTCATTTTTGAAAAACTAATTTAGGAGTCTATTTTGACCTCGACTCAAAAATAGGCAATATGGGTATCTTCTAATTTCTTTTGAAGTGTAGGTTTTATATCTGTATGTTTTAGTTTATTTTGGGTCTATTCGTAAGGGGATAGTGTCATGCGTCAAATCTTAATTGGGAGGAAAGGTAACAATAGCCGTAAAGGCCCGAGAGCACTAGCCTATGACCTTGTACGTCTCATGCATGTAAATATGATAATCAAAGGTTCTTCCAAATATGATACAATACATCGATGAGAACAACCATGTGGGAAAGCACATTATATATATACGACTTAGTCGTTGGGGCAACAATATCTTTGGTACAAGACAATATCATGATTAATTTTACATTGGTCTACAAAGCCTTTAAAGGATACGTAGGCTCTTATTTAAGTTCAGGAAAAACCCTCTCCTTACTTATAACTACTGTACAATACCAAAATATATAAAATAAACTCGGAAAACCTTGAATCAACCTAGAGCTCACCAATAGTCACTGGATATCCTTGCTCTTACTGGGGAGGTTTATTAGATAAAGTACCTATGACTGAAGAATGAAATATAGGTCCCCCATGAGGGATGTCAGTATGAAAATATGTACTAAATATGTAAGGTTTAAGGTAACTACACATGATACAAGAGCTCAATAGAAATCAGATACAAGTGTACAAATAGTGCTAGTAGACCACCATTATATATACTTGTGTGATCAGGTAAATTAAATTGTTTTCTTCATTTTACACTTCTTACTGCATAATCTTCGTACACCATGCAATACAAATGACCGGTTAATCAGTGGTAAACACATAAATTAGGATCGACACATGCTAGGCTTGTGCCTCTGAGATACCACCCATGTATAAATAGATTGGGATTGTCCAGTACTAGGATTTTCCCCTGAGTTGCTACCTACATATAAAGGTATAAGGATAGAAACATGCTAGGCTTATGCCCCTGAGCTGCCACTCGTTCAATTAAGATTTACGTTACGTAGTTTATTTAGCCTTTGAGATTGTTACTTTGGTGGTCATAACATTATGGTACCTTGGAACAATAATCTATTTATAAGAGACATGTGAATAAACACTTAATGCAACGAAAAAAAGGTATAGAGGAAATTATACATGAATGAAATGGCTAGGAGCTGAAAATAACAAATGGATCTTATTTGACTTAAAGGAGAACTCTTGAGACTTGCTAGTGAATGTAAAACTATAGACTTAATAATAACCACGTGGTAAGGTATCTAATCACATTAGGGAGTGGAAGAAAGTTAATTAGCTAGATGGGAGATCATGGGTTGCCACTAGGTATCATTTTCTATGGAAAAGTTTAAGAAGCTTAATTTGTACCACAAGTGTTGGATTTCATGCCAAAGAATACGACATAACATAGCCTTACTTACCTGTTCGTACAACTTTGATGTTAACCCAATAAACTTCCTTCTGTTAGGATTTCTTATCTACAGTAAAGTATATGGTAAAACTAGTATTAGTAACCAACCAACACATTTGTGCTACTTGACTTCACAAAATAGTAGCCGTGTAGTAATCCCTTAACTTATAAATTAAAGGTGTTATTTTAATCCTTTTCTCCTCCAAATACATCCACATACCATGCATATCCCTATAGGATCCCGCAAAACAACTTTGGCTTCATTACACCCTCCAAATGATACAAAAAGAGAATGGGCACTAAATATATACAACCTTTAGTTCGGTGGTGTACCCCCACACCCTTCTTCTATATTTCAACATAAACTAATTAAACCTTTCCCCAACATTAATGTGGCATCCCCCAATATATACACATAAAATAGTCCCAAATTTCCTTTTATCATAGCAATAAATATTGAACTCATCATCAAGTGAGTTCCTTAATAACAACACATCCATAATTCTTTCCCAAATTCATATATAAGGAGGAAAAAATAGAGTAATCACCTTACCTTAATTTTCTACAACTTATCCTTTTAATTTGAACTCCTCAAGAACTTCAACTTTCCTTCATACATTAAACCAAAGAAGAAAAGCGGTCTCTTAATAACAATGAAAATTGAGCAGGTAGCTTGTTTTATATTATTCCATGGACTTATAATTAAACATGAATAATATGTTTTCCTGATCATCCATGGGAGAATTAAGCTAAACCTTAAGTGTTTTCACTTACCTTGGCCTGCAAAGTTTGGGGTTTCTTCAAGAACCCTAGAAGGAAATATAAGGCTTCTCCTTGTTATTTTAGTGAAAGTAGAGAGAATTTGTGAAATTTAATATTTTTTATAAGTTAGAAATAAAGGAAAATGATTAGGAACATAGCCTTATAAAGGCCCTATTTTGGCTATCTCTTTAGCTGCATTTTGGACCTCAAAATTAGTCAAATTGGTCTAAGTAGGTGATGCACCTACTTAAGCATATCAAGTTTCTCAAAAGGTCAAAGTAGGTGATGCACCTACTTGCTTGATCCATTATTGGCCGCTGTTAAATTGGGCCTTGGAAGATTTCAGTATTGGGCATTTTTTCTATTTTCTTCCTTTTTACTTAATTTGGGCCCAAATAAGTATACTAATATGTCCCAAATATGGTCCATGGACTTAGTCCATCAACATGGTTTATGTAACTTAAGTAGGTGACTCACCTAATAGCTTAATTAAGTCAAGCAAGTACCTCCAAAAATTACTCCATTTTTAGTTCTTAATCCTCTTAATCTAACTTAAAACTTTTATAGACTTTGTCACTTTAAACTTTAAACTCAAATACTGACTTACGATTCCAAGTTAAATAGTTGTATAAATGTTAACTTTGTCGCGTCACATTAAAATGTATGGGAAGCAACTAGAACTCCATCTACGCCATCAATACTCGCATAAAAACGCTTGTTCGTTACCTATACCACAAGGATCTACCAAATTCCATATAAAAATACCAAGTATATTCAAAATATAAGGTGTTATAGATAGCTCCAAATTGAAGGCTTTTGGGACCAATTTTCTACACTGAAGGCAAGTTATGGCTTAACTTTTTTCAGTATGGACTGGATAGTTAATGATAATGTAAAATCATGCTATGGGTATGGGGTTGTATCATGGAAAATGTGTTTAGGTTAGTTATGTGCTTATGAAGGGTCCTATGTGGATAATATTTACTAGTTTTGTGATATTATCTGTTTATGTATGTGGGATCTTATAAGATGTGTTGTCCTGGTATTTATATGGTATTGCTTGGTTACACTCTTTTTGGTGGAAAAAATCCTAGATATTGGGATTTATTTCGTATCAATGACCTTTTCTTGAATGTTTCACTTGATGGTTTTTCTGGATTAATTTGGATCATAGATGGTTCGTTGATTTGAGTGTATTTTTGGCTCACATGGCTAGTATATTGGTTGAATGTTTGATATTATCATTTTGGTTGGTTATGAGCATTACATTCTCATATCATATTCATTCATGAATCATTGGTACCACCATGGAAATACTAGGAAAACTAACTTTTTCTAATAGAAAATGTGACATCTTAAAAACCCTCTATTGATGTATATACTGGAGAGAACATATGGATATTAGTATTGGACATTGATTGTATATAGATTGACGATCCCTCCCGTGGGTTTTACATCGGGAAGCTTTAACTCTGTATGTGTATATAGAGGTTATGTGATGACCTCGTACATCACATCATCGTCGTCATCATCATCATTATCTTCATTTCACTTGATATATCGTGATTATGCTAAGATCATATTTATCTCTTTGACTTGATATCGAACCATCTATTATATCATTATATATTTTTACTTGATGTACGTGTATACTTGTTCTTCTCTTTACCACATGTATTTGCTTAATATGTATATATTAAAACTATTAGTGGAGATGGTGTGAGCTACTATTTGGGAAATTTTCTGACTGTAGGTAATGTGCCTATAGTTTGCGTTTATATTCTTTAGTTTTTTCTTTACTAAGTTGGCGAATGATACCTATTTTGTACAAGTGTACCGTACTCATCCCTACTACACCCTCTTTGTTCAGATACAGGTAGGAGTGCACCACACGAATAGTTGATTCAGGCAATACTTGAAGCCTATTCGAGGTAGCAGTTGATCTATGCATCCTGATTTGATTTCTACCTTTTCTTATCTAGACTATGTCTTACTTGTATTCAGAGACAAATTTTTTCTCCTATTAGATATCCTATATATTTTTTACCTATAGTAGTACTAGTTAGTTCTTTCATTGTGACACTAGATTTTGGGATTTTGTTGGTATCTTGATTATATTTTTCATTTTACTATATATGTGTGGCTCGACTCTGTTCTAGGGGTCTTACCTTCGTTTTTTTTCCCATTTTATATCTATTTGGGTGATAGGCTTACCTTTCAAAGCTTATCACGACAAGTTCCATCATTACTCTTAGTTTTTGGTTCGTGAAAAATTAGTAAAAAAGTATCTAGGTTTTCCCTTATTCAATAATGTAAGAACAGAGTGTCTGATAGATTCTCATGGATCGGTACATAGATGTACATATCTATCTTTGAGAGGCTATAAGATATCTTTAGTGAACTTTCCTTACATTATTCTATATCGTACATATCTTTCATACCTTGTGTCTTAAGTCATATTTCACTATTTTGTGTGAATGGTAAAGACTAGATCTAGTTTTTTGAGAGATTCAGATCCATTATCTAAGGAGCGTGTCCAATAAAGGGGGCGACCTGTGAGTCATGATCAGTCTCGATACAGAGTATGGGAACGAGGATTTACACCATTTATAGATAAAACTAAAGGGCTCTCCCTTAAGCCTCAAGATAAGAACAATGAAGATATAGGCCCTACTTTGGTTTTATTGAGTTCTTCTACCCTAGTCTTAGAGGGGTTACTAGTTTGCTTGGTGACCCTATTAGAGGGTATCATTTGAGTGCACCTGGTGTTCCTCCAGCTCTGAGTGTTGTACCCTGTCTGTGCGAGAGTCTGCTTATTGTGTTCCTTCGATTCTGAGTGTTGATCCTTCTTTTATACTAACATCAACTTATAGTACTCCAAAGACTCGGAATGTTGTCCTCCTTCAGCTTCTGTATTTGTGTATGATGTTCTAAGATCTGGAGTTCAATGGGTTCTTAGCCATCTAATTTACTATGCCTCATATTATTTTGAGTAAATCTATGTCTTTTGATGATCAGAAGATGTTTGAGAGATTTACTTGTTTGGGTACTCCAAAGTTTAGTGGTGTTGTAGGCGAGGATGCCTATGAGTTCTTGATGGATTATCGGGAGAAGTTGGATAACCTTGGTTTTCTTGAGTTGTATAGGGTTTCTTAGACTACTTACTAGTCAGAGATCCAGCTAGGGATTGGTGGAGCTCACTTATTAGTTGTCGACCACTTGGTTCACTAGAGAATACTTGGGAGTAGTTTACGAAGGACTTTCTAGATAGATTTATGCCTTTCAATTTAAGGGATTAGATGAGAAATGAGTTTGGTCACTTGGAATAGTGCTCTATGTATTTCTCAGAGTGTAGGACATGATTTATGCCTTGTATAGATATTCTTATACCAGTATTACCACCGGGTTTGAGAAGATTTATAAGTTCATCATGGCTGGATATATCTCTTTAGCTTGATATAACATAGATGGTGGTGTATGGAGCATCATTTTAGAGTATTATGGATCATGCTAAGATGACTGAGTCCATTCTTCGAGCATCTGTAGGAGGCACAAATAATATGTATAGTTTGGGTGAGTTCATAGGTCATATCTCTTGAGATAAATATTATAGAGGTTTTTTAGTGTATCATGGTAGGCCAGTGTTGCCAGGCTTGAATAGTTCTAGTAGTGGGTATTGTTGTCCAGCAACATTCGGGGACCGTCCTAGTTCAGTCGTACCTTTTTTATTTGAACTGGGTTGTAAGGTTTGCTATGTATGGTGATGAGATTGGCCATGTAGCAAAGGACTGTCCCCGATGTGTTTTCAGAGCTACTCGTATATAAGATGTGTGAGGTAGAGCTTCTACTAGAGGTGAAAGGGTAGAGGTAGAATGCAACACCATATATTTTTAATTGAATTAGAATCATCATTCTAACGTGTATAAACTCTAATCCCATGATTTGTACATGAATATAAGTATCATGATCTTTTACCTGGTGTGTAAAGTGCTATCGAGGTGAAAAATGTTCATAGGAAACACTTAGAGCAAAGTTGAGTCAAGAGCTTTTGTTATCAGCCCAAATTTTGGTATTCAATTCTGCTATGGTCAACTTTGAATGTGTATAACTTAAGGATTATATGTAGTTTTGGAGCTTAAGACCCACTAAATTATAGATAAATGTGCCCTCTTTCCAACATATCTGATTTCTCACTAATTCGATACCTGAGTAAAAAGTGATGAGCAATTTTGTGAGGAATAAGTGAGGGTCTGTGATTTCACTATGGCATGGACCTTGTGTTCCGCAATAAGCAGTGTGGTACAGATCTTACACTCCAATATAAGAAGTGTGACATGGATCTTATGCTCCACGATAAGTATTGTGACATGGACCTAGTTTAGAGACGCCATAACCCACAATTGTCTATATTTTTTCACGGTAAACACTTCAGTTACGTCCTAAACTATCCTATAACTATTAATAATATGAATTTATCTTCCTATAACCCCAATTACATTATCCCTATTCCTCCCAAGCTGTCAAGAACTATAAGTTTACCTTCCAAGGTCCTAGAATACAAGTTCCATTCAATGAAATAAGGAATTCACGTATATGGATATTCAGTGAGGATATCCTTTCATCCTCCTTCCCAAAATACTATTTTATTCATGAATTTTATTAATTCCATAAACTAGGGTTCTATCCAATTATCACTCAAAGCTTTAATCTAATCTCCCATGATATAACATTCACTTATAAGTATGTTTTTATAATTATTCATGAATTATTAGGAACATGATATATCTTTCATAGTATTCTTATGTCCATGCATTATTTACATGTTATTTCCTTGAATCTAAAACATATGACCAAGATATGAATGATATAAGCTTGTTTTTATGATTTCTCAGTACTCAATTTTAATACTAGTTTGATTTTAAGGGTTAATGAGAATTATAAATTTCATGATTCTTCTATGTAATTCTTGAATTCTACCATGAAATAATATTCCCTCATAATTTAAATTATGGATATACTTAATAATATTCCCAATTTATAGAAATATTTTCAGCTCATGATTTAGAAATTTCACCATGTCTTAAATCTTTTATGTGCAACCATGATTTAAATACATATTTCATCAAATAGATTATGTCCTCAATTTTAAAGCATAAATTAAGTATTTCTATAATTTACTACTTGTCTCACATATTCTGTATATTCCAAAGTATTGACCACATATATGTATTTATGGCTACATTCCATCATGATGTAGGTACCAGATATAGTCCACACACTAGGGTCAGACTGTTTATAGCTTCCAAGAAGTAGGTGATGAGTTCTCTTATTTCGAGGACTCAAGTCAGTTGTAGTTATTGTATTGTATTTTTTCTTATTTGTATGTATTAATTTTGGATAGTTGAAGGCATATTATATCTATCTATAGTCAGTATAATAGAGGCTTCATAGATGGCCCATTAGAGCCAGTATTTGAAATTTAAGTATTTCTGTCTCTCAGATTCCAGTGTTTTAAACTTTAAATAACTATGTATTGAAATAACTTATTTCACAGTGATTATGCTTTCACTCAGTTAATTAGTATATATATATAAACTTAGTTCCTTAAGTATCATGCCAATACATAGGTTAGCTTAGGATCACTTGTGGTTCTAAGCACTGTGTTACGACTAGGGGTAGTCTCGAGTCGTGTCATAGTGGTACCTGTGGTGGTGGTCACAGGGATAACCAAATAGGAGGTGGACGTGATCAGTGTTATGTTATACCTACCAGGACAAAGGCAGAGGCCTCATATGCCATCATTACAGGTATTATCCCTATTTGTTTCAGATCTGTATCTATGTTATTTGATCAAAGATTAATTTTTTTCTATGTGTCTACATATTTTGCTTTGCATTTTTATTTTTCTAGTGAGCCTCTTTCCATGCCTATTAATGTATTGATTTATATCGAAGACTCTGTAGTGTTGAATAATGTATATCAATTCTATGTTATGACTATTATTGGGACTGAGACATGGGGTAGATTTTCTTTTCTTAGATATGGTTAATTTTGATGTGATCTTGGATATTGATTGACTGACTCCTTACATTATTGTCCTAGATTATTATGCTAATACCATGAGATTAGCTTTGCTAGGTATGCCAAGTATAGCTTGGAAGGGTGCGCTTTATTCTAGTCCCAAAAAGTAATTTTTTGTTTAGGCTCGTCGCTTGGTTGAGATAGGATGCTATTCTTATTTGGCTCATATTCATGGTATTAGTGTTGCTTTACCCTCCTCATAGAATTCTTTTTAGGTTCTCCGTGAGTTCATAGTTGTGTTCCCAATGGATTTTCCAGGTATGCCTCTGTATTGTGATATTGACTTTGCCATTGATATTAGGACAGTCATGAAGAACATTTCTATTCCTCCTTATAGGATCGCCCCAACCGAGTTGAAAAAATACCTTGGGGTCCGCCTACCTTGTTTGTGATGAAAAAAGATTGGTCGATGCATATATGTATCAGTTATTGACAGTTAAACAAGGTGAAGATTAAGAACAAGTATCCTCTTTCTCGTATTGATTATTTGTTTGACCTGTTTTAGGGTCCTACAATGTTTTTGAAGATTGATATGAGATCCTGGTATCACAAGTTGAGGATTATAGCTTCAAATGTTCTGAATATAACTTTTTGGACTCGGTACGGTCTTTATGACTTCTTGGTCATATGATTTGGGTTGTCCAATATGCCAACCTCATTCATAGAGTGGATGAATTGGGTATTTTAACCGTATCTCCACTTTTTTGATATTATATATATAGATGATATCTTTGTTTATTCCAAGAGTGACGCCGATCACAAGGAGCATTTGCGGATTGTACTCCAAATATTAATGGATGAGAAGTTGTATGCTAAGTTCTCTAAGTGTGAGTATTTGTTAGAGTGAGTCTCTTTCTTGTGTCATTTGGTGAACAAGGAAGGTATTATGGTCGATCCAACCAAGATTGTAGCGGTTTGTGATTGGACTAAACCTATTTTTTCCAATTGAGATTTAGAGTTTTGTTGGTTTAGCAGGTTACTGTCGGAGTTTTGTACATGGTTTTTCATCTATCGTAGCACCATTAACCAAGTTGACTCAAAAAAAATTTCCTTTTAGTTGTCCAACGTTTATGAGACAAGCTTTCAAAAGCTCAAGGATTTATTGACTCCAGCACTTATCTTGATGTTGCCTAGGAATGGTGTGGTTTTTATCGACTTTTGTGATGATTTTGGTTTTGGGTTAGTTGATATGTTGATGTAGAAGGATAAGGTGGTTTCTTATGCTTCTTGTCAGTTGAACCCTCCTAAGAGGAATTGCCCTACCCATCATTTGGAGTTTTGTGTGGTTGTTTTTGCCTTGAATCTGTGGAGACACTATGTTTAAGGAGTCTGTTGTAAGATTTTCTCAAATCATCGTAGTTATTAGTATTTCTTCATCCAGCACAAGATTAATATGTGGCAGCACCATTAGCTTGATTTTCTTGAGAATTATGATTTGACTATTCTCTATCATCCCAACAATGCTAATATGGTTGCGGATGCCTTAAGTCGATAGTCATATAGCATAATTAGCTTGGCATATATTTTGATCCAGGAGAGACCTTTGATGTAATACCCGTGGTTTTTCTTTGCTTGAAAATCATCTCAAGGATGTTAGAACTTGCTTTGAAATAAAAATTCATTCTTATACACGTGGTATTTACATAATTTTCATTTGTCAATCTCCAGTGACTTGGCGCGATGGTGGCACATCGCACCAAGGGCCTAATTAGGGAAATTTTACTGAAATTAAATTACGTGTCCAGGGTTAAAAAGGTCAATTCCCCCTTTATATAAGCTTCCAAAAATGGGATTTAGCCCTTATTCATCCAAAATAGTGATGTTTTTCTCAAATACTCTCAAGAACTCAAGCTAGGGTTTTCATAGAAGGTCAAATTTCAATAAGGTTTCACCATCAATCTTCACGAAATTATGAGCTAAGGTATACATAGTGTTCATTCATGGACTCCTTTAGTTCATGAAGTTCAAGAACACTTTTCTAAACTCAAGTTATGGATTTTCTATATGTTTTCATGTTTTGGTTGCTCATGTTCATGTTTGATAAATGTGAAATTGAATTCTACTCCATGATTGTTGATAGTTTCTATGTGGGTTTAATTACTATAGCCATAGATTCATGCAACCCTAAGATTTAAACCTTTGAATGATGAAATTAGAATTGAATAATGATGTTTACATGTACCATGCCTATCATATGTTTGATTAAATGCCTAGATGAAAAAATATTGTCTAACTAGCATGATATCATGAAATCCCCATGTATGTACAATTTCATGCCTATTACATGTTTGATGAAACACTCCTATGAATGTAGTATGTATTATGATATTAGTCAAGTCTTCAAGTAAATCATGCTATGTCAGTTTCCTTCTATCGAGTCCTGGTGGTATTTGTACACGAAACATTAGCTGTGTGCCTAGAGGCATATCATATTTTCATGATACTCTCCGTCAAGCTATGAACTCTTAGACTTCAGATAGTCTTATGACTTAGGAAAAATCTGCATGATCTCATGACTCAGTCAGTTGTGAGACATCAGTAGTATTCCGTCAGCCACAGAAATTCAGTAACTCAGTCCATGCTCAGTTCAGTTCAGTAAATCATGTTTAACGTCTATTCAGACGGGAGAAGGAATTAACACTGAGTGAACCCAAGGATGGGGACTCACCTGTTATATGAGGGTGTGATTCCTAGAAGAAATCTTTGCGTTCCAGAACTATGTATCCAGCATAGGTTGAGACAACATAGCCTGCTATATGGGGGTAGATGAGGTGGATTAACCTGTTATGTGAGGGTTCCTACCGTTCTTGCTAGAGCTACCTGTTATATAAGGATTACTAATATGTTGTCCTTACCAGTGGCGCGGTATTGACACCCTTCCAATCAGGGCATAGATTGGACCCCAGCTCAGCTATTACAGCACATTTGAGGCATGTCTGTTAGATACTACTTCCATAGTTTCATTTTATAAAACCAGGACTATCAGATACAGTCAAGCAGTCTCAGTAATATAACTCAGATAGTTCTTTAGATTTCAGGACTGTCAGATACAGTAAACTCAGATACAATACAAAACTCAGATAGTTTCATCAGATTTAGGACTGTCACTACAGTCACCCATGTTATCAGTCATATCAGTTACTAGTATGTCACGTTATCAGTATACAGACTCAGAAATCATAAAATCACGTTGTCAATTATAGTTATGTATTTATACATGTATTCTCACGTTCATGTTAGACAGTCAGTTAACATTATTTATACATGTGAACCATTGCATAAATACTACCTCGAATGTATACTCAGTACATATGTACTGACGTATTTTTGCTATAGTGCTTTCTTTTATGTTACACCATAGGTTCAGAGACACGAGTTCCAGATCAGTAGCGGATTCCAGATTCAGCAGTCAGAGTAGAAGTGAGTCCTCTTCCTTCGAGGACATAATGATTTTCTAGTATCTCATTGATTAGTTTATTAGTTGGAGTTAGTTGGGGACATGTCCCATCAACTCCTTATTCAGATTCTTCAGATAGTAGAGGCTTTCAGACTAGATGTAGACTAGATACAGACTATCATGTTTTAGACTTCAGTTTTGTTTTGGGTATTCTATTACCCCACACAGATGTTACATTATTCAGTTATGTTCATGATCGAACCTTATGGCCTTTTAGTGCATGTTTCAGCATTAATATGTTATCTTATGTAGTATACAGGTACGAATATCAGTCATGGGTTAGCTTGTGGTCTTTCGGGGTCATGATAACTGTGTAACATTCTGGTTCAGCAAATTAGGTCTTTACATTTGGCCCTAGAGGTTGTCTTTAGCTAACCAGATTGTTAGGCTTGATGTTTCAACACCTTGGTGTGTTTAGGCATTCGTGGAGGTTAGGTCTTCTTTGATGGAGCAAATTTGGGCTTATCAGTTTGACTATGTAGGGTTGAGAGTGATTTGGGATAAAGGGCTGAGGGGTGAGGCTAAGAAAGCCTCGCTTGATATAGATGGCGCTTTAAGGATTAGGGTCCAGGTTTATGTGTTGAGACTAGGTGACTTGATTAGACCGATTTTGGAAAAACTCTTTTTTCAAAATATTTTATCCATTTGCGGGTGACTAAGATACATTGTGGTTTGAGATAACATTGCTAGTAGGGTGTTATTGGAAAAGATGTAGAAGATTTTGTAACTTGTTGCCTATGTATGATACAAGTAAAACGGGCATCAATGGTTTTGATCATACAACTCGAGGACAACATAAAGAGGTCAAAGACATGGTCGCCCTAAGGATCCAAGAATGTGCTTGGAGGCCTGTCTTTGATCTTCTAATTAAACAATTTCATGTTTGGAAGATATCTTGTAGCCGAGGAAATCCATGACTGAAGGAATACGGAGATCCCATGTGGGTCATTTCCAAAATAGCCTCTTTTGGGCAATTTTTGTAGTAGGCTATTTATGTTAAGGAGAATACTATAAATAGATGCCTTAGACGTTTAATTTGATAGCTTTTGATGAATTGTGAATGTAAACTCTATTGAGAGCATAAGGCCTGCTTGAATTAGGTTGTGTTGATACTCTGTTTGGAAGCATGGGTTTCTTGGGAATCTATTCCCTTGAGGTCTACATAGGAGTTAGGTTCTCATGGTAATATTAAGGAAGGTCATTGGATTTGATAAATCTTTCGGTTGTCCTTTTTTTCATTTGTGTCTATCTATATATATTTATGTCCCTTTTATATTTTACGTGTTTATCACATTTGGAAAACCTCTCCCGATAATTGGAGAAGTAGAAATCCATTCCTATGGGCCTGGAACTGTGACGAATAGGGATGGTGGAATGTTAGCAAGCTGCACCTAAAGATATCACTATCTCCATCGCTATATCCAAACGAATCCCAGGGAATGTAAGCAAAAATTTTATTGGTTGCTTCTTTTATTTTTTGGTTTGCATCATTTTGGTATCATATCCATGCTTTATTTCATTTTACGAAGTCAATCTTGAGTCTCGTTGTGTTGAAAAATTGAAAAGTCACAAAAACATTATTATTCCCATTTTTAGCCCTAGGTCAAATTTTGAGTTTTTGATTTTGTTAATTTTTTGTGTTTCTAGTGTTAGAATTGTGTTCCCTAACACTATAGGAGTTGGAATTTAAAGTTTGAGCTTAAACAAAGGAAATTTGAATGACCTACAATTGTTGGGGCTTGATTTGAAGAAATTTTGTGGTTGGTTCTCAATTTCGGACTGTGGTGGTGAAATTTTGTGCTTAAAAATGTGGGTATTGTGTTTGGAAGGTTGAAGTGAGCTTGGATTTTGAATTTTATCAAATTTTTGGGTCATTTCCTTGAGGGTCAAAATTGAGTTTTCTTATATTCTTCATAATCTTCATATACTGTTAAAGACGTGCATTCAAAAAGGTTGTGTTTGATCCTAAAAGAAAAAGAGAGAAGAGTGTGGTACTTGTTTATTCCCAAGAATTTTCCATTCTTCAAAAGAGAGAAAAGGATCAAGTAGCATCAAAGAGGAATATACCTAAGGAATAGACAAAAATAGAGTACAAGGGAGGGGGACAACAAAGATTCAAGGCTAACAAGAGTTGTTTGATCTATTGTTGAAGCCTTAAGGTCTTGAATAATCTCCTAAGAAGCTTTCAAGATCATCTAAAGAAGGAAATAAATTGGTGAAGGCCTTCTACACTCTTCCTCACACATTAAAGAGGAAAAACGCACACTGGTCAAGGGTGACGACTTTCTTGACAAGTCATCAATGAAATGACGACTTATCAGCCTAAGTCGTCAACTCACTGGCAAGTTATCACACCAAGTCGTCCACTACACTGCCTAGAGGTGATGACTACTAACTAGTCGTTAGTCTTATTCATCTACTCAGTGACAAGACATCAACCTAGTCGTCACCTAAAGGCATCCCACCCCATCCCCACCCCTTTGTGCCTATGGTTGATGATAAGGTTGACAAGTTATCAACCAAGTGACGACTACCTTCCTAGTCGTCAACCGAGCCATCAACTTGGACTGAATTTTTGTAAGCTCAACTTTTGATTCTTAGTTTCATTTCCCTTATCCTTAATCATCTTTTACTTCATTCTAACTCCAATTAACGACTAGTAATCAACCTACTTAGTTGTGAATAAGTTTTTGTGTCCTTTTCTTTCATCATCCTATTTCATTCTACCTTTTCTTTTTTAATTCGTTGTTAGTTCTTGATTTAAGTCCGTAGACAAATTTTATCTGAGTCTTTAAAAAAAGAATCTATGCTAATCTCAATCACCAATTGGTACCAAGCATTCTCATTGAGGTACAAAAAATCTATCAATACTTGTGACACCAATTGAGTGAAAACAAAGGCGTGAACCTTGACAGCTTGTGAAGTTTATTTCTTAACTTTAACTTGTTTGTTAATTTTCTTAGTATTTTTTATTAGGTAAAATGGCAACTAGATATGATAACCAATATACTTCAGGAGAGATAAACATGGAAGCTTTGATGGAAGACATAATGAGTGTGAAACAAGATGTAAATCAAAGATTAGAAGGCTTAGAGAGCTCTCTTTCAAGAAAGACGGACACCTTGGAAGTCTGTCTGATCTCCACCACATCCACTCCTCAAAACTATCTTTCTTCCTCTAGTGGTCATGATCACAATACCTCCAGTACTATAACTATGAAAACTCTTCACCAAATGCTCCATCTCCCAATACAAGTACAAGAACCTACCCTCCAAGCCTCTACATATACAAACAATTGGAATCCCGTTCGTCCACAAAAACCCCGATTCAACTAAGTCCACCAACAATCTCCACACAACCAAGTACCACACATATAAACACCCCAAGGACTACATAGATCCCCATTTAACGAAAACTAACCTCCTCAAATTCTTGCTAAGCACAACCAACAAATCCAAATTAATGACGTGGGAAGTGAGAAACCTTTTGGAGGAGGTGAAGAGTTAGATAAAGTGGCTCTCTTTATGGAATTTGTATGAAATAGAAGAGGATATCAAGGAGGAGAAAATAAAGGATGATGAGGAAGATTTAGTCTAGTTCTACATGGAAGGGGGAATTTGGGACTCCATCCCCAAGTTCAAGAAGATCACCAATGGGATGAATGAGGAAATATGGGTAGAGACACAAGTCAAAACTACATCAATATCACTCTTATTACCTTCACAAGAACTAGTGATCCATCATTCTACCTTGATTGGGAAGTACAATTCAATAGAATCTTCTAACTCAAAGAGTTAATTGGACATAAGAAGGTCGCTCCTATAATTGCTCAATTTTAAGGGTATGCTTCTACTTGAAGGGAGACTAAGAGAGTGTAATAAAAAAAATGGTAATCCAGCATTCCAGATTTTGATAAATTGAGGGAACTTATGAGAGAGAGGTATGTAACAGAAAGGTTAAAAAAAGAGAAATTAACCAAGATCTATAACTTGGGATAAGGAAGTAGAGGTGTGGAATACTATTATGAGGAGTTCCAAAACTTGATTCTTTATCTTGAGATTATTGAACCACCAAATCATTGTATGGCTCAATTCAAAGGTTTGTTGGAATATGATATTTCTTCTCAACTAGTTGTCTACTAGTTTAAAGAAATAGAAACCCTTGTTGAAGTAGCCATTGAGGCTGAACGGAATAATAATGCAAAAAAGTCCTTAAATAATGGTTAAAATCCTTCTACTTTGATTATACCCTTAGTTTTTCCAACATGTGATGATTTCTTTGGAATATTGTTAATGGGATTAACTTAGGAGAATTTATTGATGCTTATCATAGCCAACTCTTTTGCCCTTCCAATGTTGACTTCTCTTCTTTTGTCTTGAAGGATGTTTAATTATATGTGAAATGGGTGTTTCCTTTGCATGATGATATGATTGATTGTTCTAAGTATAACCCTCATGTCATGATGATATCGTGTTTTTTTATCTTTCTTTTGGTTTTGCAAGGTTTGGGTTCGAGGATGAATTCTTTTCAAGAAGGGGAGGAAGATACAAGTTAAATAGGCATCAATGTTTTTGTTCACATAACTCTAGGTCAACATAAAGGTGTCCAAGACATGGTTTCCCTAAGGATCTAAGAATATGCTTGGAGGTCCATCTTTGAGCTCCTAATGAAACAATGTTATTTTTGGAAGATCGCTTGGAGCTGAGGATAGCCATGACACGAGGAATAAAGAGAGCTCTCGTGGATTATTTCCAAAATAGCAACTATTGGGATATTTTTGTAATAGGCTATTTATTAAATGTCAAATACTATAAATAGATTCCTTAGACATTTCATTTGATAGCTTTTGATGAATTATGAATGTAAACTCTATTGAGTGTGTGAGGAAAGCTTGTATTAGCTTATGTTTTTGTTTTAAAAACATGGGTTGCTTGGGAATCAATTCCCTTTAGGTCTACATAGGATTTAGGTGCTCGTGGTAATATTAAGGAAGGTCGTTGGATTCAATACATCTTTCAGTTTTCCTTTAGCTTATTATTTATTTCTATCTATCTTTTTATCCATTTTATCTTTCACAAGTTTTACTTATTTTCCATTGTTTTTCCTTCGTTTTCACGTGTTTTCTACTTTTGTATTTTGGTTCATATCTATGTTGCCAGCAGGTGAAGGTCGAGCATTAGAGACCTGGTAGTTTGCTTCAGAGGTTACACATTTCCAAGTGGACAAAGGAATCGATCACTATGGATTTTTTGACTGGGTTGCCTCGTACTTCTTATTGTTATGATATCACTTGGGTTATTTCTGATTGATTGACCAAATCATCCAATTTTATTTTGGTAAAGGTTACCTTTAGTGATGAGAGGTTGGCCCATATCTATACTCGTGAGATAGTTTGTCTTCATGGAGTGCTAGTGTATATCATATCCGATCAAAGTTCAATGTTCACATATCTTTTTAGGAACACATTTTAGGAGGATTTGGGTACCTGGTGTGATCTTAGCTTAGCATTTCACACCCACACCAATAGTCAGTCGGAGTGGACTATTCAGGTTTTAGAGGATATGCTTCCACTGGTGTTGTAGACTTTGGAGGCCAGTTTGAGAAATATCTAGCCTTGGTGGAGTTTAATTATAATAATATCTATCATTCAAGTATTAGGATAGATCCTTTTAAGGCTTTGTATGGCATGTGTTGTCACTCTCCAATTAGTTGGTTTGATATTTTTAAGATCAAACCTCGAGGTATTACTTACTTCATGAGTCTTTGGGTAGAGTTTTGGTCATTCAGGATAGACTTTGAGCAACTCAAAGTAGGAAAAAGTGTTATGCAGATCATAGGATTTATGCCCTAAGGTTCATGTTGGTGATCGTGTCTTTCTTTAAGTATCACCCGTGAAGGGCATGTTGAGGTTTGGAAAGAGAGACAAGCTTAGCCCTAGGTATATTGGACCTTTTAATATCCTTCAAACTATTTGTGATGTGGCTTATGAGTTGACTTTGCCCCTAAATTTACCAGTTATTCACCTATATTTCATGTTTCCATGCTTGGCATTATATTTTGACTGAGTCTCATGTCATTTGGTGGCATTAGGTTCAGTCAGATGAGATGTTTTCTATTGTTGAGGAGTTCATCTTTATTTTTGCCAGGAATGTTAGACGGTTTCTATCAAGATATATTTGTATAGTTAAGGTCCAGTGGAATCATCAACCTATAGATGAGGCTACTAAGGATGTTAAGTCTGATATGCATAGTAATTACCCCTAGCTTTTCTCTGGTGTAGGTATTTTTCTTAACTCTAGTTTTAGGACGAACTAGATTTTTAGTGGTGGATGTGTAATAATTTGATTTTTGGTGATATTTTTAAATATTCATTTTTTTGTGATTTGACCATTTTACCCCTACTTGTGGTTACTTTGTGGTAATTTGGGGACTAGGGATGTCTGGCAAGGTTCTTAATGCATTTTAGTTTGAAATATGTTAAATTGTATTTTTTGATGGCTTAAAAAGCCTTATAGTTGACTTTGGTCAACATTTATTAATTTGTGCATCAAATGGCAAAACGAACTATGCTAGCTAGTCCAAAACGTCAATTTTAGGTTAGTAACGTGGTTGGTTTGGTTTGATGTCTTTTATATCTCATTTCAACCCTTAGTTTGAAAAGTAATGAAATTTGGTTTCAGGAGTCAACTTTGTGAACATGAGATTTTTTCAAAAATCTAATATCACTAATGAATCTAGAGCATTTAATTTGATAGGGTAGCATAAACCGTTTGCACTCTCGGTATTTTGAATGAATCTCGAGGGGTCTGCGGAGACTTGGAATTCTCTAAGTCACCAGTTGGTTCACCAATTTAAGCGATATTTTAGTTGCTTAAGCAACCCAGCTGAGTAGTCTAGATGTCATTTATGCGACTTCTACATTGCATACAGGACCATCGCTTAAGGAATAACAGGATCACTTATGCAACACCCACCGATAGGTAAAGTATCACATAAGTGGCACTTTCTTGTGACCTCATGATTAAATTTTTGAGCAATTTCTTGCATTTCTAAGCTTGGGTAAGCTCCAAAACTCCTATTTCAACTTCTTTTATTTGATTTTATCATTCAGATCTTTTTTAAACTTTAAATTTAAGAGGATAGCTGGGGATTTTGGTTTAGAAGACCTAAAAGTAGAATTACATCTCATTTTTACTTGGTTTTTTTCTTGTGAGTTTTGTTAATCTTGAAAAATATGTTACAAGACAAAAATTTTGGTGTTACCCTTCTATATTGAAAAACTATTTCAGGGGTCCTTTTTGACCCCTACTTAAAAATAGGCAATATGGATATCGTTGGCTTTCTTTTAATGTGTAGGTCCTATATTTGTGTGTTTTAGTTGATATTAGGTCTACTCGTAAGGGGATAGCACCAAATTGAAGGATTTTGGGATTGGGTTTTTGCACTCGAGGTAGGTTATGGCTTAACTTGCTTCAGACTGGATTGGATAGTTAATAATAAAGTAAAATATTTTTATGGTTACAAGGTTGTATCACAAAAAATGTCTTTAGGAGAATTATGTACCGGTATGGGGGCCTATGTGGATAATATTTGGTGATTTTATGACATTATTTGTTTATGTTTGAGCGCAAGAGTTGTTATATGATGTTGTTGGCCGAGTATTGATAAGGGATTATTTGGTTCCACTCTTTTTGGTGGAAAAAAGCCTTGATTTTTGGATTTATACGGTATCAATGACCTTTTATTATATGTTTCACTAGATGATTTTTTTGGATTTATTTGGATCATGGATGGTGGGTTGATTTGAATGGATTTTTTGCTTGCATGGCTGGTATATTAGCTGGATATTGGATTTTAGCGTTTTGGTTTGTTGTGAGCATTACATCTTTATATCATATTCATTTATGAAACATTGGTACCACTGTGAAAATACTAGTAATATCGAGAATATTGGCTTTTTCTGATAGACTGTGTGATATGTTAAAACCTCTATCGATGAATGTGTTGGAGAAGAGATTTGGATATTGGCATTGGAGATTTGTTTTATATGGGTTGACAAACCCCCATGGGTCCTACGTTGGGAAGATTTAGCTCCGTAGGTGTATACAGAGGATTTGTAACGACCTCATGTTTCCTATCATTATCATCATCATCTTTATTGTACTTCATATATTATACTTTTGGTGTGATTGCATTTCTGTCTTTGACCTTATATCTATCTATCTAATCTATCTTTCTATATTTGTAATTGATGTATGTGAATATTTGTTCTTCTTTTCTCTACATGTATTTGTAATATGTGTGTATATTAGAACTGTTAGAGGAGACGGTATGGGCTATCGTTTGGGACATTTTATGATTGCAGGTGATGTGCCCATAGTTTGTGTTAATATGCTTGGTTTTCTACTTTACATAGTCGGCCTATGATACCTATTGAGTACAAATGGATGATGTCACCCAAAACTAACTTCAAAAGAACTATGTTGCAGTCGATGCAAGATATAGTAACCCAAACCAGGTTGGGTTCAAACCAACAGGGAAATCATGGAATTATATGTTGAACTTAACAAAATAAAGAGCAGTTATGAAAAGTAAATGGGGGAATTTGGAATTCACAGTAACACGTAACCGAACTTGAGTGCTTGAGATTCTAAACAAAAAAAGACGAACACTAGGACTGTGCTTCCCCTGACTTCTAACTACGTAATATTTTTGTGTTCAACTCACTTTATCCACTACTCTGCATGCAAAGTCTGAAAATTTATGTATTATCAACCGCCTTGTGAATGCATTGATAAATATAACCCCTCACCATTTGTGTCTTAGGGCATCTCCTTACTATCCGTTGTATTTGACCCCAGATAAATTTGATAGCCTCAAATCACTGTCGTAATCTCTTTTTCCCAATCTCAAACTGCCTTGTTACGATTATTTGGAATACATGCAATTTCTAAGATCTTGCAGTAGCTTGGGATACAATTAATATGAAGAAAATCAAGATACATGCATCCACATAAATATAGATCAATTTCCCACTTACCTTACATAGTTAATCCACCAGGGTGTGTAAAACCCTAGTCAAGGAAATTAGCTGCTCATGCTTATGAAACAATCTATAGAAAGAAATGGAGAAGACTTGTAATTAATTGCACAATAATGAAAGAGTAAAATCCAAAATCTTCAATTGAATATGAAACCAAGAACACAAGGTCAAAATCAAGAAGTCAAAGTATGTCCAAAAGTAACAAAAGTATCATAATAATGGAATAACCTTAGGGTATTTATAGTAACTCAAAATAATAAAGAAATCCTAATTAAAATGGAATAGACGAATTACGTCGGTAGTGGTCACGCCTCTGGCAATGACTCGTTATGTCTCCTTACAACTTGTTCCTTGATGTCACAGCTCTCTTTAGGGATTTATTGATTATGACTCATATGATCTCCTAATGAGTCATATGATGCTTTTCATTGGAACTCTAGTAAATTTCCACTGCCAAACCAGATAAATCTATTGTCTTAACTACTTCTTATCAAGAATCGTAGTCAGGCGTTACAACTCGTGGTATTCACTCGTATCCACTAGAGCATATGATTTTAGGAATTTAGACACTGGTCATAGTAAAACTTTCCACTACGAGTCATAGTCTGACCTTATGACTCATTGTTTTCCATGATTTCTCTCCTGGACTGCATCTTTGCTCATTATTGTCATTACAGTTGCACACCACGAATCATAGTCACTCCTTATGAGTTGTGGTCAATCTTTACTTTGTTCCTTAACTAAGCTTTTGTCATTATTCTTCTTACGAGCTTGGCTACAAATCGTAATGTGACTTAGCGACTTGTAGGCTGAACAAAATATCAACATATTCAGAGCTTTTTCTTTCATTTTTATTCCAAGCCACTTCTTACCTAATTTTCCTTCAATACATACGAAACATAAATCATATAAGACAAAATGACCTAAGACAATGCATAATTTCACTATTTTAAGTATTGAATATGCCATGTAACCACGACACATCAACACCCTTAACTTAGAACATTTGGATGTCCTCAGGTAAAACACAAAACAAAACCATACATAATGCTTAACATGAAGATCCTAAGATTCCTTTGGCAGTCAATTTTTCAACTTTAGTTTATAACACATTACCTTCTCCTATTTTTACACTTTTAAAACACAATTGTGTATACAAATAAAGTAAAACAACATAACACATGGGAATAAAGTGATGGCATTACATTAACAATGAACAACTAGGCATATACACAAGTTACACTACCTGAATAGATAAATAATCTAACAACGCGACCCATGTATCCTCACAGTCAGAGAAGTCCCATTCACTCATATGGATTTAATGTGATATTGACGGGGCGGTCATGAGATGCTCTCGCTCACATAGAAGTTTCGCAGTGTGCATAAAATGCCATAGGGTTGCAGTTATTTCTTTACCTTAGACTTCAGATAGTTGGGTTAGGATAACTATTAGACTTTATTTGTCTTGTAATGTAGTCTTGGGGATGGTGTGGTGTAATCAGTAAATTTGTAATGACTAAGACTCCTTGACACTACAATAACTTTAGGATCCACTCATTTTTCAACTTTTATTTTTCAATACGCCATTGTTTCTCCCTTTTTATTGTTTTTTACCTATTCAGGTTGGGTACAGTCTTCTATTCTTTTCTTTTTCTCATTTTTCAAAAAAAAAATTTCTTGCTCTTTTTATATTTTACACAATTCTATCATTTTTATTTTTCTACCACACTAACACTACTATCTTTTGTATTCACACCTCTTCTTCATACCCATTTTTCTTTGTGCACCCATATGATAGCCACCCTCAACCTTGGCAATTTTCCTGAGTTGAGGTGCATAATGTTTGAGGAGGACCAGGGATAAAATAGGTTCATTAAAATTAAAATGGGAAGGTGAATTAGTGTACAAAAATTAGGTCTATTAAGGCCCAAATTGGAATAAAGGGATTCTTAATCATATTTGGTTGGTTAATTTAGGCTAAAGTGGACTATTTTTTTTACAAAATGACCAATGATCCTTTCCTAAATAATGATCATAAAACCTAGGAAAGACTAACTTGGCAAGTTTTGGGATTCACAGCAGTCACACATGTACACAAATTACACAGTTGTTAAAATATAAGGAGGGGTGTCATTTTCTCAAACCACTCAAGAAACTTTTGTACAAATCAGTTAACACATGTTCACTGTGTTAGATACATATTTTATTCCTTAGCAAACATCACACAACAAAAAACAAGACAAAAAAATATACAAAACATGTCAGTTTCACATTCAAACCACAATCGTTGAAAAAGGATCACGACAACAACCCGCGGTGGCTATGCGGTACAACCCTACCCCCAAATAAGAAACTATGCATAGTCCCCCCGTGCATGTATAGAATAAACGAGGGGTTAAGACATACTTGGGTGCACTAGGGGCTAACTAAATCATCAACAACATGGGGGGCCTCAAAACCAACCCTACTCTCAACATCAGTGGTCCCAATAGAGGCTGGGATGCTCTCAGAAATAGTGACACCGATTATGGATGGTACACATAATGATGGATCTAGAAGTGGACCTGTACGATTCTCATATCAGCAACATCCACAAGTCCAGAACTCCTAGCTCTAGAAACTATCTCACGGACTCTAATCTCTCGGTCCCACTCACGATGCAAACTTTTTGCCTTCACAACTATGAGTTTTTCGTTGTTAATTATTTTTCTCTTATTTCACTTCCTACCTCCTTCACCAACTTCAACATTACCCATAAAGGTCGATCCTCCAACTACCCAGATTTTTTGTATCTCTTTTTCTACCAAGATCTCCTCAATGATATGTATTGAGGCGAATGGCCTGGTGTGCAACTCATCAACTGCCTTCTTTATCTTAGACTACTTATAAATTACCTATGCTAAATTTGAGGGTTGTATCCCCTGAAGAGATCGACTGATATGTTTCTCAAATCCATTAAACCGGGACTGCATGACCCATATCACTTTTCGAATTCTATTGTTGACCCATGGCTTAACTCCACGCTCAATCAGTTTTACCTTTTCTTTCAATGTATCATATCTCTTCTATACCTCAACGAAAAATGACAGTGGTACTAAATAATTACCAGATGGGGCTATCCTAGATATAAGCGGTCATTGTGCCACAGTAGGTGGTGTCAGTGTTTGGGAGGTCCTTGCTACATCTGAAGCTTGAGGCTCAGACTGTGTCATCTTCACAGGGGTATCACAATTTTTGGTGAGCCCATGTGTGTCAATAATATGTACTTTGTTCAAAAATGCCTCATCAAGAAATGTTACACCCTATTTTTCAGCCTTGTACAAAGGATTTGAGGTATCCCAAATAAACCCCAGATCTATGGTGTTACTAGGTTGGATAAACTAATCAACATCAGGAATTTCTATCACTCCTGCCTCTATGAGTATTTATATTAATAAATAGGGTAATTCCAAAACTATTTTAGTTCTTATTGCTCAATTGCAGATCTCTCTATAAATTTTTCTACAGCTAAATCATAACCTATCATGATTCCAGCTATCAAGGTTGCACGGACAGGGATGATTATATTCTCCCCAAATATGGGACACAATGTATGTCGTACAAGTGTCCACCATGCCTTTTCTACAAATTTAGGGTGATCTTTATAATCTTCTAAGAATTAACTCCTGATCCACCAACTACCCAAGCCACCTCTTCTCCATTTCAAGCAATAATACTGGCCATCCACCAAAAAGTGAACGATTATATCTTTAGTGTTAATTTTTTATCATTTTCTTTCATATATCATCCATGTGATGATCAATATCCAGCATATTTTTTGGTGGTTGGACTTTGGCACATAAAGTATTCTAGAAATGGTCCTCGAGGAGTGTTCACCTAAACTCCTCAGATTATCAAAGCACTCAGTTGGTCACCACCCTTCTATAATTGTCCCTAGGGTTATAACCTATTAAGATCCCCCTGCTATGATTCATAGAACTCCTATACTAATGCAGGACTAAATTAGCCAGGATCTATTATCATCAAATCAAAGTGGCACTTCCTAAATAAAGCCTAAAACTTAGGCATTTCAGGCATGCCTGAAGTCGTCAACCTCGTTGCAAATATATCCCTCTTTGAGGATTTCCCATGGAAGGTTTAATTTCTTCCCCATGATTGTAAACAATCTCCATTTTGGGGTACCTCCATCATTCAACGATAGACACCAAAGAAGGCTCTATGGAGAATGGAGTAGGAGGTACCCGTGGTGGTTGTTTTTGAACTGGTGTATCACCCTCCTCACTCTCACTCTCATCCCTAGATGCAAACCGTTTTTTGAATTAGATTCACCCCCAATGGAATTATCTTCTTATTTCAAGATAGATTCAACCTTAATTATATCCTTACCCTCTTATTCTTCATCATCATCACCATCACCATCCTCTTCAGACTGGTACGGTAAATATGGTGGTAAGGTGCTAGGATTTTTACTTCTTGGTGTAGTTTTGGGGGGGGGGGTGACCTACTCTAAGGTTGTTTTCTAAACTCTAGGTATCTTTTCTCTTGGATTCACATTCCTCTTTACTGGATATTCTTCTAGTGAAACACTTGATTCATCAGAATTATCATTGTCTCTATGACAACGACTAGTTTGAGGGGCAGGTTTCCTTAACTTTTTTGAAGTATGCTTCCTTTCCAAATCATCTGTAGGTGAAATTGGTACCTATTGAAACAACCCTATTATTCATGACAAAGAAAAATAAATAAAAGCATGAAATTTAGGCGTTAGTGCAACAGGCACTAGACTCATTACAACTCTAAGTTACGAGTCATAACCATTGGGCACGATTCGTTTAGACGAATCATTAGGTAGATCGAAGCCTAAGTAGCATTTGTTTGTTAGGTTAAGAGGCCTCCTAATGAGTTGTAATGTTAGACTATGACTCATCACCAACACTGACAAGTTGACTAGAGATACTCACATGCTACATATTCCTTTTCAGTCATTATGACTCGTACCTATGAGACGTATCGATTGACTATGACTCATTTAGATAAGTTGTAATGTTACCAGAAACATTACGCCATTAAAAAAACATATTATCAGTGGTTACAAGTCACGTAACGACTCGTTAGGTATCCCTACGAGTGATAATGAGCCTGTAGCAACTATAACATGTGTGATTAGAATAGTTAGTTTAGATACTTAAGTCCAACACAACATAAAACATTTTAACACTTCATCGTATCATCCTTAAGTAATATTTTATAATACAAAGCCAATGTTTAGTCCCATTAACTAAATACTTTTACAAATTCTCAGGAATAGGGCTCGAAAATTTTTACATACACGTATTTAATCAAGAAACCCAAGTACTCAAAAACATTTAAGAACCAACTTAGTATATAGAATGTTTAAGTATGAAATGCTTACTTGTTCACCTGAGACTTGGTGTTCTTATCTTTATAGAATTTATCCCCTAATTTCTTGAGATTTTGAACTTTTGGGGGATTTGACTTAGCTGATTTTTTTCATAAGGATGAATATGGAGCATTTTTATGTATTGTTGTTGCTATCTAGACAAATGAGTGAGCCTTTTTGTTTGAAATTGGGAATGTCAATCATTTTTATTGACTTCTCATATTTTAATTACGTAAATAAGATCGGGTAGACCTGCAGTCCTGGTTAAAAGTCTTGGCTGTGACTTGTAACCATAACTTACAGATCAAAGACCTCCTGTGAAGAATGGAACCTTACCTAGGTCCTCAGTCATTATGACCCAAGGTGATGAGTCGTAGTCACAGACTGTGACTCATTCTGAGAGTCGTAATGACTCCAAATACAAATTATATGAAGGTTTCTTGAGTTTTAAGTCCCTATGACTCTTGGTCACAGAAGGTCTTGTTATGACTCGTAATGACCCTTGTATGGCCTAGAACCAAAGAATTTTATGGTTTAATCTTTCAATCTCCATCCCTGCAAACTGAACAACCAAGTTACCATACAATTGAATAAGTAAAAAACATGGGAAGCCTCTCACACAATGCTCGATCTAACATCACGGCACCATATAGCTTGGTTAGATACTCAGATTTCACCAACTTTCTCTATGGTTTACCTATTATGCAGCATTTTTTTTAACGTCACGGCATGTCATAGTTGCCTTTGTAATTCAGACTTCACCAAGGCTCAAATCATCAACTACCTATACTTTGTCAGTGTTACCCATGTAGTACTTGACCCTTTGCCTATTCGCTTTGAATGGGGCTTCTCCATCAAGCTTCTATTAAATAGCACCATATGAAAACACTCTTACCACAGTGAATGTCCTATAACAACTAGACTTTAACTTGCTTGGAAAAAAGCAAAGCCTCGACTTACACAACAACACTTAATAACTGGGTTGAAATACTCCTTTCTAAATTTTTTGATCATGTTGCATCTTCATCTTCTCCTTGTATATTGCAAACCTTTCATAATCCTGGATTTGGAATTCATCCAACTCATTCACATTGTTCTTCCTCATTTTTACTGCACCATGCCACTTAAAATTTATCTTTTTCAATACCCATAGTGCCTTATGCTAAAGTTCAACATGCAAGTGGAATGCCTTACCAAACACAAACTGTTATGGGGAGCCACCTAGGGGAGCCTTAAAATCTATTCTGTAGGCCTATAATGCATCATCAAGCTTTTGTGACCTATCAGTCCTATTGGTATTTACCGTCTTCGTCAATATGGACATGATCTATCTAATGGAGACAAACTTTCCCACTTGTCTTAGGGTGATAAGGTATTTCCACCTTAAGATTTAATCCATATTTCTCAAGAAGGATTTTGAACAAGCTATTTCAGAAATGCAACCCGCCGTCACTAATTATTGCACATGGAGTGCCAAATAAATAAAAAATCTACATTTTTAGGAATGTGGTGAAACTTCTGCCTGTATTATTACTGAGTGTTATTACTTCCACCCATTTGGACATATAGTCAACCACAACGAGAATGTGTTTCATACCATAGGAGCTCACTAATGGCCCTATGAAGTCAACTCCCCATACATCAAATAGCTCCAACTCTAGAATAGGCATCATAGGGAGTTCATAAAATCATGAAATATTTCCTTGGCATTGACATTGGTCACAAGCGAGTTAAAAGTCATGATTATCCTTGTAGATCATAGGCTAGTAATACCCATATTAAAAGATTTTATGGGTTGCGTGGGTTCTTCTATGGTGAAACCCAATAGGTGAAGCATGACAAGCCTAAAAATTACACATCATCTCTACCTTTTGGATGCATTAATGAATCATACCATCTGTATAAATCCTAAATAATAAAGGCTCATCCCAAAGGAACTCCTTACCTCATGCATAAATCACTTTCATTGCTAAAAGGACAAGTCTTCTAGGACAAGATCACTAGCCAAGTAGGTGGGAAAATCAACAAACTAGCTAATTAGGTCTTGTTATGTTGCCAAAATTTGTTCGTCTAGAAAAGTATCATTGATTTTAAGACCATCCCATTCTTTCTGCATTGCTGCTTCCTCAAGTCTAGATAAGTGATCTATAACTTAATTTTCTATATCTTTCCAGTCCTTCACCTCAAAATCAAATTCATGTAGGAACCTAAAGAATTAATCTAGTCTTTGTATCTTTTTTTAAAATTAGGCATCTTAATATTGAATGGTGTGCATGAACAATAACCTTTGTCCCAATCAGATAGGACTAAAATTTTTCAATGGAAAATACCACTGCTAGTAACTCTTGCTCTTTCACAATATAATTCTTTTGAGCAGGGTTTGATTCCTTTCTAGCATAGTACATAGGGTGAATATCTTTTGTAGCCTTTGTCATAGGACAACACCTAAAGCAATACTGCTTGCATAACATATGATCTTAAATGGAAGGGACCAGTCAGGGGACATATAATAGGGGTTGACACCAAACCCTCTTTCAAGCACTCAAAATCCTTTAGACATGCCTAATAAAATCAAACTTCAACTTTTTCTGAAGAATCATTCATAGAGGGTTTGCAATCATCATGAAATTCATGATGAAACGACTATAGAAGACAACATAGCCCAAGAAACTTTGAATACCCGTCACTGAGACTGGTGGTGGAAGCTTGTCAATTACATCAATTTTCTCTCTATCCACCTCAATTCCCCTTTTAGAGATCTTATGACCAAGCATGATTCCTTTATTCACCATGAAATAGCACTTCCCTAAGTTTAGCACCAAATTACATTCCTCACATCTTCTTAGAGAATTGGGAAATTGAACCAAATAGTCATTGAAACTATTACCAACCACAAAAAAATCATCCACAAACACTTCAAGGGTGTCTTCCACCATATCAGAGAATATCAACATCATGCCTCTTTTGAAGGTGGTAGAAGCATTTTACAACCCAAATAACATTTTTTTAATGCAAAAGTCCCATAAGTGAAGGTAAAGTTCATCTTTTCTTAGTTTTTGGGAGCAATAGTGATCTAATTATATCCCAAAAAACCATTATGAAAACAATACCAGCCCATTCCTGAAAGTCTATTCAGTATCTGGTCCATAAAGGCCATTGGGAAGTGGTCCTTCTATGTCCATATGTTTAGCTTCCTATAGTCCATGAAAACTCTCTAACCTGTGACTAGTCTCATTGGCATGAGCTCATTCTTTTCAATTGGTACTATAATAATTCCTTCTTTCTTTGGGATGCATTGAATAGGACTGACACACTTTCTATTTATAATAGGTTAAACTACAACAACATCCAACCACTTGATGATTTATTTCTTTACCACCTCCTGCATAGGAGGATTTAACCTGCATTGATGCTTAATACTAGGGACAGAGTCCAATTCAAGATGGATATTATGAGTAGAAATACCGACAGAATACCTATACTATCAACAATGGTCCACCTTATGGCTCTTTTGAACATCTAGAACACTAAAAATAATGCCTCTACCTCTATCTGAACCAAGTCAACTACAATAATTACATGTAAGGTATTATCTACCCCCAAAAATACATTAATCAAGTGAGGGGGGGGCCTTCAACTCTAAGACCGGTGGTTCCTCAATAGATAGTTGTGTGGGAGGAGTGATTCTATTTTATAAATCAAGATCAAGTTTCTTTGGAGAATAGTCTATGAACCTCTCCCATAAAGTGCACCCACCATTTCATCATATTTCTCAATTCCATCACTATTGAAATTAATAATCATCGCTATTAATGCTTCAACACCCAGCCTGTCCTTAATTTGAACAATGACTACATCAACCTCGTCATCAATGGTATCTATCATAGACACTACTCTCATATCATTTGGTTGTTCCATTTACTAACGTACATTGAATATCAGTTGTTCATTATTAAGTCTGAACCTTATCTATCTAAACTCCATATCAACCAATGCTCTACCCGTAGCTAGGAAGGTCTGTAAAAATAATGGGGACTTGGAAGTCCACCTCACAATCATGTATTAGAAAATTAGCTAAAAAGATGAAAGATGCCACCTTCACCAACATATCTCAAAGAATACCGACAAGCTTTTTCTCGGTCCAGTCTGCCATTAACAAAGCTTAAGAAAAGTTGAAGGACCCAATGGTACATGGAATGGTGAAGACTTCAAGGTCCTTCTTCTTCTCTACCAATAATCTAGAAACAACAACACTACAATGATGCATATTTCTATTAGGATCATAGCTCACTGTCCACTTCTTAGTGACCTAATCTTTCATGAAATTTGCATAACCAGGTATCTGCTCCAATGCCTCTATAAGTAGAATATTGACAAACATCTTCTTCATTATTGATAGGAACTTTTGATATTTACCTTCTTCCTTCCTCTTTTTTAGTATCTGAGTGAAAGGAGGGATAGTTCATGGAATATTCTTCAAAATAGGTTCATCAATTTTACCGTTACCTTTATCCTTTGCAACCCTACATTCTACACCTGGCAATTTTCTAGATCCAACTTTAGGTGATTCCTCAATATAAGCATTATAACAATTATTATTTGACCCAACCATAGTGGGTACTTAATAATCCATAGAGGTCTTACCACTCTGAGTTGTAATGGCATTACAATGCCTATCATTTTTTTATTCTGCATTGTATTTCTTGAAAGTATGCCAGGCTGCCTCTAATTCAATGTGGCCAACATTTGGCTAAACTGTTGCTCTAGTTTTTTTATCGCGGTAGCATATGATTCAACCTTCTCATTAAACCCAGATACGTCTACCTTAAACTTGTAAGGCATCTCTCCTGACACTCATGGCCTTTTATTAGTTTTAACAACATTGCTTCCATTCTAAACTCGGTGTCTTAATTTCCTATCAGAAAATATATTTTACTCTTCTCCTTATAGTCATACTTGTACCTTCAATCACCATCATGCTCTCTACTTTTGTCTCGGTACCTTTCATTATAATAGTTTCAACCTTGGTTTCCTTGCCCCTTGGCTTAGAAAACCGCTACTTCTCGGTCCACCTACTGATCGTTTTCATATACGTCTGATTCATAAGCCCTAGAAACAGATCCTTGTGCCCCTATGGCATTTATCTTTTCAACAGTCATTGCTGAAAATTGTTTTGTAAGCAGCCCAATATTTATTCTAAGCTGTGCAACTTCCTGTGCTACTGAATCATCACTAACTCTGTACTCACTACAGCTCTAATGTATATACACCAGCACCCCTATCATCCTTTCAAGAGTTCCATCCTTGGTTTGTGACAGAGATTTTATTGCATTTTTGTGCCATATCCCAAAATAACATATAAATATGCCTCAATATATAGTGTTTTCCATCGCACTAGAGCTGATATTTAGCTGTAGCATCTTGGTTAGCTGAAAGAAACACTTTAAGAAATGTCTATGTAGCTCATTATAAGTCATGATTGAGCCTCTAAGAGGTTCCCCCAACCATAATGATACTTCTACAGTTAAGAAGAATAGGAACAACCTCAATTTCAGTGCTTTCTGATCTGGGAAGGTATGGTCTATGAAGTAAAGATCCTAGTAATATTGGAAAGATGCTTCTTTTCATCATCTATTGACAATCATACCCTTTAAATTCAGCAGTTGGATCATTGTACTAGTAATATCAAGCTTAACATGTAGGTGTAAAGTAGGGGGAATAATAGCTCCTATGCCAGTAGGCTCAACATGTTCCATAACTTTATCTTCATCATACGGTGGCAGATACTGATAGAATGGAATAATTTGATATCTACCACCTCTTTCTCTATAATGATCAGTATTGAGTGTTGCTCGATGATTAGCTACTTGTCTTAACCTGGCTAGCTTTGCCTGCTGAGCCAACTTGGATTCCACAACTGCTCTTCTTTGCTACATCTGTCTCTACTAATATCAAATCCATACGCCCATTAGTAATATTCTATGGATCTCCTAGAGTAGGGGGAGGAATAACAAGAGAATTATCCCAAACCCCTTCTAAATTTCCTAGCCATACTTGTTCACCCATCGTACGATTAGGCTTTAGTAGTCTTTCTATTTCAGGATTCAATGTGAGAAAAGGATTTCCTTGTCTCCTAGTGTTAGAAATACACCAGTGTATGCCCAAATAAAATAGAAAATACAAACTAGAAGCTTCAACAAATCAAATCAATAATTCAACACCGTATTCCCCAGCAACAGCGCTAAAATTTGATGTCGCCCAAAAATAACTTCTAAAGAAGTATGTTGGGTTCAATGCCAAATATATACAAACTAGTTTGACTTCAATCCCATAGGTAATATATGGAATGATGTCTTGAAATTGACAAAATTACCACCATTGCTGAAAAATAAGTATGGGTAATTTTGAAGTCACAGTAATTGGTAACCGAACATGAGTGTTTGAGATTGTAAATAATAGAAGATGAATGCTAAGACTCTCTTCCCCCTAACTTCTAACTTCATAAGATTTTTGTGTTCAACTCACCAGTCCCACTACACTACATGCAAAGTCTACAAAGTTATGTGTTATCAATCATCTTGTGAACACGTTGATAAATCTAACCTTTACCTTTTGAGTCTCATGGTGTCTCCTTACTATCCCTTTTCTTTGAATCCAGTACAATTATCCCCTTTTGAGCCTCAAGTTTATTAGATGAGATTTGATAGCCTCAACTCACTGTTGTAATCTCCTTTTCCCAATCTTAAACTCCCTTGTGAGGATGATCTCGAATATAGGCAATTCCCAAGCTTTTGCAAAATCTCAAGATACAATTAATTTGAAGGAAATAAAGATACATACATCCACAACAAAATAGATGAATCTCTCACTTCCCTTATGTTGTTAATCCACCAGATTTCCGAAAACCCGAGTAAAGGATATTAGTTGGTCATGTTTATGTAACAATTAATTAAAAGTAATAAAAAAGACATGTAATTAATTTCACAATAATAAAAGAGTAAAATCCAAAATCCCTAATTGAATACAAACCCAGAACACAAGGACAAAATCAAGAAGTCAAAGTATGTCCAAAAGTATTAAAAGTCCATTACATAATAATGGAATAACCCTAGGGTTTTTATTGTATCTCAAAGTAATAAGAAAATCCTAATAAAAGTGGAATAGGAGAATTAATTCGATCGTGGACACGCCTCTGGCAATGACTTGTTAGATCTCCTAATGACTTGTCTCTTGATGTCATTGTACACTTTTGGGCTTCAGCGATAACAACTCATATGCTTTTCTTACGAGTCGTATGATGCTTGTCATAGGCACTCAAGTAGCTTTTTACTTCTAAAAAAGATAAAATTTTTGTCTTAATGACATCGTTTCAAGAATTATAGTCAGGTGTTACAGCTCATGATTTTCATTCGTATCAACTGGAGCATCAATCTTCAGGTCTTTAGACACTGTACACAATATGACTTTCAACTACAAGTCATAGTCTGGACTTATGACTCATAGTCTTCCATGATTTCTCTGTTGGACTACAACTTTACTTACTATTGTCATTACAGTTGCACACCTCAACTCATAGCCACTCCTTACGAATCATACTCAATCTTTACTTAGTTCCTCAACTGAGCTTTTGACACTGTTCTCCTTTCAAGATTTGCTATGATCTATAAGGTGACTTAGTGATTTGTAGTTTGACCAAAATGTCAACATATTTAGAGTTTTTTCCATTCTTCATTCAAAGCCACTTCCTACCTAATTTGCCTATAATATATACAAAACACACATTATATTTAATGAAATGACCTAAGACAATGTATAATTCATTGTTTTAAGCATTGAATGTGCAATGAAAACATAGCGAATCAGTGGACCATACTCATCCCTGTTGCGTCCTTTTAATGCAGATCTAGGTATGATACACCACACAAATAGTTGATTAAGTCAATACTTGGAGACTATTTGATTTAGCGGTTAATCTATACATTTAGTATTGATTTATTACTTTTCTTATCTAGACTACGTCTTATATTCAGAGATGAAGTTTTGCTCTTTTTGGTATACTATGTATTTTTGACCTCGAGTTGTACTAGTTAATTCTTACACTGTGACACCTTGTTTTGGGTTTTTTTCGTATCTTGATTATATTTCTGCTTTTACTATCTATATATGGGTCTTGGTTTCATTCTAGGGATCTTACCTTTGTTTTGATATTGTTTTCTCATTTTATATCAGTTTGGGTGATAGGCTTACTTGTCAAAGGTTCCCGCGACAAGTGACGTCATAGCCCTTGCTTTTGGAATTATGACAACGTATAGGTTAGGTAGACCCTTCGTTTGGATATCGAGGCTCCCAAACTTATTTTGGGTTATGAAACAAAAGTTAAAAAAAAAACAAGTGGGTATGGGACCTTATTTTAATCAAAATGGACTTGAATAGTAATTTTGAATATCCTACTATGTTTGGAACATTGAATTTGAAAGGGTAGCATAGTTCATTTGCGTATATGGGATTTTAAATAAATTTCAAGGAATCCCCATAGACTCAAGAAAATTCCAAGTCTCCAAATGGTTTATGATATCTGGTGTGACAACTAAAGTGGCCCATTAGGTGCTATAACATCCATAGCTCAGCTAACAGGTACAGCTTCAGTGGCACCTGGGTGCCGTAAAGTGGCCCATGATCTTCTTTAGCAGCTAGACTTATGAGTATGGGTACCGTTATAGCGACACACAGGTGCTTTAACGATGACTAGTAAAGCGGCCTAGGTCCTTTTTTAGCAGAACCTGGTGCTTATAAATTCCCTTTTTGACTAATTTCTATACATTTTTCACCGATTCTCAAGAGATTAAAATCCTAAATAGTGTGGAAACTTAGTAGAATCATTTGTAGGTAATTTTGGAGCTTTAGTATCTTAGTACAAGACTTTTGCTAGTCTTTTTACACTTAATTTGTATGATTTATCCTTATTAGTTCTATTTTGAGACTGTCAAGAGATTAGATACTTATTGATTATCCTAATTTAGAAACTAAGAGTTAGTTCTAATTCTGGGTAAGTTCTGGTGGATAATTATGGTGATTTAGTGATATGGCTTATGATTATGGTTATTTACATGGTCTATTGATAAGGTATAATGACATATGAGTTTTGGTTTGAGTATGTATATTGATGATGATAATTATATATGAGTTTCAATTCAAGTCGGCATTTGATGATGACGTTTATAATATGAGTTCTGATTCAAGTCCCACAAATGATGATACTATTAAGTTCTGGTTCAAATTTGGATTTTATGATTTATTTATGATATAATATGGTCTGGATGGATTCTTTCCTATAGCATGGTAATTGGTAATTTAGTGTCCATTGGATTACTTACTTTCCTTGATTGTACCCTCCAGTCTTATGGAGGCCTGCATTCAGTTATTTACTTTGCCACACTTATTGGCTAATGGGGTCCAATCCTTTAGTCATATATGTGTGATATTTGTGATAATATATCATATGTATTTTCTTACTTATGTACAACGGTGTTAGATCTTATTTCTAGGTTCGACCTATTACCTTGACTTAGTTTACCTTATTTTGTATCTTATTATATTTATATCATAATTTAGCTCGGTCAGCTTATGTTGCCTACTTAGTACCCATGATTTTTGTATTCATACTACACTTCTATACAATTCTAGTATAGATTAGTATATTAGCTTTCTTCATTGATTCGACGATCATGTTGAGTTGATTTTTCTAGATTTGGGTGAGATCTCGAAGTTGGAATTGCCCTTTTTCCTTCTATATTTCTGGTTCTAGTCTTTTATTTTTGAGAAAGAATTTAACTATTCAGTACCTATATTTTATTTATAATAGCTATTGTACCGACATTATTGAGTCTTGGGATGGTTGCTTCTCTTTTATTTATCTATGAGACTATTATGACTTCCTTATTGTTGTTTAAACTCTTAAATTGTTGAATTTATACTTTTAGGCCATTTTCCATAAAGTTACCCCATTGCTTATAGCTCCAAGATATGGTTTGTCTTACCTAATACTAGAGGCATAAAGTAGGTGCAATAATGAGTCATAAATCGGGTTGGGATACATATCATTGAATCACAACAAGTAAGCTAATATTCTAAACTAACTCAATGCAACACCATTTTTGATAATGCTCAGATTGTACTCTTTATATAGGTGTAGAAGAAGTTGTCTTTATATTTTACCCAACAAAGAGTTGGGGTCCAATCAACACAGAACAATGTGAGTTGTAATAAAGGAAGTACAAAATAAAATCAGCTTGCAACAATCCAAACCAAAGATACAAGTATTTTGGGAGTTTTTCACAGTGATGGTAAATAAGGAATATGACTTGGGGAATCAAATCAATCAATGATCCATCATAATAAATTAACTACTCATAATTTATTCATGGGTCTAGCAAATTAGCCTTAGATTCAAAATCACCTATTAACGTCTTTCAACCATTTAAGGTTTAGTACTTCCTTGTTAATTAAAACCAAGATTCGAAGATGAATAAAAAAACCAACTTTAGGCTACACTAGATTTGACTATATCATGCAACAAATTCCCTAATATAGGTCATACATCACAAATCGAGTTAAACTAGTCTTTGACAACCTCAATTAACTCTTTCAAGCATTAATCAAGGTAGATAGGAAATACCCATTCCTATCTCTTCTTTCGAGGTTAACTAGAGTAGATATGGTATAACACAAAATTAAACAAAAACCTTTTCAAAACCAAGAGTAACGTATCAATATGAAAACATAAGGTAGAATTAAAACCCAAATTTAATACGCAAGTATTCCAAAATCACTAACTACAATTACTCAAGTATCAAATGTAACTACACCAAAATATTCTTTAAGAAGAAAGGGAAAGATAGAGTGTCTTAAAAATTAATAATACAAGCTTGCTATCTTCAATTCTAAGGATATTGGGTCCTGAACCCTAGCCTCCTAATTTTGGAAATAACCCAAATATATTATGTAATGTATAGAGACCTAGTTTTAATAAATTAGGATCGAATTGGTGAAGTTCCAAATTTGCCCCTAACGGCTAGCAATTTTTTTCTTCACATTTATGGACACATCATCGCATTCACTATATTTTATGAAATGACTACCGTGTTCGCGGTCAACTGGTCGTGTTCACAAAGGTATGTTGAATTTAACATTTGCATTCATAGAAGGATCCTTGAATTTGTGAAGCACAAGTATACTGAATGTTCATTTTCCTGTATATTAGCTCCATTTTGCCTTAATTTCACTCTTTTTAATCTAAAATACATGAAATCAAGACAGTTCACTCGATAATTAGCCATATAGTATCAATTAAAATCACAAAATCACTGGATAATTATCCATATAGTATCGATTAACATCACAAAATCACAGGATAATTAGACATATAGTATTAATTAACTGGATAATTAGCCACACTAGATAATTAGAACTCGATATGTTTATTTTGATTTTTTGGTGGTATCTTTCATGTTGACGAATGCACCTGCAACCTCTATTATTTAGATGAAAGGTATATTAAATTCATTCCTTGATTCCTTTTTAATAGTGTTTATTAATGATAGTCTAGTCTACTCCCATAATAAGGATAGGTCTATTGGTGAACTTCGCATAGTTTAGGGGATTCTAAGAGAGAAGTGTCTATTTGCAAAGTTTTCAAAACATGATTTATAGTTGTCATCAATTTCCTTCTTAGGGTTGTGGAATTCGAAATAGGGGTGATTATGGATCCCCAAATGATTGAGGTTGTTAAGAATTAGACTCGGCACAGTTTAGTGGCTGAAGTAAAGAGCTTTGTGCGGCTTTCTAGTTATTATAGAATTTTGTCAAGAATTTAACCTCTATTACAATTCATTTGACAAGGTTGAGTCTCAAGGAAGTTTGATTTGTTTGATTAGATCAATGAGAGGAGACCTACAAAAAATGAAACACTTTTGACTACAACTCCAATCAATTTGTTACTTGTTTAAGGCAAGGAGTTTATAGAGTTTTCTTAGCGTAATACCCCAACTTTTCATGTTCTAAACCTCTCAAAAGATAACCCAAAAATTTTCTTTCCCAATATTTCAAGCCTCACCTTGATCCAAGGTCGTGGGAAAAAGTTATGAAAGATTTCCCTTAAGGGCCTAATAAACTAACGTGGCTACAACTCAAGACAACGAGTCGTAACCATTCATGATGAGTCATCATGAGTGAGTCATAGAAACTCCAATGAATCCCTCATTCAAAGTCCAGACTGTAACTACTCACTATGACTCGTACCCAGTGGCTACAAGTTATTTGGAAGGATTCATTGTCACCATAGTATGTAATCCAAGAATTCAACATAATGGTTATGAGTCTAGCATACGACTCGTATCCATACATTATGAGTCATTATGAAGACTCATAGTTTTACCTGTAAAGGATCCAAGAATCAATCCTCTTGTTTTGGTAGTTTAACAAGTGACTTAGACCTATATTAAGACCTTAAGTAGATCCTAATATATAAACAAGTCAAAACATCCCTTAGCGATTAAATTCTTGGGATGTATATAACTATAGTTATCATTAAATGAGCATAAATTTTGTTCTCCTAAGTATCTCTGAGCTTAAGACCTATCAACAGATATATAATTTAATTTGATTTCCAATGATAAAAATTTGGCCTTAATTCGATAATAGGGTAAAAAGTTATGGAAAAATAACTGAAGCACTGTCAAAGCTACCAGTTGATACGACTCACTAATGATGACTCGTAAGCAGACCATACAAGTCGTTAGGAAGAGTCATAGCCACGATAGTAGGGGTTGAAATCTAGGTTCCTAGTGATGACTTAATGTATGACTCATTCCCAGAACATATGAGTCATGATCTGAAACATCGAGACTGCTTCAAAATAATTTCCAAAATATTTCTAAGGTTTATTTTGTCTTTTCTCCTCAATAAACTCCCAACCCATGACTTAAAACATAAAGAGTCATTATTTTCCCAACTTTTTCAATAAATTAACAATATATTCTCTCCTCCCATCTTCAAGAACATAAAGATTAGGGTTTCTAGAAAAAAAATCATCCTTCAAGACCCAAAATTCAATATTTCTTCATAAGTCAAGAAACTTCAGGTATATGGGGTATTCATCAATGGGTTTCTTTCACCCATTGAGCTAAAAACTCTCTTTCTGCTTCAAGCATGGATTTTACTCTAATTCAAGAACATCTTCCATGTAAATTATGAAATTCATCTATGTTTTCTCTTTGTTTTTCATTCAAGTTATGCTAATATTTTTATTGCATGCGAATTATGTTCTTACATGCTTGATGTTCCAAAACCCTAGGTCATGTTCAGTTAACATTATGTCAAATTCTCAAATTATTCTTTAAACTGTATGAACATGATATGTTCCAAAGGTTAACTCATTCCCATGTTTAAATTCATGAATTTTATCATACTATAATAATATCTCATTTTTTGTGTCTTTGAATTATGATTTTACGTCACTTTTTTAGTGTTTTTATCCATGTTTTGTAATCATTCGCTACTGGAGGGTTATTCAAACCTGATGCCTTTATGTTTACTTATGTTTTAGACCTTTCAAGTAAGGAGCCAGTCAACTTATGATTTTATTGGTAAACTCAGTTTGTTATGACCATGTTGAGCACTATCAGTTTATATGTTCATAATTACTTTAAAATCTGTATACACTATTGTTTTTAAAATAGCATGATTTAAGCTTATCAGTTATCAGTGGATGCACCAATTAGTATTTTAGTATCTTTTAGTTGGGAGTAGGATTTTGAACCGGGTGGGAAGTGTGAGTTCATCGTATCCTACATCCCTAGAAGCTATGTGCCACCTTAGGTTTAGGGGCCTTACACGACAGTGTTTCCCTTCGCCTAATATGGGCTCATTTTAGTGATCACTCCAGTTCATGTTCTACTCTGATAGAAAGGTTATTAATGCCCTCCCTAATATGGGTCAAACGTTGGACTCCATGATAGCTCACATGGTTTTTATCGGTTACATGATAGCTCACACAGTTTCAGTCAGTATTCAGTTTATCTCAGTTAAGATTTGCTTGACTAAGTAATCAGATTTAAGTAATTATATAGTCGGTTTTACTAATTATTTATGTCATTCAAATCATGTAAATACATGCTATACTTGGGCTTGCATTCTTAGTTTTACATGTTCATGTTTTAATGCTCATTATCCATACATGATCCACAATTCTATTTTACAACAAGTTTAGCTTAACAAGAGATTTACATATAGAATTCTTATTTCTACCACTTCACAGCTTATAGAATTGTTTTCATTTTATGAACTTATAAATTTCACTTTGACTTACCATTTTCATGGACAACAATGTTTGAAATGCATGTTTCAGTAAATAGCTTATATCCTCATTTGTAAAGTATGTTATGAATATTTCCATGATTTAGTGCATGTTTGTGTATACTCAGTACACTCTAAAGTACTGATAACATATATGCATTTATGGCTATATTCCTTCATAATAGAGGTACCAGATATATCTCAAACTCCACGGCCAGATAGTTCTTAGCTTTTAGCTAGGAGGTAATGAGTTCTCTTATTTCAAGAATTCTATCAGTCATAGTTCATGTACTATATTAATATTATTCTTATATATTGATTTGAGGTAGTTGGAGGCATATTCCAACCACCTACAGTCAGTATAGTAGAGGTTTCATAGATAGTTAGTCAGAGATGTGATATATAATTCCAATATTTCTTCAGTTTTATTATGTTGTAAACATTATCAGTATTACATTCATTCATATTTTCTCATGATTATACTTCCGTTCAAAAATTTAGCTTGTTATACATTTTAAATCAGTTGCTCAAGTATCATGCCGGCACATGGGTTAGCTGGGGATCACTTTTGGGTCTAAGAACTGTGTAACGTCTAAGAGGTAGCCTTCAGTCATGAAAAACTTTGTATCAGAGTACAAGGTTTTAAGTTTCCTAGGGTTTCTATGAAACTGTGTCGAGTAGAGTCTTTAAGAATCATACAGTGATGTCTGTACTTTTCCTCGAGAGTCTACAGGGAATTTAAGAAATGTTTCCCCTTGTTTCATATATCATATCACATCGTAGAAGTTCTCTATAATTAATTCATGAAGATGCTTACATTACTCCATTCGTTCCAACTCTGCCTCGTTCTTGAGGCAATGAAAATAGCCAAGCTTAAATCCTTGATGATAGAATTTTCTCAGACATTCATAGGATTTTGCACAGTCTTGAAATTATCCCATCCGTGCTTTTATGATGTAATGTTTGAATGATTTCAGTCGTGTTTATAAAAATAGTGCACTAAGCCAAAGTGTTGTGCTGTCAGACCCCTTCTCAGAATCCTATGATAGCATGTGACCTAGAGTTAGCACTATGAATATAGAGGTTTTAAAAGCAGTTAAGTATGGATATTGTTTATCTGGATTTAGCAGGTTATGTGTCTATGGTCCAAGTTGTACGAAAGGTATACCAGTAGAATTGAAGAATTGTATGAAAGAATTTAAGTTTATTAATTTAAAGTTATGTATGATGATATGGGTATGAACTAGAGGTGTACCCAAGGTGATATGGGATTATATTATTTCTAAGCATTCTTAAAGTAGGTATGCTTAGGTAGTACCCTTTAGTTGCTATGTGTGAATGAGGCTAGTGAGGTGGAATTGATATTTTTGCCAGCTAAGTTATGGGATATAGATTTTTTATGTCAGGTATTTCAGTTTAATGGTAATTATCATGGTTGAGGGGAAAATATAAGTTTAGAGATGTGATATTAGTAGGATATAAAGGAAAAAGAGGAAGATTATGTGTTTAGTGAGGCAAGTATGTTGTCAAGAACGGTGTAAGTATGAGATCTTTACAGAAGCTAAGGAAAGTTAAGGATAGTATATAATAAGGGCGTGTTAAAGTATGAAGTTAGTATAGTTTGTTACAAGTTTGGGAATATACATGTTAAGTGTGAGAATCTAAGTTTGAAAGTTGGATGATTGAGTTATTAGAAAAAAAAGATAAAATTCTAGATGGTGTGAACTCAGGGTATGGTGATAATCATAAAGATTCTAAGTTAGTAAGTGTTCAAGTTATTATATGATAACTTGTGGGGCTATAAAAAGTTAAGAATTGTATCTCAAAAGGAAATACTAGCAATGGGGTTTACACTTTCGAGCGTAGTCTTTCAGGGTGAGTTTATTATTAATGTGTATTGATTATATCTCAGACACTATAGTAAAGTGGTTGAAGTTCAATTTATACTTTATTAAGGGGATCTTCAAACTTACAATGATGGCTTTAAACTAATGAGGAGATGATAGAACAAGGAACCAAGTCAGACTCTTAACTTTTTGTATTGATGCTCGTATATTGTAGAACAATAGTAGGGGAGGAAGATACCCAACTTATTCTTATCTCATTGCAAGTTTTTGTACTTAAGACATCACGATATCTACTCATGCCTCAAAATTCAACTCCATGATTGTATCTCGTATTTATGCATTTGCCTAAAAAATCATATATTCTTTTAGTTCCTTCTATGAGGAGTTTCAGTTCACTCAGTAGTACAACTTATATTCCATGAACTGATGAACTCCAAACTCAGGTCATACAACTCATGACTTATGTACTCATACTTTATAGTATGCTCAGTTCCGATAACTTATGGAGCACTTTTAGTGAAATTCAGATTATGTCATGTATCTCCTCAGTTTAGATCTATTTGATGAATCCATTGTATCGATACCTTATTCCTCAAGCCTCAGTTAAGTGTCAAAGTTGTGTATAAGTATCCTTTCATGCTTTAGTTCCTCATTTTCTAACCTTTCAGAGATGTCTGCTTAATATCAAGATAGTGTTGATAAAAAATTAATGAATAATGGTTTGGATAGGAGAGAGTAAATATTTCTTGTTAAGAAAATATTATTGTATGCTTGTTTTATATTAGGCTATATGGTTGAATGAAGATTGACGTAAAGATTTTGATGTATATCATGGTTAGTTGAGAATTTTATGTGTGTTTTATTGGGGATAGTGCACGAGAATTATTATTGACAAGAGTTATTTGAGAACTTGGTAAAAGTTCCTAGGTGGTTTGGTTGACCCAAAGTTTATATCTGGTTATAATGATAGGCTTGAACGCCGTGTTTGTATATATGTAGATAAATGCATTGTGCATTAGTGAATTCCTAGTAAGAGATTAAATTTAGTTGTTGAAATGGTAAGAGGAGTTATTCTTGAGATGAAAGATGTGAAACACGCTTGGGGTGTCAAATTCATGGTTTATACTAGTATTACAGTGTTATATGTTCCACTTTGTAATTTCGAGTTAGACTTAAACATGGCGAGAGTAGGTAGTTCAACTTAGAATTTGGCTAGAATAGTCATTTATACATATGTGAGAATTATAAGTTGAATCAAATGATCATGGTATTTAATAGAAAACTATAGTTAAGGGAGTATTTGAGAAGTGTGGCTAACTTTGAAAGTTAACAGTTGCATTGCCTAAGGCCTAGTAATTATCCCAGCTTATGTTTTATAGGCCTATGTTCCATGTTAAAAAGTTACAACTATATTGAGATTCCTCATTCAAATTTCTTGTTCTGATCATGCCCAAGAATTCTTTGCTCCCTAATATTATTAGAACTTCTTAAAAAAGTGTTGGATAAATAATCCAGTAAAGTATAAGGTTTAAGTATGATTCAGTCCATATAGCTAGCAATACAGTTTAGCAATCAGAAAGATAAGATCTTATGGTTTTCAATTCTTCCATCTAGTCTTACTATATGAAGTTTCATGAGTATATATATTCCATGAGGTATAGTATTTTTATCCATGCAAATTACAAATTCACCCAAATCCATGCATCAGACATAAGTTCCAGAGTCAGATATTAAGTCACGATTCAACTCATAAGTGTTCCGCACATCATCTTAGCCTTTTTCTTAGTATTTCATCCAAGTTAGTATCATTCAGAGATGAATGATCCCAAGGGGGAGATATTGTAATACACTGAGTAGTATTTTTCTAGACCTCTCAAAAGATAATACACGAAGTAAGCTTCCAAGGTATTTTTTTAAGGGCCTGATAAACTGGCATGGCTATTACTCAAGGTAACGAGTCAGAACCACTCATGATGATTCATCACGAGTGAGACATAGATACTCTAGTGAATCCCTCTATCCAAGTCAAGTGACTATGACTACTCACTATGACTCGTACCTAGTGGATACAATTCATATGGACGGATTCGTTGTCACCATAGTATGTAATCTAAGAATTCAATCTAGTTGTAATGAGTCCAATATATAACTCGTATACATTATGAGTCATTATGAAGACTCGTAGTTTGACCTGAAAAGTATCTAAGAATCAAGCCTTATGTTTTGGTAGTTTTACTAGTGACTTAGACCTATATTAAGACCCTAAATAGCTCCTAATTTATAGACAAGGCGAAACATCCCTTAGCAATTAAATTCTTGGGATATATATTACTATAGTTAGCTTTAAATGAGCATACCATTTGTTCTACTAAGTATTTTTGAGATCAAGACCCACCAAAAAATACATAATTGAATTAGATTTCCAATGATATAAATTTTTCCTTAATCTGATACTGGGGTGAAAAGTTATGCCCAAATTACTGAAGTACTGCCAAATTTGTCAGTTGGTAAGACTCACTGATGATGACTTATATGCAGACCATATGAATCGTTAGGAGAAATAATAACCACTATAGTAGAGGTTGAAATTTTGGTTGTTGGTGACGAGTCAAGGTAAGACCCATACCTAGAAAAAACGATTATGACCTAACATGTCAGGATGGGCTTCAAAATGATTTCCAAAAAGTTCCTAATGAATTTTTTGGGGTTTTCTGTTTAAACTACCAACCCACGACTAGAAAATATCAAGAGGCATTATTTTCCCAACTTTTTAAATTAATTAGCAAAATATTCTCGCCTTCCATCTTTAAGAACTTCAAGATTAGGGTTCCCTATTTAAAATTCATCCTTTAAGTCCCATGATTCAAACATTCTTCACAAGTAAAGAAACTTTAGGTATGTGTGGTATTCATCAATGGGTTCTTTTCACCCATTGATCCCCAAAACTCTCTATTTGGTTCAAGTATAGATTTTATTCTAATTCATCAACATCTTCTATGTAAATTATGAAATTCATCTATGTTTCCTCCATGTTTTGCATTCAAGTAATGCTAATAGTTTTATAGCATGTGAATTATGTTCCTACATGCTTGAAGTTCTAAAACCCTAGGTCATGTTAAGTTAACATCATGTCAAAATTCTCAAATTATGCTTTAAACTACCTAAATATGATATTTTGTCCAAGGTTAACTCGTTCGCATGTTTACATTCATGAAATTTATCAGACTATTGAAATACCCATGTTTTGGGTCTTTGAATCATGATTTTTACATCACCGTTTTAAGTTTTTTTAACCATATTTTGTAATCATTCAGTACTTTTGGGTTATGAACACCTGATACCTACATATTTACTTACATTTTAGACCTTTCAAGTAAGGAGTCAATCAACTATTGATTTTATTGTTAAATTCAATTTGTTATGATCATGTTGAGCACTATTAGTTTACATGTTTATAATTACTTCAGAATTTGTATGTGTTGTTGGTTTCAAAATACCATGATCTGAGTTATCAGTTATCAGTGCATGCACCAGATAGTATTTCAGTGTCTTTCAGTTAAGAGTAGGATTTAGCACCGAGTAGAAGTAGGAATTCATCGCATCCTAATTCCCCAGAAACTATGTGCCACCATAGGAATAGGGGCCTCACCAAAGATCATTTCCCCTACCCAGTATGGGCTCAGTTTAGTGATCACTCCAGTTTATGTTCTACTTTGATGGAAAGGATAAAACATCCCTCCTTAACATGGGTCATACATTGGACTCTATGATAGCTCACATGGTTTATGTCAGTTACATGATAGCTCCCACAGTTTCAGTCAGTATTTAGTTTATCTTAGTTCAGGTTTGCTTGACTTAGTAATCAGATTTCAGTAATTATACAATCAGTTTTACAGATTATTCATGTTTTTAAGATCATGTCAGTACATGCTATACTTAGTCTTGTATTCTCAGGTTTACATGTTCATGTTTACATGCTCAGTATCCATACATCATCCTCAGTTTAGTTTTATAGCATGTTCAACTTTACATGAGATTTACATACAATATTCATGTTTTTACTGCCTCCCAGGTTACAAAATTGTTTTCAGCTTATGAACTTATAAATTTCACTATGACATATCATTTTCATGCACAACCATGTGTTAAATTAATGTTTCAGCAAATAGCTTATATCTTTAGTTGTAAAGCATGTTTTAAATATTTTCATGATTTAGTACATGTCTCTATATACTTAGTACATTCCAAAGTACTCAATATATATATGCATTTATGGCTACATTCCTTCATAATGCAAGTACCAGATGTATCTCATAAACCAGGGTATGAATGTTCTCATCTTTCACCTAGTAGGTGATGAGTTCTTTTATTTTGGGAACTACAGAGAGTTGTAGTTCATGTATTGTATTAATATTATTCTTATATATGATTTTATGTAGTTGAAGGTATGTCCCATCCACCTATAATTAGTATAGTAGAGACTTCATAGATAGTCAGTTAGAGTTATGATATGCAATTACAGTCATTCTTTAGTTTTATTATGTTGTAAACTTTATCAATATTAAATTCATTAAGATTTTCTCTTGATTATGCTTCCACTCAGCAAATTTAGCTTATTATACATTTTAAATCAATTTCTCAAGTATCATGCCATCACATGGGTTAGCTTGGGATTACTTGTGGTTCTAAGCACCGTGTAATATCCAGGGGGTAGCCTTGGGTCGTGACACTTATGCTTTAATTTTGGGATTGGATTCTTTATTGATAACAAACAGGAATATCATTTCTTATGCTTTGAGGCAGTTAAAGCCTTATGAAAGGAACTAGCAAACACACGGCATAATGTTAGTTGCAGTGGTATTTGCATTATAAATTTAGAGGCATTATCTTATAATGTTATGAGTTACATTTTCATAGATCACTTTGATCTAGAACACTTGTTCAGTCAAAAGTATTATGCTAGGGGAGGAGGATAGAATTACTTAAGGATTATGATGTAAGTATGTTTATTTTGTCATTTTTGAAGGTGTCAAGGAAAACTTTGGCTAGAGATTTTCAATCTCTAGAATCTCAAAGTATACAGTTTGAGGTCTTAGATAGGGGTGGTGTGTTGAATAATATGGAGGTAGATCAACATTTCTGGAGTATACTTAGGCCAAACAATATGAGGATAAAAAACTGAATGCACTTAAAAATAAAGTAGTATATGAGGACGTGGCAGAGACCACCCTTGATGTAAGTGGGGTTTTTTAAGTAAAGGTTATATGTTATTTCGGTTGAGGATTTAATTCATGATGTAATTTTAGAGGTTCATGGTTTGAATTATTTTTTCATCCAAGTATGAGGAAGAAGTACTATGATTTGAGGAAGCTTTATTGCTGACCCAAGATAATGAGGGACATAGTGGATTATGTGTCGAATGTCAAAATTATTAGTAGGTGATGTATGAACACCAAAGGCATATGGGGTTGCTTCCAAGGATTCCAATACCCAAGTTGAAATGGGAATATATTTCTAGGAATTTTGTACTGGGTCTTTCTATGACTTTGGAAGGTATGACTCTATTTGGGTAATAGCAGATCGACTGACAAAATCAACTCATATTTTTTCAGTTTTGTTAGACTTCAATTCTCAATAGTTAGTTATAATTTACATCAATGAGATTTTAAAACTATATGGGGTGCCATATAACATTATTTATAGAGATACAAAGTAAAATTCTAGAGTTTGGGACAGATTGCATGAGGAGTTGTCACCAAGCTTACATTTACCACGGCTTTTCATCCATAAATGGATGCGTAGTCTGAGAGGATGACTTAGTTTCTTGAGGACATATCAAGGTCTTATGTGATTGATTTTCATGGTCATTTGGACTAATTTCTTCCATCATGTGAGTTTCCATACAATAGCGATTTTCACTCTAGCATTGATATAACACAATTCAAGGCACTTTATGAAAGGAAGTATAGGTCATTTATTTTATGGTTTGAGACTAGAAATGTCAATCCTTTGGGCACTAACTTGGTAAAAAAGGCTCAAGATAAAGTATGGTTTATTTAAACCAAGTTGTTGGTTTGTCAAATCAGGTAAAACAAGTACCTTATCCATAAGGTAAGGGACATGGACGTTACATTTGGGGAGAATTTTTTTCTTAATATGTTTTCCATGATAGAAGTCATAAGGTTTGGTAAGAGGGGTAAGATCAACCCTCGGTATATTGGTTCTTTTTGAGGTCTTTAAAGAGGTGGGTTAAGTGAAATATAGGTTAGCTCTGCCACCAAGATTTTTAGGAGTCTATAAAATATTTCACACTCTATTCTCAAAAGGTACCATGGGTATTGAGACTACATCATTAAAATATACTCAATTCTTTTATATAATCATTTGTCTTAGGAGGAGGAAGCAGTAACAATTTATATTGAAATGTCTTGAAATTAAGGACAAAGGAATTTTTTTTGCTGAAGGTTTAATAGAATCATCGTTTGGTTGAGTAAACCACTTATAAAATTTATAATTACATAAATTATAAGTACCCTCAATAATTTGAGGATACAAGTACTCTTTGCTCTTCTTTTTTATCCTTTTTATCTTTTTTTTGCATTTGATCGTTTGAGGATGAACGACGGGTAAATTTGTATGTATTTTAACAACTATTTATATCGTTATGTATAAAACTTCTATTGAAATTTAAATGTTAAAATTCTTTCTGATTTTAAAGTTTCATATTTCAAGATAGGCTAGATTTCGTAAAAATTGGAGGAAGGTTGTCGTAGGGAAATATGGGAATAATTTGGTAAAGTTTGAGTGTGTTTGATTTGATTTTAAATTAACTCAAATAATAAGGAACCCATAGTAATTTATAGAATTGAATTTGTGTATTTAGAACTCGCAAAATTGATCTTAGCGTCATGGACATTATTTGAAATGTTCCTAGTTTAGCATGTGTTGTAAAGAGTGGGATTTTTGGGTGAGACTATCAATTCTATCCCTAAAATTCCACGGTAGTGGTTGTCATTTAGCTATAGAAATCACTACTATAGTGGAGAAATTTTTTGCTTATAGTGAATGTCAGACTTGGTCAGCGCCCGCTATAGCAGCGAAAGTCATAGTTTAATTAAATTTTTTCACCAAAATATTTATTTTTCTAAAATAAATTTTAGGTCTAAGAAGGGGTGATTTTGGGTGATTTCCACCATATTTTCTTTATTTGTTACCGTAAAGGTAAGAAAATCATCCTCTTTATCTTGTAATTGATGATTAAGCCTTAGAACTACTAAATTATGGAGTTTGAGAACGGTTTTAGGGATGATTTTTGTTATTTTATGGTGTAGAGTATTAAATTACATAATAAGTTAATGAGTTTTTATTATTAACGGTTAATTTACCATTGTGTATAATTAATTTATTTATTAATTCATAAAATTTATTGTTTTAGGTGAATTACGATTGGAAAGCCCTAGAACAGGAAAGGAATGATAATGAACTTCTCCTTGGGGGGTTCAGTGTGAGTTATAAATACAAATATGGTAGGTTATTTAATTATTTACGTCCTTATATATAGGTTCTAGACAAAGAGTAAGCGAAAATCGCATGAAAAAGCAAAGCACTTGTTTAAAGGAGTTGTGCAAGATTCATTCGAGGTAGTGATGGTAAATTGTAATTTAATCTAATTTGTTCTTACATGTTAAATACTTTATAATATGGCTTATTAGTACTTTTTGTTTTGTGTGGTCAATTCAAAGGATTTTTCTGTTGTTTTTATTATTTTGATCTACCTCATTGCTAAATATGAGATATTTCTATATTTGGAATATTTTCAAGGGTTCTTGGTGAAACAATGTTGGCAGATAGTTGTGTTTGGTCTTTAGTACATGGAAAAAAATTATGCTCTACAGTTCATGGCTAGACGGTGGATGTACTACTCATAGCCTGTATGTACTATGGTAAGGTGAGTTTTATGGTTTCATATGTAAACTGGGGAATATATTTATAAAATTGATAATTTTTTAATTTCTTAACTTGATTGGACTGTACTTGACTTGGTAATATAGATGAGACTTTGGTTTTATTTCTTAACTGTTAAATGGTTGTTTGTTATGCTAAGTGAATGTTGTTTGAGTATGTTAAACTTGTTATACTATGTTTTAGTTAAATCTTCATATTCTCATCTAATGTAATACCCCATACTTCTACCTAGCTTAAATTAGTCCTGAAGATTTCAAAGACATACTTTCAAGATGAATACACTTTGATATATGTGGATTTTTCAAGATTTTCACTTTATGTTGTGTGGGAAATTTAATAAGCTTTCCATCGATAACAAATTCGCCAAAATCCGACACTCGAGCGAAGAGTTAGAGCCTTTTTAGTGAGATAGTATATCACATGAGCCATCAGCGCATCGCGGATCCAGCTTAAACGAATATTATCAATTTTCTGTGTTGCTCCGCGATAGTGACGCGTCGCGCCAAAGGTGTAGTTCACAATTGTCCATTTCCAGTGTTCTAACGTGATACCACCGTGTCGTGATGAGATTCCAGGTCGGGTTTAAGGAGGCAACGCGATTGTACCGCATCACGCCACCATGCAATTTTCTAGTTGTCACTTTCCAGATACACGACATAATAGCGCCGCGCCACACCATGGGTCTAGATCGGGAAATTTACACAAAAATTAAAAGACGTGTCCAGGGTTAAATGGGTCTTTTTCCATGATTTTATTCCATCTAGCTATGGAATTTAAGCCCTAAAAATGTCCTTAGCTACTTATTATTCACTTTTTCCCCAATATCAAGAACATTCTCCCTCAAGAAATATGAAACCCTAGCCCTTGAGAATCAAGGTCATTCTCAAGAAATCAGTCCAAGAACTCCAAGAACCTTCAAGGTTTCCTTTTTGAGGTATGTATAGTGTTCATTCATGAATTTCTTTCGTCCATTAAGCCTAAGAATCATTTTTTAAATAATTAATTATGATATTCATTCTATGTGTTGATTATGTTCATGTGGTTGTTGTTGTTTGATTCCCAAGTTGGAATCTTTATATGTTTTTATGAAAATATGTTAGCATGTGAGTTAAAAACCATGAATTATTGTTGGTTATGAATGTTAATTTGATGATTATGCCATGCCCTAAGTCATGCACCCTAAGTGTTTGACAAAATGCCTAAGAGACTACAAAATTATATAATATGACTCAATTGTGACTTAAGTGAACGATTCATGTTTTACCCTTATGTTCAAATGATTCCCATGCTATTGATGTGCAATGTAGATGTTTGTTGGAATGCTAACGATGTTAGAGTATGAAATTCTGACATTAGGTATACGCATTCCTACCATGTACAAGATTATGCCAACCATGTACTTCATGAAATCCCACAATTATTGTATTATGGATTGTTGATGTTGATCGTGTATTCAAGAATGTCATGCCTTGTCAGTTTCCTTCTATCGAGTACTGGGGTTACTTGTACCCAATAATTTTTTTGTGTTCCTAGAGCCAGTGTCATATTTTTCACGATATCCTCAGTCAAGCCATGTTCAGTAGAATTCAGTCAGTCATGTGTCTTAGGAAAACTTAGTAAACTCAGTAATCCCAGTAATCTCAGAAAGCTCAGTACTTTAGTAATCTCAGTTGTATTTTGTAAGTTAACGAAACTCAATGAACTTAGTTCAGTTTAGTTCAGTTGATCATGTTCAGTGCCTATTCAGATGGGAGTAGGATTTAGCACCGAGTAAACCCAAGGATGAGGACACACACTGACATTTCAGGGTGTGATTCTTAGAAGCAATCATTGCATTCCAGAACTATGTATCCAGCATAGATTGATACATCAACACTAACATATGAGGGTTGATGAGGTGGATAAACACTGTCAGATGAGGGTCCCACCATTCTCTTTTGGAGACACTGTCAGATGAGGGTCACCCACAGCTTGTCTTTACCAGTGGCGCGGTATTGACACCCTTCAAATTAGGATTACAGATTGGACCCCAACCTAGCTATATTGCTTTATTTATGGCATGTCGGTTAATGAATACTTCCCACAGTTACAGTTTTAGACTCTGTCTCAGTAATAGAACTCAGATAGTTCTTTAGAAATTTTAGGACTGTCAGATACAGTCAACTCAGAACAGTACGGAACTCAGTTAGTTCCATGAGAACCTAGACTATCAAATATAGTCACTCAGTATTAGTTATATTAGTTACCAGTGACTCATACTATCAGTAATCAAACTCAGTAGTCAGTACCATCACGAATTCAATCATAGTCACTTATTCATGCATTTATTCTCACGTTCATGTTATACAGTCAGTTAGCATTGCTCATGCATTTGAACCCTTTGCATTCAACCTACCTCACATGCATACCAGTACATTCAATCGTACAAACACATTTGCACAATGGTGTTTTATTCTATACCATAAGTTCAGAAGCACGAGCTCCAGAGCATCAGTAGCATTATAATTTCAGCAGTCAGAGCTAGCAGTGAGTCCTCATCGTTCGAGGACATGATCATTACTTTATTTATTCTTTACTTAGTTTATTTCAGTAGTTAGAGTTAGTTGGGGGCATGTCCCATCAACTCCTTATTAAGAAAGTTTAGAGGCTTTCAGAATACAGTGTTTTGAGAAAAGTTGTTTTTAAACATTATTTCAGTTTTGGTATTGTAGTACCATATTATTCAGATATTGTTTTAGCATATGCTCATTAATTTTGAACCTTATGGCATGTTTCATCCTACTTTTTTCGTATTTATACAGTATATTATGCAGTCTTCAGGTATAGATATCAGTCATGGGTTAGCTTGTGGTCCTTAAGGGTCATAAGCACCATGTACCATTTTGGGTACCAGATTCAGGGCGTTACAGACTTGGTATCATAGCCTATGGTTCAATAGAGTTCTAGGAAGTATAAAAGACACATAGAGTAGAGTCTTGTACATGGGTGTGTTGCGCGCCACATTTATGTGCAGGAGGCTATGAGATGTTTTAGGAACAGTTTCCCTTCTTTCAGTATTCATGTCGTGTCAGTTAGCGTGAGCTCAAATTTAACTCATAGTTTAATCCGTTTCAACCTTTGTTTTACAAAACATGCCTCCCAAAAGAAGAAACAAAAACTAGGTCGCCCTTCAGCCGGTCCAAGCAGATCCCTTGAACAAACGTGTTTCTCATGCCGAGTTCAGAGATGCATTCACCACTCTTTCTAATTCAGTTTATGCTCAGAATGAATGATCAGCTATTATTCCAGCTAAACAGTGGCCAATTCACCTGCAGCCAGGATTCAGGACTTCACCAGAATGAATTCTCCATCTTTTTTCGGGTCTATGTCAGAAGAGGATCCTCAGGAGTTCCTAGACCAGGTTCAGAAGGTTATGGATATAATTAGGGTTATTTCTAGTGAGAGTTGATGATCTAGCTACATATCAGTTGAAGGATGTTGCTCATACTTTGTTCAAATACTGGAAGTCAGAGATATCAGTTGATGAAAGGCCTATTGAGTGGGAGGAGTTTGTCACTGCATTCTTAGATAGATTCTTATACCCAGAGCTGAGGGAAGCTAAGGTGTTAGAATTTATCAACATAAAGCAAGGCAACATGATGGTGAAAGAGTATTCTCTTAAGTTTACTCAATTATCTAGATATGCTCCTCATGTGGTTGTAGATATCCGAGCCAAGATGAGTAAGTTTGTTGCTGGGGTAAATGATAATATGGTCAATGAGTGTAGGTTTACGATGTTGAATAGTGACATGAACATAAAAAGTATTATGACCCATGCTCAACATATAGAAGAGAAAATGATTAAGATGAGAGAGAGGCAAAATAAGAGAGCAAGGATAGGTAGTTTCAACTTTGCTCAGCCTAAGTCAGAAGTAGAAAACTGTTCTCAATTACGTCCTAAGTCATTCGTTCCAGCTCCTTTTTTAGCTAGTGCTCTAGCCCCTAAGTTCAGGGATTGTTATAGAGATAGGGCGCCATACTCTAAGTCTTAGGAAAGTGTCAGCAATGCCAGAACTAATCCCCTTTGTCAGACTTATGGTAAGAACCAAAAGGGTACTTGTAGAGCTAGCAGTGTTGTCTATTTTGGATGTGTCAAGTGAGGCCATAGAGTCAGATATTGTCCCCAGTCAAGTTATTAGGGTCATCAGAACCATTCCTCAGCCCAGTTCAGTCGCCCAAATCAGCAGGGTGCCACTTATAGTGCTACTAGTGGGCAACACCCAAATAGATTTTATGCTCTCCAGTTCTGGTAAGATCAGGAAAATTCTCCTAATGTAGTTACTGGTTCGTTACATATCTTTCACTTGCATGTTTACGCTTTGCTAGATCCAGGAGCTTCCTTGTCTTTTTTTACTCCTTATATAATAGCTGATTTTGGAGACAGTCCCAAAATTCTAGCAGATCCTTTCTCAGTATCTACAAAGTGGGTAAAACAATCATAGCCCAATGGGTATACAGGAACTGCCCGGTTATGATATTTTAGAAAGTCACCTCAGCAGACTTAGTCGAATTAGAGATGACTGATTTTGTTATCATTCTCGGCATGGATTGGCTTTATTCCTACTATGCAATAGCCGATTACAAAAATAGAATAGTTTAGTTCTTATTTCTGAATGAACATATCCTAGAGTGGAGGGGTAGTACTTCAGCTTTCAGAGGCCAGCCTGTTTCCTACCTTCGAACACGAAAATAAATATCTAATGGTTGTGTCTATCATATTGTTCATGTTAAGGATTCTAGTTTCGAGACTCCCAATCTTGAATCAGTTCCAGTCGTGAGTGAATATTCTGATGTCTTTCCCAAACATTATCCAGGAGTTCCATCCGAAAGGGAAATAGACTTCGGCATTGATCTACTTCCAGATACTCAGCCTATATCTATTCCGCCATATAGAATAGCACTAGCAAAACTCAAAGAACTAAAATATCAATTGAAGGATCTCTTAGATAAGGGATTCATCAGACCCAGTTTGTCCCTGTGGGGTGCAGCAGTCTTATTCGTGCATAAGAAAGATGGTTCTCTTAGAATGGGCATTGATTAACGTCAGCTAAATAAAGTCACGATCAAGAACAAGTATCCACTTCCCCGAATCGGCAACTTGTTTCACCAACTTTAGGGTGCCATCTATTTTTCTAAGATAGACCTCAGATCAGGCTATCATCAGCTAAGAGTCAGGGAATGTGACATTCTGAAAATTTCTTTTCAAACTCGGTATGGTTACTTCGAATTCCTCGTCATATCCATTGGTCTTACCAATACCCCTGCATATTTTATGAACTTAATGAACCGTGTGCTCAAGTAGTAATTGGACATGTTTGTCATAGTCTTCATAGATGCTATTTTTGTCTTGTCCCGCAGTGAACATGATCATACAGACCATCTTAGATTCCTACTTCAGACTCTTAGAGATCATCAGATATTCAACAAATTTAGTATGTGCGAATTTTGTCTAAGGTCAGTAGAATTCCTTGGTCATATAATTTTCGGTGATGGCATTAGAGTAGATCCTCAAAAGACTGAAGCAATAAGTAACTGGCCCAGACCTGTCTCTCGATTATACATAAGGAGTTTGTTGGGTTTGGCTGGCTATTACAGATAGTTTATTGAGGGATTTTCTTCTATTGCATCCCCTATGTCTAGATTGACTTAAAAGAAAGTCAAGTTTTAGTGGTCAGATCCTTCCGAGAAGAGTTTTTAGGAGTTGAAAACTCAACTCACCTCAGCTCTAGTTTTGGCTCTTCTAGATGGTTCAGATTATTTCATAGTGTATTATGATACATCAAGAGTAGGTTTGGTTTGTGTGCTCATACAACATGGTAAGGTCATCGCCTACGCCTCTAGACAGTTTAAACTCCATGAGAAGAATTATCCTACTCATGATCTTAAGTTAGAAGTTGTATTATTCGCATTAAAGATTCGGAGGCATTATCTATATGGAGTTGATGTAGATGTGTTCATAGATCGTAAGAGCCTTCAGTATGTCTTTTCTCAGACATATCTCAATATTCATTAGAGAATATGGTTAGAGCTCTTGAAAGATTATGACATGAGTGTCATTTATCATCCGGGCAAGGGCAACATAGTGGCTGACGCTCTCAGTAGACTATCTATGGGTAGTGTTGTTCATATTTAGGACAGTAAGAAGAAGTTAGATCAGTATGTCCATCATATTGCCATACTAGGTGTTCTCTTAGTCGATATAGAGAAGGGCGATGTATGGGTTGAGAGTAGCTCAGAATTATCTCTAGGTTCTGAGGTGAAAAAAAACCAAGATAAAGATCCCAGTCTAGTCAAGTTGAAAAAGTCAGTCAAGGATCAGAATGTTGAGGTTTTCTCCCAAGGGAGATATGGTGTATTACATTGTCATGGTCGTTTAGGTATTCTAGGTGTAGATGACTTGAGGCAACGAATTCTTGTAGAAGCGCATGGTGCGTGCTACTCTATTCATCAAGGGGCCACAAAGATGTACCATGACTTGCGGGAGATCTGTTAGTGGATTGGGATGAAGATAGATGTGGCAGAGTTTGTGTCTAAGTTCTCTATATGTCATCAAGTTAAGATAGAGCATTAAAATACTAGTGGATCCACGAAAAAGTTCAATAGTCCTACTTGGAAGTGGGATGAACTGAACATGGACTACATGACGGGTTTTCCTCGTACTCGTCATCAACATGATTCGGTTTGGGTCATTGTAGAGAGGATGACAAAATCAACTCATATCCTTCCAGTCTATACCTCTTATTCAGCCGAGTATTACGTCACACTCTACATCAGAGAGTTGGTCAGATTCTACGGTGTTCCATTATCTATTATCATAGATAGAGGTACGCAGTTCACGTCTCATTTTTGGAAAGCATTCAAAAAGGGTCTTGGTACCTAAGTTCATCTTAGTACAACCTTCCATCCTCAGAAAGATGGTCAAACAGAAAGGACCATTCATACTTTAGAAGATATGCTGTGAGCGTGTGAAATTGATTTCAAGGGTAGTTGGGAGGACCACTTGCCTTTGATTGAGTTTGCAAACATCTATCGTTCCAGTATTAAGATAGCTCCATTTGAAGCTCTCTATGGTAGGAGGAATAGATCTCCAGTCGGTTGGTTCGAAGTTAGTGAGGCCTCTGTTATAGGGCCTAACATAGTATTCGATGCCTTAGAAAAAGTCTAGTTCATCAGAGAAAGACACCGGGCTGCTCAGAGCCGATAGAAGTCTTTTGCAGATGTGCGTAGAAAAAATCTCAAGTTCAAGATTGATGACTTTGTTTATCTAAAGATCTCTCTCATGAAGGGAGTGAAGAGATTCAACATGAAGGAAAAGCTCAGTCCCTGATATGTCGGTCCCTTTAAAATTCTCAGTCGCTTCAGCAAAGTAGCTTATGAGATTGAATTACCTTCAGATCTAGCCTCAGTTCATCCTGTCTTCCATGTCTCTTTGCTCAAGAAGTGCATAGGTGACCCAGTAGTTGTAGTCCCTATTTAGACCAAAGATATTCAAAACAACCTCTCTTTAGGAGAGATTTCAATTGAAATTCTTGACTATCAGACTCGCAGACTAAGGAACAAAGGAGTCCCTCTAGTCAAAGTCCTTTAGGGGGATCATTTCATTGAGAGATCTACTTAGGAAGAAAATCCAGACATGCGCACCAAGTATCCTCACCTCTTCTCCACTAATTCAGACTCGTCCCAAGGTAATAGCTTTCCTTAAGCTTTTCAGTTTCATGTTCAGATTTTAGTTACAACTTAGTGTCCAGTTCATGTTTAGAATTCCATTATAAAATTGGTAGAAGTTACCATTGCATAGTCAATCATACATTCATGTATCAGTTCAGTCATGTATTCATGCATTAGATAAGCATGTTCAGTTTGATGAGAAACTTATGTTATCAGTAATTTAGTCATGCAGTCAACTCAAAATAGTATGGAACTTAGTTTGTTTGATCATAGCCTAGACTATCCGATATAATTGCTCAGTATCAGTTATATCAGTTATCAGTGACTCATGTTATCAGTAATCAGACTCAGTAGTCAGTACCATAACGAATTCAATCACAGTCACTTATTCATACATGTATTCTCACGTTCATGTTATACTGCAAGTTAGCATTGTTTATGCATTTAAACCCTTTGTATTCACCCTACCTGACATGCATACTAGTATATTCAATCGTTCTGACGCATTTGTGCCATGGTGTTTAATTCTATAACATAGGTTCAGAAGCACGAGCTCCAGAGCATCAGTTGCATTCTAGTTTCAGCAGTCAGAGTTAGCAATGAGTCCTCATCCTTCGAGGACATGATCATTACTTTATTTTTTCATTACTTAGTTTATTTTAGAAGTTTGAGTTAGTTGGGTACATGTCCCATCAACTCCTTGTTTAGACAGTTTAGAGGCTTTCAAACTACAGGGTTTTTAGACTAGATGTTTTCAAACATTGTCTCAGTTTTGGTATTGTCGTACAACATTATTCAGCTATTGTTTTATCAGATGATTATAAGTTTCGAACCTTATGGCATCTTTTAGCCTACTATTTCCACATTTATACAGTATATTATGTAGTGTTCAGGTATAGATATCAGCCATGGGTTAGCATATGGTCCTTCGGGGTCATGAGCATCGTGTAGCATTCCGTGTATCAAATTCGGGGCATTGCAGTTATGTGGCATAACTATTATATAACAAGTTACCCATGGGATATCTGGGCCCAATTCTCCGCTAGCTAGAAGTTCCCCAGTGTGTGTAGGCATATGTACCAAAGATTATCCATAGTTGTGTATGCCTTTATGGTAGACTCGAACCTCCTATCATAATCTAAGTGACTTAGTGCCCATGTATACAATATGGGGGACTCTAACCTCCCATTCATATGTTTATTCAGGGGACTCAAATCATCCTTCCATATAGACCCCCACAATGGCTAGAACATTTCCAATGTTAGTTCATTGGACTCCACCTTCAAGGTACGGTACACATCCCCTTTTTAAGCCCAATTAAAATATTTTGTACACTTACACATAACCGTTAGTCCAATTACTTACCAAAGGCATCCCGTGGTATTGTGATACCAACCCTACTTACAAGCATACAACATTTCATAACCTTTATAATTCAACATTGGGACTCGATTCCATTGTCTATGAAAAGACATCAATTCAATTAAATATCTTGGGACTCAAACCTATTTATCCATTTGAACTGGAAAGGTTAAAATTCTAATCAACTTATGGCCAACAAGACAATCATGAAATCATTTACCAACATGTTCATTAATAGGCCAATGCCTTATTTCAAGACACTATTCAATTCAATGTATGGCCATTAAGTCCTTTACAAAACCATTCATCCTTCATATTCATTCTTATGCCAAGCATTACTTCAAAACATAATTCATCATGTGACAAAATTCTTCTCATAAACATTTTAACAAACAGGTTGAGGGTATACCATTATCAAATCTTTATTCAAGTGAAAAACCACCAACTTAGGGTTAACCATGACCTATTCAATAAACCACAATTCCCATGCACCCACATGTGCAAAATAGTTAATCAAAAAAATTATAATCAAAAGTGAAATCTTGAGAGAATAATACTTAACAGTATGCATTAAAACCCTCAACCATTGATTTCAAATCCACCATTTATGATTCAATAAGAATGCTTAAAACACTTTATTTTTTGAACTAACAATGAAAGAAGAGTCACGTACCTGAGTTATAGAGATTCACGGAGATACTTTGATCCTTAAGTGTCTACATTACCACCTTGATGAAACCCAATCATAATCTCCTTGAGAAGTTTTTATAGAGTTTTGAGATTTTTTTGATCTTCTAAAGTAAGGAATGAAAGGCAAAAAAGTGTTAGAATATATGGGGTCTTAAGGGCTTGGGTAGGGAAATGTCAAAAATACCATCGCCTTAATAGTTGTAGAAGACTTCAAGGAGGGTACGGTTGGACCCCTCCACTTATACCCACATCATACGAGTGGTACCTTCCACTCCTACCATGATCACAAAGTTGGACACCATATTCTGGCAAACATACAACTCCCTCACCTATCTCTTATCATCACCATACAATTTGTACCCTTCCAATTGTATCCTAACTTAAAAAATCTAGTCTAGACACAACACAAGATGTGGTTGGGACCCTAATTCTCATATCATATACATACTACTCGTATGAAGTCTTCTCGTACCAAGAACATAACTTGGCAAATGTGACACTGACCAATATACGACTAGAGTCGTAGATCCATACCCACACCACACGAGTGGTAAGATGTAAGTTGTATGATACACAGAAGGTTCAATACTCAATAAATCATAGCAACCACTAAAGTCTCGATTGTTTGAGTTTCCCCTCTTAGGATGATTCGTCCTCAAATAATGGGATGAGGCACTATAAGAATGATTTAGACTCCAGCGTCTCTACTATTACCTTTAGGACATAAAACAAATAACAAGGTATTGAAAATCTAGCTTTAACAAGACATAAAATAGATATGTTATGACCGACACATACCTCAAGTACAATTTTCCAATATCGGGAATACGAATTGATATTTGGACTTTATGTCCTCCTCAGCTTCTCAAAGTAGCTTCCTCAGACTTTTAGTTTCTCCATGGAACCTTAACTGAAGCCAAATCCTTCATTTACAACTGGAAAACTTGCCAATCCAAGATCCTCACTACGTCCTCCTCATAGGACAAGGATTCCGAAATACCAATGTCCTCTAAGGGAGAAATCAACATAGTATCACCCATGCATTTTCCCAACATAAACACATGGAATACCAGATGAAGGGAACTCATTCTTTAAGGCAATTCCAAATCATATGAAACATTACAAACCCTTCTAAAAACCATATACAGGAAAACATTTCGGGGATTGAGCTTCCCCTTCTTCAAAAACTGCATGACTCCCTTCATGGGAGGTACTTTTATGAATACCCAATATCCAACCTCAAACTCCAAGTCTTTTCATCTTAAATTCGCATGGAAGTTTTTGCAACTTTGGGCGGTCTTAAGCGTATCCTGAATTAACTTCACTTTTTCAATAGCATGGTGAACCAAATCTGGGACAAGCATTTCTGCTTCACCAACCTTGAACCACCTAATAGGAGATGTACACTCTTACAATACAATGCCTAAAACATAGGTATACTAATGCTAGAATGGTAGCTATTATTATAAGAAAATTCAATCAAAGGAAAATGCTTAAACCAACTACCACTACAATCAATCACTAAGGGTCGCAACATATCTTCTATAGTTGGAATAGTTCTTTTGGCGTACCCATCTAACTGCAGGTGAAAGGTCGTACTGAGGCTCACTTTAGTCCTAAAATCACACTGAAATGAGTTCCAAAAATATGATAAGAACTGAGTACCAAAATATAAAATAATTGAGGTAGGTGCACCATGCAACTTTATCAATTCCTAAAGGAACAAATTCACATAATCCTTGGCAAAATAAGTAGTCCTCGCTGGCACGAAGTGAGAAAACATGGCATCTTATCCATGATGGCCAAAATTGAGTCACACTAATTCCGCGACTGCTGAAGTTCGGTAAACAAATCTATATTAATTATCTCCCATTTCCATACTGGCAAATCAATCTATTGAAGTAGCCCACAAGGCCTCAAGTGCTACACCTATACTTTCTAAAATACCATACACCTCGCCACAGAGTCGTACACATCCCATTTCATATTCTTCAACCAATACATCTGCTTGGGATCATGATATATCTTTGTTGAACAAAGATGAACCATATACCATGACGTATGGCTCTAGGCAGAAATCCTTACATACACCCCATCCAAATACAAAACACACAACCTTCCTTATTACCTTAAGATACCATGACCCCGATTTTGAAGGCCATCATCTTTTGCTTACCCACATCATCACCGATCTTCATAAGTAGAGGATCTAAAAACTGCTTCTTCATTATTTCAAAACCAAGAGATGATTGTGCCACATATTTCCCAACCACACCACCATCCTCAGATTCCAAGAGACGAACTCCAAGGTCAGCCAAACGATCGATATCCTTGACCAATTCCTACTTATCCATTTCTAAGTGTGACAAGTTACAACATCAGCAACAAGAATAGCTTCACCTTGATGGTAGTAAAAACTCATATCATAGTCCTTCAGAAACTCGCCCCGCCTCTTTTTCCTAAATTAGGCTTTTTTTAGAGTGAACATGTACTGCAAGCTCTTGTAATCTGAAAAGATATCAACACGGACCCCATACAAATAGTGACGCCAAATTTTAAATGCAAACACTATAACTAACAATTCCAAGTCATGAGTTGTATATTTTCACTCATGAAACTTTAGCTGTCTAGAGGCATAAGTAACCACTTTAACATGTTGCATTAATACATAACCTAAACCAACCTAGTATGCAAAATAAACCATAAAACCCTCGGTACACTTAGCTAGTGTTTACATTGGAGATGAAGTCAACTTATATTTTAGCCTCTCATAGCTACCCTTGCAAGAATTTGACAACAATAACTTTACCTTTTATTGAGTTAATTTGATCAATGGTGTAGCAATAGCGGAAAAAATTTCCATGAACCTTCTATAATACCCGGCTAAACCAAAGAAGTTCTGAATATTTGTTGGAGTCGTGGATCTAGGCCACTTCTTAACCATAAAAACTTTTTAAGGATCTATCATAATCCCCTCACTAAACACCACATAACCCAGAAATGATATGACATTTAACCAGAATTCACACTTAGAGAACTTAGCATACAATTGCTGATCTTTCAAGGTCTGTAACACTAGACGAATGTGATCGACATAATCCTCCTCATTCTTATAGCACACTAAGATGTCATGAAGGACGACAATGACTAAAAAATCCATAAATTGATAGAAAACCCTATTCATCAAATCCATGAATGTCATCGGGGCATTGGTAAAACAAAAAATAGATAACTACAAACTCAAAATACCCATACTGGGTAGGAAAATTGTTCATAGGGATATCCACTTCCCTAATCTTTAACTTATGCTATTAGTATCGAAAATAAATCCTAGAAAAGAATTTGGCACCCTAAAGATAATAAAAGAGATGATCAATCTGTTCAAATAGAATACTTGTTATTTACCATCACCTTATTCAATTAATGATAATCAATACACAGTAACACCCTGAGTCTATACCCTAGATGTTACACGGTGCTTATGATCCCGAAGGACCACAAGCTAACCCATGAAAGATATCTATAGTGAGCACTGAATAATAATACCGACATAAATGCCGAATAATGGGATGAAATTCCATAAGGTTCAAAATATCTAAAATACTGTAAAAATATAACATCTGTAAAACTGAATACTATCTAAAAATATAGTCTAAAAAATCCTCTTACTGAATCTTTCTGAAAGTGGAGTTGATAGGATAATCCACCAACAAACTCCATCTACTAAAATACAGCTAAGCTGAAGTACTAAAATAAAAGAATATCGTCAATAGATGATAACTCACTGCTAAATCTGCTACTACTGACTGAATCTAGCTAAGCGCAGTCAGGAACCTGAGCGTCCCAACATATAATATGAAATATCATAGCATAAAAAATGGGTTTCCAGTCAGTACGTGGGAATATATTGGTATGATAAATGAGGTAAGGTTGAATGTGTGGGTTATATCCATGAACAATAACTAACTAAATGATATAGAATAACTGAATATAAGAGTACTGAGTTTTAATAACGGTATAACTGATATCTGAAATTACTGATAACTGAATTACTAATACTGACTGACTGTATCTGGCAGTCCTAATTCTGTAGAACTGACCTGTGTTCTATTTTGAAGACTGAGAATGAAACTAAAACTGTGAGAGGTAATCATCTAATCGATATGCCCCAATCTGAACTAGTAGGGGTCCAATCTATTACCCCATTCAGAAAGGTGTCAGTACGATGCTACGAATAAAGACAAGTTGAAGATTTACTCTTTTACTGGTAGGTTACCTAAATAAGAATGGTGGTACATTTATCTGAAAGGTTAGAATACCTCATCAACCCTCAACTGGCAAGTTTTATGTCTCAACCTATGATGGAAACATTATTCTGGAATGCAAGGATTTCTTCTAAGGATCACACCCTCTACTAGTAGGTGAGCCCCCATCCTTGGGTTCACTCGGTGTTGAATCCTACTTCCAACAAAAGAACACTGAACTGTTATACTGGACTGAACTAGACTGCATTCATTGAGATTACTGAGTTTTTCCTAAGTTCTTTAACTGCCTAAATATCTACTGAGTTCTTTAATGGACTGAGAGGACTACGGATCATGACATGACTGATACTATTCTATGACTAACACTGGCTCTAAGTAAACATCTAAATTGTTGGGTATTAAATATACCCAAGACTCGAAAGCATGAAAAGTAAAGAGAAACATAATATTGAATAACATAATAATGTTCACTTGGTCATAATTCATTTATAGAGACATTCCATCAAACCCTTGTAATGATTAACTTGTACATGAATGGGGAATATATGTTAGCACGGTATAATGACATTATTTCATTCACATAGACCATTTATCAAACACATAAGAAGCATACTTGGTTCATTAAATCATAAACACTTAGGGTTAACATGGTTACAACAATCAACTTGCAAATTGAAGGGTTTACCATGAATATCATGTAATTTAACACATACTAGAATCAATTCTTGGAACTTGTAATCTAAATCATGGATTAAAACTCAATCAACATCATGAACATGAATTCAATCTAATCAAACATGAAAATCATAAATCATAAATCTTGTATATTGACAAAGGGATTCTTGGGCTCCATGAAAGGTAAGGATCCATGGATGAACATCTAACATACCTTAGAAGAAGAGTTCTTGAAGGTTATTGGGGAGATTCTTGAAGAAGGACCTTGATTCTTGGATTAGGGTTTGTTTTCTTGAGAGAGAATTACCTTTTGATTTTGGGAAAAAGTTAATAATGAAGGGTTTTACACATTTTTAGGGCTTAAATTCCACATCTGGGGGGAATAAAATTATGGGAAAAGACTGCTAAACCCTAGGCGTAACTTTAATTTTTTGTGTGATTTTCCCAATCTGGACCCCTGGCGCGACGCGCCGCTATCACGCTGGGCCACTGGAAAATAACTAATGGGAAATTTCATGGAGGTGCAATGCAGTGTTATCGCATTGCCACTTTGTTTGTTAACTGGAAGTGCACCAAGACGCGGTGGAATCGCATTGGAACACTAAAAATTGACAATTGTGAACTGGGTCTATGGTGAGATGCGCCAATATCATGGAGGAACAGTAGAAATTGACAATTGATATTTTAACAAACTCCACGATGTGCTACTGGCCTAAATGACGATGTTTAACGACTAAAACTTAAAATTACTATAACTTCTTGCCAGGTTATCGGATTTAGGCAAATTTTATATCTTTGGAAAGCTAATTGAATTTCCTACGTAATGACAGGCTCAAATCTGAAAATTACTAAGTATGTCAAAATTTTTATTTAGGATAAACCATGTACTGAGGGTTAATCTACGGTAGGGAACTTCGTGGTATTACAATATCTCCCCCTCGGGGATATTCGTCCTTGAATATGGCTAGTTAAGCTAAGATAGTATGAACAGGATGAGTTTACATACTAAACTATATATGCAAAATTGAAGCATGATTACGTGACTGGTCTGATAGACTGAACTTACACACTGAACATGCATATCTAATTCACGGGATACATGACTGAAAATATTGATAAGCTGAGTTTACATATTGAACATGCATGTCTGATGCATGAGTACATGTCTGAATAGATTAATAAATACGTGATTGAATATGAATGAATGGAAACATGAGGACATGACTAAGTTTGAATCATGATGCATGAATTGAATATCGTGAACTGAACTGAACCCTTGAGTGCATATCTTACTGCTGAGATTGGGACTTGAGGGTCAACTATGAGGACCCATTACTCTAACTAGATTCACTACATGAAGAGAAAATAGAAGGTTTAAATTGTGATATCTTTGAGACTTTAGTGAATCTTCCCTTTAGGATACTATGTCCCTCGAGAATGCTAACTTGGTTGAGATACTAAGGAAAAGCATGACACGATGCTTGGGGCACCTACGAACTAAATCATGACTGAACATCTTAGATCTGATTCTAAGGCATAAATATGTAAATGGGAGATCTATAACATACCAGTGACCACATTAGGAGATCTTTCCTGATATTATTTGGATTAGAGTGCGTAAAACATGTTTAGGCATTGCCCACTAGTGGTACTGAAAGCAACACCTTGTTGATTCGGGCGACCTGGCTGAGCTGAAGGACGACTATACTGACCATGAGAACCTGCCTAAGGACAATATTTAACTCTGTGTCCTTTCTTGCCACACCATAAAAAAAAATATCACTGCCATCTCTACACACCCTTATGATTCTTACCACACTCTATGGAAAAAGGATTAGTACGACCATTTCTTATGCTATCATGGGTCATCGGTCCACTGCCTGAGAACGGAGCTGGAGCTGAAGACTTTGGACAAAACTGGGAACGGTTACCCCCATCTGACTTAGGCTAATTGAAATTAAAGCTACCTATTCTCACTCTCTTATTCCTTATTTTCTCCTCCTTAAGCTTTTGCTCCTCAATCTGTTGAGCATGGACCATAAGCCTAGATATGTCCATCTCTTTAATCAATATCATTGTTATGTACTCCTTAACCATACTATATAATACCCCATATATGATCTTTCTTATTATGGACCTATTGTCTGTTACTTTATAGGGAGTATACCTGGCTAACTGAGTAAAATTGAGGGAATACTCTTTTACACTCATACTACCTTGTCTGATATTGATGAACTCTAACATATTTACTTCTCTCAGCTCTAAGGGAAAGAATCTATCTAGGAAGGCAGTAGCAAACTCTACCTACTCTACGGGCTCTGGATCTATACCCCTGTCTACCTTCCACTTCTTAAACCATGTATGGGCTAGATCTTGTAGCTGGTAGGTGGCTAACTCGACACTCTTACTAGAAGTCACTCCCATGATGTTTGTGACTTTTTGAACCTTATCGAGAAACTTCTGTGGATCTCTTCAGAGTTAGATCCCGTAAAGAAAGGAGGATTTATCCGGGTAAAGTCCTAAATTCTGGTTATAGCAGTATTGGCCACTAGGTTGGCCGGAACAACATCTGGCCGTTTATTCCGAGATACTACTGAATTGTCTAGAGTAGAGAATACAACTCTAAATTGTGCTTGAGATACATGTTCGTCCAGGGGATCTGCCTAAAAGGACTGGGGGGCTGACTGGTTTTTGGTTCTTCTTTCGTTAGCTCTTTTGGGAGACATGTTCTATAAATGAAAGAAAGAAGTATATTAGACTGAGATATTAACTAGACTCACATGAAATAAATACTGAAAGAAGGGAATCTTTTACCAAAACATCTCATAGCCTCTAGTCCATATATGTGGCGCGCTACACACCCATTCACAAGACTCTACGCGATATGACTTTTCAGACTCCTTAGGACTCTATTAAAACTTAGTCTATGATACCAAGTTTGTAACGACTCAAGACTACCTCCTAGTCATTACACGGTGCTTACGATTCCAAAAGACAATAAGCTAACCCATAAAACATATATATTGTGAGCACTGGACAATAATACAGACATAAATATGGAATAATGGGCTGAAATGCCATAAGGTTCAAAATTTTTATCTAGGATAAACTAAGTACTGTGGGTTAATCTAGGCTAGGGAAATACGGGGTATTACATACACATCAAATGGGAACCATCTTTTTTTCACACGAACAAGATGGGTACACCTACAAGGTGACACACTAGGATGGATGAAACTTTGGTCTCAAAGATCTTATGATTGCTCCTTAAGATCCTTCAACTTATATGGAGCTAATCTATATGGGGGAATAGATATAAGATGAGTATCCAGAACAAGTTCATAGGGGAAGACCTCAGGAAAGTCATTCACCACTAAGATAAAATGCAAAGAAGGACCATCCAAGTTAGAATCTTTAACCCGGACTAGATGATAGAGACACCACTTGGAGATTAATCTTCGATCTCTAAAATATGACTTAAACATTCCCTTAGAATCTATGAAACCTCCCTCCCACTCAATAATTGTCTTATTTGGAAATTTAAACATGATTTTATGGGTCCGACAATTGAATGAATCATAGCATTAGTGAAACTAGTCCATTCCCAAAATAATATTAAATCAACAATGCCAAACTCTATTAATACCACCAGGGTTTCTCTACTACCAACAACTACCACACATACCTGATAGACTCTTATGAAAACCACAGAGTCTTCTACCAGGGTAGGAAAAGAAAAAGAGTTCTAAAGACACTCAGGATCACAACCAAAATACACAGTTACAAATAGAGTTACATAAGAGAGAGACAACCCTAGATCAAGTAAATAGTACACATCATGGGAAAAGAGTTTCAACATACCAGTAAGAACATTGAGAGATGTCTTAGGCTCCTAACGAGTAGTGAGTGCATAATGGCAGTTCCAACCAGTGATGAATTCATAAGTAGCACCCTTTGGTGCTGGATATGAAGAGGAGGCAACAAGAACCTTATTCTCCCCCGAAGTAACCCTAGGGGACAATCTGACTGTATATATCCAATATGACCTCAGATTAAACATAGGTTCATTCCCTTCTTAAACAAACCACGATGATGCTGACCATAGAATTTTCAAGGGGGTAGGATGGTATTGAATAGGCCGTAGTGGCCTGAGATTGGTCACCTCGTATCCTAGAAGCATCACCACCCTTTAAACATTTATCTCCCGACGCCTTCAGGTATGGAGAAGTAGCCGTCAAATAGGAGTTTGGACTCCCCCAACTCTTCCTCGCAGGCTAGTTCACACTCTACTATTAACCTACACTCTATTTTGAAATCCGAGACCTATTACTCTTACTGTCATCAATCTTAGCCTATTTATTCTTCTCCTATTTGACCTATTTCATATACATAACAAATTTGGAGATGTCCATTTCCTTTATCAACAAGTCATCCATACTCTCAAGAACCAACTCAAGAGACAATCCCAAAGAAAACTTTATCATATGGGCCCTTATATTAGACACCAGTTCAAGACCATACCGGGATAACAGATGGAACTTTAAAGTATACTCTTTGACTTTCATCCTTCCTTGATTCATGTTAAAAAAATTCTTTTGCTTCCGCCTCTCTCAACTTCTGAGGAAAGAAGCGGTCCAGAAATGCACTAGAGATATCAACCCATACAATAAAACTAGCATTCTCACCACTCGACTGTTCCCACTTTTCATACCACTGGTACACTACATCCTTCAATTAGTAGGTACAAAACTCTACACCCTCAACCTCCAAAGCATGCATAACCCGGAAGATCATCTCTATTTCATCAATGATTCTTTGAGTGTCATCCTCAACCTTTGTACTAGTAAACATCAGGTGATGCAACCTCATAAATTGGCAAACTCTAGTGGACTCAGATAAACCAATAACAATACCAACAAAACTATACTATTATGACTGAGATGTCACCAACCGAGTCAACAGGGTAATGAAGCGCTGAAACTCAGCATTATTAACCTTTCCGGGAGATGACAGAGTGTAAGTTTCACCCTCAAGAGTCGGATTAGTGGGGATAGGTAGGACCCTATGAGGACAGTCATATGCAGCTACACTTGACCGGGTTTTGACCATAAAATTTAGATGAGCTCCATCATCATTGTTCCCAGAGGAGACATAAGAGGTTGCATGAACATTAGATCTTCACAGAGGCATGATCTGACAGACAGACAGATGGAAATGAGAAGAATCCAAGACCTTATACTCTATAGAGCAAAATTAAGACAACAAGAAAGGGAAACATTCCTAAATATCTCATAGCCTCTCTCTTAGAAGTGTGGCATGCTACACAACCATAAAGAGACTTTTCTTGACATGGTTTTGTGGACACCAAATTTACCATGAACCTATGATATCATACTAACTTTGTCACAATCAAAACCCGGGCCTAGACATGACGGGGATCTCAAATCCCATGTGGACAGTAGATCAACCCCTTTACCTGACTGAGTTAGCTTAACAATATAATTATTAGGTGACTTTCGAACATATAACAAAATAGAGCAAAATAAGACTAAGAGTAAGTCATGAATGTCTAATCCAATCCACCAATGCAACACACCCATGTCCATAATAATCCATAAATTCTCTATAATACGAAATCAATAAAAATGTCGGAACATGCCCCCAATGAAAGCCAAAAACAAGTATAACAAATCCTTATACATAGGATGTAATGACCATGAAAAGAATGTCATCCAAAGAATGGAATATCACCACCTCATTGTCAACTCACAAACCACTCGAACACCTGGTCATTGCATTGGAAAAGAAGAAGAAGCTTTGATCGCTTTATTGCAATGGGACATAAAGTTCAGAGACAATTCGAGGTTGGAATACTAGCATGTAACTCAGGGATAGAGGAATAAAATAATGCCATCTTTAAATCCAAGTCAAATCATCATATGCGATCACATATATACTTATATATACATATATATATATATCGTACCTGAATAAGGAACAAGGTTTATCATGAACTTTTGAAAACATTAACGTAGGATGTGTAGCATAATTATCATATAACAAAGCCCCCATGAGTTCTATGGGCCCATATCTCCCCTAGCTGAAGGGCCTTCGTGTGTATAGTTGCACAAACTAGAGAACATCCATGAATGTGTAAGCCCTTATGGGGAATTGAACCTCCCGACCTAATTAAGGTTACTTATCACCCAGGTATTTAATATGGGGGACTTGAAAAACCGATACATATATTCATTTGGGGGACTCAAACCTTCCAGTCATATAGACACCAACACCAGTTAGCGCAATTTCTAGTGTTAGTGCTTCAGACTCTAAATTGACTATCAGCCTTCAAATCCTATTTTTAAACCACATTAAAAGATTATTTTAACTTACACACATCTATTAGTCAAATTACTTACAAAAGTCATCCTATTGGTATTGTTATACCAACGCCACATACAAGCGTACAACATGTTAGAACCCTTATCATTTAACATTAGCACTCAATCACATTATCTATGCAAAGACATCAATTCAATTCAACATCTAGGGACTCAAACACATTTAGTCATTTAAACCTCCAAGGTTACAATTCAAATCAACTTATGGCCAATGAGGTTTTCATGAAACAATTTAACAACCATGATCATTTATAGGACAATGCCTTAATTCAAGTCACAATTCAATTCAATTTATGGCCATCAAGACCTTTACAAAATCTTCACCCTTCATTAACATTCTTATACCAAGGATTGGTTTAAAACACAATTCATCATGTGACAAAGTTCTTGTCCTGGACATTTTCACAAGCAGATTGAGGGTGTACCATTATCAAACCATTATTCAAGTCTAAAACCATCAAGTTAGGGTTAACCACGACCCTTTCATTAAACCATAATTCCTATGAACCCACATGTACAAAACCATTATCAAAAAAAATATAAACACCCGTGAAATCTTAAGGGAATAATACTTAAAATTATGTATTCAAACCCACAACCATGGAATTCAAATCCACCATTTATGATTCAACAATGTTTAAACCACATTATTTTTGTAAACTAACAATGATGGAAGAATCACATGCCCGAGTTACGGAGATTCATGGAGAGATTTGATCCTTAAGCCTATAAATGAACACCTTGATGAAACACCATCCCAATCTCCTTGAGAGGTTATTAGAGTGTTTTGTGAGTGTTTTGATCTTCTATAGTGAGGAATTAGAGGACAAAAAGTTTAATAAGACATGGTAACTTAAGGGCTTGGTGTAGGAAATATCTAAAATATTGTTACACTAATAGACAAAATTATGTAGGATAATGACAACTGTACTAAGTTTAGAAAGACCCTAGGACCTGATCCCTCATTTTCGGCTGACCATCATCCAAACAAGATATATCAAGTTTCCTATTTTTTATGATGACAAACCAAACACTAATTTTTTAGCATCAATGATCATCAAACTTATTCACTAAGAGTGATCACCACAACTGTTGATTAACGTTCCCTCTATCATTAGGCACTATGAATATCCCATCATGAATTACCAATATTATTCCCCTGTCACTAAGCCACCCTTTATACATTCTTCCCTCGATCAATAAGCCATCATAGTTATAATAATATAAGAAAATTCACCACATATGCATCTTGTACCTTGTCCCTAACACATCATGCAACACGCCTAACCTGGTCCTTACCATATGAATTCAGTAATCCTTTTTTTGGAATCATTGAAAGGTTATAATAGTAAACAACGTGTAAAATAAACCAAAGTTAGTTAACTCATGGCCACTGGAGCAGCACTAACATAAAGAGCAACTTTAAAGTAAAGGATGAGACATATGCAACACACAAACACGGGGTTCATTAATTATTAAAAGAGATCATCACCCTTACAACATACAAAAATAAACATAAAAAAATTCTAATACATCAAAAGCCACACTAGAAATAAAAACTAAAAAATGACATAGGAGAGACAAAGTGACATAGTGATGATAGGATTTAGGTAGAGGGGGTTTTGGAGAGAAGGATTTGACCAACAACTCTATTATATAATTCCCTGCAACATGAGAATTCAGTAGTTTCTTAGTGAGGTCTTCAACTTCTGCATTCAACCCTTGAACCTCTATAGTGAATTTTGTAACCTTGGTTTGGAGCTTTACATTTTCTATTGCAAGTTACACACTATCACCAGGTCCCTCTAAGGATAACATCTTATTCTATATCATCAATTGAACTATATCAACATCCATAGTATCTAACTTAATCCTCATCTCTTCTATTTGCTTATTTAATTTTTCTTGAGTAACCAATAAGTCTGACAGTAGGGACACAATTCCCACTATTCCTTCTATGAATTTATTCTCCATCAATGTTATCAAACTAAACTCTCGTTTGACTATTAAAAGAATCCCTTTAGTCCTAATCACTCTAATATGATAAAAAAACCATGTTTAAGAAATACCCATATGGCATCCCATGTTTTCCTTTCATCTCATGGATGACCTTATGCATGTCTCTAACATTAGAGAAGGTATACTTATCAACTGAATTTTTCTCAAACACATATTAAGACACTAATAGAAAAGATAACCAATGGTTCTTCAATCTGATCTAGGAAAAAAGACTTGTTCACGAATTCATTTCCCAATTACAACGCAGTTGTAAGAAATTTTTCCCACACAATAGTTGTTGACATCCCTCCCATCTTTGAGGCTTCAATCATGAACTCACTTGAGGCCTGTTGTTTGAAAATAGTCCTCACACCTATAATAGGCACATCAAGAATCCTTCTAAGTGCCTTTTCATCCAGTTATTTTTCCTTTCCTTCCACCTAGGTAGTAAAGCGCAACCTATCATCTAAAGATTCCATTGTATAATACAATTCTATTACTTCCTCTTTAAAATCCATGGGATCTAGTTTCTCTAGGAGATGTAAACATCCCAGGTGTTTTACATATTCTACTAACTCTACCAAGACAAGTTTCTCATAAATCCTGTGATCAAACTCACTACCAGATAATACTTTTTGTATTTTAAAATTTCCATTTCTTTACCTCTAGACTTATCCTTGTTTTCTTCCATCTTTCTTCTTCTCTTGGAGCCAATGTTTGATTTTTTTCAATTTCATTTCTCTTCTTAGGACCATGTCTCATAGAGACTTTCACAAATTTATTTCCCAATTACAACGCACTTTTAAGAAATTTTTCCCTCACAATAGTTGTTGACATCCCTCTCATCTTTGAGGCTTCAATCATGAACTCAGTTAAGGCCTGTTGTTTGAAAATAGTCCTCACACCTATAATAGGCACATCCATAATGCTTCTAAGTGCCTCTTCATCTAGTTATTTTTAATTTACTTGCACCTAGGTAGTAAAATGTAACCTATCATCTAACGATTCCATTGTATAATACAATTATAATAATTCTTCTTTAAAAACCATGGGAGCTAGTTCCTCTAGGAGATCTAAACATCCCAGGTGTTTTACATATTCTACTAACTCTACCAGGACAGGTTTCTCATAAATCCTGTGATCAAACTCTCTACCAGACAATACTTTTTTGTAAATGGAATTTATATTTTTAAAGCATACTATTTTGGTACTAACCTCAGAGATTGGACCAAGTCCCTTTTTTTCTTGAGAGAATCCTTAAACTTTTGTAAGTCAAATCTGTCCTGTTCTAAAACTATTCTTATGTGTGTATACCTATAAAGGTATGGTTTTGAGATAGACCAATATGTACCTACTTAACAAAGGATAACTATCTCCTGATCATACCAATTTTGTGAAGAAATTTGATTCATCTAGTAGGTCAGGTGTGTTGATCAACCTCAGCCTCAACATGATCCTTATATTTATAGCTCAATTTATGATAGGAATGATGAGAATTCCATAAGATTCTAGGATTTATCTCTTGTTTGTACACTATATTTAAAAGGTGTAGTCAAATTCTCAAATGGATGACAAGATTTGTGCCTCCAATTAAACCTTCTGAGACTAGTTTCACTAGGACTAGGTCCCTGAAAATTTTGACTAGACCCTTCTTGTTGTTCTTCAATTGGAGTTGGGTTATATAACTGATATCATGGATCACCATCACATTTATAATTCTCATTTGTATCATTTACCTCATGACCATCAACTTTAGCAATATCATCCCTTTGAACAGGAATAAGTTATTCAATTTTTTATTTTTCAGCATCACTTGGATTCATTAGCTTTCTTGACTCATAAAAAACGACATGGACACTTCCTTTGACACATAGAGTTCTTTTGTTGAAAACTTCGTAGGATTTTCTTTTGAGGAATAGCCCAATAATAATGCTTCATCACCTTTCGAGTCAAACTTTTCTAGATCATTATTCCCATTCTTAAGAACAATGCATTTGGATAAAAAAAGTCTGAAGTAGTCAAGCTTAGACTTTCTATTATACACAAGATCATGTGTCATTTTGTTCAGGAGTTATCTAATCAAGCACCTATTTATCACATATCAGGCAGTGTACACAGCTTCAGTCCAAATGTTCTTAAGAATCCCACTATAAATTAGCATGGTCCTATCAATCTCTATGAGGGTTCTATCGTTTCTTTCAAAAACTCCATTTTTCTTAGGAGTCCTTGGAGAAGAGAAGTTATAACTAATTCCATTTTAAACATAGAATCCTACAACTTAGGAGTTCTCAAATTTAGTTTAGTGATTAGATATGAATTAAGAATTCTTACAATTCATCTTCATTTGAATTATCTTGGAAAACGTAACCAAATAACATAGGTTTCATCCTTTTTTCTCAAGAACATTATCCAGGTGAACCTGGAGTAGCCATCTACTTTTAAAAACACTTACTTCTTTCCTCCTCTACATTTGATTTTAAAAGGTCCACATAGATCCATTTGCAACATATCAATGGTTCTAGAAGTACTCAGTTGATTCTTCGACTTAAATAATGACCTGGTTTGTTTACCTTTAACACATGCATTATAATCCTTGTTGTTAGGAGTTTTCAACTTTGTACTATAATGGACCTGCTCCTTTGAAATCAACTTGTTCAGCAAAGAGGAACTTACATATCCTAGCCTTCTATGTCATAAATCAGTATCTTAACTTTGAAAACTTAAGCAAGTTAGTTCCCCATTAGTCAGAGATTACATATCATCCACATACATATTTTTGATCCTCTAGGCTTTGAGTATAACTTTTCTAGACTTTAAGCTTGATACAGTACAACTATAAGCTGAGAATTTAACCTCATTACCTTTGTCAGAGATTTGAGAAACACTTAGTAGACAATACTTTAGTCTATTGACATAGAACACATGTTATATTACTTTATCACTAGACCTTCCAATTATTCTCTACAACATTAATATAGATATTTTTACCATTTCCAAAAGTGACACCTCCACCTTGAAGGGTCTTGAGAGAAAGAAAGTAGTCACTCCTCCTTGTCATATGCTTTGAACATCCACAATCCATTATCCAGTTCTTATTCCATTTCGCTTTTCCTACCTGCAAACATAGTCAATTGTTAGATTTTGGGACCTACATGAGTTTTAGTTCACAATAGGATGACAATGGTATGATCAAATCACTCTTGGACCATCTAGGTAGATATTTCTTCTTCACATTTTTAAAGGGTATGAAACTCTTATATTAATAATTATCCTACTTGACACAACTAGCACTGCTCATTCTATCTCTAAGACAATACTGACATTTTTCCCTCAAGTGTCCCTATCCTACACAACGAGTACATAGATGTTTGTGGAACCTATTCAAATACAATGAACATATTTCCTATGAGAACCAATTTATTGGGTTTTGTATTTATATATAATCCCTTTACAATTACTAAGACTCTGACTAGTTAAATTAAAAAGGATTTGCGAAAGTGTTGTCCATTTTAGTAATTTGTTAAGTTCTTCCCTTATACGTACCAGGACACTTTCTAACTTTTCCTTCTCATGGAGGGTAGTTATAAGGTGTTTTTGAGAATCCCTTAATTTCTCTTAATGATTAATCTGATGCTTTGAAGTTTCATCCCTTTATCATCAAAATCATTTACTTTCTCCAATTGACTTAATAAACTCAAATTTTATGATTTCAACTTACTAAATTGCTCCTTTGTGTTAGATATCTGGAGAGTTAAATAAATTAACTCAAGATCTTGATTATCTATTTTCTCTTCTAGGGCATATTCTAAGTAGTATGTTTATACACATAATCAATTAATACATTTTCTAGCTTGTTTATCTTTCTAGTATAGTAGTTATCTAAATTTTACTTAATATCAGAGAGAGTTACCTCACTATGTTCTTGATATTCAGTGTTTTAAATGAGAGAAAACAAGTAATCATAGGTAAATTTAAAATCTTCCACAGCCATCATAAAGACATCTTTAACCTTCTCAGCTTTATCAGATTCACTAAAGAAATCTCCCCACACTACTAGGTCTTATATAACTGCATAATTGGTTGCAACCTTTCTTCTTGATTTTACATGAACCTGGTCCCAGTTCATTAATTTTTCACCTCAAGTCCTGATATATTCCTTATAATCCATTTTGTGCATTGGACATTCCTTATTGAAATGCTCAGGAATTCCAATTTTTTGAAAAACTTTCACCATTGCCACCCTTTTTGCTGCTAATTCCTCTTCCTTGAAACTCACAACTTTTCTATATAGATCTAACTATTATTTTTTCTAAATAGAAAATATCATTTTCTTCTTCTCTTGAATTAGATTTTGAAGCCTTCAGTGCCAGTGATTTTCATTTTTTGCATTCTTCTTCACTACTCCTAAGTAGTTAACTCATGTGTGATAGAAGTAAATCTTGTAAGCATTTCTTGAATTGTCTTTCCTTTATTCATGGTGAAGGTTTCATATTGTGTAGTTAGAATGTAGCCTTTAGAATCCTTCATATCTGTGGTTCCATCATGATAAGTCCTCATGTAATCCAAGATTTCCTTAGCATTTTCTCACATAGAAATCAAGTTGTATACATTAGGTTCAATTCCGTAGATATATAATTTTTTGGCCATATAATTGTTCTCAACTTTCTTTAAATCTTCATCATCAAACCCTCTCCTAGTTTTGACAACCATCATTGTTATGTACTCTTCTTTGACCTCTCTAATATGAACATGAGGACTATTAAGTATTAGATCAATAAGCTCACTATCCTAAGCCATACTGAAGTCATACATCCTAGTTTTCAACTACCCATAGTACTGACCATTTAAGTGGGGTGTTCTAGTGGTAGTTCAACCTTCATCCATATTAGGTGGACCAACCATAATCAATAAATCACTCTAGGTATGAATCTTTTAGAGTTCCCTTGCTTTGATACAAATTGTTTAAATGTGGGAGGTTACACCACTCTATAAGTACCAGGTCCCGTAGAGTCAGACAAATTCAATCAAATAGTAAAGTATTAGGAAACAAAAACATTATTGGAAAACACAAAGATTTAATGTTGAAACCTCCTTGATTATGGGAGAAATATCCACGGCTTTCCCTCACAATCACTAAATGAATCCATAATAAACAAACTCTTGATTATAGACTCAAATGCAACCTAACTCTAGGCTCAACCAGTATGCAATAACTTTATTATAAACCAACCTTGACAACTCTGCCAAGAACTCACCTCGATATTGATTAACTCTAACTAATATAAAACTCAAGTAACTCTACCTAAGTACTCTCAAGGACACAAGAGAAAATAATTACTCTTATAATACGAGTAATTTGATTTAAGACTCAAACATGTCTCAAGAACACTCACTATCTTTGCACACATAGAAACAATGTGCTTGAGCACTATTTCAAAGTTATTTTTTTGCTGATTTCTCTCTTAAAATAATCTAATAGAAAGAACGATGAATTGATGAGCAATATTTTATATTTATATATTGGATAATGATTAGGGTTTAAATGCAACTGGGCTAAGAGACCTGACAGGTACTAACTCACCTGCATAGTTTGTTATATTAAAAGACAAAACTGAACAGGACAGTGACATCTATACTGAATTCTTGATGACCTAGGGACTTGGTCCCTTATTGTAAGATGATCATCATATAAACAAGATATACCACTATGCTATGACTAGATATGAATCGTGTTACAACAAGCTATTGATTATGCCATGTATAAGTTATCTATTATGATAATGATAAGACTTTGACTATGGAATTGACATGCTATTGCGTATGTTGTTACTTATGATTATGATCATGCTAAAAACATATGCTAGTAATCATGCCTAAAAACATCCTTATTGATTGTGTTAGCAATTGTGTTATTAATTATACTAGAAGTCATGCTTATGGATTTTATGGGAACTTATGCTATAATTATGTTAGACTTCATGATACTTGACTAATTAGAACTTATGCTATTGATTATCCCACCAACTATGATGATATGGCTACTAGTTCGAGAAAATATATTTAATATATATATTTATATATGTATATTTACACACACCAGGTTTAACTATAAAAATGATGTTGATGTTGATTATACCTAGTTTAATTCTAAAAGATTATAATGATGTTGATTATACGTAGTTCAATTCTAGAGGATGATAAATTGAACCCGAGAAAGCCGGAGGATGATTACGATGATTCACTAATACTCGACAAGGTTGGTTGATAATTATGATGATACATTGATACCGGACAAGGCCAGAGGATGATTGGGTAGATGTACCTATGTGTACATCTACCTGTTTGAGTCTGGCTATTTATTATGATATGATTATATATATGTATGCACACACAAGTTTAATATAATTTTTATATTAGGGTTGTTGGTTATAGATCAAAAGTGATAAATAATTATAAGGTGGTATAGTTTATGATTAGTGATAAGTAAGGATTAATGGTGGATGTTCTTAGAGTGACTAATAATGACTAGTTGATAAAACAGGATTAGTTAGTGAAGGATTATTAGTTAATAAAGGATGTTAGTTAATAAATAATGGTTATCTAATAATTGGTGAGTTGTTTATGGATAGGTGGTGAGTAGTGCTAAATGATTTCTAGAGGTTATATGATGACTAGGTATTAAACGAATATGTTAGTAAAAAATGGTTAATTAATAAGTGGTGGCTAGAGAGTAATGATAATAAGGGTTTTAAATGATGGTAATATTATGAAATATGGGTACATTGTAAAATGTTGGTAAATTGTGGAATTATGGTTAAATAATAATTGGCTATTTGTATTTGATGAGTGATTTCCTTAGTCTATGAGTGTACTCTACGGGCGTATGGGAGTTTGTGATGAGATTTTTACTTTTTAGCACCAATTGGTGTATGGGATCAAATTTTATAGTATTTGATTGTTTGTTTGATGCCTTGTGATTCGTTATAATTCCAATTTATTTACCCATTCTACACGATGATCTTAGCATGTATTTTTGCCTTATGTAATATTGTTAACTTGGTTTAATTACTCATTATGCTTAGTGATATTGGAGTTGATTCAGGTTCATTTTTGTACCTTGACTTATGATATCTTTCATTTTATATTACTTATATCATGGTTTAACTTAGTCGGTCGATGATTTCTATAGAGTACCCATTGTTTTGGTTCTCATACTACACCTTTGTACCTTTTTGGTTCATATCTAAGTACTGACTATCATCGTTGATCGTTGATCATGATCTGTTGATTTTTGATATATCGGGTGAGCTCTTTTAGTCGGAGTCACCTATATCCTTCACTCTTTTTATATTCAGTCTTTTGTTTTTGAGATAAACTTTATTTACTATTCTAGAAATTTGAGTTATAGTAATATTAGATGATATTTTGTTGGATCTACCAGGTCATGGAATGGTATCTTGTATTGACTATCTTTATTTACATCAATTATTTTAACTGTTAATAAATTTTATTGTAGATTTCTTCTTAAATTGGATATGTTCCACCAAGTTAACCCATTGTTTTTATCTCTGGCTTACGGTTTGGCATACCTACTGGAGGGATAGAGTAGGTGATAGAATAAATCATATATCGTGCCGTCATAACTTGTAATCTACACATTGTTAGGAGTGAAATGAGACCCATGTTTCTATATTAAGGGTCATATCAAAATTTGGGCCAAGAATGGGCCCGTGAGGCCTAAAAGAAAATTCAAAATTGAATCCATCACGAGGTCCCTCGAATGACAAGGAATGTGTACTCAAAAGTAGAGAACAAACAGAGAACAATTTGGGTATCAAATCAATCATTAAATTTAGGGAATTCAAGACACAGTTTCTAAGGATTTTACCATAAATTAGAATGGAAATCAAAGGAAAAATTATTGGTAAATAACCAAGAAGAGTTAGGCTACCTTACCTAACTTATATGGATGATTTTCAACTTTTTCCTATCTTTGTTCTCAAAATTTTATATGAAAATGGTGGAACAAATGGTTGAAATCGAATGGGAAAGGGCATTTAAAGACACCAAGTGACACTTAAGTGGTCACCCTATCACTTAAGCGATAATCGCTTAAGAGGTTGCCAGATCTCTTAACTTATCTAGCACCAAAAGGTTGGCTATGACTAAACTGACTCCAAGTGCACTTAAGAGATGCCCACTTGAGCGGTCACAATATTGCTTAAGTGGCCATAGACCAAATGGTGTATGTTGATTAAGTGATACTATGTCACTTAGAAGATGAGAATTTTTGTAGTCATATAATCGTTTAAGCAGCCACGTGTGATGCCCCAATTTTCTGAACGAAAATGCTACACGGTTCTCATGACCCCAAAGGACCACAAGCTAACCCATAACTAATATCTGTACCTATAAACTGTATAAAATACTAAAAAATGCAAAAACATGTAATGAATGGACATAAGGTTCAAATCAGAAAAAACATCTGATAAGAACAATGTCTGAAAATGGTATAACAATCCCAAAACAAAGCTGGAATAACTGTCTGACATGTTGTAGTATGAAAGCCTCTAAACTGTCTGAATAAGGAGTTGATGGGACATGTCCCCAACTAAATCCATCTACTAAAATAAATAAGTACTAAAAGAATAAACTAATCAAATACTTTTATCCTTGAATGATGAGGACTCACTGCTAACTCTGTCTGCTAAAATCTGAAATGCTACTGATGCTCTGGAGCTCGTGCTTCTAAACCTATGGTATAATACACCATAGCACAAATATGTTAGTACTTTTAATGTACTGGTATGTAAGTGAGGTAGGCTAAATGCAAAGAGTTATTTGCATGAACAATGCTGACAGATATGAACATGAGAATACATACATACATAAATGACTGTAACTAAACTCGCGGTGATACTGACTATGGAGTCTGAATATGACAACACGAGCTTACTGATACTGAGATACTAATTGATTGAGTTTACTGATATTGATATGTAAGTCACTAATAAGTAGGGAAATAATATTGTATTGTTGAATACTGAAGGACTGAAACTATATTACCGATACATGAATAAATATTTCTAACAGTTCTGATTATGAAGAACTGGCCTGTTTGACTGTATCTGATAGCCTAATTATAAAAACTTAATCTGATTATCTGTATCTGATAGCTATGAATATGAAGAACTGATATACTTGACCGTATCTGACAGTCATGAATGTGAATACTGATAATATGTTTTCTGATAACTGATAACATTAGTGACTATATTTGACAGTCCTAAATATCAAGAACTATCTGAGTTCTTTTATTGAGACTGAGAATGAGACTAAAACTGAGACAGTGGGAAATAGCCATCTAACCGACATGCCCTAAATTTGAAATGGTGGGGTCCAATCTGTAACCCCAGCTGGAAGGGTGAAATACTTTGCCATAGGTAGAGACAACATATGAGTAAACCCTATTCTGTTTGGGATCTCTTTCTGTCTACCCTTACTATCAAGTACACTAAAATGAAATGTATTAGCCCTATTTATAGGGACATCTCAACCTATGCTGGCTATGTAGTTTTGGAACTTAGGGATTTCTTCTAGGTATCTCATTCCTATCTATCGGGTAAGTCCCCATCCCTAGGCTCACTCGATGTTGAATCCTACTCCCAACTGAAAAATACTGAACTGATTAGCTTAGCTGAACATATTAACTGAGATGAAGTGATTAGCTGAACTGATGTTAGTAGGATGATTTAGTGGAGCTAAACTAAGTTTACTAAGTGTCGTTGACTGACGGAATGTACTAATATCTGAGGATTGACTGAGAGTACTGTAGTTATTAAGATTTTACTTGGAATACTGTTGAATTCTACGTTCTATCTGAATAAGGTTGAACTTTACTAGATGATGAGGTTACTGAGTTTCTGAACTGAATACTTACTGAGACATGATAACTAGCTGAGGTTACTGAGATTACTGAACTACTGAGACTATTGAGATTTATGAGTTTTCCTGAGTGACATGACTGACTGAATTTTATGGATCATGTCTTGACTGAGAGTATCGTTATAACATGACATGGCTCTAGGCACACAGCTATATTTTTCGGGTATGAGTACCCCAGGACACGATGGAAGGAAACTGACAAACATGAATTTCTTGAATGCATGACCAACATCAACAATCCATAATATCATAACTTGGGGAATTTCATGAAGTACTAGGTTATCATACATCTTTTACATAAGTAGGATTTTTTCAAGTAAGTATAGCATAATATCATAAGAAGTTCATGAATAATCCAACAACATTTAAAAAACACAATATAAACATAAAAATCATTGGAACATAGGGGCATATCATGAATCCTTCACTTAGTCACAATTTAGCTATATTGCATGATATCTAGTTTCTTAGGCATTTCATCAAGCACCTTAAATGCACAATTTGGGGCATGGTATATTTATCAACCTAACAATTTTAATCCATCCAAAATTCATGTGTTACAACTATCCTTCTCATATTCTTCATAAAAACATCAAGATACAACCTTGAACTCAATCAATAATCATCAACTTGAATATAGCCATAACACAACAAGAAAATTACAATTTATAATTTAGAACATGATTCTTGAGCTCCATGGATGAAAGGGATCCATGGATGAACACTACGCATACCTTAAAGCTTGATCTTGAAAGAGATCTAATGTTTCTTGAAGGTTCTTGAAGAAATCCTTAGGCTTGCTCTTGAGTTTTGTTGACTAGGGTTTAACCCCTTTTGGAGAGAATGTTCTTGTTCTTGAGGAGATGATCTTGAGAGAAAACCCTAATCATGTGGTTGAGAGTGTCTGAGAGAATTTTTGAGATGTTTAACTGAAGAAAAATAGGAGAAAGTTACGTCCCTTGAGGGTTTTAAGTCGTGGGAAGCAAAGGTAAAGACCAAAATACCCGTACGAAACCACTTCCTAATTGCTGAATTTATCAGTTGACGACCAAGGTTGATAAGCCGTCAAATCCATGATAGCCCATCATCCCAGGTCGTCACCTGGGATCTTGAATTTTTGGGTTTCTTCCCTGGCCTGACGTCATTCGTGATAAGCCGTCATACTTGTGATAAGTTATCACAAAATGTCGTCACTCAGTTTTCCAGCCTGACATGCCTGAGCAAAATGGGCATAAATCTTTGCTCCGATATCGAATTTAGACGAAATTGGTATCATTGGAAAAATAATTCAATTATATATCTTCTGGTAGGTTATGAGAACAATAATTCGTTGTATAACAAGATATATACTCATTTGAAGTTTACTATAGCAATATCCTTCCCAAGAATTTAATCGGTAAGGAATGTTTTGGTTCGTTTGATAGCTGGGAGTTATTTGAAGATTTAATATACATCTAACTTTCTCCTAAGACTATAAAAGAACCATGATGTACTATGTATGATCTTGAAGCATGGTGCTAATATTGGTTTGTATTTTTTGGGGTATTACATCACGTCAGCAAATTAATGCACCAAATTTCTTTCGAGTACAGACAAACTCTGATTGGGCGCTCGGGATTTTGTTGGAAGCCCGTGCGTAAAAACAAAATATGCTAACATAAGAAATTTGATGTTCCAGACTCAATGGAACCATCGTGATATTATTACGAGATTGTTTTGAATACATGTGGGGCCGACACCTATAGTTCCATTTTTTATATGATCTGCCCAATAGCCCAAAAGGAGTAGGGAAGCATCAAGACCTGAACAAAGGGTCAACCTAGACTAAAATAAATGTTTCAGAGTAGATGGCACTATCAGAATTATTATCCAAAGTCTTCTACTAGATGTTTTGGTCCAAGACCAAATCCTTGACAACAAAAGCTCCAAAACAGGGAAATGAGATTAAAATCCAAAAAACTATCCATTAACCAAACTAACTGTTCCAATAAGTCATAAATAGCCTGCATCCATTGTTGGAAGGCTTGAAATGCATGTAAATCAAGGAAATGACCTAGAGGGTCATTATAATATCTCAAAAACTCAAAACTATGAGGTACTAGGCCCACATGCTACGATCACAACTATAAGATAACCTCAAGGAAGACACAACACTTCTATGGGATTTAGCCATAACTATCCCTTTTTCCGACCAACTTTTGCACTTGATCCTCACATAGTCAAAACTCAACTTCAACCATTAACTACCCTCCAATTGAACTAAGGATGGATAAGGAAGATAAATGCAAATCATGACATACTGATACCATGCATGTACCAGCTCAACCATGCAGCAACTCATAGAAGCCTAAGGCAAGCCAAGGCAGGTGTCATGAAACCAACTCTAAAACCAAATATAACCTTTGCCTTTCCAAACCCATTATCCACTCCAGACCAAGTAGAAAGTCATCTGAGTCCTGCCTTAACAACTCTACCATACTAACCTTAAAGAACTGAAGTTGATCGATAAAAAATCTATACAAAAAAGCATGAGAACGCCCCTAAGATGCTACTAGAGCAAGAAAATAGAGATAAGCAAGGTCTGCAACCTATGTCAATACTACATCTAGTCCAGATAATCCTTGAAACTTCCATCAAAGAGTTTAAAGCACATACAATCACCATTGAATCATCCTCGTAGGATTTCACATCAATAGTTCATGAAGATATGTTGAATCCCACTCATTCATACTACTTTGGTTAAGTAAATCATCTAATAATCCCAACTGTGTCTTGGACCTGAGGTCAAAGCTTAAGGAACATATACCATACCAATCGGACTTCCATACCCTTATCAACCACAATAACATTGAAATGAAGGATATTTAATAGGTAGGCAATGTGGAGGCCTACCTAACCTATAGATTAATCCAAACCCAATGGAGAAAAATCAGAAAACGCAGGTTGCACCCATGCTCTACAACTCCAAGCTAAAATCTCAGCAGCAAGATTGAACCACTTAGACTCCAAATCTATCACAACCTTTATGCTGCCATTCCAAGGAGGTAAATTTAAAAGTAAGCTAACCAGTCTAATCTAAGGACAAATACCTAAATCGACCTTATTATCCAAATCATACATATCCTTACTTAATCATAGGTGAATCGAAATAAAAATATAGTTGAAGAACAAAATCACAATAAAGGATAAATTACCAGCTGAAAATGCAATCAACAAACTCTATATGCACTAAAGGGCATGAACCACCAAAGCATACCCAGGAACTCACCAAGGCTTAAAACTGGACTACTCATAGCAAAAACTCTAGAAACTTAGAGATGAATCAATCCCATTCTCTATCTATGAAAAGAATACAAAAATCACCAACTTAAGAAGCGGTCATAGGAAAGATCACCTATCACAAAAAAATATTGCCTCCACTAGAACAAGAATTGCATCCCAACAAATATAGAGTGTCAAACTCTACACCAATACTAATACAAACCAACACTAAGAAACAAACATGATAATCTAGAAGACAAACAGAAGACCCCTCAACATCAATATCAAAACCACAAAAAGAGATGAACTATCCGAATTAGGAGAATGGACCCCAACTTGTTAACCTCAAAAATTGCGACATCGCCCAATCACCAACTCTAGAACCTTAATAGAACCATCGAAGGTCAACTTACCTCTACTACCATAATCAACTCCAAAACATATCTTTCATAGAAAATAAAAGTAGGATAACAACGAACCTTACCTTGCTATAAGAGAGAAATAATCCAACCAAGCTAGCTGTCATAGGCAATGAATCAGAACCATGAGCCTAGTAAAATACCAAGAGAGGATCGATCAACATCAAACCATGACAATAATAATAGTAGTAGAATAAATAATAATATAAAACATAGGTGATACCTAGAAAGAAAAATCAACAATAAGTACCACCCAGGGCCATATGAACGCCAACATGAAAAGACATACATGAGCTCTATAACAAGTCCCACAATAATTTACATAAACCTAACAAGGCATAAAAGCATCGATGGTATGGAAACCTTACCAAGAGATACAAGTATTGATGGGTATGAGATCCTTTATACACTAAAATAAAATTGTAAGGTAGGAAATAAAAGATCACCTATCATGGAAAAATCTAATGTCATATGCCTAACGGGTTCGAGGAGAATGAATATAAATGGCTCCAAACTCCAAATAATCGTCTAAATCACCTACTAGTTCACTAATTACTCTATCTCTAATTGATGCTTCCATAAAAATATGACAGGTTTTGATGAGCTTAATGATTAATATCCCCATATCGGGCACACTTTTAGGACTAGTTATTAATCTCTCTATATTTGTAACAAACCCCTGAAGCACTAACCTAGCGAGAAACATGAGTTAACCCCAATTGTCTGACCAATTAATATCGAGGGCGCTCCTACTGAAATGACAATCACTCCTTCAATCATAACACACCTCAGGAACTCTAGAATGACAAGTAACATATGCTAACTTTACCTGAACAACAACCTCTCATCTAGGGAACTCTCTAGATTAATGGCCAATCTGGCCACAACAAAATATAACTCCTAGATTACTCCAAGATACTAACCTTACTAATTAAGAATGACCAACATGTCCAAATACCCATACCAAATACTTCCTATTATCCGACTAGAACTTTTCTTTTCATGTAACCATAATTGATTTGAGTGATACTCATAGTCAGAACTACTACCCCCATAAAATTGATAGGCACTAGGAGAAGTGGACCTCTACTTAGAGGATCCTTACTCTTGGATAAAATACTAATCTTACTATGATGATGACATTGCCTCTTACAACCACCACAATAACTATCAATATAGGTTATCTCTATGGTCCTCGTATGATTAACAACTTGAGGTAAAGAAAACCCAGCTACTATTAAATACTCTAATGAAAAATAGAGTGTTTGTGTTAATCCTCTGATAAATCCATGATTTATGTCATAAGCTTAAGGATATAGCATAGAAATTTGCCTGGACCACTCAAAAAACCTAATCTCGTACTACAAAATATGCAAGGAACCCTTTTGAATGCCAATATAGCCAACTCTAGCATAAGAACTACTAGACAAATCCATTGATTTCCCTGGCTATATTGTATCAACTAAAAGACTTGGGATCCCCAATGTCGAATCTTGAAAGGCTAAAGATGTCATAAACACTACCAAGTTTTGGGTTGGCCCTAAATTATTTGATTGAAACTAAAGATATCTGACATATATCCCTAACTCCCTGGTCGAATACTACACTGAAGCTCTAAAAATGCTTTCTTAAGTCCCATCTGCCTCCATTGACAACCTTGTATCATCTATTCTGGGAAGAATAGATTCAAATAATATATTTGAGGCTCATAGAGATATGGAAACATAACAAGGAGTTAAGAATAACAATCTTAAGAATGCTTTATTGCCTCTAAGGATAGGTTACATAAGTCTTCGCCTTGTTACATAAAACATTACTAGGCACTTAGCTCTTATACCAACACACTTGTAAACTTGGTTCTGATACCAAATTGTCATGACCCAATTCCTAAGGACATGATAGCAATTACTACAACCCACTAGTAGGTAAGCCAACATGCAATCCAAAAGTAATAGTAGCAGATAACCAAGTGAAATTAAGGAAGAAAGTGAAATAGATGTAATAAAAGACTAAAATATATAAGATAGCCCCCAAAACTGGTTGAATTAGTATAAGAGCTTCTAATGTAATAAAGTTAAATAATGAATTAGTAAATGAATATACTAATTCAACCTATCTATGAATACAATATAAGTATTAGTCAAATACATAAGAGGGAGAATTCTAATACTTTGAACACCAGGATCACACCCTATATTTCTGAACCTTAGGTTCTCCGCAAGACATACCCAACAATGATGAGAACCCATACTATGATATGCAGGTTGTAGAGTTATATTATAAGTACTAAATAAGTCATACTTAGTAAGATACTATTTAATAAGATCAAAAAATGATGAAATTATAAATTACACGAAAGTAGGAATGTAAACTACATTCAAATATCAAGGATAACTAACATAGTAAAGATATGGAGAATACAAGAATAAACTACCCTATTTAAACCATACTTTGGGACTCAAATACTCTACCTTATATAACTATCAAATATACAAATAAAAAGCATATGAAATATACAAATAATAGTACACAAAGCCAAGATATGAATATACAACATGAACAAAAAAGGAAGGAAGGAATATATTGTAATATCATAACTACACAGACCCAAACAAACACATATATATACATCTAAACAAGGTTAACACAATGATAAAACCTGAGTAGTTATAATACTATCTAATATCTTCCTAATATTAGTAGGAACTAGTGCTAACATAATTAGGATCTCTAATCCATACGTCCAAACATGAGATAATTATCCATAATAAAGCAATCGTAAAGAAATTAATAAGTTTCACACCTCGAATCTCTGTAAAAATGAAATAATAAACAAATGTTGAACTAACCATAATAACAATAACAATATAAAGTTACCGACTAGCACAGACAAACAATACCAAAATTAGGCTCCATAACCCAAAAGGTCTAATCAGGACATAACACACCACAAATAATACTCATTACCCATACCTATGCAACCCCCCATAAGTCTAATATATATAGACGCATATTGGTGATAGAAAATTCCTATGCAATGATTAATGGAAAATGATATCATAATACCATAACCTATCCAAGTACTATAAAGAATGAAAGTGTACACATCTTATCCAGCTCGATGCCTCACAAAGGCAAGACCTATGGTGACCTCTCTTTTCTAGCATGTTGGCACATAGACGAAGTGGCCCGTAGTTTGTTTGAGACTACATGTAAACACCAACCTAATAACAATCAAGGAATTCTAATTACCATCATTATCATCAATCTACACAATTAATTATAATGGATATATATATATAAAAATATATATACATACATACATAAATGCATGGGTAAAAAATGTGGATTAAAGAATGTAAGTCAGTAAATCCCTTTCCCGAGGTAAACTCCGAGACTAGGTAATAATAGAAGTATATAATGGCTTGGAAACTCTCTCAACCATGGTAAATTGTAAGACCAAAACCATGGACAAAAATCTATCTCGATCAAATGTCTAAAACATCATTTTGGTCTCAAAGTCTCATAAGTTATGCATCAATACAGTACAATTTTGGTAATGTAAGAATTCATTTTTACAGTGAAAGTTTGAAATATTCCTGATTTTGGGAAAACAGTAGTAAAACAATGTTTTTAGTTTGAACCATACCACTTACTATTTTAGTGAGCATGAATATACCGAATATGTGCATGCCATCACTAGTATCAAAAGAATGTGATCATAAGAATCAACACATTAATGACTCTGTGCATATCCTTTAGAAGGATAAATCATTCCCTAACTCCAACCAATATCATAATTACAGCCTTACGCCCAATAATATTGTAATGACTCAAAATCACATCCCGAGATGTCACACGGTGCTTCAGGATACAAGTAGCCCCAAGCTAACCCTTTGATCCTATTTCTAATAATAACACTCATTTCAAGATAAAATAAATCAAACACTAGCCGAGTCATATCATATAAAAAGAAATACGGAGAAAATGCTCGGTCTAAATAACCATAATACTGGAAACCACAACACAACCACAATCTGATAACTAGTCTAACAAAGCCTCTACTAATCCATGAACTAGAGAGTCGTTGGGACAGGTTCCCAACTGACTTAAAATGAACTAAAAATAATAACATAGTCTCTCAAAATATGGAGATGTCTGAATATAGGTCCTCAATCCATGAGGACTCACCACTATAGGAATTTAGATAGAGGTACTCAAAAATTACTGACGAGGTTGGGACAGAGAAGCTGAACCTACATTATAAGACAATGTAGCACATAGACGTATATATGGATCAGCCCTTGAGAATGTACTGAGTATATGGAGGTGCATGCATTTATATAAAACAACATCAATACTCTGTAATCAAATCATGAATGTAATAAGTAATGACTCACATGGCTTGAATAAGTATAAAATACAAAGCTCATGAATCATGTAAAATGGAACATTTAACACAATTTCGTGAATCATTATACTTTTAGGTTTGAAATTTGTACTCTTCTTTTATTATCATTACTCAAGGATAAAGGAAACTTTAAGCAATACTTTCAACTCATGAATATGTCTCATGAAGAGTAAAACTTCTTCAATGCTCAAGAGATCACAACTCTTTTGTACTCAAACACTTGGAATTCAAAATCATATAACTTTGGAACATACTTGAAGGTATTTCATTCACGTTAGGAAAATATCTCATTTCAAACTTTTGGGAAAAATACTCATATTAAGGGAAAGTATTTTAGTTTTAAAGGAAAATATCTTATCTCTATGGAAAATACTTTAGTTTAGGGAGTTTCTCTTAACCGACATAAACCATGTGAGTTGCATGGAGTCCAATGTTTTGTCCTCCTAACAAAGAGACCTCACATTGGGGAGAGGCGTCATACTCTTGTCAAGGAGTATAACCTAGGTCCGGTGATCACTAAACAAACTCGGCCTCAGGCCCAATATCAACTAGGCCTTAGGACCAATAATAATCATAAACTATGCCTTAGGCCAATCCTATGGTGGCACGTAGTTTTAGGGTAAGAAAATGTAGTAACTTACCCGCTCGGTGCTAAATACTTCTCCATTTAGATTATCTGTGCTCATCTCATGAAAGTCAACTTTTAGAAATAATCTCATGGTTCACCATGAACCCAATAATCAAATCAGTACTCTCATATAGGAAAGTGGATTTCAAATCTCAATGACCATTAAGTCAAAAAATTTCTCAACAATCTCAGAATACTTAAATCATGGGTGCTTATAGCACAATAGTTTATAAAATCTCAAGTCTCAAGTAGGGCTTAATAACCCATAATTCAATCTCAACTTAAAACTCATCAAAAACATAATATATAGCATATAGATTCATAACTCAAGTAGAAATCTGGAAATTTCAGTAATTTATCTCAAAATATCAACATACTCATATACTTCAATATTTCAGTAATTTCAGTGCTCCAGTTCCAGCGACTCATCCAGCCCCTGCTCAGGGCGCCTCTTCTAGCAATGCTGGCGGTCATCACCATAATAGATTTTATGCTTTACTATCTCGCCAGGAACAGAAGGACTCTCTCGATGTTGTTACTAGTATGCTTTGTATTGTTCAGTTTGATGTATATGCCTTGTTGGATCCTGGATCCAGTTTCTCACATGTTACACCTTTGATTGCTGTGAACTTTGAAATGAGTCCTAAAATTATTCCTGATCCTATCTTATTTTTGACCGCAGTGGGTGATTTAATTGTTGCCCAGAAAGTGTATAAAAAGTGTCCTGTTACTGTTCTTCATAGATTCATGTTGGCTGATCTGATTGAGTTAAATATGGTGGCTTTTGATATGATTCTGGGTATAGACTGGCTGTATTCTTCTTATGCCTCTATTGATTGTCGTACCCAAGTGGTCAAGTTTTAGTTTACGGGTGAATCTGTGTTTGAGTGGTCTGGGAGTTTTGTGTCTCCCAAAAGTTATTTCATCTCTTATCTTAATGCTAGAAAGCTTATTTCCAAAGGGTGTATTTATCATTTGGTTAGAGTCAAAGACACTAAGTCTGAGACTCCAACTCTTCAGTCTTTTAGCATTGTTAATGAATTCCCTGATGTCTTTCTGGATAATCTCCCAGGGATACCTCCTGATAGAGAGATAGAGTTTGGGACTGACCTTCTTCACGATACTCAGCCCATTTCAATTCCTCCTTACAGTATGGCACCTACAGAACTTAAGGAGTTGAAAAAGCAACTCAAAGATTTACTATATAAGGGTTTCATAAGGCCCAGTGTTTCTCTTTGGAGAACTCCTGTGTTGTTTGTGAGAAAGAAAGATGGCTCTTTGTGTATGTGCATTGATTACCGCCAATTGAATAAAGTCACTGTCAAAAATAAGTATCCCCTTTCGAGAATAGATGATTTGTTTGATCAGTTGCAAGGTGCAAGTTACTTTTCCAAGATAGACCTTCGTTCAGGCTATCATCAACTCAAGCTTAGGGAGTGTGACATCCTGAAAACCGCTTTTCGAACTTGTTATGGTCACTTTGAGTTTCCTGTTATGTCTTTTGGGTTAACTAATGCCTCAACATCTTTCATGAATCGAGTGTTTAGACCATATCTAGATATGTTTGTCATAGTGTTTATAGATGACATACTGGTGTACTCCCGTAGTGAGGGTGAACATTCTGATCATATCTGAATTGTCTTGCAAACCCTTAGAAACCAAAAATTGTTTTCCAAATTTAGTAAGTGTGAGTTTTGGCTAAGATCAGTTTCTTTTCTGGGTTACATCATTTCTTTTGAAGGTATTAGAGTTGATCCCCAAAAGACCAAAGCTGTTAGAAATAGGCCTAGACCTATTTCTTCGATTGATACATAAAGTTTCTTAGGTCTAGTTGGCTATTACCACCATTTTGTTGAGGTTTTCTCCTCTATAGCATCTCCTATGACTCGTTTGAATCAAAAGAAAGTGAAGTTCTTGTGGTTCGAATCTTGTTAGAAGAGTTTTTCGGAGTTGAAGACTCGACTCACTTCAGCCACTATTTTGACTTTGACTGATGGTGTTGATGGTTTTGTGGTGTACTTTGATTCTTTGAGAGTTGGGTTGGGTTGCGTATTGATGCAGAAGGGTAAGGTGATAGCTTATGTTTCTAGACAATTGAAACGCCATGAGAAAAATTACCCTACCCATGATCTTGAGTTGGCTGCTGTTGTGTTTTCTTTTAATATCTGGAGAAACTATTTGTATGGTGTCCATGTTGATGTTTTCCCTGATCATAAGAGTTTGCAGTATGTGTTTACCCAGAGAGAATTGAATCTTAGGCAGAGACGATGGTTAGAATTGTTAAAGGACTATGGTATAAGTGTGTTGTACCACCCAGGCAAGGCCAATGTTGTGGCAGATTCCCTAAGTAGAGTGTCTATGGGTAGTATTTCGTATGTGGTAGAAGGTAAGAAAGAGTTGGCTTGTGATGTGCATCGTTTGGCTAGACTGAGAGTTAGGTTGTTTGATTCTGTTGAAGGTAGTATAGGGGTTCAGAGTAGTTCCAAATCCTCCTTGGTTTCGAAAGTGAAAGAGAAGCAAGACTTAGATATTAGTTTGGTCAGACTGAAGGAGTCAGTCAAGGACCAAAAATTAGAGGTTTCCTCCCAAGGGGGAGATGGTATGTTGAGATTGCAGGGTAGATTATGTTTCTTGAATGTTGATGATCTGAGACAGAGGATTATGGCTGAAGTGCACCGGGCGCGATATTCTATCATCCTGGTGCCACCAAGATATACCGCGACTTGCGGGAAATCTTTTGGTGGAGTGGCATGAAGAAAGATATAGCAGCGTTTGTGGCTAAGTTGCAATGTGCCAACAGGTTAAGGTTGAACACCAAAGACCTGGTGGTATGATGCAAGAGTTTAGCATTCCCACCTGGAAGTGGGAAGAGATAAATATGGATTTTGTGACTGTTTTACCTCTTTCCCGATGCCATCATAATTCTATTTGGGTGGTGGTTTATAGATTGACTAAGTCTGCTCATTTCTTGCCTGTACATACTTTATATACTGCTGAAGATTACGCTAGATTGTATATCCGAGAGTTAGTCAGACTGCATGGAGTTTCCTTGTCTATCATTTCGGATAGGGGTACTCAGTTCACTTCAAAAATTTTGAAAGCTTTTCAGAAGTGTCTTGGTACCCAAGTGCTTTTGAGTTCTTCTTTTCATCCACAGATCGATGGTCTAGCCAAGCGGACCATCCAGACCTTAGAGGATATATTGAGAGCTTGTGCACTTGACTTTAAGGGAAGTTGGGATGATCACTTACCGTTGATAGAGTTTGCTTACAATAACAGTTTCCACTCTAGTATTGGCATGGCTCCGTTGGAAGCCTTATATGAGAGGAAGTGTAGATCACCCATAGGTTGGTTCGAGGTTGGTGAAGCGGCTGTGAATGGTCCTGATTTGGTATTTGAGCCTATGGAAAAAGTTAAGTTGATTAGGGATACGTTGAAAACTGTGCAGAGTCATCAAAAGTCATATGCGGATGTTAGAAGGAGATACCTTGTGTTTGAAGTTGGTGACCTTGTGTATCTAAAAATTTCACCCATGAGGGGGGTGAAGAGATTCGGAAAGAAGGGGAATCTTCGTCCCCGTTATGTTGGTCCTTACAAAATTCTTAGCCGTGTTGGTAAGGTAGCTTATGAGGTCGAGTTGCCTTCCGAGTTGTCCTCTGTTGATCCAATATTCCATGCCTCCATGCTTAGAAAGCATATTAGCGATGTTGTGGTAGTGGATTCCTCTATGAGTGCTGACATTCAAGAAAATCTTTCTTTTGATGAGATTCCTATTGAGATTCTTGATTTCAGTGTCCGAAGACTAAGGAACAAAGAAGTTCCATAGGTCAAGGAGTTGTGGCGAAACCAATCTGTTGAGGGTGCAACTTGGGAAGCTGAGGCGGATGTGCGATCCAAGTACCCGCACCTATTTTCCGTGAACTCCGATCAAGCCGAAGGTACCGTTCTTTCCTAAATCATGCCCTTTTGATAAAAGTTGCAGCAGTTCAGTTGTTATTTCTTGTGTGTTCGGCTGTAGTTTCTTGAATTTATGCATTCTATGTTGCATTCGAAGTGAGAAACGATGTGGTGATGAGTCTAACGAATGGTTTCAGATGTATGCTTTATTCCGTATCTGATCTTGGCATGTCTAGCATCATTCGGGGACGAATGTCCCCAAGGGGGAGATAATGTAAGACCCCAAAAATTTTCCGCATTTTTAAAGCCTTTAGAATGAGCTAAGTATGTTAAAACAACAAAATTTGACTAAGTGTTTGGCCTTTCTTCTACACTTAGTTTATTTTTAGTCTTGAATCTTTGATGAATTAATTTGTGACCTTCCCGACCTTCATTTTCCGAGATTTTTGTTACGTTGCAATGGGGAAAGGTCGTAGGGTGTTCCATGTGAGTTGCGGAATTTTTGAACGTTGTTTAGGGCGTGTTTGGTTTTCAAACTAGTAGCATCATGCGATATGCATGCGACGCACGCTTCTCTGTGGTGCAATGGAGCGTGCGACGCATGCTTTTTGTGGTGGGATGAAGCATGCGACACATGGTCTATCGCACCTGGGTAAATTTTTCACCTTTATCTGCCTCATTAATGGCAAAATGGTAAATTTCAATTCCCTTATCATTCTTAACACGGGATTCAACCCCCAATACTCTAAAATATCCACCCAAACATCAAAAATCCTCAAGAACACACATAAGGGTTTCCACATAGAAACCATCATACCTATAGATTCAACCGTGGGAATTTAAATATTTTTATATATTCGGAATCCTCATCGCAAGGGCTACGTGGGGAACCCAAAAATTTGCAAAAATCACAAGGTTGTTCGGAAAGTCATTCCAAGGGTCATATTTGAGGTATGTGGGGTTTTTCAACAAGAACTCTCTTTCGTTCTTGTGCCCAAAAGTAATTTTCTTTACAAAGGCATGATTTTTATTTGATTTTTATGAATTTAAAGCATGAACCCATATCTTATGATGATTATTATGAAATCCTGATGTTTATGATTTTGAAAGATGAATTTACATGTGTGGTGATATAAAGCATGAATCTTGAACGATATTTATCATGATTTTGATATTTCGGTCGTGAACCCCATTTGGAATTGTGTCTTTGAGAAAATGTGTTCTATAAGAACGTTGATGTTGAATATTTGAGAAGTGTTGAATGATTTGACCTTTTGGTCTTAATGGAGTTGTTTTGAACTCGGGTGTGAAAGAAATCCACAACTTGATTGATTTTGAAAAATGGGAAGCATGATGGCTCCCGATGTATATTTATATATTACTGAAATTGTTTTGTTATGGATTATCTTTGAAATGATCTGATCTAAGTACGGAATAAATCTTTAGCATCGAGTGGAAGGTATAAAGTGACCTTACTTCCCTAGAACTACATGGCTCCGTAGGAGTGAGCCTGAGGCTGATTTATATAGTGATCACTAGTGTTTTTGGATTGATATTGGAAGTCCTACTCCGATGGAAAGGATAGGACGGCTCTCCCCAACGTGGGTTGTACGTTGGACTCCATGTAGCTCACATGGTTTATGTCAGTTATAGGATATCCCAGTGTGTGTGTGTTTCCTTGTGTCTATGGTGAACAGTGAAGTGATTTGAAAGTGGAATTGTGAAAGTTATTCTTTCGAAAGATTTAAATGATATTTACATTATGAGAATTGATATTCTTGATGAAGTGAAAGTTATTGAGAAATTATATGATGACTCACATGTGTTATTATACTTATTTCATCCTCTCATGATTATGATGATTTTCTTTGGGCTATGTGAGTCTTTCATATATCATGCATATTTCTTATAATTATTTATGATGATGATGTTTATAAAACTGCATACACCCCCATATACTCGGTTCCTTTCCATGGTACTGACCCACATCTTGAAATGTAGGCTACATTTTCTCGGAATGTAGGTTCAGGTGCTCAGTCCCAAGTTCGACAGTGATTCTTCGGGCACGCTGTTCTACATCCTCTGTTGTAGTGAGTCCTCATGTTTTTGACGACGTGATGTCTGATGTTGGTTTCACAGAATTATTTACATTTGATAACTGAGTATGAGTCAGTTAGGGCATGTCCTAATGGCTCCATGGTTTTATTAATTTTCTTAGAGGCTTGTCAGACTAGCTTAGATGTTGGGAGTTGACGGATCAGTCGTATTTTGATGTTTTCATCATTTCCTTTTTATTGGTGAATTATATTACTCTGATGATATTTTGAGGGTTATTTATGGAAACCCCGTTGATTTGTGTTGAACTGAATTAAATAGGCTCAAAGGGTTAGCTTGGGGCTACTTGTAGCCTTAAGCACCGTGTGACGCTCCAGAACCCATTTTCGGGGCGTTACACATGGTCATTATCATTATGGAAGTACAAAAGGATATCATCTATGAAAAAAATGACAAACATATTGAGATATTGCATGAACACTCGATTCATCAGGTCCATAAAATTTGTTGGGGCATTGGTTAGCCCGAAAGACATAACTAGAATCTCAAAGTGACCATAGCGGGTTCGAAAGGCTATCTTTGGAATATCACATTCCCTTACTTTAAGTTGATGATAGCCGGATCTAAGGTCTATCTTGGAGAAATAACTTGCACCTTGCAACTAATCAAAAAATTCATTAATTCTCGGAAGAGGATACTTATTTTTAACTTTGACCTTGTTAAGCTGATAATAGTCTATGCACATATGCAAAGAACCATCTTTCTTTCGCAGGAATAGGACAGGTGCGCCCTAAGAAGAAATATTAGGCCTTATGAAACCTTTGTCTAAAAGATCCTTGGGTTGATATTTGAACTCCTTAAGATCAGCAGGTGCCATACGGTATGGCGGAATAGAAATAGGCCAGGTATTGGGAAAATGGTCAATTCCAAATTCTATCTCTCTATCGGGAAGTACCCCTTAGAGATCTTCCAAAAAATATCTGGAAACTCATTACCAATATCGACTTACTGAATAGTTGGAGCCTCGGACTTAGTGTCTTTGACTCTAACTAAGTGATATATGAAACATTTAGATATTAGCTTTCTGGCTTTGAGATAGCAGATGAAATAACTCTTGGGAGATACCAAACTCCCGAACCACTCAAAAGTTGGTTCATTAGGAAACTGAAACTTGACCACATGGGTAAGATAGTCTATAGATGCATAACAAGAATAAAGCCAATCTATACCCAGAATAAGGTCAAAATCCACCATGTCTAATTCTATCAAATCAACAAGTATTACTCTATGAAGAACAGTAATAGGACAATCTCTATACACTTGTTTAGCAATAACTGACTCCCCGACGGGTGTAGAAACTAGAAAAGGATCAGGAATCTTTTCGGTACTCATTTTGAAATTCATAGCTTCAAGTGGGGTCACATAAAAGAGACTTGACCCGGGGTCCAACAACACATATATCAAGGCAAAAGACACGGAGCATACCGATAACAACATCGAGAGAGGCCTCCTGCTCTTGACGGGATGGTAAGGCATAGAATCTGTTCTGGTGTTGGCTGCCAGCAGTGATGGATGAAGCACCCTGAGTAAGGGCGGGATGGGGTAAAGGAGCTCGTGCACTAGTAGCCTGTGCCTGAGGTTGGTCTCTGTTCCCCTGTCTAGAACGAGGACAATCTCTAATTCTGTGGCCCTCCTTTCCATAACCAAAACAACCCCTCAAATCTATGAAACACTCCCCGGGATGATTCCTACCACAGTTAGAACAAGGAGCATAAAGGGGCCTGTTACCAACATTGTTCTATGACCTAGACATAAAGGATTTACCCCCTTGCTCCTGCTAGCTTCTAGGTGCGGGTGCACTAGCTGATAAAGGCGCTAGCATAGATAGACGCCACTAAAATTGAGGACGGTTCCCTCCATGGAACCTAGGCTGGCTATACTCATGCATCTCAGATCTAGCCCTCTTGTTACCACTCACTCTATCTCCCTCCCTAATCATATCTGCCTCTATCTACTGGGCATGCATCATCATCCTATCTAGATCCATATCCCTATACAGTATTGCAGTCCTACACTCCTTAAGTACTAACCGAAAAACACCAGTCACGAACTTGCTCATACTAGCCTGGGTGTCAGAAATCAAATCAGGAGCATACTTGTAAAACTGATTGAACTTCAAGCAATACTTCTTAACAGTCATGGAGCCCTGGCTAAAGTACTTAAACTTCTCAATCTTGGAATCCTTTATCTCAAGAAGAAAGAACTTGTCCAAGAATGCATCTTGGAATACCTTCCAAGTAATAGGAGCGACATTCTTGCTTCTACCCTTCCTCCATGATACAACCCAATCAGAAGAAATGTCCTTCATCCTGTAGGATGCCAACTCAACACTTTATTCCTCAGAAATATGCATCACCTACGTGATCTTTCTCACCTCCTCAAGGTAAAACTGTGGGTCCTCACCTTTCTTGCACCCATAAAACTCTGGTGGATTTATCCGCATGAAATCATAAATTCTAACTGCGGTTACATCACCTTCTTGCTGATTAGCAACTGCGTCCTAGTTATTGTCCTGAACATTAGCGGTGACTTCTTGGGCTAATTCCTAAAAGGCCTCCCAAAACATGACATGAGACACAGTCTCATTCAAAGGATCAAAAGGTGGGGTTTGCTCATCATCATTCCTGTAGGCATTCGCTCTTTGGAGAGGCATTTTCTGAAATAGGAGTATGAATTATTAGATGAGAGGGACAACGGCAGGATCAATGGAATCTGACAGAAAGAAATATTTTTTTCCAAAAACTTCTTGTAACCTCTTTCTCATAGATGTGGCGCGCTACACACCGATGATCATGACTCTACTTAACGCGTCTTATCAGATTCCCTAGGACTCCTTAAATCCTTAGTCTCTGATACCAAGTTTGTAACAACCCAAAATCACCTCCTGATATGTCACACGATGCTTAAGGCTACAAGTAGCCCCAAGCTAACCCATTGAGCCTGTTTCTACTAATAACACTCATTTCAAGATGAAATAATTCAAACACTATCTTAGTCATATCATATGAAAGGAAATACGGAGAAAATGCTCGGTCTAAACGACTACAATACTGGAAACCTCAATACAATCAAAATCTAATAACTAATCTGACAAATCCTCTACTAATCCATTAACTAAAGAGCTGTTGGGACAGCTTCCCAACTTACTCGAAATAAACTGGAAATAACAACATAGTCTCTCAAAATATGTAGATTTCTGAATATAGGTCCTCAAACCATGAGGACTCACCACTACAGGAATATAGATAGAGGTACTCAAAAATCACTGATGAGGTTGGGACTGAGCACCTGAACCAACATTATAAGACAATGTAGCAAATAGACATATATGTGGATCATCACATGAGAATGTACTAAGTATGTTGGGGTGCATGCATTTATAAAAAAAAAAAAAATACTCATTAATCAAATCATTCATGTAATAAGTAATGACTCATATGGCTTGAATAAGTATAAAATGCAAAGCTCATGAATCATGTAAAATAGAACATGTAACACAATATCGTGAGTAATTATACTTTTATCTTTGAAATTTGTACTCTTCTCTTATTCTCATTACTCAAGGCTAAAGGAAACTTTAAGCAATACTTTCAACTCATGCATATGTCTCATGGAGAGTAAAAATTCTTCAACGCTCAAAAACTCATAACTCTTTTGAACTCAAATACTTAGAATTCGAAATCATATAACTTTGGAACATACTTGAAGGCATTAAATTCACTATAGAAAAATATCTCATTTCAAGATTTAGGGAAAAATACTCATATCAAAGGAAAGTAGTTTAGTTTTAAAGGAAAATATCTTATCTAAATGGAAAATACTTTATTTTAGGGAGTTTCTCTTAACCGACATAAACCATGCAAGCTACATGGAGTCCAATGTTTTGTCCTCCTAAGCAAGAGACCTTAAATTGGGGAGAGGCATATTAGTTTTTCCAAGGAGTATAACCTAGGTCAAGTGATCACTAAATAAACTCGGCCTCGGGCCCAATATCAACTTGGCCTTCAGCCCAATAATAATCATAAACTCGACCTCAAGCCCAACTTACAGTGACACGTAGTTTTGGGGTAAGAAACCATAGTAACTTACCCTCTTGGTGCTAAATACAACTCCCTTTAGATTATCTGCACTCATCTCGTAAATATCCACTATTATAAATAATCTCATGGTTCACCACGAACCCAATAATAAAATTGGTTCTCTCATATAGGAAAATAGATTTCAAAGCTCAATGACCATTAGGTCAAAACATTTCTCAACAATCTCAGAATACTCAAATCATGGGTGCTTATAGCACAATAGTTCATAAAATCTCAAGTCTCAATTAGGTCTTAATAACCCATAATTCAATCTCAAGTTAAAACTCATCAAAAGCATAATAGATAGGATATAGGTTCATAACTCATGTGGAAATTCTAAAATTTCAGCAATTTGCCTCAAAATCTCAACATACTCATATACTTCAGTATCTCAAACATTTCAACTATTAACTTCTCAAGTATTAAAATGATGGGGTATAAACCCAACTGCAATTTCTTAAGAAAACATGTAAAAATCATGTTATTAGACTCTCAATTCAAAGAAAACATCAAAATATTGCAACCATTAACAATGGGTGAAAAAACCCAATTCAATTTCATGTAAAATCTCATAAAATACAGAGAATTGTACTTTAAATAAACCTTTGGGAACAACAGTGAAAGGATTACCCTTGTTCAAAACTCCACATACCTTAGTTTATGAAATTGGATGAGCAAGCTTGCTCTAAACTCTTCTTCTTACTCTTGAGAGTGGGTTCTTTCAACCCTTAAACTTGGGGAACTCAAATTTCAACTCAATTTGTTCAATCTATGGTGAGTTCTTGGATTTCTTAGAGAAGGGTTTTACATTTGATCTAGAGAGAGAAACCCTAGCTCTCTTATGTTTTGGATGATGAATGAATCCATTTGCATCACTTGAAATATTACTGGTTGATAAAATAGTGGAAAGACCAAAAATCCCCTTGTTAAAATGAGTTAAAAACACTGAACGGAGGCTGTGATGGTCGGAGGGACGATCCGTCGCAAGTCTAATGGTCCGTCGGGTCGTCCGTCGCACGTTGGCCAGGAATGGGACACACTATCTCGATGCGATGGTAGGAGTGATGGTCCATCATATGTTCGATGGTCAGTCATATTGTTTGTCGTATGATGGGTAGGGTGAGGCCACACTGCCTCAGCGTGCGGTCATAGCGATGGTCCGTCGCAAACCCGATGGTCCGTCATCTTGGCCATCGCACTTGGGATAGAAAAGGGAGTTACTACCTTGGTTTCGATTGTCCGGGCGATGGTCTATCATAGACTCGATGTTACATCGGATCATCCATCGCACCTGGGCGGTTCCGACAACTCTCGGTAAAATAGCCATAACTTTTTACCCCGATACCGGATTTGGATGAAATTTATATCTTTGGAAAGCTAATTCAATTCTCAACACGAAAAAAAAGTTAAATTTAAGAAAATTCTATATGGTTTAAACAATAATTACTTGGGAAGTCACTTCTTAATCTTTTAGGACCAGAATTACACTTCACATGACACAATCTAAGGCTCGAACTACGAGGAAAATATGTGGGGTCTTACAAATACATAGCTGACATAACCATAAAATCATAATTTGATAAAACAATAACAATAAATAAAGTAACATACTAAACATTATAATCAGGGTAATTACTCACAACTATGTCTAACATACGAGCAACGTAGGATAATTGGATCTAACAAACATAATAAGTATTTCACCTTAAGAGTCAAATACACTTCTAGTCCCCAAACTTATAAATTAGGCTAAGTCATGTTATTTTATCTAACATGCAACATATTTTCTGCACCATCTCATGAAGAAAAGTATATAGAAGCCTACCTTGATGTTAAACTAGAAGTCCTTGAATCTCTCACAAATCATCTATCTATACTCAATGATCTCGAAATTTCATCAAACTATTAAAATAGTACTCTACCCATCGTTAAGAGTAAAATGGGATATATATTGCTATACTAATGTTTGAATTAAAATGTAGGTCAAGAAAGGGGTCACAGGGCCTATAAATAAATTCCAAAATTAAATCTGCCACGACGTCCCACAAAACATAATAAATGTATGCTCAAAATTTGAGAACAAGCAGAGCCTAAATTGGGTATAAAATCAACCCTTAAAGTTATGGATTTAATGTTTTAATTTCGAAGGATTTTACTATAAATTAATATGGAAATAAAAGGGAAAATTAATGAGAAATGTCAAAGAAGAGTTAGGATAAGATTTTTTAACTTTTATAGATGATATTCCACTTTTTTCTCTCTTTGATATCTCAATTTGATGTGAAAATGGTTGAATAAATGGTGAAAATGGTCTGACAAAAAAAGGTATTTAAATCCATTAGGTGCAACTTAAGTGGTCATCCTATCGCTCAAGTGACAGCTGCTCATGTGGCTCTAAGATCGCATAAGGGTTTTGGATCTACAAGGTTTAAAATCGCTTAAGTGAGTCCCAGGATTCTTATGTGATGCTCTCTTAAGCGACTATATCGTCCCTTAAGTGGACATTGACCATATGTTTAATGTTTCTTAAGAGACACTATGTTGAATACTTGATGACCTCTAAAGAGGTTATATGATTTCTTATGAATCAAAACAAACTCTGATTGGGTGCTCGACATTCAAATATGAACCCCATGCGGTACTATTGTACTATATTCTAAATTGTGGACTTAATGGAGCCATCAAAAATTTTATTTGATCTTATTTTAGCTATGTGTCGGACCCACACTTATAGATCTATTTTTCATATAATCTACCTAATAGCCCAAAATAAGTAAAGAAGTCTTGGGACCTGAATAAAGGGTATCCCAAGCCTTATATCAAATTTTTAGGTTGATAGCTCTATTAGAATTCTAATATGAGGTCATCTACAAGGGTTTTTGGTCTCATACAAAATACTAATCAGTGTAAGCTCTAAAATAGGAAAATCATACTAAAATCCAAATCTCTTTGATAACCAATGCAATAGTTCTGGTAAGCCATAAATGACCTGTAGTCATTGTTAAAAGTCTCGAAATACGAGAAATTCTTGAAAATCTAGGAAATAACAAGGCGGGTCTTTACATTAGTTCCTTGGTATGGGATTGGGAAGACTTAGACTATTTTCTTGTATGTGCTTGCCTTAGGATAGATTTTTGGGATATGGTAGTCAGCCTCATGGTTTCTTTTTGGATATATTGCTTTTAATAAGATATATTTTGACCATAATATTTACCATGTTATTTTTTTAGTCTATTGCATAGGTTTATTATTGGCATAGGTATTGTTTTACATTTATTTAGTTTTTTTTGCCCTCGGTACTATAGCTTTTTACCTTAGATTGAACCTTTTAGCTTTGTTAATAGAAAACCACTATGCCTCAAAGGATCTAACCACCTAAAATTGAATTATATTTACTAAATAAACTAGTGATATCACTATTTATTTTAGATTTATAAATTTTGACTCTAGTTTAATGATTTTCTATACTTCTTTATTCGTCTGTTCTAGTTCAAGTTATATATATGTTATATTGTTATCAAATATGAGTACTGGTTCAAGTACTACATCTTTATATTGGTTATTATTTACGTCTTTTGATATGAGTCTGATAGTTGTGAGGTATTAGGGTATTGATTTAGGATGAGAAATTCGACAAGGACTAGTAAGATTTTGGATTATGATTTGGAAGGGTTATCAAGTAAGATTGTCAAACATCGGTTTACTTTATGTTTGTTATTGTGTTGTCACATCCTTATACTAGTAATTACTCTTTACATGTGCCCTCCAGGATTATGGGGCCTCGAGGTGATTTTCAATTTTTTTCTTCCTTCTGCACTTATGTGGGCCAATTAGGTTATATTTAGACTTTAATTCCACATTTGAACTTTTATTTTACTGTTATATTTCTTTCACTCGGCAAGATCTACTATTTCTATTTTTATCCTTTATCTAACTATAGATTATGTTGTCGAACTTTATTTATTCTTTTACATTAATTTATCTCATGGCCTATGATGCATGTTGAGTACCCATGCTTTTGGTGTGTATAATACACTCCTTCATCTTTTCCTTTATATAGATATGAGTACGAGTCACCCACAATGAGGTTAACCTCAAGTCATGTTGTTTTTTAGTGTTAAGGTGAGATTTTAAAGTACTGAGTTGAACCTCCTGCTCCTGTTATTTTTGGATAGTCATTTTGTACATTCTTAGACTATATTATATATTTGTCATTGTATAGTACTCTTTTTGGGATAATGTCTCATGTACCGGTCTTATAAAGTCATGGGTGAACTCATTTTATATATATATATATATATATGTCTGAGTATGTAAGCTTGTTAGTAGCTCAATAATATGCCTATTAAATTTATTTTGTTATCTTTCATAGGTTAGATCATTAATTATCATTTTGGGCTATGGCTTGTTGCCTACTAGTTAATTTGTAGTATGTGTCATCACTATTTGAGAAATTAGGCCTTGACACCTTACATTTTCCAAACAAGGATAAACTAATAAGATAAGACTAAAATATCACAAGTCATATAAATCAATCAAGTAAATATTAACCCTACAATTTTCAACTCAAAAAATATTAGCCACAAATAAATCATGCTTACAATACGCATAGCCCTAAACAACATTATTTTTTAACACTATATAAAACTTGAATAAAATATTCATCCATATTTTTCTTATACTCTCATCAAAGTAAAATCAGTACAAATATTAAAAGTGTATAGCACCTTGGTTAATTCCACTATGTTTATATGTCGGTTTAATAAGAAGAACTTATTCATTTAAAGAACCTTGAGTAGTTTTACAATCACCAACATAAATAAATTGTTCTTCTTCAATATCTTGTGTGTAGGAAAAGAGTACACAAAATCTATTTATAAATATAAAGAAAGAACATGTGGTTGCTGATATGGAATTCCTCTAAAGCCACCGTTAACATTTATTTATTTCTTGTGTTTTTTGGAATTCTTTCCTTTCTAATTCCTTTTTATCAAAAAAGTCCATTTCCTTCCTCAAATAAACTCATTCTTAATTACCATTTAGTTATACCAAGCAAACGATGTGATAACAGCCACTGGCACTACTTCAATTATTTTATTGTTATTTTAAATTATTCTCTTTCTTATTAAGTTAATTAATTTCATTTATGTGATATATTAATCTCAAACTACTATTCCCAATCATTTTTAGTGAAACCAAATGGTCAATCTTATTATTCTCTTAATTAGCCAATAATCTCTTCCTTATTTGTTTTATGAAATAAATTCTTAAAAGTCATACCTATTTTGACATTCATCTTCAACATTAATAAAAAATTAATGACTCTTAAGGTACACAACAACACCATAAAAAATTACCTAGTAATATTCCACAAGTGAGGTCTTGAGATGATAAAGTGTACATAGACCTTACCACTACCTCGAAGGAGGGGGGATAGAGAGATTATTTTTGAAATACCCTTAAATCAAGTGTATCAAATTTAGGTACAAATAAGTGGAAAAAAGTGAAGATAATATGACAACACGAAATAGTGCGTAATCAACTACAAAATCAATAATCAACCACAAACTATGCAATAATGAGAACACTCCAAATGACCATAAAGACAAATATCGACGGCTAAACTCTACGCTAACAGACAATGACTAATGGATGACATCACTTGTACCTAAATAAACTCATACTCTAATGGGCGTCCTCTGTAACCTGAATATACATCATATCTTGCTTAATCAGCTCTCCTAATTCCTTTTTGCCTAACTCTACACCTCTTCCGACCCACTATATCCTACTTTTCACAACACCTACTAGGTGATCTAAATAATGCCTCACTATATGTCCAAACCATATTAATATTTTTTCCCTCATCTTTTCCACTATGGAGGCCATACCCACCTTATCTCGAATCACTCTATTCCTAATTCTATCACACTTAGTATGCCTAGATATACATCTCAACATTCTTAATTATGCAACATGAATCTTTTGAACATAAGAATTTTTATCTATCCAACACTCTGCCCTATAAAATAATGTTAGTCTAACCATCACTTTATATAACTTATATTTAAACTTAGGTTCTATCTGCTTATCATACTAGACTCTAGAATCAAGCCTCAATTTAATCCATATCGTACTAATACAATGAGTAACATCGATGTCCCCACTATTCTGGAAGGTAGAACCACGATATTTATAATTGATATTTTTCCTCTTAGGGAGAGACTTTGTTTCAAACAACACTTTCATGATTTTCTTTTGTAACCACTTATTGAATTTACACTCCAAATACTTTATTTTGGTCCTCCCTCAACTTATTACTCTTTAGCTTCCAGGTACTATATCAACATATTTAACCTACTTTTCACTCCACTACAAGTCTAATAAATTAATAATATATAATCTTAAAATAACATACACCAAGTCACTTCATCATGGATGCACCACATCAATACAAGTATCACCACAAAAAAAAGGAATAAATTGAGAGTTGATCCTTGGTGGAAACCCATTTCCAAAGGAAAATACAATGAATCTCCTCCAATAATTCTAACATGCATTTTAGATCCATTATGAATGTCCTTTACCAACCTAATATAAGCCACTAGAACACCTCTAGCCTCAGGGCACCTGCAAAGAACTTCTCTTGGAAATTTGTTGTAAGTCTTCTCAATGTCCATGAACATCTTAAGCAAGTTTCTTTTCTTATCGTAGTACTTCTTCATCAATCTTCTCTCTATATGGATTTATTCAATATTATATCTCTCAAGTATAAATCTAAATTAGTTATTGAAAATAGACACATCCTTCCTCACCCTCATCTCCACCACTCATATCCAAATATTCAGAGTGTAATTTAACAACATGACACCCATATAGTTGTTACAGTTTTTAATGTCACCCTTATTTTTGTAGAATGGTACCATTTTACTCTACCTACTTACTATACGCATATTAACCATCAAAAAATGGCATTGAATACCCAGTCAATAACTCCAAACCATTCTTTCCCGAGCTCTTCATAAATTCCATCCAGATTTAATCAGGTCTGATCACTCACCCCTATTTATCTATATAATAATGCATGCCACATTCTCAATCATTGTGAAACCACAATATAAAAAATCCCCATTAATATTAGAGTTCTCTGAATCCCTTATCACAATAGTTCCACTTCTTACTTCGTTGAGTACTTTGTCGAAGTAGGCTTTTCATTGTTACTTGATGGGTATATGTTTTTCCAACACCTCATCATCTTCATCCTTGATGCACTTTACTTGATATAGGTCTTAAACCTTCTTATCCCGCATCTTCATAAACTTGTAAAGTTTCTTATCACCATATTTGTACCCTAGTGCTGTATAGAGTCTTTTAAAGGCTTCTATCTTACTTTAGTGATGGATAACTTAGACTTTGTCCTAGATGACTAATTGATCCCCTACTTCTTTATCCTCTTTTCCTCATCTAAGTATTCCACCCAAATAGCATAGGTTTCCTTCTTACCATTTACATTTCCTTTAACCTCATTATTCTATCACCAATCCCCTCAATAGCCCCTGAACTAGGGCCCATAGGACCCCAAGCATCTCTCTAGTTTTCTCTCTAATGAACCTAGTGGTCATCTCCTACATTGTATTTGTATCACCACTAATTTTCCATGCCCCTAACTCTATAAACTTCTCCAATAAAAACTGATAAAGTACAGGGTTAAGCCACCTCATTTAATCTTTGACCTGACATAAATATTTTTCCTCTCACTTATTTGCACTATCTCTGTTCTATCACCAAAAGATTATGTACGGTAGTGAGGTTCTCATTCATTACCTTGTAATTTTCATAACCCAATTGCTTAGGTCATGATGGTGCCTACTATTACCCACCACTAGGCAAGCCAACCCATAGTCTGAAATTACTAGTAACGAACTATCAAGAGAAATGGGAAAAAATCTAGAATAAAGGAAATAAAGTAGTAAGATACATAAGATAGTCAAAAAACCTGGTGGAATAAGTACAAAAGTTTCGAATGTAATAAGATTACAAAATGAAATACCTAATGAATATTTGATACAACCCATTTGTAAAGACAACATAGAGATTAGTATAATACATAAGAGGGAGAATAAAAAATCTCCAAAAGATAGGATCTCACATTATGTCCTTAAACTATCACTTCTCTACAAGACACATAAAATTATAGTGAGAACCCATAATATGGTCTGTAGGCTACACAAGTGTAGTATGATTACCAAACACGTGTTACTCAGTAGGAAAATATCCATTTGTAACACCCTAAAAATTTGTGTTATTTAAAATTTCCAATTTGAGCTTACTTCCCAACCTACGACTTACCTTATGAGTTGAAAAGTGTCACTACAGGTCGCAGAACCCTAATCGTAAGGCGACTAATGTGGTTTTCCAAAATGTCTATTCTGAGTATGCCTAGACTCAATGAGTCATAAGGACTCTGTATAAGTCATTTGTGTGAGTTGTAAGGTAGACTCATAATTAGAAAAGTATGGGAACCCTAAGATTCTTGTTATACCACAAGTCTGGTGATGACTCATAAGGAGTCATCATGAGTCGTAAAGTGACCCATGATAACTGGTATCACTTTTTCTATTTTATTTTAATGGAACATTAGTCATTTGACTCTTTCCTTAATAGGTATCCATGGCGTAAAATACACTAAGGGACCACATAACTCTTATTACTCAAATAATTGCTTTTCTCTCTTATCTCAAATTCCCAATTCAAAGATGAAGCCAGGATTTTAGGAGTTTGGTTTTTATGGTCTCAAGGGTGGTTTCTTCTCCAAATTTCTTGGTGATTAAGGCATGTATCTCTATCCTTAAACTTGTTTGTAAAATTATTGCATAAATTTCTTAGATATTCACGTGATTTATATTGTGGATTTTGAATGATGGGCTAAGGGTTTTGGATTATTATTGTTTAAATGTTTTCCCATGTATGTTTTGGAATAATTATGCTTTCAATCGATAATTTTTAAACCAATTGGGGTTCAAGGGTTTGGTTATTGATTTGGAATTATGGATACCCCAAAATAATCAGATTTGTATATTAAAATTGATTAAAACCTCAACCAATTTGCATGATTGGTTTTGGAATATGAATTATCATTTGTCTATGACTTACTATTTTTAATACATGACTTGCATAAGTGGATAAGTTGTCTTTTGAAAGGTCTTGGTGATCAATAAATAGTTTTGAATTGAAACTTTAGAGTTTTATTGGACAATCGGTTAGAGTCCTACTTGGATAAATGATTTGGTTCCAACTTGGAACTTGGGATTTCTATTATCTTAGGATCATTATAGTCCCACTTGTCTAAAGGGTTTGAATCTTAATTTGGATTTTGGATTTCAATTAGTTAGTATGCTAGAGTCCTACACGAAAATGGTTGGATTTGGTAAATTGACATTTGCTTGCGTGTTATAGTAGTTATGATGATACCACTTGATGTTGTCGTAACAAATGATTCCTTGATTAAATGAATAGGCTAAGTTATCAATATTTTTAACTTGGATTAACGTGGATTGAGTAGTTCACCGTGAATGTAGAGGTTCCAAGAGGATTAATATAGGGTACTACATTTGTCTAAGTCGGTGTCTAAATGGATGTGTGTTCGAGTCACTATTAATTCTATTCGGGTGTTCATGCCACCCTTAATGTATTACCACTAGGGTCGAGTTCTTTGTGCATATATGTTATTACTATTCTCCAATTCTTGCGGCTACACATAGTAGGGCCTAACCGGGGGTAAGATTTGGGGTTCCATATATACCATGGGTACTATTAGGAAGGTTATTCTACAAAACCTACGCTAATGTTTTAAAGTTCATGCTATGCTTTATTTCCAATCCTGACATTTTATATATATATACAATGTTTTGTATATGAATGTTTTGAACTATATATTCATAGTCATAAAACATCCTGACTATGAATGTTTTGAACTATCAATCATGGAACTATTTTATCCCCTTATCCCTAAGTTACATGATTGTGCTAAAATCGCTAACCGTCTCGGGATGTTTTATCCCCAGGTGATGCAGTGAACGGAGACACCTCTACTTTTCTTATGTAGTGATAGTTGGTTCATGGATTTTTCGTGAGTTAGCTTGAAGTGGTGAGCCTCTTTCTTTTTAATGGTCAATTACTTCATGGTCTAGTTTTGGTCCAAGACTATTTCCTATGTAACCTTTTTGGCTATCATTCGGGGGAAAGTCTTGGCATAGAATGGTTTTGGTCTATTCAGAGGCTTTGTGAATTACTATGGATATGGACTTGGTATTATGAATTTTAGTACATTATTATTATTACTTATTTTATATTTTTATATTAATGGAATTCATTTGTTGGTAGTTGTATTGTGTTTTGTTTGACTTGACAAAGAGAGTGGTCTCTGGTCCACGACAAACATGAGATACCCATCATAGCCAAGCCCTGGTTTAGGTTGTGATAAATTGTTTTCCCATCCTTGTTTCATGGTAAATTCGGTGTCCACAGCACCATGTAAAGTAAAGGCTCTTATATGGATATGTATCACCCCGCACATATAAGAGAGATGTTATAAGGCACTTAGGAATGTTTCCCTTTCCTTTGATTTATTTTGGGATATAGAGTCTATGATCTTAAAAACTCCTCTAATTTCAGTTGTTCGCATTTCAAATCATGTCTCCCTAAAGATCAAATTCTCTTGGAACCTCTTTTGTCCCACTTGAGGATAATATGGATGGAACTGATTCCACTTATAAAGTATAAACCCATTCTAGGGTCCTAGCTCCTGGCTATTATACACTACATTGAGTTCTATTGGTACCTACTAGTCTTTTTCAGGCCTCTCAATTTGATAATGGTTATCCCGCACCACCCAATTAGATATTTTCAAGACCAAGCTATGTCGATCTATTCCTCTACTAACTTAGTTGGTGACTTCTCAGTATTCTCAGCATGATTGTATTGGTTTTGTTGCTCTACTATCTGAGGTCACTAGGGTTGACCAGTTCATGAGGATGAATCCCCTAACTTTCACTGTATTTAAGGTTACATAGGATCTTTAAGGGTTTCTTGATGAGATGGAGAAAATATTAAGGGTGATGCATTCTTCTAACTTCAAGGGTGTGGAGTTCGCCGCATATCGGTTGAAGGAACTAGCATATCGATCGTAAGAGGAATGGGAACAACTGAGATGACATAATGCTAAGATGACATCACCTCTTTCCTTAAGAGTTAGGGGAGGTGAGGGTTGAGAAGTTTGTGAATCTAAAAATGACAAGATGCGTTTGAAGGAGTACACCAAGAAATTTCATCAGTTATCTTTCTATGCTCCATAGATAGTGTTAATCATGAGAGATAAGATGATTAATATGCTTCGGACAAGTCTCTGGGACTTGGGATTAGAGTGCAAAGCTGCAATATTGAACAAGACATGGATATCTCTAGGCTGGCAGTGTCCATTCAATAAGCAAAGGGTGAGAAGAAGAAGAAGCAAGATTAAATAGGGGAGAGGCAGAGTATGAAATTCAGGTATTTTAAAAAGTATGAAGGACATTAGAATAGTGGTTGAAATGGCAGGAAGTGGTCTGAGAAGAAGTGCAAAAATTTAGGTTCTTATTTAATGGCTAGTGCTCACTATCTCAAGCCATCTGATAGTAGAATCCTTTATGCTGAAAATGGGTCCAAGGTATAAGGTGCGCTATCTGCTTCCAGTGGAGCTCAGTCCGCTCCATCATATCCTCTTTGAAAATTTTGTATGGAGGATCAACATAGATGTGTGATAAGGTAAGGAATTAGTGTTCAGGTATGCCGATCTTGGTCACTTTTTGCCAAAGTGTCCTTCATCTAGGGTTGTTATGAGAGAAAATATGGTCTCGATTGCTAATTCTTTAGCTCCTTCACAAAAGGTTGCTACCTATAGCTCTAGCACTATTTAGGACCATCTTTATTCTGTTTCCACCCCCAGGAATCTGAGGCATCACCTGATGTTGTCACTGGTATGTTATTGATTTTCTATCATTATGTTTATCAACAATTTGATTTGGGCATATTCATTATTATGTGACCCCTTATGTGGCAATTTATTTTAGTTTTGGTCCTGAGTATATTTCTAATCCCTTTTCTATGTCTACCTCAGTGGACGACTCTATTGTGATTGGAGAAGTCTATAGGGGTTATGTGGTATTTATCTATTATAGGAAGACATTAATAGATCGGATAGAGTTAGATATGTTAGAATTTTATGTTATTTTAGGGATGGATTGGCTCCATTCGTGATTGAATTTATTAACTGTAGAACTCAAAGGTTTAACTTTGAATTCTTAAATGAACCGATGATTAAGTGGGAAGGTAGTTCCCTAGTACCTAAAAGAAGGTTTATTTTGTATCTTCGACTCATAAATTTATTTCTTAGGGGTATCTGTATCATCTAGTTTGGGTTAAAGAGTCAAATTATTAGGGGCCGTCTTTGAAATTTTCCCTAGTAGTCAATGAGTTTCCTGAAGTGTTTCTATTTGATCTTCATGGTATTCCTCCTAATAGGGAAATAGACTATAGGATTGATCTTCTATCAGATACTCATCTTATCTCTATCACTCCAAATAGAATGGCTACGACTGAGTTTCGAGAACAAAAGGAGCAGTTAAAAGATATTCTTTAAAAGGGTTTTCTCCATCCTAGTGCCTCTCCATTGGGTGCTCCATTGCTATTCATAGGTAAGAAGGATAGTTCCCTTCATATTTGTATAGACTATCAGGAGTTGAATAAGATGACGGTGAAGAATACGTGTCCTTTTCCTAGGGTTGATGACCTCTTTGATAATATTCAGGGTGCTAAGTACTTTTTAAATATTTATCTATGTTCGGGTTATCATCAGTTGAAGCTTAGGGATATGGATATCCAAAGATTGTTTTTCGGACCTGATATAAAAACTATAACATTTTAGTCATGGCATTTGGGTTGACCAATGCTCTAGCAACACTTATGAATCTTATGAATCGCGTATTCTGTGAGTTTCTGGACCTATTCGTCATTGTAATTATGGGTGACATTTTTGTGTACTCCAAGAGTAAGGAGGATCGTGGCAATCTCCTCGGCATAGTGGTGAAGACTTTTAAGGATCATCGTTTGTATGCTAAGTTCTCAAAGTGTGAGCTATGGTTTAATTTTGTTACTTTTCTAGGTTGTATTATTTCTAGTAAAGGTATCAGGGTGGATCCACAAAAAGTTAAGGCGATTAAGAAGTGGCCTAAACCCACAACTCAAACTAATAATCAAAGCTTTTGGGGTTTAGTTGGGTATTATAGGAGGTTTGTGTAGAGTTTCTCTTTGATTGTTTCCCTACTTATTAAGTTGACTCAGAAGAAGGTAAATTTTCTATGGTCCGATGCTTGTGAGTGTAGCTTCAAGAAGTTGAAGGATAAGTTAACTTCAGCTTTGATTTTGACACGAGGGTATTTCTAGTTTCGTTGTTTATTGTGATGTGTCACGTCTAGGACTGGGTTGTGTTTGATGCAGCATGGTAAGTTTTTGGTGTATGCTTCTAGTACTCTTAAGGTGCATGAGAAGAATTATCTGACTCATGATTTGGAGTTGTTGGCTGTGGTTTTTGCATTGATGATTTGGCACTATTAATTGTATGGAGTTCACATTGACATATATTAAGACCATATGAGATTACAGTTCATGTTCTCCCTAAAGGAGTTGAATTTAAGGATAAATATATGTCTTGAGTAACTCAAGTATTATGACATGACACTCAATTATCATCAAGGTAAAGCTAACGTCGTTGTTGATCCTCTTAGCTGGTTGTCTATGCGTAGCTTGTTGCATGTGTAGAAACAAAATTATGGGTTGGTGAAGGATATTCACCATTTGGCTAATCTTGGATTTTTTTTTGGACTCTGAGAATGGTGGTGTGGTTTTTCAAGACCCGGTGTAGTCATCAATTGGTCCTGAGGTAATGGAGTAGCTGGTTTTGTATACTATCTTGATACAGATTAATGATAATGTGGGTCAGCAGAAAGTCATAGCTTTTGAAATTGGTGGTGATGTTATATTGAAGCACCAAGTTAGATTGTTTGTTCCAGATGTTGATGGGCTACGAGAGAGAATATTCACTAAGGTACATGGTTCATCCTGGATCGAAGAAGATGTTCCATGATTTGAAAGAGATCTATTGGTGGAGTAACATAAAGAGGGATATGGCCAATTTTGTGGCCAAGTGTATGGTTTGCCAACAAGTGAAGGTGGAACACTTAAGGCCTGGTGGTCTATCTCAAGAGATTTAGTTTCCCGTGTGGAAGTGGGTAATGATTAATATGTACTTTGTTAGTGGTCTTCCACGGTCTCATAGTCAGTTTGATTTGATTTGGGTCATCGTTTATAAGTTGAATAAGTCCGCTTAATTCATGCTAGTGAGGACTAATTATTATTCAGAGGATTATGCTAAGCTTTTCATTAAGAAAATCATCAAGTTGCATGATGCTCCTGTTTCTATTATATCTAATCGAGGAACGTAGTTCTCATCGCACTTTTTGTGTTCTTTCCAAAGTGGTTTAGGGAGTATGGTGATCCTTAGCACTGTTTTCCACCCTCAAGTAGATGGAAAACGAAAGAGGACTATCCAGACATTGGAATATATCCAAAGGGAATGTGTGATTGATTTTAGTGGTAATTGGGTGGATTATTTGTGACAAGACCCTTCCCGAGGCCTTGACGTAATGGGCGTCCAAAGTTCGACCAGGACCGGAGACCACCACAGATACCAAACCTAACCTCTAGCTGCCTCCCCTGAGTTGGCTGAATTTTGAACATATAACAAGATATCATAACTATACCAAGTACAGACTCTTGAATAGGTCTATTACCGAGACCAACCCAACCGAGTCCAACCGTCCCATACCAACCGTCCAACCATACCACACCAAACCAAAATCATAAATCTTACCATAACCAAATAAGTTTCATTAATAATTAGATATATAATCCCAAAATGAAATATGATGGAAAAGTGAGAAATTTTTGTCCAATGATCTCATCCCCAATACCAATACCAATACTAAGAATGACCCCAATACTGATCCAACCAATTTCAACCAATAGTTGTTCCACAAAAGCCTCTAACCAAAAGAATAACAATATCGGGTTGGGACATGCCCCCAACCATATCAAAAACCAATATCCATAAATAATCCAGAGTATGAAATAACATCCATTAAATAAATCTCTCTGAATAGATGGATGCTCACCACTTCAATTCAACGTTGACCCCTAAGTGTTCGAATGCTAAGCAGGAGAAGTAGAATGTCTGGTTCCTGCATTGCATGGGGATACAGTCGCTTGCAGATAGGTTAATGGGTGAATACTAGCATGAACTCAGAATAAGAATAAAATAATGCCAATTATAAAACCAAGTAAAACCATCTATATGAATACAAATGATATATATATATATACATACATACATACTTACATAACCATGCTGGGAAAAGGGACCGATTTTAGCATGCCATTTAAAACTTTACCTAGGTTGTGTAGGTTTTCCTTCTTAAAACCACCCTAGGTCTATATGGGTTTAGCTCCTCGTCCTGAAAGAGACACAATGCTAGAATCCGAACAACTGGAGAAAAAAATCTGGGATCACTAGTACATCCCCCAAAAAATATAAAGTGTGAGATCATGCACACAGTTACTAGGATCAAACCTCACATCAGCAAATATGAGTTTCCAGTTTCGATCCCCTCGGGACCTCCACCTTCCATGACTTTGTTACACATACACCCCCCCATTAAGCCAAATTAAAATCATTACCAATCAACCAGACCAATATCAAAATATTGTTAACCGAGGCTATTAGTAATAGTATCATCATAATGACTATAACTTGCAAGTATTATCCATAACTTAAACTTTTTGAGATCAAGCGATTCCCATAAACCCAAAGATCATATTATCCAATGAACTTGAGGGATTCCCATGTACCTCACAATTATATTTATTAATCCAATCCATTTAAACCATTCATATCATTTAGTGTTCCATTAGGATGTTTTAACCATGTATAAGTCCCATTAAAAAACCAATATTATAGTGAAAGAATAATAACTATCGCTCTAGAATTGGGATGGATCTATTTGAATCCTTTTATGGTAGAAGATGTAGATCTACTATTAAGTTGTTTGAGGTCAATTAGGCAAAGATGTTTGGCATGGATTTGGTTCACCATGCAATGGAAAAGGTTAAGGTGATTCACGATAGTCTTAGGGCTTCCCAAAGTCACCAAAAGTCCTATGCGAATATGAGGGAAAGAGAGTTAGAGTTTGAGGTTGGGGATAGAGTGTTCTTAAAGGTGTCTCCCATAAAGGGATTGATGCATTTTTGTAAGAAGGGGAAGCTTAGTCCTCGGTATGTGAGTCCTTAATTTTACGAATGGTTTGTAAGATTGCATATGAGTTGGAGTTAGCTTCTAGTTTTAACTTCATTCACCCAGTATTCAATGTTTCTATGGTTATGAAGTGTATGGGCGATCCATCTCAAGTTGTGCCTATTAGATATAGTGATATCTTGTACTCCTTGTCTTATGAGAATATCCCGATTGAGATCTTTGATAGGCAGGTTCATTGGTCGCGGACTAAGGATGTTGCTTTGGTTATGGTTCTATGAAGGAACCACAAGGTTAAAAAAGATACTTGGGAAGTGGAAGAGGACATGAATTTCCAAGTATCCATTCTTTTTTTCTGCTCCCAAAATATGTATGGAAGGTATGTGGGCTTCATCATACTTTAGATTGAAAATGTTGATAAAGGAAGATTTATTCCTTACATCTTTTTTATCTAACCTAGTTAAATGTCGAAATAGGGGTGTGTAGGTTTAAATAGTTCTTGTAATACCTTGTCCATCATTCAAGGAGTAATGATCAAAGTGGGGGAGAATTAAAGCACCCTAGCTATTGGTTTTTGGAAAATTTCAAGTGTTTTGAGTCTGTTGCCGATTATATGACTCACCATACAAGCCGTATGGTAAGGGTAATTGTTAGGTAACCCATCTCATATGTTGGCCAGTATTTGGTTGATGGGTATATGGTGTGGTTATGGTTTGGTGTCTACGGGTCGTATAGTTGGTGACGAGTCGATTGGTTGATCCTTCACTTAATCTGAAATTTGGTAACTTAACCTTTATCTGAGTACGAGTGGCTCACCATGAGTCTTGAGGATGGGGTACTGGTGGTATAGTCTAACTCGTATGTTGGACAGTGTCCAACCACTCTTGATTCTATTATGGGTACGGATTAAGTGTGCTTATCGTATGCTTGGGTACAAGTTGATCTTGGTGGTCGTATGTTGGATAGTTTTAGGGTGTAAGTGGTTGCCTAGGATCCGAGTGTTGGGTACCACTCGTATGTTAACATATGGTTTGGGTGGGGTAGTCGTACCCACCTGCGGGAATTCTTTTATAGTTTAAGTTATAGGTATTCTAGAAATTTCCCATCTTAACCTATCATGACCTCATGACCTAAAACACTATTGGGACTTCATTTACCCTATTATTCTAATCTTTAACACTCAAAAACTCTGTTAAATCTCTCTCAAGCTCTTGGGTTAAGCAAAGGCTAGGGTTTCCTTCCAGGTGGTCAATTAAGGCTCTAAAGAATGATTTCTCTCTATGTTCTTCGTAATCTAAGGCATGTTACTCATCCCCCATTATTAGTACAATTAAAGTCATGATTTATGAATTATTATCATGCCATAATTATGATATAGTTTGGGGTTTTCAATTATATGTTGGGGGTTTTGGTTATTAGTGGTTGATTTATGTTTGCCCATGTTTTTACTTATGGTTTTCATATTATAATAGTGTTTTGTAATATGGTGGCATAGGATTGTAAATTGGTACTTGGTTTTGGTTTTTGAAACCATAAGCCCTCAACATGTTTGTTGAGATGTCTATGAGACTGCTTTTATTACAACAGTTGGAGTTTCATTTAAAAAATTGCATGGTATAATATGGTAATGGAACTTAAATTGGTTAAATGGTTCTAATGGCAAAATTGCAAGTACTTAGTGGCAATGGATTTGATTAAAAACCTTGTTGGGTAAATAGTAAACCCCAAGTAAGTCTATTAATGGAACCTGCAGAGTACATGGGAATCCCCTGTATGGCTGGCTAAGGACATTCCCTATAAGTTATAGTCGGTATGACGATACCACTTCTTATAGACTTGGTTAATAATATAAGGAATTGGTGATATGGTAGTGTGTGAATGGTTTTAATGAGGCATTGATGGTGGGTTATGATAAATAATCGTAAAGGTTTGAGTCCAATAGACGGACACTAAAAACTTATGTTTAACGACGTGGGGATTTGTTATGGCGACCACATACTTTTTGTGTACATGAGAACCCTTAAGTTATACTTGCATATAAGTATCATGAGGGTGAAGGATACGTAGGAATCTCCATCCCCTATGATATCTTTGCTACATGCAGCTACATGCATTGGGGCCCATTCAGAGGGTAACACTGGACCCATATAGCCCATGGGTGGTTCTAGGACAGTTAAGTTACACAAACCTAGGTTTATGGTTTTAAATTCATGCTAAACTTGGTTCACATCCCGGCATGGATTATATATATATTTATGGATGTGAATGCATATGATTATTTACTTGGTTTAGAATGTTTGCACTATTTTTCCCTTATCCTGAGTCCATGCTAGTGTTCACCCGCTAACTCAGCTTCAGGTATTATTTCTCTAAGCGATACCGGAACCGGCCAAACTACTATTTCTGCTCAGTGATTAGATTCAAGAATAGCTTAGAGTTGGATTAAAGTGGTGAGATTCCAAACTCCAGAAGGCTCCATTTCATGTTATGGTATTTTCTTCAAACTTATGTTATTTCATTGACTTTGGTTTTGTCTATGGTCTAGGGAATGTACCGACTGGATAGTGTTTTACTTTTGAATAGAGGTTTTTTAAGACTACTAAAGGTTGGTATGGGCAGTGTTGGCATTGGTGCTAGACTTGGAATTGGTATTGGTATTATGGATGATATCGGTAGACTGTATTTTATTTATGAATATTGCATTTTGTAATGGAATACATGTGTGTGTTCAGAATTCATTCGACTTAAGGGTTAGTATATAGGGATAAGGAATGTATATACAATTTTAATACATGAAGGAAGTGATATACGTTAATACCATAACTATACATAGATATATATAACTTTATATATACCATAATAATGCTAACTCAAAGGTACATCCTAAGTAATCACACTAGCATATCAAGGCCTTCTAATCATAGTAGGAACTATTACGAATATAATCTAGGTCTAAATTCATAATGCCTAACCATGGAATAATCATAATGTCTAGCCATGGAATAATCATGCATAATAATATAATTGTAAGTATAAGGAATCAGAATCATACATCAAATATCAATACCAATCCAATAATCAATCAATCAGGAGTTAATCATAATAGAAACAACAATATAAAGTAACCGGTAATCCCAAACAAACAATAGCTAAACCGAGCCCCATAACCCTGAAGGTCCAATTAGTACACACAACCTATCGTAAGAAATATTCATCACTTATTCCTATGTAACCCTCATAAGTCTGATAGATATAGGAATATACTTGTGATAAGCAAAGTGCATGCAGGAATTAATAAAAAGAGAATCCATAATACCAAAACCAATCTAAGTACCACTATATAAACAAATGTATACACCTCTTCTAGCTTGACCACTTACAAACGCTAGACCTACAATGACCTCTCTTATCTAACACTATTATATATATCTATATATATGATCCAGGTTCTAGTCCTTGGAAAATTTCCTGGGTTTTACGTCTTTTATTGATCATACAACTCACCATATGAGCCGTATGTTGGGGGTACACGTCAAGTGATCCATATCGTATGTTGGCGAGTATTTAGTAGGTATGTTTCTGGTGTTGTTACGATTTGTTCGATACGGGTAGTATGGTTGGTGCTGATTCGGTTGGTAAATCTTTCACCAAATCTTAAATTTGGTAACTTAACTTGGACCTGAGTACGAGTGGCTCACCATGAGTCGTGGGGATGGGGTATGAGTGCTATAATCCATCTCATATATTGGATAGTGTCCAACCCCTCATGATTCTTTTATGGGTACGGGTTAAAGTGACTTGTCGTATGCTTGGGTACGAGTTTGTCTTTGTGGTCATATATTAAATAGTGTTGGGGTCCAAGTGGATGCCTAGGGTACGAGTGGTGGGTACCACTTATACATTACAAAAGGGTTTGGCTAGCATAGTCATACCCATCTGCGGGAATTCTTTTACAGTTTAAGTTGGGGGTATTCTAGTCATTTCCCCTCTTAACCTATCATGACCCCATGACCTAAAACACTATTAGGACATTATTTACCATATTATTCTAATTTTAAACACTCAAAAACTCTCTCAAATCTCTCTCAAGCTCTTGGGTTAAGCAAAGGCTAGGGTTTCCGTCAAGGTGGTCAATTAAGGCTCTAAAGGGTGATTTCTCATCATCTTCTTTGTAATCTAAGGCATGTTACTCCTTCTTCATTGTTAATTCAATTAAAGACATGCTTTATGAATGTTTTTCATGGCATAATTATGATATGGATTTGGATTTTGAATTATATGTCACCAGTATTGGTTATTAGTGGTTGATTTATGTTTTCTCAGGTTTTTACTTATGGTTTTCATATTATAATGGTGGAACATGTAGTTGCATAGGAATAGTAAATTTGTACTTGGTTTTTGTTTTTGAAAATATAAGCCCTCATTATATTTGTTAAAAGTCCTATGAGAATGCTTTTGTTACAATAGTTTGTCTTTCATTGAAAACATTGCATGGTATAATATGGTAATGGAATCTAAATTGATTAAATTGTTTTAATGTCTAAATTGTAAAACCTTGGTGGCAACGTCTTTGATTAAAAAACTTATGAAGTACACGGGAATTGCCCAAGTGAGTCTAATAATTGAACTTATTGGGTACATGAGAGTACCTTAGGTTATTGGCCAAGGAAATTACTTGCACACTATAGTTGGAATGACAATACCACTTCTTATATTCTTGGTTAATAATATGTGAAATTTTTGGTTTGGTTGTGCACTAATTATATTAATTAGGCAATATTGGCAGGTTGTGATACCTATCATGAAGGTTTGATTGCAATGGACAAACATTAGAAACTCATGTTTGCCATCATGAGGATTGGTCATAGAGACCACATACTTTAGGGGTACACAGAATTCCAATAAGTTATACTTGTATTTATGCATCATACAGGGTAAAGGGTAGAAAGGAATCCCTTCCCATATCATATCTCTAGTACATGTGACTACACACACTGGGGAACATTTAAGGGGTAGCAATAAACCCATATAGCTCGTGGGTAGCTCTAAGATGATTATGTTAGACAAACCCAGGTTAATGGTTTTAAATACATGTTAAACTCAGTTCCTTTCCCAGCATGGATTCTATATATATATATATGTATATATATGGATAGATGTATGGATGGTAATGCATAAGCTTATTTACATGGTTTTAAATGTTGGTATTATTTTACCGTTATCCTGAGTGCATGCTAGCATTCACTCGCTAACCCATCTTCGGGCACTATATCGCCACGTGAAGTAGGAATCGACCATACTACTCTTCCCGCTTAAAGATCAAATTTGGGAACAACATAGAGTTGGATTGATGTTGTGAGCTTTCATACATTAGAAGGATTCATTTCATTTTATGGCCTTGTCTTCATACTTTGGTTTTTCTTATACTTTTGTCTTGATAATGGTCGGGGGCTTGTCCAGATCTGATATTGTTTTACTTTCTGATAGAGGCTTTGTGAGAATTCTATGGGTTGGCATGGATAGTGTTGGCCTTGGTGTCAGCCTTGGAATTGGTATTAGTATTATGGAAGATACTGATTGACTGTATTTGATTTATGCCATAAAATTTGGATTATTCCATATTTTGTGCCATATATATATTTTCAGAATTCATCCGACTTAAGGTGTAGGGAAGCTATGGTTGGGTATTGGGGGTGGTCTCCGGTTCAGGTTGGTCTTGAGGCACCTAATATGACAATGACCTAGTATGGGACATGTCAAATTTGTATTATAGCCCTAGGTTTATGGCGAATTGTGAGTCCACAGAGCTTTGTCGAGTAGAGTATATTTTAAGGGTGTGTAGCATGCCTTGCTCATAATAGAGAGGCTACAATGTATTTAGGAATATTTCTTTTTCTTGGGTTTTTTTCAAGATTTAGAGTTTACGTCCTGGAATCTTCTCTAATTTCGATTGTTTACTTATTCGTTCAAGCCTCTATGATCTAAAGTTCACAGAAACTCTTCTGTTCAATCTAGGGATAATGTTTATGGGACACGCTTTACTTAGGGGATCCATACTTAGTCTAGGGGTCCAGTTCCAAATCATTCTTGAATTCCACCAGTTCCCTCTAGTCCTTCTCAGAATCCTCAGGATGATGTGACAAATGCTTAGTTTGTCAGCCTATTCATATGTTGGAATAGTTGGTAGCTACTCATTCTAAGTGTGGTGTACCTATTACTCTATCTTCTTATGCCACAAGGGTTAGAAAGTTCATAAGGTTGATCCTTCGAACTTTACGGGTGCTATGGTGGAGGAGGATCCTCAAGGTTTTCTAGATAAGATGGAAAAGATTTTCAGGGTTATGCATGCCACAAATGTGGGAAGGGTAGAGTTTGCAGCCTACCAGCTAAAAGATATGGCGGGCTAATGGTAGTCCTTCTCAGAATCTTTTGGCAAATGTGACACTAATGAGTTATCAGTATGGGAGAATTTCTATCATGCATTTTCGGACTGCTTCTATCCTCAGGAGATAAGGGAAGTAAAAGTGGGGGAGTTTGTTAATCTTAAACAAAGGAATTTGTCGGTGAAGGAGTATGTCTTGAAGTCTCAGTATGCTCCAGAGATGGTGTCTGATATGAGGGCCCGGATGAGAAAGTTTTCTTTGAGTATGTCTCATGAGTTGATCCTTAAAAGTAAGGATACATTATTGATCAAGGACATGAATATCTATAGGTTGGTTGTATATATGAAAATGGTAGTGGAAGATAAAAAGAAGTAGGCTTAAATAGGGGAGAGGCAGGGCAAGAAGTTTAGGTTCTCTGAGAAGGGTGGTGGCCAATAGCAGAGAAGCAAAGATAGTAGTAAGTGACCCAAAAAGAAGTGGGGAAACTATAGGTCTTATTCGATGGCTAGTTCTCCCTACCTAAAGCTGTCAGGTGATAGACATTTCCATGGTGGGAATAACTTCAGGGCACTGGGTGCCCAATCTTAGGCAAGTGGGGCTCAGTCGGCTCTATCATGTCCTTACTGCAGGTTCTGTGATCATCTACATTGAGGTTTTTTATGATGAGGGAAGGTACGGATGCTTCAGTTGTCGTCATCCAAGATATATTCTTAGAAACTATCCTATTATTAAGGTTTTCTTTGGGGAAAGCATTGTTCTAATTACTTTATCTTCAGCTCTACCACCTAAGGGAGGACCATCTAGTTCCGGCACTGGTCGGTTCCGGTAGTGAATGAATTTCTAGAGGCTCGTTCTTTGAATTTGGTTTTGGTAGTGAATGAATTTCCTGAGGTCTTTCCTGATGACCTTCTTGGTGTTCCTTCGGATAGGGAAATTGAGTTTGGGATTGATCTTTTTCCGGACACTAGTCTATTTTCTACCTCCCTTATAGAATGGCCCCAATTGAGTTGAAGGAGCTTAAGGAGAAATTGAAGGATCTTTTAGACAATGGTTTCATCCATCCTACTGTATCCCCGTGCGCCGTACCAGTGTTGATTATGTGTTATAAAGATGGTTCCTTTCGGATGTGTATTGATTACCAGCAGTTTAATAAGGTGACGATAAAAGAATAAATATCCTCTTCCAAGGATAGATGAATTGTTTTATTAGTTGTAGGGTGCTAAGTTTTTCTCCAAAATGATATTTGATCCGGGTACAATCATTTAAATATTAGGGATGAGTATATCCCTAAGACTACTTTTGGTGTCCGGTAGAGGCATTATGAGTTTCTTGTTATGTCTTTTGGGTTGATAAATGCCCTGGCGACATTTAAGTAATTGATGAATAGGGTTTTCTGTTAGTTTCTGAATCTGTTTCTCATTGTCTTCACAGATGACATTCTAGTGTACTCAAAGAGTAAGGTTGATCATTGACATGACTTGAATTCGGGCAATGTCATATGGGCACCTCAAGCCCATAGAAACTGAAGGTCGCCTCGGTGATCCAACCTAATCGTCATCACAACAACCTCAAGGGTCGGATGAATCCCAACCTTATAATAAGATAGTGGAAATATAAGTCTAATAAGAAATACTTAGAAAATATCTAGCATTTCATTAAGGTCAACAGTTTAGCCAATACACCCAAGTCCACAGTCATCAATAAAACCCTTACCAAACCGAGTCAATAATATGTCGGGACATGCCCCCAATAATAGACAAGTACCAAACATATACAAGTCTATGACATAGGATAAAAATACTATGAAAGGTAGGTCATCCTGAGTATGGAAGCTCACAACTTTAAGGTCAATGCTCGAACAGCTCGAACACTCTATCACTTCGTAGAAGAAGAAGATGCTCCTGCCCCAATATTGTGTGGGAACATAGCGTCCGGAGATGGTTATTTGTAGGAGTGATAGCATGTAACTTCGGGATAAGGATAAAATAGTGCACTTGTTCAATCAAGTCAAATCTTCATATGCAATCATATTTACACAAGAATAGGCATATATGAAGATACATGTACATATAGTTACACAATGTGCCAAACCATGGAACTATTTATAACATGCAATCTCAAATCATTAATTCATGAGACATGGAGTAAATAACTTTCAACCTTCCACCTTACCAATTTTATAACCTTGAACTTCTTTCTTTCATTAGTCAAGAGGATCCGAACCAATAACCTACTCAACCAATTTAACCGATTTATTAGCATGGGACTCTATCACATGCTTACACATTTAATCGGGCATGGAACTCTAATCACATGCTCCCACATTCAATCGAGCATGGAACTATAATCACATGCTCCAACATTCAATCAGGAATGGAACTCTAATCATATACTTACACATTTAATCGAACATAGAACTCTAACCATATACTCACATATTAAATTGGGCATGAAACTCTAATCACATGCTCCCACATTCAATCGACCATTGAAATCTAATCACATGCTCTGATATTCAATCGATCATAGAACTCTAATCATATGCTTTCACATTTAAATGAGCATGGAACTCTAATAACATGATCCCACATTCAATCGTGCATAGAACTCTAATCATATGCTCCCACATTCAATCGGGCATGGAACTCTAATCATATGCTTACACATTTAATTAGGTATATAACTCTAATCACATGCTCCCACATTCAATCAGTATTGGAACTCTAATCACATGTTGATTCATAAGGCAAGGTATTTTAACCTCAAGAGATCTTTTTGAGGAAAGGACTCGAACCACAAGTCATTAGATGAGGGACTTTAACCAAAAGTCATTAGACAAGGGACTTTAATCACAAGTCATATTGTTACTATAATTAGTGGACATTTGAACTCCTAACTCATAATTTCATGCATTAATATCCATATAATTCATTTTGACATTTAAGGTCTTGAACCCATCAAGTATACATTTCAACACCATAGATATCCACGTGGTCTTTGATGACCCAATTAGCCATTAATCATATAGATAGGCCTAAGGCCTTAGTTAACAACACAATGCAAGTTCATTTATGGTCATCAAAACCTCTACATACCAATCATTACTTATTACTAATCTTACACACACCTCTCATTCAAACACAATTCTAGTTCATGTTTTAGAGACCATGTTCCATTTAAGAAACCAACTATCAAGGAAATTTCCTTACTTCTTTCATGTCCAAAAAGGACTCTATCAACCATTTACCAAGAATTCACATTCATTAATAGCATCTTACCTCATTCTTTTCCACTACACCAATACACATTTGGCCTCGCACAACCATTTAACCACTAAAATCTTTATTGGGATAAATGTCTTAGTTCAATAGATCATTCAATTCAAATTATGATCATCAATACCCACATAACTATTTATATTTCATTAGAAAGCTTATGGAACATTCTCTCTAGATTTTAGTTCACACACTATTCAAATTCAATTTCGTAATTAGGAACTTTAATCCCTTATTAGCCATCTCCTAACAAGGTCATCATTTATACAATAAATGGATTACAATACTTTCACAATATCATTTATCAATCATTCAAACTTATTGGTCCATTTCCCAAATTCAAAACATCACCAACATGTGACTAGATAATTCACTTAGATATTTTCACAAATACCTTATGTGCATATCTTTTAACAAGGCTATTTTCATTTTAGAAATCAGCAAGATTAGGGTTACTCAAGACCCTCATATTAAACCACATAAAAAAATCACCCATATATGAAATTCATCCTAAATAACACGTATAAACACAAGTGTAATTCATCATCTATAATAGGTATAAACACAAGTCAACAAAGAAATAACATTATTCATCATTAGGCAACAAAACACATTTCATTTGATTTCAAATCACTATTTACACTTCTTAATATAAGTGTTAAATACATTGGTTTAGAGATACTTAAAGAGAGGAAGAGATCCATTCCGTAAAAAAAATGACACACTAAAAATCTTGTCTTCTTCTTGTCACTAGATGAGCTCCCTCCAAACCCTAGCCTCCAATATTGCTTCAAGAAGCATTTAAACTGTCTTGGAGTGTTTGAGTCTCATAAATAAGGTATTAGGAGGCCATAATTCCTCATATAGTGAAGGTCCTTAGGGTTTTAGGCAAGGGAAATGTAATACCCCGCATATTTCAAAGCTAGGAAGTGAATAACTTTTCTTACGTATGAAACCTCCTATCCTGTGAGTAGCATTTTAGTGCATGACTTACAATGAATATCCTATCAATAGTATAGCTTTCTATGTCTTAAGTATGCTCATTTAAGTCGCTTAGAGTGATGCAAGCTAAAAGTTTTTGAATCCATCAAGTCTTAGTGTTCTATTTTGCAAGGGTAATCTTTGAACAAGAATAACGTGATTTATATGTGATAGTTTGGCTGATTTAGACCCACCAAATTGTATATAATCAAATTAGCTTTCCAAAAATACCAATTTCATCAAAATATGACACCCGAGCAAGTAGTTATAACCTTTCAAAGTAGAATTTGTTACCTAACCAATCGCAAATAACCACTGGAAAGCATAGGAGATATCATATGCGGCGCCTATGTAAAGTATAGGAGATATCATATGAGGCACCTATGTTTCATGATAACCGAACTCAATCTATGATTCCATAGACTTCAGTCAGTCATGTGGCTCAGGAAAACTTCATGATCTCATTCAGTTGTCAGATATCAGTAACATTCCGCCAATTAACAGAATTCAGTAAGATTAAGTCATGTATAGTTATTTATTCATATCCAGTCCCTCCATATGGGAGTAGAGGTTATCACCGTGTGAACCCAAGGATGGGAACTCACCCGCCAGTTCAGGGTGTGATTCTTAGAAGCAGTCCTTGTGTTTCAAAACTACATAGCCAGCGTAGGTTGAGACATCTTAACCTATCATATTAGGACTGATGAGGTGGTTTAAACCTGTCAGTTTAGGGTTCCCACCATTCTCATTGAGTACCTTCCAGATAAGGGTCACTGACAAGCTGTCCTTACCCATGGCATGGTATTGACACCCCTCCAGTCGGGAAAGAGATTGGACCCCATCTTAGACATAACGGCATACATGGGGAATGTCGGTTAAACACTACCTCCCACAGTTTAGTATGAGTCTCAGTAAAAGAACTTAGGGGGTTCTTCAGTTTTCACTATATACAAGAGTGTCAGATACAGTCGTTATGTTCTTCAGACTTCAGTATATACAGGACTGTCAGATACAGTCGTCCATGTTATCAGCTTGCAGTATCAGTCATGGAAGTTATCAGTAAACCATGTATTAGCTTAAAAGTCTTGCTATCAGGTATTCACGGACCCAGTTTCTATATATGTGTGTTTGCACTCCCACGTTCATATTAGTCAGTCAGTATTTTTCATGCATGAAACCCTTTATGTTCAGCCTACCTTCCTAGTATAATTAGTACTCCAGTTGTACTGACGCATTTGCGCTATGGTGCTTTCATTTCATGTTGCACCATAGGTTCCGAGACACGAGCTCCAGCCCAGCAATAGCGGTAGCATTCCAGTCACAGAGACACAGTGAGTCCTCATTCATTCGAGGACAATATGATTTGATACATTTATTTATTTCTTTGGTTTAGTGTTACGGAGTTAGTTGGAGAAATATTCCTTCAACTCATTATTCAGATAGTATAGAGTCTTTCAGATTTATGCTCAGATTTACGTTCAGACTTAGCTTTCAGATTGAGTTGTTTTGGGTATTTTCACCCACATGGACGTTATGATTTTCAGACATGGTTTTATTTAGTTGAACATTATGGACTTATAGTTTTATGTATTCTACATTATTATGTCATGATTTGCAGTATACAGGTACAGATATCAGTCATGGGTTAGCTTGTGGTCCCTCGGGGTCATGAGCACCGTGTAGCATTCCAGTTCAGAAAATCAAGGCGTTACTAACTTGGTATCAGAGCCTAAGGTTCAATAGAGTCCTAGGAAGTCTTAAATTCGCATCTAGTAGAGTCTTGTAAATGGATGTGTTGCGCACCACATTCATGTGCAGGAGGCTATAAGATGTTTTAGGAACAATCCCCTTTCTTCAGTATTCATGTCATGCTAGTGAGCATAATCACAAGTTAAACTCTCAGTCTAATCCATTCTTCTCTTATTCCAGACCATGTCCCCAAAGAGAAGATACCAGCCAACTCCTCAGCCCGAAGATCCTTTGGGCGAACATGTTTCCCATGCGGAGTTTAGAGACGTATTTACATCACTTTCTCAGTCCATGGCTGCACAGAATGAATGGCCACCAGTCATTCTGGCCAATCCCATAGCAGCTAGGGTTTGGGACTTCACCCGGATGAACTCTTCATCTTTCCATGGGTCTAAGTATAATGAGGACCCTCAGGAGTTCATTGACCAAGTCCAGAAGGTCATTGACATCATGGGTGTTACTTTTATTGAGAGTGAAAAGTTAGCCGCCTACCAGTTGCAGGATATTGCTCATGATTAGTACAAACAGTGGAAGTCTGAGAGGTTAGATGATGCAGGCCCTATCGAGTGGGAGGAATTTATCATGGCCTTCTTAGACAGATTCTTTCCCCAAGAGCTGAGGAAAGCCAAAGTTTTTGAGTTTATCAACCTCAGGAAGGGGAATATAAAGGTTAGGGAGTATTCTCTCAGATTTACTAAGATATCTAGGTATGCTCCTCATGTGGTTGCAGACAATAGGGCTAAGATGAGCAAGTTCGTGTTAGGGGTCAACAATAGCATAGTAAATGAGTGTAGGTCTGCGATGCTGATCGGTGATATGACCTTATCCAGACTCATGACCCATACCCAGCAAGTAGAAGAGCAGAAGGTTAAGACTAGGGAGAGGCAGAACAAGAGAGCAAGGTCAGGTAACTTCAACTTTGCTCACCCCAAGTCAGATGGAGGAAACTGTTCACAGTTTTTCTCCAAGTCAGCCATTCCAGCCCCTTCCTCTTCCATCTCTCCAGTGCTGAAGTTCAGAGACGGTAACAAAGACAAAGCGCAAGGCTCTAAATCTCAGGGAAGTATTAGCAGTGCCCAAACGAATCCCCTTTGTCAGACTTGTGGTAAGAACCATAAAGGAATTTGCAGAGCAGGTAGTGATGTCAGTTTTGGTTATGGAAAGACAGGACACAGGATTAGTGAGTGTCCGCAGTCAAGTCTTCAGGGTAAGAAAAATCATTATGCAGCTCATTTCGGTCGCCCAAACCAACAGGGTGCCATTTCCAGTGCTACCAGTGGGCAACGCCTAAATAGACTCTATGTTTTTCAGTCCTGGAAGGATCAATAAAATTCTCCTGATGTCGTTACTGGTACGTTATAGATTTTCCATGTCCATGTTTATGCTTTGCTAGACCCAGGTGCATCCTTGTCTTTTATTACTCCACATAGCAGGCGATTTCGGAATCAGTCCTGAAATTCTAGCAGAGCCCTTTTTAGTCTCTACCCCAGTGGGTAAAACCATCATAGCCCGGCGGGTATATAGGAACTTCCCGGTTATGATATCTCAGTAATCCACGTCAGCAAATTTAGTTGAGTTAGAGATGACTTATTTTGATGTCATTCTCGGCATGTATTGGCTTTATTTCTTCTATGCCACAGTCAATTGTAGAAACAGGATAGTTCAGTTTCAGTTCCCAAATGAGCCCATCCTAGAGTAGAAGGGTAGCATTTCAGCGTTCAGGGGTCAACTTGTTTCCTACCTTCAGGCAAGGAAAATGACTTCTAAGGGGTGTGTGTATCATCTCGTTCATATTAAAGATTCCAGATCTGAATCTCCCAGTCTTGAAACATTCCCAGTTGTTAATGAATACTCAGATATCTTTCCCAAAGATCTTCCAGGCATTCCTCCCGAAAGGGAAATAGACTTCAGCATAGACCTTCTTCCGGATACTCAACCTATTTCTATTCCGCCATATAGAATGGCACCAGCGGAACTCAAGGAGCTGAAAGATCAGTTGAAGGATATCTTAGATAAGGGATTCATCAGACCCAGCATTTCCCCATGGGGTACGACAGTATTATTCGTGCGCAAGAAAGATGGTTCTCTCAGGATGTGTATTGATTACCGTCAACTCAACAAGGTCACGGTCAAGAACATATATCCTCTTCCCAGGATTGATGATTTATTCGACCAACTTCAGGGTGCCAGTTACTTCTCCAAGATAGACCTCAGATCAGGCTATCATCAGCTCAGAGTTAGAGAATGTGACATTCCGAAGATAGCTTTTCGTACTTGGTATGGTCACTTTGAATTTTTAGTCATGTCATTTGGTCTTACCAGTGCCCCTGCAACTTTTATGGATTTGATGAACCGTGTGTTCAAGAAGTACTTGGACATGTTTGTCATAGTCTTTATAGATGATATTCTAGTCTATTCTCGCACAGAACGTGATCATGCAGACCACCTCAGGATTGTTATTCAGACACTCAGGGATCACTAGTTATTCGCTAAGTTCATCAAGTGCGTATTTTGGCTAAGATCAGTAGCATTCCTTTTCCATATTGTTTCCGGTGATGGCATTAGAGTAGATCCTCAGAAAACCAAGGCAGTAAGAAACTGGACCAGACCCATATCTCCATCAGAGATCAGGAGTTTCTTGGGTTTGGTTGGCTATTACAGATGGTTTGTCGAGGGATTTTCTTCTGTTGCATCTCCCATGTCCAGATTAACTCATAAGAATATTAAGTTTCAGTGGTCAGATTCATGCGAGAAGAGCTTTTAAGAGTTGAAGACTCGACTCACCTCAGCTCCAGTTCTAGCTCTTCCAGATAGTTCAGACGGTTTTGTAGTCTATTGTGATACATCCAGAGTAGGTTTAGGTTGTGTCCTCATACAGCATGGTAAGGTCATAGCCTACGCCTCCAGACAGTTAAAGCCACACGAGAAGAATTATCCTACTCATGATCTTGAGTTAGCAGCGGTAATTTTTGCCTTGAAGATTTGGAGGAATTATCTCTATGGAGTTCATGTAGTTGTCTTCACAGACCATAAAATCCTCTAGTATGTCTTTGTAGTATACAGGTACAGATACCAGTCATGGGTTAGAGCTCAATGATCATACAGGAATTATCTCTATGGAGTTCATGTAGTTGTCTCAATCGTCATCAGAGAAAGTGGTTAGAGCTCTTGAAAGATTATGACATGAGTGTTCTTTATCATCCGGGCAAGGCCAATGTTGTGGCCGACGTTCTCAGTAGACTCTCTATGGGGATTATTTCTCACGTTGAGGGTAGAAAGAAAAAGATGGCTCAGGAGATCCATCAGCTTTCCAGACTGGACGTTCGCTTAGTCGATTCTTCAGAGGGTGGTGTATGTATTCACATTAGTTCAGAGTCATATCTAGTTTCTGAGGTGAAAGAGAAGCAAGATAGGGATCCTAGCCATTTCAATCTTAAAGAGTCAGTTTAGAATCAGAAAGTTAAGGTTTTCTCCCAAGGGGGAGATGGTGTTCTTCGTTATCAAGGTCGTCTATGTGTTCCAGGTGTAGATGAATTGAGGTAGCAAATTCTTGCAGAAATGCATGGTGTATGATACTATATTCATCCAGGGGTCACTAAGAAGTACAGCGACATGTGGGAGATCTATTTGAGGAGTGGGATAAAGAGAGATAATGCAGAGTTTGTGGCTAAGTTCTCTACATGTCAGTAGGTTAAGATAGAGTATCAGAAACCTAGTGGTTCCATGCAAGAGTTCACCATTCCTACTTAGAAGTGGGAAGAAGTGAACATAGACTTCGTGATGGTTTTGCCTAGAACTCGTCATCAACATGATTCAGTCTGGGTCATTATAAATAGAATGACCAAGTCAGCTTATTTTCTTCCTGTTCGTACTCCTTATCTGCTGAGGATTATGCCAAACTCTATCTCAGGGAGTTAGTCAGGTTACACGGTGTTCCACTATCTATCATCTCAGACAGAGGTACCTAGTTCACCTCTCACTTTTGGAAATCATTCCAAAAGGGTCTCGATACCCAAGTCCATTTTAACACAACATTTCATCCTTAGACAGATGGTCAAGCAGAGAGGATCATTCAGACTCTTGAAGATATGCTAAGGGCGTGTCCAATTGACTTCAAGGGAAGTTGGGATGACCACTTGCCTATGATTGAGTTTGCATACAACAATAGCTATCAATCTAGTATTCAGATGGCTCCATTCAAAGCTCTCTATGGTAGGAGATGTAGATCTCTGATTGTTTGATTCGAAGTTAGTGAGGCCTCATTCATAGGTCCTGACTTAGTATTCGACGCCTTAGATAAGTTTCAGTTGATCAGAGAGAGACTCTGGGCTTCTCAAAGCCGATAAAAGTCCTATGCAGATGTTCGTAGAAAGGATCTCGAGTTCGAGGTCAATGATTATGTCTATCTTAAGATCTCTCCCATGAAGGAAGTGAAGAGGTTTGGCAAGAAAGGGAAACTCATTCCCTGATATCTCGGTCCCTTTAGAATTCTCTGTCGCTTCGGCAAGGTAGCTTATGAGCTTGAGTTGCCTTCAGATCTAGACTCAGTCCATCCAGTTTTCCATATCTCTTTGCTAAAGAAGGTCATAGGTTACCCAGCAGTTGTTATCCCTATTCAGAGCATAGACATTCAGAATAGCCTCTCTTATGAACATATTCCAGTCGAAATCTTAGATTATGAAACTTGTAGATTGAGTAACAAAGAAGTCCCTCTAGTCAAGGTTCTTTGGCGAAATCAGTCTCATGAGGGAGATACTTGGGAAGCAGTAGTAGATATGCATACCAAGTATCCTCACCTCTTCCCCACCAATTTAGATCAAGCTCAAGGTAATAGTTCTTCTTAAGCTTATTCAGTTTCATATTCATGTTTCCAGTATAAACTTGGTACCTATTAACCATTGCATTCTCAGTCATGCATTCATGTACCAGTTTTCCGTGCATCAGATATGCATGAGTTTAATATGTTTAGCATGTCAGTAATGAGATCAAGTTTCAGTTCTTCATGTTCAGTTCAGCTTTTGTTGTCTTGTATCCCCTCTCAGTAAATTCTCATTCGAGGACGAATACTCCCAAGGGGGAGATATTGTAATACCCCGTATATTTCTAGGCTAGGAAGTGAATAAGTTTTCCTACATATGAAACCTCCTATCCTTTGAGTAGCATTTTAGTGCATGACTTACAATGAATATCCTAGCACTAGTATAGCTTGCGATGTCTTAAGCATGCTCATATGAGTCGCTTAGAGTGATGCAAGCTAAGAGTTTTTGAATCCATCAAGTCTTAGCGTTCGATTTTGCAAGGGTCATATTTTAACAAGAATAAAATGATTTATAAGTGAAATTTTTGCAGATTTAGACCCACCAAATTTTGGAGAATCAAATTAGCTTTCCAACGATACCAATTTCATCAAAATCCGATACCCGGGCAAGGAGTTATGGCCTTTTAAAGTAGAATGTGTCGCCTAATCAATCGCACGTGGCCACTAGAAAGCATAGGTGATATCATATGCGGTGCCTATGTAAAGCATAGGCGGTATCATATGCGTCACCTATGTAGATATAGGCGATATCATATGCGGTGCCTATGTATGATTTCAGCCACGAAAACACTTAGTTTTTGAGTTATTTTGAGGGTAGTTAAGTCTTTTAACACTCCTTACATGTCCCTAAACCTAACCTCACGAAATTTATATCTTCTAAACATATTACAACCCTATTAACATCCCAAATCTCATTATCCAAGAGCACCATAGGATAAAAACAACTAGGGTTGCACAATCAAGCTTGAAGGTCAAATTTCAAGGAAATTCCACCGTCAATCATCAAGAACCTCCCTTCCAAGGTATGTTTAGTGTTCATCCACGAATTCCTTTCATCTGTGGAGTTCAAGAATCAATATTTAAAATACAAAATCTTGATTGGTTGTGGTGATATGATCATACCCATGTTGATGCTTATTTGTTTTGCTATATAATAGTATCGTGACTGTACATCTCATGAAAGTTATGTTGTTAGTTGAAAAAATATGATCTTTAGGTGGATTGATAGAATTCAAGTATGAAATCCACATATGCCTTAAAGAATTCATGCAAGGTGTTCAATAAAATGCCTAGTATGTTAGAACTTCATATTTACATGATTTCATGATATCTAAATAACAAGTTCATGTTAGCCATACACTTCAATATGAATTTCCATGCAAATTATGTGTTGTTATTGTTGTGGTATAAAGCATGTATGATAATGGAGATATAAATTATGTACCCAAAATATATCCATGTTTTTCCTATCATGTTTGAAATGTTGAATAAATACATGAAGTATACTATCTCATGCTTATGATATTGTGAATTGTGGACTCAAATCTTGTGATCAAGTCATGTCATATGTGTCAGTTTCCTCCTATCGAGTCCTGGGGATATTCGTACCCAAAAACTATAGTTGTGCGCCTAGATCCATGTCATGTTTCATGATATCCTAACTCAAGCTATGATTCCATAGACTTCAGTCAGTCATCTGACTCAGGAAAACCTCATGATCTCAGTCAGTAGTCAGATATCAGTAACATTCCGCCAGTCAACGGAATACAGTAAGATTAAGTCATGTATAGTCAGTTATTCATATCCAGTCCCTCTAGATGGGAGTAGAGGTTAACACCGAGTGAACCCAAAATATGGGAACTCACCCGCCAGTTCAGGGTATGATTCTTAGAAGCAGACTTTGTGTTCTAGAACTACGTAGCCAGCGTAGGTTGAGACATATTAACCTATTATATTAGGGTTGATGAGGTGGTTTAAACCTATCAGTTTAGGGTTCCCACCGTTCTCATTGAGTACCTGCCAGATAAAGGTCACTCACAAGCTATCCTTACTCATGGCACGGTATTGATACCCCTCCAGTCGAGGCAGAGATTGGACCCCATCTTAGCCATAACGGCATACATGGGGCATGTTGGTTAAACACTACCTCCCACAGTTTCAGTATCAGTCTCAATAAAAAAACTCAGGGCGTTCTTCAGATTTCAGTATATACAGGACTATCAGATACAATCGTTATGTTCTTCAGATTTGAGTATATACAGGACTGTCAGATACAGTCGTCCATGTTATCATCTTGTAGTATCAGTCATGACAGTTATCAGTAAACAATGTATTAGCTTATAGGTGTTTCTATCACGTATTCACGGGCTCAGTTTCTGTATATGTGTGTTTGCACTCTCACGTTCATATTAGTCAGTCAGTGGTGTTCATGCATGAAACCCTTTATGTTCATCCTACCTTCCTCGTATACTCAGTACTCAAGTTGTACTGATGCATTAGCGTTATGGTGCTTTATTTTCATGTTACACCATAGGATCCGAGACACGATCTCCAACCTAGCAGTAGCAGTAGCATTCCAGTCCCAGAGACACAGTGAGTCCACATTGATTCAAGGACACTATGATTTGATACATTTATTTATTTCTTCAGTTCAGTATTACTGAGTTAGTTGGTGAAATATTCCTTCAACTCATTATTCAGATAGTATAGAGGCTTTCAGATTTATGCTCAGATTTACGGTCAAACTTAGCTTTCAGATTGAGTTATTTTGGGTATTTTCACCCACATGGATGTTATGATTTTCAGACATGGTTTTATTCAGTTGAACCTTATGGACTTATAGTTTTACGTATTCCACATTATTCTATCATGATTTGTAGTATACAGGTACAGATACCAGTCATGGGTTAGCTTGTGGTCCCTTGGGGTCATGAGTACTGTGTAGCGTTCCGGTTCAGCAAATTGGGGCGTTACAGTAAACTACCACAAAGCCCGTAATTAAAAGATAAAAATTTAACTCGCCCAGGGGTACGACTCCCCCATACGATTCCATTAGAAATTGTACCCTAGGGCATGTATGGTACCTTAACGCGTACCCTAGGCTTCACCGAGGTCAATTATAATTCTCAACTTACACGTCAATTTAAGTGCAAGTTGGTCGTCGTTAATATAATTACCTAACTTTTAAATTGGGGTCGAATCCACGATGAACAATGTGAGTGGTGACTAAATTCATTTGAAATAGTAGATACTAGCTAAACTCAAACCATAAGTACAAAAGGATAAAAAATGGTGGGCTAGGAATGTATCACACTTTATATTTTTGTTTGGGTTTTTCGAGTACAAATTCTTAGAATCTAAACAATAAGGAACGGATCTTAGGATTATGCTTTCCTAGGGGAAAAATATGCATGGAGACATGATAATTCGGTGCATGTTCAAATTTATGATGGTGTGGTAGGATAGGTTGTAAGTACTTTGAGTTAGTTTGTCAACATAGCCTCAAATATTTCACTCATTGACTCTTTTGAGTACCCAACGAGTGTGTCAATAAGGCCACTCAATACCTCAATTAGGCATCCCTGTTTCTAAGATAATACCCAAGGAATAGTCAACTTCACAATCACTCTTATATCTAAGATTGTGAATATTTAGCAAACTATGCCAATAATTGTCTACTATTTCTTAGGTTCCCCCATCCCTCTTCAAGGGTTATGTGGGTTCATAAAGTTCACCCAAGCCCTTTATTAAAAGATACATTGAGCATTCTAGAGTTTGAGATTTGCACCCACAAACCCATTTGAATATTTGGAGATTTCACCCACAAACCCGGCCAATTTACTTAAGCAATAATAGAACCCATCAATCAACACATTAGCATATGCACAAGTAAATAACAACCCACATGTAATTACACCCTATTCTAGAATAATCCTTAGAGGAAAAACTAGTTACTCATAAGATAAATAAGTATAGATTTTACCCAAAATCTCAATTGATTTGATTTGAGAAAATTTAAGTGAATGTTACTTAAACTGTGAGATCCAACAAATCATCAATGGAAGTTTACTAATTATTCACTTGGAAGTGACTCCAAAATATTCTTCTCCTAAAATTTATACAATATTGTCATCTCCAAAAATGGAGGCTATAATCCTAGAACAATGTCTAAAAAAATTATAAAGATGAAATATAATGAATGAATTATTAGGGTTTGAGTAATCCTTTTGTCAAATTTAGTATCAGCCATGTGCATTTAAATTTCTGCCTTTGGGTTGCATTTTTTTGTTAGACCGTGATCGTGTAGGCTTGGTCGTGACTGCGATTAGCTGACACGACCGTTGTAGGTTGACCTTATTGACTAACCACGATCGCGGTCCTCTAACCACGACTGCGGTAACTGAGTCCAGGTCTTCAATTTCACTTTCTTGGTTTCTTTTGATCCTTTTTAGTTCCAATCCACATATTTCCATCTCATCAACAATGTGCCTTCAAAATGTGAATATTAGTGAATTCAATCAGAATTATGTCTCATTTATTAATTCAAAACATGGTAATGTGCATGAATATTAGGTAAAAATGAGTGGTCAAATCACCACGCATTAACACCTCCAACTTAAAGCATTGTCTGTCCTCAAGAAACACTACCCCTTTATCATGAGACATTACGCTTTTATGCACAATTTTCATGCCTCAAAGATCACAATGGCTTAAAGCTTAGTCTCTACCATAAGTAGCTCATTGCACATGCGCTAAACTTTTCTTACTACACCCCTTATAATAAAATATAATATCAAAGGATGCATAAGACGTTCAGGAGAAACTAAGCAACAACAACCAATACTCTAAAAGTGACTCACTTTTGGTCAAAACTAAGTTATACTCCATTTGACTCATTGTTCGAAAGATGAAAATATACTCTACCTCAGCTCATTCACATGCCTCCTAGAAATAAAAAAAATTTCACACACCAATCTACCAAATATACAACAAGGAATTTAAGTGCAAAAGGTCTCTCCCTCACAAAAGAAATTTTTATGTCAAAAAGTGTCATACCATAGGCTTACCCCTATTTTCATTCGCCACTACAAAGAAAGTAAATGGTTGAAGATCTCAAAGGACTTTTTGAGCTTGTAATGTAGGTTTGGGTTAGGGTAGGATATCATTTGGGAACTACATGGCTACACCATTCCTTGAAAATCTACACCACACTATTTAATCTGCCTTTTTGACTATGGCCACTCCTCTTTGATCTATTCTCTTTTCATATGCCTACATTTTGCTTCCTTTGTTCACCTATTTTCTTGTATTTCCTTTTATTGCAATTTTCATGCAATTCTTTCCTTTGATTGACTCTTTTTTTCCTATTCATTTTTTTCAATGCTTGGGCACTTAGGCATTTCACTAAAAATACTTCATGGCCCCAATCTTACTTCCAACAATCTTTACTACCCCCAACTTAGACTTTTAGCCTCAAGTTGCATTTTAAATTTTAAGGAGAGTATGGTTCAAAAAAGGGATAAAAATAAGGGTTCACAGCTTGTAATGTATATTCCAAAGAAAGATCCAAAGGCTCAAAGTAGGTAACTAGGGATTACACTTATTCATGGGTAGTATTTATAGGCTAGAGTGGTCTTCTAGTGACACAAAGATGGCCTAAGATCATTTCTCCAACAAAATACAATCAAAATTTTCCTTGAAAGACTAACGAGGTAAGTTCTAGATAACAATAATATACAAGAGATGAATGCAAAAGTGTCACCACACATGGCATGCAAAATTCGCCAAGGAGGCTCAATTGCCCCTCTTGTGAAATTGAAGTATATATCACTATTAAAAAGTCAAACATTTGTGGATTCACAAAAAGAGAAAGATTTTTGTTACAAGATTGCTCTCGTCAATGCCCTTGATTTTTTAAATTTTTTTGGACGGAGGGGGTTGTTTGTTTTGCCTTTGCACCACGCTCAATTTTCTAACTTACGTATAAAACAAAAGTTTTAGCTTCACATTTCATCTTAATATGGGTAAACAAACCATATGGCTACTCAGACTTTGCCAATGATGATGCACAATAGGATCCAAATTTACAATTCCACAGGTACTCAGACTTCCCTTGCATTAATGACTTAGATGCCATGGGTACTTAGAGTTTCCCTGCATCTATGGCTCAAAACCCAAATATGATGCTTTACTCTTAAGAATGTAGTAACTCAATCTATCATAGGGAAAGGCTCTTCATGCATCATCATAATTAAAATAAAACTAAATTAAAAGAAAAACTAAAAATAAAACTACATGATAATCCATGAAATCATGGGAACCATCAGAGTACCCAAATATAACATCCCAAAACCACAAAAACAAAATATCATCAAAAATGTCATCAAATAGTAAAAAACATAACCAGAAATATATCAGAACTATATAGAGGCACCCCCAACTTAGAAGCTAGTAGTGTCCCCACTACATAGACAATAAGGTAAGAGAAAACGGTGATCTCTGAATTGATCTCAGGATGTGCTCTCTTCGTCAGACTCTGTATCATCTCTACTATCCTTAGCAGCTGACTAATCGTCAGAATCCTTGTTATCACTCTCAACTAGGGGAGAAGGAAATCTATCGAGGGGTTTTAGGACCTTCCACATGCCCTTAACTCCTTCCATATTTTTGGTAAAGAACTTGTCTCTCTTCTTCTCCCACTTCTTCATCTTGTCATGAGAATCCTTGAGATCCCTATGATACTTTGCCAATGCTGAGTATGGACTCTCGAGCCTGGCCACCGTGGCTCCCTGTGCCTCCTCCTCCTTCTTGTACTTCTCTTAATCTGCAAGTTACGCAAATGAGTAATACCTAGTGGATGGCTCTCCCGAACCCTGAGGCAAACCTAAAACAAGATCCCTGATGGCCCTGATCTCTACACCAATATCCTCCAAGGATCATGAAGTGAATGGTCTTCATGACTCTAACTCTGCAGTTGTCGACTTGCCTAAGTCAACTTTTCTCTTTTTACTCTAACTGGGAGCACCCTCAATCGGGATCTTTAGTGGGAAGATGCGGGTACCTGGATTCACCTAGGTATCTACAGCATATTCTTCCACTTCTACCTTTTTCATAACTCAGTAATAAGGGAAGGAAATAAAAGAGAGGCACCCTCTTGGCTCTTGAAGTGCCTCTACTCTAAAAGCATAATATCACCTACATTCAAACCAATGCTTGATAAGATGCAATCCACCATCCATGCACATAAATCGGTGATAACCGTCAGTGTCTGTAAGGTGAAACTCTGTTGCAAATGATAGACAACCAAAGTCTGGACTCTGCTGAAAAATCATCCATAGAAATGCCTCTCTTGCTGGTAGCCCAGGGAACTTTCTTGCTAGGACATAATATCTTCTCCATCCAGGTCCTAGGCTTAAATCCTTTTTCCTGAAATTGATACGTATCTGCATCAGGAATCCCATACACCTCATTGACCCACTCAACATAAAAATGTACTTCCTACCCCGTATAATCATTATAGGTTTTATGAGAGAAACTATGCTAATCTTGGCATAGAATTCACGTACCTAATGCTTATTAGCATAGCAAGGTTCTGGGGTAAAACATATTCACCAGTTAGTAGTGAGTCTAGCAAGGAATCCTGAGAGTTTCTCCTCTACTTTATCAAGGCATATACCCCTTTTTAGGAGTAATTTCATCCTAGGAAGATCAGCATACTAAATGATTTAGCATTCAATGAACATAAATTTGTTATTGTTAAAGTCTCCCATCCTTGCAACCTAGTACCTATAAGCAACACAATATAGACCATAATTAGCATTATCACACCAAAAACATGATAGATTAATCGGATAAACTCATGCGGTGGTGTTATAGAAGGTTTTGGGATGAGAAATGGGTATTTAGAAATTTGGTTTCTACAGACAACTGCCCTCAGGTATGGCGATCATAAAGCAATGACCGCAATCATGGTACCTGAGATCATAGTCGACAGTTCTGCACATCACTTAAAACACACTATTTTAACCCTAAATTTGTGTTCCAACTATGCACATCAACATCATAATTAGAGAACTTAAGCATAGAATATTTGATTATAGTCCTAAACTCAAAGGAATTCACATTGAACCCATTCGGGCATTGAATCTAAAACATGGTTTACACGTTAAATTCTATGGTTTTAGGCCTAATTCTAGGTAAAAAAAATACGTCCCCATTGGTGTGTACACCAACTACAATAACTAACAGACATAATACTCATAAACATGCATGCATTTTGTATTAAAAACATTATTTCAGGCCATTGCCTCAACTACAAGTTCTAAACATATAATTACATATAAAATAAAGGAGTTGAGACAACATACCGAATGAGATGATGAAAAGAGAGAAAAATGAACAATTGGATGCCCAACACAATGCTAAAAAATGGAGAAAATTTGAAGAAGGGTGTGTGTGAAGAAATGGTAGTCAGATGGTCATTTAAGCTGATTTGACTGTGACCGCAGTCCTAGTTACAAGATTATGGGTAGGAGGTCTCTGCAATCATAGAGGCATGGGACACGATTGCGGTAATTGAGACCCAAAAATAGGTCTCTAACACCCCTCTCTTTGGTCCAAACATGCCAATTTCACAGTTTTCTTTTTCAATTTCAATCAATATTCCTCATCGCACTACCTTTTCATGGATTATGCATTAACAAATGCAAAAATAAAATCTAATCTATCATTCATAAAATAAAAGTATACAAGCCACTTTTAGTGTCTTGATAGGGTGACTCCCATCGAGTGCTTAGTTTAATGTCTAAGCATGACAGCTCCTCCACATTTTCTTGTTCTTTCACTTAGAAGATTTGAATATTTATCCCAACTTTCATTCACTATGCAATGAGCGGCAAAGGGATAGAATATTTAGATCTTTCAAGATGAGACTTAGAATACGCGAAAAAGTAATGTGGGAGCTTCTATCTCACCATTTTGATGACTTCAACCTTTTACCCAATTTCATATTGAATTTCTGGTTTGGCTCCTTGGGTAAAGGTGAGGACATCAATAGGCCAGTAGTTATACATTGGAAGTTGAGTTGCATGGCCATTGGTGAGGGGGTTTCCATGTAATCTTTCGGAAGGTCGAATCCCAAAATATCGGAATCGTACTCCTACTCCCCACATTTCATCATTCATCAAGGTGGATGTATTCTCATCATATCCTCTAGGCACAATGTTGAAAAGTGATTGGAATAAGTTCTATCCTCAAACTTTGAACTTGTTTCCTCATTAGCACTTTCACCCCGAAATGGTATAGAGTCATCATAAGTGATTTGGTTTTCTTCCGGTTTACACTCTAGCACTATTTCCTTTATTCTGGCATCTTCAACGTTATTTGATTCAGCTGATAGGGAAATGACCGAGGATTCTTTGGTACCAAGCCCGTCATCATACCTTGGTTTTACTTATTGATTAACCTCCTCTTAGGAAATCGTCAAGGTAGTAGTATGTTCAAGTTTTGGTTCCTTGCCCATTTTCTCCATCTTGATAATTCCCTTCCGAATGCCTCGTTGGATTGATTTATTTCTTGCACATTCTCCCCCGTTATAGTTACGCGATCCAAAATAGTTTGAAGCATTGCCTCAAATATATTGTATCTGGTATGTTGTTGTTCCTTCTTCTGCTCTTAAGACCTATCAAACTGATAAAAAGAACTAGCAACTCGATTATCATTATAAGGGGAAGGGGAATTTGGGCAATCACTCCAATGTCCATATCAACAACCGCACAAAGAACAATCATACTCGTAATAGGATCAATATGGTGTTTCAATCTCTCTACGTGGAACATGTGTGCATTATCTTTCAAAGTAAGGTCATTCACAAAATGGACATCGATCGTCAAGATAGGACTTTCAACAACAAAAATCATATTTATCGGAAGATGCCATAGAGAAAAGTAAAGTAAAAATAAAAATCTACCTAGCACAAGAAACAAAATAAAATCACAAAGAAATATATACAAGATTCAATTCAAGCAAGTAAGGTAGAATTCAAAACTATCTCAATATGCCAAATTGTTCCCCGACAACGGTGCCATATTTGATAATGCTCAACTTACATCTCAATTTTGGTGCAAGGAGTTCGTCTTCAATATATTTACCAAACTTTAGAGTCGGGGTCGAATCAATGAGGAATAATGTGAGTGGGGAGTATATTAGTTTGAAACAATAGATACTAGCTAAAGTCAAACCATTAGTACAAAACACATAAATAAAAATACGGGTTAGAAAGGTATCACATTTAATATTTCTTTTAGGATTTTTTGAGTACAAAATCATGGCTACGAATACTTTAGAGTCTGAAAAACTAGGCACGGATCTTGGTAATATACTTTCTTAGGGGCAAAATATGCATGGAGACATGACAATTTGGTCCTTGTTCTAATTGATGATGATATGGTTGGCTAGATTTTAAGTCCTTGGATCTAGTTTGTCAATATAGCCTCAAAGATTTCACTTATTGACTATTTCGAGTACCTAAAGAGTATGTCAAATAAGGCCACCCAATACCTCAATTAAACATCCCTATTTTTAGGGTGATACCCAAGGAATAGTAAACTACACAATCACTCTTATGCCTAAGATGGTGAAAATTTATCAAACTATGTCTACAATTATATTCTATTCCTTTGGTTACCACATCCCTCTTTCAAAGATGATATGGGTTCCTAAAGTTCACCCAAACCCTTCATTCAAAGATAGATTGAGCTTTCAAGAGTTTGGGATTTTCACCTACAAACCCATTTGAATATTTGGGGTTTTCACCCACAAATCCTAACCAATTTACTCAAGAAATAATAGAACCCATCAATCAAAATATTTGCATATGCAAAAATAAATCAGAACCCACATGCAATTACACACTATTCTAGTATAATCACAAGAGGAAAAACTAGTTGCTCATAAGATAAATAGGTAAAGATTTTACCCAAAATCTCCATTTATTTGACTAGAGAAAATCTAAGTGAATGTTACTTCAAACTGTGAGATCCAACAAATTTTCAATGGGAGTTCACTAATTTGTTTCTTAGAAGTGACTCCAAAATATTCTTCACCCAAAATTATACAATTGTCTTCTCCAATAATGGAGGCTATAAACATAGAACAATGTCAAAAAAATTTGGAAAGATGGAATATGATGAATGAATTCTTAGGGTTTTAGTCTTTCTTTTTTAAAAATTAGGATCATTCGCGTGAAATTATATTTCTGCCCTTGGGCTGCCTTTTTCTGCTTGACCGCGATCGCATACGCTTGGCCACAACTGAGGTAGGTTGAACTTATTGGCTAACCACGATTGTGGTCTTCTAACCGTGATCGTGGTAACTATGGCTATGCCTGTTCTAGGTCTTCAGTTGCACTTTCTTACTTCCTTTTGATCCCTTTTAGCTCCAATCTTCTTATTTCTATCTCATCAACTATGTGACTTCAAAATGCAACTATTAGTGAATTCAATTGAAATTATGACTCATTTATTAATTCAAAACATGGTAATGTGCATGACTGTTGAGTGTAAATGAGTGGTAAAATCACCAGTCATCTATCAACCACACTGTTGTAGGTACGAGTGGGCACCCTTGAGTCATAAACAAAGGGAACGACTCACCCCCTAGTCATATACATAAACCGTATACCCAATAGTCCACTCCAAATGGAGGCTACCCTCTATACGATTGAGTTCCATACAACTCGTATGCATGGGCTACGATCAAGAGAAGGTCATGTCATATAGAAAATATTATGCTACCCTAACATGCCATCCAAGGTATTAAAGGCTGAGGGTAGAGTGGATACGACCCGTATCCATGGGTATGACTCAAGCTCCAAGTCGTACCCAACTTAGAGATACTAATAGTTGTTGTTTATCTCAAGGTTCAAGACCTAGGTGTTTCAATTCTCCCCCCACTTGGATCATTCATCTACCAATGAAGGGTAAGGCAAGGATAAACATATGATAACACATTAGCACCCTTTAAAACAACCTTCAAATAAGTTAGGACAAAGCACACAACAAAGATACAACATATATCATGGTCATCATCAATCATCCATTTTATTTTTTTGACTTTTGGGATCCAAACCTAATATTTATCAAAACACTATATTAATTGAAGGCTTAGGGACTTGAGCCCATGGTCTACCAAAGACATACCTAATCAAGAAGATCAAAATGTACCTCGATCATAAATTTTTGGAATTGGAAACGAATATGGATACTTGAACTTAATGTTCTCCTCAACTTCCCAAGTAGCCTCCTAGTACTATTGCTCCCTCTATAGAACCTTCACTAAAGACACTCCTACCATTCGCAACCAGGGAACTTTCCGATCCAAGATCCCCACTGGGATCTCCTTACAAGACAAAGAACCTGAAAATACCAGCGTACTCTAAGTTAATAGCTGATAACGGATCACCTACGCATCTTCATAACATAAAGACATGGAAAAACAGGGTAAATAAAGTTCAAACTAGGAGGTAACTCCAACTCATAGGAATCATTTCTAACTTCTCTCAATACCGGATAGGGACCAACATAAAGGGGACAAAGCTTTTCTTTTTTATCGACTAGCATCACTTCCTTCATAGGAGACACCTTTAAGAATACCCACTCACCAACACTAAGCTCTAAAATCCCATACCACACGTTTGCATAGGACTTTTGGCTACTTTTAGCGGTTTTCAACCACTCATGAATCACCTTTTCCTTTTTCTAAGGCTTGGTGAACTAAATAGAGGTCAAGCAACTTACCTTTACCAACTTTACACCATCAAATAGGAGGGATTCCTTGAAAAGGCATCCTAGAATCTCCCCCACTTAGGGACTTCAACATTTCCTATTTCAAAACATTAGTATGCTCTAAGCCATTATCCAACCCAAGAAGGGTAACAGAGGAGCTAAGGAACAAGAACTACTCACTCCACTCAATGCAAGAGCCTCAGCAGAGACACGACACTATCGGTATGAAGTGCTTTATTACAAACACCTTGGTCACAATTGATACCTATCCCGATAGGACATACCAAAGGAGGAGTCCTTAGGACTGTTCAATACATGACACACCGTTGTAGAATGATCCCTCCACAAGATATAGATAATAGGACTAAGAAAAGCTATGGATTTCAATAAAAACTCACACTTGGTGTACTTGGAATACCAACGATGATCCTTTAATGTTTAAAACATAGAACAGAGGTTATCTATGTGATCCACCTCACTTTTTGAATAGAGTAAGATATCATCAATTAAGACGAATGGATGGAAGACCCTATTCATCAAGTCCACAAATGTTGATGAAGCCTTGGTCTACCAAAAAGACATGATGAGAAACTCATAGTGACCATATCGGGTTCTGAAGATAGTCTTAGAGATCTTCACATCACTAATTTTAAAGCTGATGATAAACTGACCTAAGATAACTTTTTAGAGAAACACTTCTCACCCTGAAGTTGACCAACAAATCATTGACTCTAAGGAGAGGATACTTATTCATTAAGGTCACTTAGTTCAACTAGCAATAATCAACACGCAAACAAAGGGAACCATCCTTCTTGAACAAAAACAACATGGGAGCACCCCCATGAAATCAACTTTTGGGCCTCAAGATAATAAATGAATCTCCCCCTAGGCACCAAAAAATCACATTCTCTTAAAATGACCAACTCATTAAGGAATTTAAACATGAACCTTAGGGTCCAAAAATCCAAGAAAAAATAACACGAATGCAACTAATCAAACCCACAAAATGACATCAAAATCAATCACATCCAACTTTAATAACTTTATAAGAGCCTTTCCACCGCCAACAAATAACGCCTACACCCTATAGATCCTCTTAACAACCATAGATCCTCCTATCAGTGTAGAAATATAAAAAGAAACCATTGGATACTCAGTACCAAAACCAAGATGCATAGGAACATACAAGTTATAACAGTAAGAGTATACCTTTCTTCATGCAAATAATACTCATCACAAGAGAAAAGTTTCAACATACCCGCATTAGTATTAGAAGATGTCTTGGTCTCCCAAGGGATAGTAAGAGCATTGAGATATACACTAAAAACTCATGTTTGCCGATATGAGGATTGGTCATGGATACTAAATATTTGTGGGGTTCATAAAAATCCCCTATGTTATACTTGTATACATGTATCATGGAGGGTGGACGATACACGAGAATCCTCTGCCTCTATGATATCTTCGGTAAATGTGACTACATTTACTGGGTCCCATTTAAGTGTTAACACTAGACCCATTAGCCCGTGGGTGGTTTTAGGATGATTAATCTAGACAAACCCAAGTAAATGGTTCAAAATGGATGTTAAACACCAATTTTCTTCCCGACATGGATTATATATATATATGTATGTATATATATACATATGTTTGGATGTGAATGCATATAGTTATTTACATGGTTTTAAGTATTAGCACTATTTTGCCCTTATCATAGGTGCATGCTAGCATTCACCATCTAACTTATTTTTGGGCATTGTATCCCCATGCGATGCTGGAATCATCCATACTACACCTCCTAATTAGAGATCAAATTCAGGAACAACTTAGAGTTAGATTGGTGTTATGATCTTCCATACTTTGGAAGACTCAATTTCATGTTATGGTTATGTCTTCATGCTTTGGTTATTTCTTAGACTTTTTTTTTATAATGGTCGGGGCATGTCTCGATCGAATACTATTTTACTTTTAGATAGAGGCTTTATGGGACTACTATAGGTTTGTATAGGCAGTGTTTGCATTGATGTCATCCTTAGCATTGGTATTGGTATTAGGGTTGATACTAGTTTACTATAATTTATTTATGATTTATCTATTTTATTATGTTTTATATATGTATATGCTTGGAATTCACCTAACTTAAGGTATAGGGCGGTTATGGATGGGTATTAGGGGTGGTCCCAAGTCCCAATTGATCTTGAGACACCAGGCATGACTAGGCCCAGGTTTGGATTATGTTATATTGGTATTAGAGTCATAGTTTCATGTTCAATTCGTAGTCCACAAAGTCGTCGCGAGTAGAGTCTCTTTTAGGGGTGTGTAGAGCGTCAAGCTCATAAGAGAAAGTCTAAAAGGCATTTAGGAATCTTGCTTTTTCTTGCCTGGAATCTTCTCTAATTCCTATTTTTTTACTTTTCAAATCTTGCCTCTATGATCTAAAGTTCAGGGAAACTCCTCTATCCCAACTAGGGTTAATTTTGATGGAACACACTCTTTTCAGGGGATCCATACTCAGTCAAGGGTCCAGTTATGGATCATTCTAGAGTTCCACCAATTCCCTCTAGTCCTTCTCAAACTTCTCAAGATTATGTGATAAATAATTAGTTTTGTAAGTTAATTCATATGTTGTAATAGTTGGTAACTACTTACTTTGAGTGTGGTGTACCTATCACTTTATTTTCTGAGGCCACAAGGGTTTACAAGTTCATAAGGTTGAGCCCTTCGACCTTTACTGGTGCTTAGGTAGAGGAGGATCCTCAGGGTTTTTTGGATGAGATGGAAAAGATTTTTAAGGTTATCCATGCCATGAATGTAGAAGGGGTGGAGTTTGCAGCCTACCAACTAAAAGATATGGCGGACCAATAGTATGAAGAATGGGATCAGGCAAGGGGTGACACTAATGAGTCATCACTATGGGAGGATTTCTATAATGCATTTCTAGATAACTTCTTCCTTAGGACATAAGGGAAGTAAAAGCAGAGTAGTCTGTTAATTTGAAGCTAGGGAAGATGTTGGTCAAGGAGTATGCCTTAAAGTTTCACTAATTGTCTGGTATGCTCCAGAGATGATATCTGATAAGAGGTCTCGGATGAGGAAGTTTGTTTCAGGGCTATCTCGTATGTTGATCCTTAAAATTATGGCAGTCTTAATGATTAAGGACATGGATATCTCTAGGTTGGTTGTGTACATGCAACAGCTAGAGAAAGAGAAGAAAAAGCACCCTGAAATAGGGGAGAGGTAGGGAAACAAGTCTATATTCTCTGAGAAGTATGGTGGCCGTTACTAGAGTGGTAGGGATGTTAGAAAGTGGCCCATAAAGAAGTGGGGCAACACTAGATCTTATTCAATGGCTAGTGCTCCCTAACCAAAGTCATCAAGTGATAGGCATTTCCATGGTGGTAACAACTTCAAGGCATAGGGTACCCAATATCAGGGTAGTAGGGCTCAGTCTGCTACATCATGTCCTTTCTTCAGGTTTTGTGGTCATCTGCATAGGGGTTTCTGTTATGAGAAAAGTGATAGGTGCTTCGTTTATGGTCAGTAAGGCCATATGCTTATAAAGTATCCTATTTGTAAGGTTGTCTCTAGGGTAAACAAGATTTCAATTTCATTGTTTTTAGCTCAAGAACCTTAGGATGCACAATCTAGTTTCGGCACTAGTTAGAGCCATCTTTTCGCTTTCACTATCCAACTGGAGTTTGAAGAATTTCCTGATGTTTTGATCGGTATGTTGAAACTCTTTTCTCTCTATGTATATTATTTACTTTATCCGGGGTCTAATCTCTCTTATGTGACCACCTATGTGGTTATGTATTTTGGTTTTAGTCTTAAGTATGTTCCAGACTATTTTTCTATTTATACCCCAGTAGGTGACTCAATTATCGATAAAAGAGTCTATAAGGGGTGAGTGGTATCTATTTGTAGTAAAGAGACTTTGGTGGATTTGTATAAATTAAATATTATGGATTTCGATGTTATTCTTGGGATGGATTGGTTGCACTTGTGCTATGCCTCCTTAGATTGTCGGACCCATAGGGTTGTCAATAAATTTCTGAATGAGCCTGTTATTGAGTGGGAGGGTGGTTCCCTAGATCTTAAGAGAAAGTTTATATCATATCTTAGATCTTAGAGATTTATCTACAAAGGGTGTCTCTATCACTTGGTCTAGGTTAAAGATTTTATCTCGGAGGTTCCTTCTTTGCATTTGATTATGATGGTGAATTAATTTCCTAAGGTCTTCCCAAATGACCGTTTTGGTGTTCCTTCGAATACAGAAATTTAGTTTGGGATTAATCTTGTTCCGAACACTCGTCTAATTTCTACCTCGCTCCCTTCTATAGAATGGCTCCGACTGAGTTGAAGGATCCTAAGGAGAAATTAAAGGATCTTTTAGATAAGGGTTTCATCCATACTACTGTATCCTTATGGGATGCACCGGTATTGTTCAGGCGTAAGAAGGCTTGTTCCCTTAGTATGTAAACTAGTTATCGGTAGTTAAATATAGTGACGGTAAAGAATAAATATCTTTTCCAAGGATACATGATTTGATTGATCAATTGTAGGGTGCTAAATTTTTCTCCAAAATTCAGCATCAATCCGGGTATTATTAGTTAAATATTAGAAAAGAGGATATCCCTGAGATTATTTTTCATACATGGTATGGGCATTATGAGTTTCTAGGTTGTCTTTTGGTTTGATAAATTTCCCAGAGGCATTCATGGATTTGATGTATAGTGTTATCCATCGTTTCTAGATCTGTTTGTTATTGTCTTCATAGATGACATTCAGGGGGTACTCAAAGTGTGAGGTGGATCATGATCAATTGTATGCCAAATTCTCTAAATATGAGTTTTGGTTGAACGTTGAAAATTTTCTGGGTCATATTATTTCAAGTGAAGGGATGATGGTAGATCCGTAGAAGGTTGATGTGGTTAAGAAGTGGCCTATACCTACGACTCCAACCAGTATTTGGAGTTTCTTTTGTTTAGCAGGTTATTACCGGAGGTTTGCCGAAATTTTTTCTTTATAGTTTACCCATTGACTAAGTTCACTCAGAAGAATGTATAGCTTTTTGGGTATGATTCTTATAAGGGTAGTTTTGAGAAGCTGAAGGATAAGTTAATTTCGACTCCGATTTTGACTTAGCCTAAAGGCACTAATGGGTTTGTGGTTTACTGTGATACGTTCAATGTGGGACTTGGTTATGTTTCTATGCGGCATGGTAAGATGATAGCCTATAATTGTAGGCAATTGAAGGTGTATTAAAAAAATTATACTAATCATGATTTGGAGTTGTTAGATGTGGTGTTTGCACTAAAAATCTAGCGACAATATTTGTACGGAAGGTATATGGACATCTTTACTGATTACAAAAGCCTGATGTATGTGTTCACTCAAAAAGACCTTAACCTCACGAAGAGAAAGTGGATTGAGCTTTTCTAGGATTATGAGATGAGTCTTCGCTACCATCTGAGTAAAACTAATGTAGTTGTTGATACTCTTAGCAGGATGTCCATGGGGAGTCTATCTCATGTAGATAAAGTGAAGCGGGAGTTGGTAAAAGGAATTAACTATTTGGTTAAATTGGGAGTTCACCTTTAGGACTCTGATGATGGTGGGGTATTTGTTTAAAAAATAGCCCAATCGTCTCTCATTGTTGAAATCAAGGAGAAGCAGATGTTAGATCCTATCGTGGTAAGGATCAAGGGTGATTTTGGTGGGTACAAGGTTATGACCTTCGAGATTAGTGGTAATGGTACCCTGTGGAACCGAGGGAGGTTATGTGTTCCCTACATTGAAGGATTGCGAGAGAGGATCTTGGTTGAGGCACAAGAATCGTACTATGTTTTTCATCCTGGTTCGACGAATATATATCTTGACCTTACTGAGATGTATTTGTTGAATGTTTTGATGAGGGATGTGGTTGATTTTATGTCAAAGTGTATGGTTTGTCATAAGTGAAAGTTGATCCCATAAGGCCCAGATGATTGTATCAACAAATTGAATTGCCTGAATGGAAATGGGAAATGATCAACATGGATTTTGTTATCGCTCTTCCTTATTCCCGGAATTAGTTTTATTAGGTTTGGATCATTATGGATATGATTACGCAAGGATGTAACTTCAGGAGATTGTGAAGTGTCTTGGGGTGCCTATCTATCATCTCTGATCGTGGCACGAAGTTTATGTCTCACTTTTGATGATTATTTCAGAAAGGTTTGGGGACTATGGTGAGTCTTGGTACTGGTTTTAACCTACAGTCAGATGGGTAAGTAGAAAGGACTATTCTAACATTGAAGCATATTCTTCATGCGTGTGTGATTGACTATGGTGGTGGTTGGGTTGAGCATTTACCTCTTATAGTGTTTTTGTATAATAATAACTATCACTTTAGAATTGTGATGGATCCATTTAATTCCTTGTATAGTTGGAGATGTAGAACTTATTGGGTGGTTTTGAGGTGGGTAAGGCAGAGATTTTTGGCCTAAATTTTAACAACGCCCCGAAATATCATCCCGAGATGCCACACGGAGCCCAAGGCTACACGTAAGCTCAAGCTAACCCTTTAAGACAAAACACTACCCTTGGGTTCAAACACAACAACATACACACTACGCTAAGGATATATATATAAGTACATATCATATTACATCGCACATAGCACGGAATATCATTAGACTGTACATATATGGAATGTCTATACACAAACCAACCCAATAATACACTAGTCTGACATAGCCTCTATACAGCAAAATCAACGAGCCATTAGGACAAACCCCCAACTGACTCAACAGACCAAAGGGATCACAAAACAACAGCACCAAAACTAGCAACTTGGTCCTCGAACCATGAGGACTCACCACTGAAGAAACGTAGATGCGGTACTCGGATATCACTATCGCGGCTGCGGATGAGTACCTAAACCTACATCATGGTAAGAATGTAGCCCATAGAGAAATATGTGGGTCAGCACAAGATACGTACTGAGTATGTAGGGGCGCATACAAAATATAAATAATATCATAAATTTTGTAAAAACGTACATACGGACCATAATGACACACCTGGCTTGAGTGAAATTGAATCATGCAACTCATAACATCTTAGATAGGAAATGTAGGAGAAAAACTTCATAAATCATTATAGATCATCTTAGGAAACTTCACTTACCACATCAAAACTCGGAGTGACTCAGTATTTCAATAAACATGACTCTTATGGACAGGGGAGTTTCCTATAACCGACAACCCCACGTGAGCTACGTGGAATACCAATGTTTGAAACCCCTATTGGCGGGAGCGTCATACTCTTTGCCAGGGAGTACGACCTTAAAACTACAATAATCACAATCGAGCTCTCTGCCCAATAATATCATCATCAAACAACCCGATGGTGGAACATAGGCTTGGGGAAATACCAAATTTCCCTCTCAGTGCTAAGTACTACTCCCTGACAAGCTCAAAACGCGTTAGGAAATCCACCACAACATCACAAGGGTCTATCATAAAGACCAAATCAAATCTCTTTCTCATTTATAAATTTATATCAATTTGTGAATTCCTAACTCAACACATTTTAGCTCAAAACATTTTAATCTTCCTCAACATCAACAAGGTATCAATGCATTGAACCATAATTGACTCGACATTTGGACAAGGATATGAAGACTCAATACATAATATTTTCAACAATTTAACTCATCAAAACCATCCGGAAAATACCAAGACTCATTGCAACTTCAATATCAACATTTCTCAATTTGCCATCCAACTCTAATTTAAAGGTACTTGAGACATCAAACCATAGTAGGGATATAGAATTTCCAATATAAATTATAAATTCATAATAAGGAAATAGTGGAATGATAGTATAAATCAAGGCTTAACAAATTAAATCATCATACTCTCATAAACAAATACTTTTTGGACATAATTCCATCTCAACATCATACACATATCGGATGACATAATCCCATAGCTCCTGGCCAATAATATAAGATATAAAACCATATTTCCAATTCATGGTAAAACATGTAAAATCTCATGTTTATGTAATTCAACAAAAATACCGAGAACAAGATCGAAAGAATAATCTTGTTCAAAGCCCCACATTCCTAAAAATGGAAGATGACTATGAACTTCCGACTCCGGAACTTTATTCACGAAAATAAAGGGTGTTTCTAGAATCCCTTAACATGATCAACTCGAATCCCAAATCAATTTGAAATTTCTACGGTTCAATCAAGAAACATAGAAGGATAAAATTTGGAGTAGTAGGGTTGGGGTTTGATCCTTAGGAAATTTTGGAGAAAATGAGATATTGAATTCTCTTAATGGACTTAAATCCATGGTTTACCCGGATGGATTGGAGTGGGAATGACCAAAACATTTTGCTCCGATGGCCAAATTGGATGAAACCAATTTCATTAGAAGGAGGACTTTCAGAGATTTCTGTTGATATATAGTATCTCACCCAGATCGTTATGTAAAAGGAGTTATTATCATTTGAAGTTGACCCTAAAATTGGTCTGGCCTCAGTATTTTTTCCTGCACATTTACTGTTCACCACTATTCACGGTTAGATCGGAATGATCATAACTCATCGCTTGAGTGTCCGTTTTGGATGATCCACATATCGTTGGAAAGATTATTCGATTCTCTACGCGACGAAGGGTCTCATATCCAGAAATTTCATACAGAAAAATTATTAATCACGATAAAGAACAGAATTCAACATATTTTCATCTGAGATCTTAACGAAATTTTTTTTTGGGGGGCATCACATCATCTCCCCCTTGGAAACATTCATCCCCGAATGTTGATAGGTAGGTATAGAATACTATGAAAATGAGTATATATAGAAAAATCATCTTACCCAAGCATATACTCCATTCTAGATTATTTTGGATATCGTAGAAAACACACAAGCCAAGATAAACATATCAATAAGGATTAAATCAAAAGAGAACGATACCTTTGACATACTCAGGATTCGTAGGAAAGAGGTGGGGATATTTGGCGCGCATATCCGCTTCGGCTTCCCAAGTAGCACTCTCCACAGATTGATTTCGCCAAAGTACTTTAACCAAAGGAACTTCCTTGTTTCTTAGCCTACGAACTTGAAAGTCAAAAACCTCAACCGGAATATCTTCATATGAAAGACTATCTTGAATACCCGATCTTTCGGAAGGATCAATCACAACAGAATCACCAATAGACTTCTTAAGCATAGAAACATAGAAAACCGGATGGACGTTAGATAACTCCGCGGGCAATTCAACCTTATACGCTACCTTCCCAATGCGATCCACAATCTTATAGGGACCAATGTAACGGGGACTTAGTTTCCCTTTCTTCTCAAATCTCTTCACCCCTTTCATGGGTGAAACTTTCAAGTACACTAAATCACCAACATCAAATTCAAGGTCTTTCCTCCTTACATCTGCATATGATTTTGACGACTTTGGGCGGTTTTCAACCTTTCCCGAATTAACTTAATCTTTTCCATGGCCTCGAACACCGCATCCGGTCCAGTCGCGGCAGCATCACCAACTTCAAACCAACCAATGGGTGATCTACACCTTCTACCATACAAAGCTTCAAACAGGGCCATTCCAATAGTAGCATGAAAACTGTTATTGTAAGCAAACTCGATTAATGCTAAGTCCTCATTCCAACTACATTTAAAATCAAGCACACAAGCCCTCAACATATCTTCTAAATTCTAAATGGTCCGCTCGGCCTGACCATCTTTTTGCGGAAACGAATTTAGGTACCGAGACCCTTCTGGAATGATTTCCAAAACTGGGAGGTAAACTGAGTACCTCTGTCAGAAATAATAACCAAAGGGATTCCATGAAGTCTGACGAGTTTCCGAATATATATTCTAGCATAATCTTCAGCTATATACGATGAATGTACAGGCAAGAAATGATTTGATTTCGTCAGCTGATCTACGACAACCCAAATCGAATGATAATAGCGACGAGAAGAAGGAAAACTAACTATGAAGTCCATATTCACTTCTTCCCACATCCAAGTAGGAATGCTAAACTCTTGTATCACGACATTGGGCCTTTGATGCTCTATTTTAACTTGTTGACACGTGGAACACTTTGCCACAAATTCTACTATGTTTCTCTTCATACCGTTCCACTAATAGATTTCCCGCAAATCATGGTACATCTTGGTAGCACCAGGATGGATAGAGTATCATGTACCATGTGCTTCCGCCATAATCCTCTGCTTCAAGTTATCGACATCAGGAACACATAATCTTTCTCGGAGTCTCAAAACGCCATCTCCCCCTTTAGAGAAAACCTCTACCTTTTGGTCTTTAACTGACTCTTTTAACCTGACCAAGATAGGATCCCTATCTTGCTTCTCCTTCACTTCCAAAACTAAAAAGGATTTGGAACCGCTTTGCACTCCTAGACTACCCTCAGCATAACCAAACAACCTAACCCCCAATCTAGCCAAACGATGTACCTCACAGGCCAACTCCTTCTTACTAATCTCCACATGTGCTACGCTACCCATGGACTTCCGACTAAGGGCATCTGCTACTATATTGGCCTTGCCCGGATGATATAGCATGCTCATATCATAATCTTTCAATAGTTCTAACCATCGTCTCTGCCTAAGATTCAACTCCTTTTGGGTGAATACATACTGCAAGCTCTTATGGTCCGTGAAGACGTCGACGTGGACACCATACAAATAATGTCTCCAGATTTTCAAAGCAAAAACCACGGTAGCTAATTCAAGGTCATGGATAGGATAATTCTTCTCGTGAGGCTTTAGCTGCCTGGAAGAATAAGCTATAACCTTGCCCTTTTGCATCAATACACAACCCAAACCGACTCTGGAAGCATCGCAATACACCACAAAACCATCAACACCGTCAGGCAAAGTCAACGTAGGGGCTGAAGTGAGTTGAGTCTTCAACTCCACAAAACTCTTCTCGCAAGATTCGGGCCCCAGGAACTTCACTTTCTTTTGGGTCAAACGGGTCATAGGAGACACAATAGATGGAAACCCTTCAACAAAACGATGATAATAACCAGCTAGACCCAAGAAACTTCAGATATCAGAAGGAGAAATAGGTCTAGGCCAACTCTTTATAGCCTCTATCTTTTGAGGATCAACTCTAATACCTTCGAAAGAAACAACATAACCCAAGAAGGCTACAGAGTTCAGCCTGAACTCACACTTACTGAACTTAGCATACAACCGATAAGTTCGAAGAGTTTCCAACATGATTCGGAGATGATCCGCATGATCACCCTCACTTCGGGAGTAAATAAGAATATCATCAAGCAACACTATTACAAATAAATCCAGATATGGCTGGAATACACGGTTCATAAGATCCATGAAAGCCGCTGGAGTATTAGTTAACCCGAAAGACATCACTAGAAATTTAAAATGACCGTAACGAGTTCAGAAGGCTGTCTTGGAGATATCACATTCCCTAACCTTAAGTTGGTGATAACCGAATCTGAGGTCTATCTTCGAAAAGTAGCTCGCACCTTGCAATTGATAAAATAAATCATCAATTCGAGGAAACGGATATTTATTCTTGATAGTAACCCTATTAAGCTGCCAGTAATCAATACATATCTGCAAAGAACCATCTTTCTTACGCACAAACAGGACAGATGCACCCCATGGGGACACATTAGGTCTGATAAAGCTTTTTTCTAAAAGATCTTTCAATTGCTCCTTCAACTCTTTAAGTTCCGCGGGAGACATGCGATACGGAGGAATGGAAATAGGCTGAGTATCGGGAAGAAGGTCAATCTCAAACTCTATCTCTCTACCAAGAAATATTTTAGGGAGATCTTCCGGAAAAATATCAAGAAACTTATTAACAACATTAATTGACTGAATGGTTGGGGTTTCAGACTTAGTATCTGTAACCTGAACCAAATGGTGGATGCAACCCTTGGAAATCAACTTCCTAGCTTTGAGATAGGACATGAAACGACCCATAGGAATCACAGAACTCCTGGACCACTCGAGGATAGGTTCATCAGGAAACTGAAACTTAACCACATGGGCATGACAATTAATAGACGCATAGCATGAGTGAAACCAATCCATACCCAAAATGATATCAAAGTCAACCATATCTAGCTCAATCAAATCAGCATACATAACCCGATGAAAGACAGTAATGGGACATTTCTTATACACCCGCTTAGCAATGACAAACTCTCCTACCGGAGTAGAAACCAAAATAAGCTCAGAAATTTGTTCAGGGTCCATTTCAAAATTTACAGCAACCAGAGGTGTCACATAAGAAAAACTCGAACCGGGGTCCATCAACACATAGACATCAAAATAGAAAACATGGAGCATAAAAGTGACAACATCGGGAGATTCCTCCTGCTCCTGACAAGGTGGTATAGCATAAAAATGATTCTGGCGTTGACCACCAGCAGTACTAGATGAAGCACCCTGAGGAGGAACTGGAAAGGCTGCGGGAGGCGGGGCACTGGTAGCCTGACTCTGGGGACGGGAATCACGACTCCGCTGTCTGGTATACGGGTAGTATCAAAGTATGTGGCCCAACTTTCCACAACCAAAATAGCACCGCTGCCCCATATAACACTCCCCAAAATGGTCTTTACCACACTTTGCACACGAAGAAGGATGAGGCCGGTTGCTTACACTGTCCTGAGACCTGGAAGGTACCGACCTATTCTCGAGCTCCTACCTGCCTCGATATATGGGAGCACTAGATGAGGAAGGCATAGGTATAAATGGATGTCTCTGAAACTGAGGGCGACTCCCTCTGGAGAATCTAGTCTGACCAGACCCGTGTTGTTCTGATCTGACTCTCTTAATCCCTCTTACTCTTTCTCTTTCCTTTATCTTATCTGACTCAATCTGTTGGGCGTGAATCATTAACCTAGGAATATCAATCTCCCTGTTGATCATAGAAGATCTACATTCTTTCACCACATAACTCGACACCCCAGTTAGAAACTTGCTCATACTAGTCCTCGAGTCAGCCATCATATTGGGAGTGTACTTCGATAGCTGATTAAACATATGACAATACTCGTTAACCGACATGGAGCCTTGTCTCAAATTCATAAACTCCTCTATCTTAGCTTCCCATAACTCAAGAGGAAAGAATTTATCCAAGAAAACATCTTGGAATAATTGCCAAGTCATCGAAGTGGTATCTTCCTCTCTACCCTTATTCCACATCTGCACCCAGTCATAGGAAATATCCTTCAACCGATAAGAAGCCAGCTCCACACTTTCTTCCTCGATCACATGCATAATCTGTGTAATTTTCTTTTTTCATCAACATACATTTGTGGGTCCTCACCTGCTCTCGACCCATGAAACTCTAGCGGATTCATCTGCATAAAATCATAAATTTGTGCTGCTGCCGAATTATTTTCCTGCTGAGGTGGAGCGTTGTCCTGAGTATTGGCGGTAACTGCTTGGGCTAGCGTCAAAAAAGCTGCCCAAAAATCGGCATGGGATACCGTCTCATGTAACGGATCAACGGGTTGAGGTTGGTTGTTGTTTCCGCGAGCTCGACGTGGAGGCATTTTCTTTCGTAAGAACACATGAATTAAAAGTAGAAGGAAACAGTTGTAAGCATGATAGACTCTTATAGAAAGATAGAAATGACTTTTCCTAAAACGCCCCACAGCGTCTTGATCATAGGTGTGGTGTGCTACACATTGATGCTCAAGACTCTACGTAACGTGACTTGTCAGACTCCTTAGGACTCTTCACAACCTTAGGCTCTGATACCAAGTTTGTAACACCCCAAAATAGCATCCCGAGATGCCACACGGTACCCAAGGCTATACGTAGCCTCAAGCTAACCCTTTAAGCCAAAACACTAGCCTTGGGTTCCAACACAACAACATACACGCTACGTTAAGGATATATATATAAGTACATATCATATCACATCGCACATGGAATGGAATATCGTTAGACTGTACATATATAGAATGTCTATACACAAACCAACCCAACAATACACTAGTCTGACATAGCCTCTATACAGCAAAATCAACGAGCCATTAGGACAAACTCCCAACTGACTCAACAGACCAAAGGGATCACAAAACAACAGCATCAAAACTAGCAACTTGGTCCTCGAACCATGAGGACTCACCACTGAAGGAACGTAGATGCGGCCCTCGGATATCACTATCGCGGTTGCGGCTGAGTACCTAAACCTACATCATGGTAAGAATGTAGCCCATAGAGAAATATGTGGGTCAGCACAAGATACATACTGAGTATGTGGGAGCACATGCAAAATATAAATAATATCATAAATTTCGTAAAAACGTACATACGGACAATAATGACACACTTGGCTTGAGTGACATTGAATCATGCAAATCATAACATCTTAGATAGGAAATGTAGGAGAAAAACCTCATAAATCATTATAGATCATCATAGGCAACTTGACTTACCACATCAAAACTCGGAGTGACTCAGTATTTCAATAAACATGACTCTTATGGACAGGGGAGTTTCCTATAACCGACAACCCCACTAAGCTACGTGGAATACCAACGTTTAAAACCCCCGTTGGGGAATACTCTTTGCCAGGGAGTATGACCTTAAAACTGCAATAATCACAATCGGGCTCACAAAAAAATAATATCATCATCAAACAACCCTACGATGGCACGTAGGTATGGGGAAATACCAAATTTCCCTCTCGGTGCTAAGTAATACTCCCCGAAAAGCTCATAATGCATTAGGAAATCCACCACAACATCACAAGCTTCTATCATAAAGACCAATTCAAATCTCTTTCTCATTTATCAAATCATATCAATTTGTGGATTCCTAACTCAACACATTTTAGCTCAAAACATTTTAATCTTCCTCAACATCAACAAGGTATCAATGCATTGAACCATAACTGACTAGACATTTGGACAAGGACATGAAGACTCAATACATAATATTTTCAACAATTTAACTCATTAAAACCATCCGTAAAATACCAAGACTCATCGCAACTTCAATATCAACATTTCTCAATTTGGCATCCAACTCTCATTTAAAGGTACTTGAGACATCAACCCATAGTAGGGGTATAGAATTTCTAATATCAATTATAAATTCATAATAAGGAAATAGTGGAATGATAGTATAAATCAAGGCTTAACAAATTAAATCATCATACTCTCATAATCAAATACTTTTTGGACATAATTCCATCTCAACATCAAACACATATCGTATGACATAATTCCATAGCTCATGTACAATAATATAAGATATAAAACCATATTTCTAATTCATGGTAAACATGTAAAATCTCATGTCAATGTAATTCAACAAAAATACCGGGCATAAGATCGAAAGGATAATCTTGTTCAAAGCCCCACATACCTAGAAATGGAAGATGAATATGAACTTCCGACTTCGGAACTTTATTCTCAAAAATAAAGGGTGCTTCTCGAAGACCTTAACATGATCAACTCGAATCCCAAATCAATTTGAAATTTCTACGGTTCAATCAAGAGACATAGAAGGATGAAATTTTGATTAGTAGGGTTGGGGTTTGAGCCTAAGGAAATTTTGGAGAAAAATGAGCTATTGAATGCTCTTAATGGACTTAAATCCATGTTTTACCCGGATGGATTGGAGTGGGAATGACCAAAATACCCTTAAAAAACAAATAATGTCAAATCTGTCCTTTGGTGGACTGTTTTGCTAGGCTGAAGTAGATCGACCATAACTTTTTGCTCCGATAGAAAAATTGGATGAAACTAATTTCATCGGAAAGATGAGTTTCAGAGCTTTCTTTTTATATATAGAATATCACCCAAATCATTATGTACAAGGAGTTATAATCGTTTGATGTTGACCCTAAAATTCACCTGGCCTTAGTATTTTTCCTGCATATTTACTATTCACCACTATTCATGATTAGATGGAATGATCCTAAGTCATCGCTCGAGTGTCCGTTTTGGATGATCCACATATCGTTGGAAAGATTATTCGATGCTCTACCCGATGATGGGTCGCATATCCAGAAATTCCACACAGAAAAATTATTAATCACGATAAAGAACAAAATTCAACACATTTTCGTCTGAGATATTAACTGAAATTTATTTATTTTCTGGGGCATCACAATTTTGTTCACCAAACAATGGAAAAGGTTAAGGTGATGCATGATAGTCTTAGGGCTTTTCAAATTCAACAAAAGTCCTATACAGATGTGAGATGAAGAGGCATAGAGTTTGAGGTTGGGGATAGGGTATTCTTAAAGGTGTCTCCCATGAAGGGAGTGATGCGGTTTGGTATGAAAGGGAAGATTAGTCCCCTGAATGTTGGTCCTTACATAGTTTAGCAAATGGTTGGTAATATTGCATATGTGTTGGAGTTGTCTTCTAGTTTGAACTCTATTCACTTAGTATTCCATGTTTTTCTGTTGATGAAGTGTATGGGTGATCCATCTCAAATCATACCCATTAGAGATTCTCGTATATCATAATCTTTTTGTAACTCCTCGAGTCTGTACCCCAAACACTACACGGTGCTCATAATCCCGAGGGACCACAAGCTAACCCATGACTGGTACCTGCTGTAATAATTTAATAATAATATTGTATTATGCAGAAATTAGGCAAAAACTAGCCATAAGGGTCAAAACTATAAATAAATACTGAGTACTGAAAATCGAATACTAATACATCTATCTGAAATACTCTAGTCTTTTAAGTCTCTACTGTCTGAATAAGGGACTGATGGGACAAACCGCCAACTAACCTCGACTATTGAAAACTGATAAACTAAGATACTAGATAATAATCATGTCCTCGAACTTTGAGGACTCACCACTAGTCTGCTGCTAATGGATGGGGCTTGCAAGTATGATCAGGAGCCCATACGTCTGAACCTATGATATAAAACATCATGGCGCAAATGAAAGGTATGCATTAGTACTTTAAATGTACTGGTATGCTAAGTAAGGTAGGCTGAGATGCCTGGGCTCATACATATGAACAATACTGACTGAATAACATGAGTATAAATACGTAAACTATAACTGATGTCGTGATAACACTGGATACTAAGTTCAGAATTACTGATTTACTGATATCTGAGTTTACTGATACTGTATTACTGTTAAATTGGTGACTGTATTTGACAATCCTGATTTTATGGAACTATTCTGAGTTCCATATTGAATAGAGTAACTGTGTCTGATAGTCCTTATTTCTGTAGAACTGAGCTGAGTTCTATTCTGAAGACTGAAACTGTAACGGTGGGAGGTAATCATCTAAGTGACATGCCCTTTTCTGAATAGATTGGGGCTCAACCTGTAACACCAGTTAGAACGGTGTCAGTACGATGCCATGGGTAAATACAACTGTGAGTTATCCCTCTCTGACAGGAAGCTCTTTCGCCAACCCTCGTTGGCAAGAAAACTCGTAAGAGATGTATCAACCCTAGTCTGGTAGAAAGATATCTCAACCTATGCTGGCTACATAATTTTGTAATGTAAGGATTGCTACTAAGGGTCAAATCCTCTTCTGGTAGGAATGCCCCCATCCCTAGGTTTGCTCGGTGCTGAATCCTACTCCCAACTAAGTAGACACTGAACTGATTCCTAGTTCATACTAAGCTTGACTGAACTGTTACTGATTATACAATCTAACTGAACTGAATTGAGTTCACTGAGTTTCGTTGACTGATGGAATACTACTGAATTCTGTTAACTGACCGAATTTACTGAGTTTTGAACTGAATACTGAACTGGACGGGATTGATATTGAGTTTACTATGTTTTTCTTGAGTTTTGTAACTGACTAAGAGTACTACTGATCGTGACATGATTGAGATTATTCTGTAACTGACACTGGCTCTAGGTAAACAGCTAAATTATTGGGTATTAAATACCCCCAAGACTCGATAGCATGAAAAATAAATCATAGCATAGACCTGAAAGGCATAACCATATGCACCTGATCATAACTCATTCATAGAGACATTTCATCAAACACTTGCATGATATAACTTGCACATAATCTAACATGACATGATTGTTTTTTCCTTTTTCTGTGTTCTCATGAGCAATTTATCAAACACTTGGAGAACATAATCCATGCACATGTCACTAAAAAACACATAAGCATCATAATTAAAATCCCCATTTCTAATTTAAAGAGTTTTTCATGGATTCATGTGATTCTATACATATATCAAATAACTCCACATGAAACATGTAAAATACATGGTTTAGAAACCCAATTAATCATTATTATCATGAATATAATCAAACCCAACGTGAAATTCATGAAATCAATACACTTGATGTTTTAAAAGTAGTTTCTTGAACTCCAAGGATGGAAGGGACCCTTGGATGAACACTTGACATACCTTGGTATTCAAATTTGCGAAGAATGATGGAGTGTTCTTGAAGGCCGAATCTTGAATTAGAGATCCTAGGGTTTGCTTCTTGAGAAATTCTGAGAAAGATGAATTGATTTTTCCTCTAACGAGGCTTAATTTCGTGTTTTGGGGCCTGACATAAGGTGGGAAAATACCCAATTACCCCTGATGACGCGGCTTTTTAATGACTAAAAACTAATTTAGCGATGTGCAGACCGGTGTATCGCGTCATTGGCATTGACTCCATAGCCAACGCAGGGCATCGAGTCTGTGTGAGTTCACTGGAATTTGCATTGAGAGTTGCTGAGAAATACTCATCGATGCGATGGGCGAAGCGGCGAGTCGAGATCGCATCGATCCACAGGTTTAAGCTTTCAAATATGTTTCAAACGAAGTCTGAAAAATCCAAAAATTGTCCGAGAACACCTATTGACATTCCTGATCATGATTCAACCTAAAATTCATTACTTTAAGGTCATGAGGGTCGTGAAAAAGGATCGCCAACTTATGACGACTAAAATAACTCTAAGTATGAACACTTAGCTAAAAAAATTTCTAAGTCCGAGACCTCTTACTAGCTTTTACAGGACTAAATCAAGATTAGGATTTTGTGGGGTCTTATAATATCTCCCCCTTGGGAACATTCATCCTCGAATGAAAATGATTAAGCTGGGAATACTGATAGACTAAATTTAGATACTGGATATGCACAACTGCAATATGATTTCATAACTGACACTACTGATATGCTAAAATTTCATACTGAACATGTATATCTGATGCATGAGTACATAGCTGAACATAATTCATGAATGCATGATTGGGATTGTTAATAAGTTGAGTTTCTCATGCTGAACATGCATATCTGATGCATGAAGTCACAACTGAATATGCAATGGTAACTGGTACCAAGTCTATAAAGGAAAATTCGAGCATGGAACTGAATAAGTTCAAGTAAAAATTGTTACCTTGGGCTGAGTCTGAGATTATGGAGAAGAGGTAAGGATACTTGGTCCGTATATCTGCTTCTGCTTCCCAAGTATCTCCCTCAATGGACTGATTCCGCCAAAGAACTTTGACTAGAGGGACCTCTTTGTTCCTTAGTATGCAAATAAGATAATGAAGGATTTCGACTGGGATCTCCTCATAAAATAGGCTATTTTGAATATCTATACTCCCTACAGGGACTACAACTGTTGGGTCACCAATACATTTCTTTAGCAAGGAGACATGGAACATTGGATGGACTGAAGCTAAGTCTGAAGGAAACTCAAGCTCGTAAGATACCAATATAAAATAGATGAGAATTTGGTAAGGACCAATATATCAAGGATTGAGCTACCCTTCTTATCAAACCTCTTCACTCCTTTCATAGGAGAGATTTTCAAAAACACATAATCACTAATCTGGAACTCGAGACCCTTTTTGTGCACATCTGCGTATGATTTCTATCGTCTCTGAGCTACCTTAAGCCTTTTCCTGAACAACTGAACTTTTTCTAAGGTATCAATTACCAAGTCAGGCCCTACCACTACGGCCTCACCCACTTCAAATCAACCAATGGGAGATCTACATCTTCTCCTAAAGAGAGCCTCAAACGGAGCCATCTGAATGGTGGAATGATAGATGTTGTTATATGCGAACTCAATCAAAGGCAAGTGGTCATCCCAACTACCTTTAAAATTCTATCACACAAGCTTGCAGCATATCTCTAAAGTCTGAATGGTCCTTTATGCTTGACCATCTATCTGAGGGTGAAAAGATGTACTAAGGTGGACTTGGGTAATAAAAGCCTTTTGGAATGCCTTCAAGAAATGAAAGGTAAACTTCATACATTTATATGAGATAATAGATAATGGAACTCTGTGCTATCTGACCAACTCTCTGACATAGAGTTTGGCATGGTCCTCAGCTGAATAAAAGGTATGGACTGGTAGGAAATGAGATGATTTGGTCATCCTGTCTATAATGACCAAAACTAAATCATGATGACGACGAGTATGAGGAAAACCTGTCACAAAATCCATGTTCACCTCTTCCCACTTCCAAGTGGGAATACTGAAATCTTACATAGACCCACTAGGTATCTAGTGCTCAATCTTAACCTGCTGATGTGTTCAGCACTTAGCTACAAACTTTGTAATGTCTCTCTTCATCCCACTCCACAAATAGATCTCCCAAAAATCATGGTACATCTTAGTGGCCCCTAAATGAATAGAGTAACATGCACCATATGCTTCTGCAAGAATCCATTGTCTAAGGTCATCTATACCTGGCACACATAGCCGACCTTGAAAACACAATACACTATCTCCCTCTTAGGAGAAAACCTCTATCTTCTAATCTCTGACTGAATCTTTTAACTTAACGAGATTGGGATCCCTATCCTAATTTTCCTTCACTTCGAAAACTAGGGATGATTCTGAATTACTCTGTACCCATATATTACCTTTTGTAGAATCAACTAAGTGGACACCTTGTTGGGCAAGCTAATGAACTTCCCGAGCTAACTTTTTTTACCATCATCCAAGTGAGCAACACTACCCATAGACATCCTACTTAGAGCATTAGACACTATATTGGCTTTACCTAGATGATATAGGATGCTCATATGGTAGTCCTTCAATAACTCCAACCACCTTCTTTGACAGAGGCTTAGGTCTTTCTGAGAGAACACATATTGTAGGCTCTTAAGGTCAGTGAACACATAAATGTGCACTCCATACAAATAGTGCCTCCAAATCTTTAAGGCAAATACTATTGCTACTAAGTCAAGATCATGAGTTGGATTGTTTATTTCATGGGGATTAAGCTATCTAGAGGCGTAGGCTATGACCTTACCTCTATGCATCAAAACACACCCCAAACCAATCCTGAAAGAATCACAAAACACAACAAATCCATCTGAACCATCTAGTAGAGTCAAAACTGGGCTATAGTAAGTCGAGTCTTCAACTCCTAAAAACACTTCTCACAAGAATCTGACCACTGAAACTTGACTTTCTTCTGAGTCAATATGGACATGGGGGGTGCAATAGACGAAAATCCCTCAATAAACCATCGGTAATAGCCAGCCAAGCCCAAGAAACTCCTGATATCTTATGGAGAGATGGGTATGGGCCAGTTTCTCACTACTTTGGTCTTTTAGGGATCAACTCAAATGCCATCACCAGAAATGATATGGTCGAGGAAAGCTACTAACCTTATCCAAAATTCGCACTTACTGAATTTGGTGAATAGCTGATGGTTTCTGAGAGTCTGCAATACTATTCTGAGATGATCTGCATGATCATGTTCACTGTAAGAGTAGACAAGGATGTCATCTATGAAGACTATGATGAACATGTCCAAGTATTGCTTAAACACATGGTTCATCAAGTCCATAAAAGCTATTGGGGCAATAGTAAGACCAATGACTTGACTATGAATTTAAAGTGACCATACCGAGTTCTGAAAGTTGTTTTCGGAATGTTACATTCTCCGACTCTGAGCTGATGATATCCTGATCTGAGGACTATCTTAGAAAAGTAACTGGCCCCCTAAAGTTGATCAAACAATTCATCAATTTTGGGAAGTGGATACTTGTTCTTGACCGTGACTTTATTTAACTGGCGATAGTTAATACATATTCTGAGGGAACAATCTTTCTTACGCACGAATAGAACAGGTGCATCCTACAGAGATGCACTGGTCTGATGGGCAGTGTCGGCATTGGTGTTAGCCTTGTCATTGGTATTGGTATTATGTATTATACTGGTTGACTGTATTTGATTTATGATTGTTTCATTTTGTTATGTTATATATATGTCCAGAATTTATTCGACTTAAGGTGTAGGGTAGTTATGGCTGGGTATTAGGGGTGGTTTCCGATTCCAATTGGTCTTGAGGCACCCAACGTGACTAGGCCCAGTTTTAGGTTATGTCAGATATGTATTTGAGCCATAGGTTCATGGTCAATTGGAAGTTTACAAAATTGTTTCAGTAGAGTCTCTTTTAAGGGTGTGTAGTTCACCACGCTCATAAGAGAGTGTCTACAAGGCATTTAGGAATGTTTCTTTTACTTTGATTCTTTTTTTAGGATTTGGAGTCTAACTACTGGAATCTTTTCTATTTTGTTTATTCGTTTTGCAGATCATGCCTCAATGATATGTATTTCATGGAAACTCATTTGTCCCTACTAGGGATAATGTTGATGGGACACGCTCTACTCAGGGATCCATACTCGGTTTAGGGGTCCAGTTTTTTATCATTTTGGATTTCCACCAATTCCATCTAGTCCTTCTTAGACTCTTCAGGCTGATATGACAAATGCTGAGTTTTGTCAGTCTATCCATGTGTTAGCATAGGTTGTATCTACTCAGTCTAAGTGTGGTGTACCTGTTACTCCATTTTTTAGGCCACAAGGGTTAGCAAGTTCATGAGGTTGAGTCCTTCGATCTTTGCGAATACTAAGGTGGAGGAAGATCCTCCGGGTTTTCCCGATAAGATGGAAAAGAATTTCTGGGTTATGCATGCCATGAATATGGAAGGAGTATAGTTGTAGCCTACCAGTTGAAAGATGTGGCGTACCAATGGTACGAGGAATAAGATACGACAAGGGTTGACACTAATGAGTCATCAGTGTGGGAGGATTTTTGTAATGCATTTCTGGACCGTTTCTTTCCTCATACGATAAGGGAAGTAAAAGTGGAGGAGTTTGTTAATCTTAACCAAAGGAAGATGGGTTAAGGAGTATGCTTTGAAGTTTCACTAGTTGTCTTGGTATGCTCCAGAGATAGTATTTGATATGAGGGACCGATTGAGGAATTTTTCTTTCTGAATGTCTCATGAGTTGATCCTTGAATGTAATGATGCATTTCTAGTCAAGGACATGGATATCTATAGGTTTTTAGTATGCATGCAACAGGTAGAGGAACAGAAAAAAAAGCAGGCTGAAATAGGAAAGAGGCAGGGCAAGAAGTTTAAGTTCCTTAAGGAGGGTGGTCGACAATAGTAGAGTGAAAGGGGGGTGGTAAATGTCCCAAGAAGAAGTGGGGAAACTCTGTGTCTTATTCGACGGGTAGTGCTCCTTACCCAGAGCTATCAGGCAATAGAAGTTTCCATGGGGGAGACAACTTCAGAGTACAGTGTGTCGAATCTCAAGCTAGTGGGGCCCAATTGGCTCCATGATGTCCTTACTACAGGTTCTGTGGTCATCTGAATAGGGGTTTTTGTGATGAGGGAAGGTACAGGTGCTTGGTTGTGGTTGTAGACACGTGATTTTGACTCTCCCCGAGTTTAATATATATATATATATCTTTATTTTTCTATATTAAATATTTATATTTGGTCTAATATTATTTAAATTCTTATTTTATTTTAATAAATTTTAGTTAATAAATAAAGTTAATTTTGAGTTGTTTTATTTTATTTTATTCTAATTTTTTAAAAATAATACAAAAATTTTTAAAAAATATATCTTTATTTTTATTTTAAATTTTAAAAAAATAAGTAAGTAGTTTTACTACTATCTTAATTATATTTATTTTTAACTATTTTTAAACTTTTAGTGTATTTTCTTAAATATAAAAATTAATTAATTAATTATTATTATATTATTATTATTATTATTATTATTTTATCTATTTATTATTTTTATTTGTCATTATCTTCTTTTGTTTTAAAAAGGAAAAAGAAAAAATTTAAAAATTTAAAAATCTAATCATATCCTAAACTACCCCAACCACCCCAACTTTCCCTCCAACTTCCTCAATTTCCCCCCTCCTACATATCTATATAACACAACACACACAACATATGAAAGAAAGAAAAAACTCACGAAAAAACAAAAATAAAAAACTGGAGATAAACCAAAACCAAAACCAAAACCAAGACAAAAAAAATGGAAAAGAAAAATACTTAGAAAAAAAAAAGGACCGAAAACAAGAAACAGTGAGAAAAACAAAAAGAAAAAAAAAGTGTTTCAAATAGTTGAGGCCGGGTCCCCGTTTGAATTTCCGATGACGTTGTTCATGCTTCTCTTTCAACTAAGTTCATTGTACAGGTTCTTATTCAATCCTATATTATAATTTTATAAGTTTTATTGTGAATCGAAGTTTGAATGCAATTGTTTAAATGATTTCATGCTGGAATAAAGTTCATTCTATCATATTCATATATATATATATATATCCGAAATCATTTTAATTTAGTTGCTAAATATGTTGTATGCTTAGATATTGTGATGATTTTACTTTAATGCTATTTAAAAATTTAATGATATGTTTGGTTGATCCAAAATAATTCTTAAAAGCATAATTGAATATTTTATTTTATTTTCTTGTCATTTTACTGTCATACATCTAAATGTTTGTTAATTAATGTTTCTCATTTCGTAGTATATATGTGTACACATGTTTTGCCAAGGTGGAATTTTTTTTTTGTTTTTATTTTCATAGTGTGTATATATATTTTTTTAGAACCTATTAAGTAGCAGTGAATAGATAGTAGAATGAATTGCATGAAAATAATAATACATGCATAGCAAAATGGGTTGCACGAAAATAAGTAAATAAATAGTATAAGTAGTAGTATCCGTGTGGAATTCCAGTAACATTTTTCATATACTAAAATAATTCTAATATTTACTTTTCTTTTATTTCTATGTATGTTGCTTTTTGTAAATTTGTCATTTCTTCTTTCCTTTTTATTAGTTTAGATTGAATGTATTATTTTCGATAAGTATAAGATAGATATAGGAAATTGACGTTTGCTAGAAAGGTTTAGGACTTAAAAAATAAATTTAAGGCCCCAGTGATTTCGTATTAATTAACTAGAAGTATAGTTTAGGATAAGACAAGTTACAAAATTATTTAAGATCTTTCGCTAATAAAAAAGAAAAGAGAGGAAAATCCATTCGTGAGGGAATAAGGTGAGTTGTGGAACAATTCAAAACTCGTTATAAAATAAAGAGTAAATAAATTAAAAAAAAAACAAGAAAAGGATCTCGAATTTTCAAGAGACGAAACAATTGCCTTTTAACGCTAGAAAAGTTTTAGGCACGTTTAAATATATTTGTTTCAATTAAGAATGCGGCGTACGTATCTTTCTGAGACATTTAAAGTTTCAAGGATGAAATAATGCACCTTGGCAAATATTTTTCAAAAATTAATTTTCATCGATTTAATACACGAGTTATAGACAACTATTAGACATTAAAATATGAGCGAAATTAGGCCTTAACATAATAGATAAAAATAATTAAGTTAGTATAAGTTGATAAAGCGATCGTGCTAGAACCACGGGAATCGAGGGGTGCCTCACACCTTCCTCTCGGTCAACAGAATTCCTTACCAAATTTTCTATTTTCGCAGACCAAATAAGAGTCATTTTCTTTTGATTAGGGATTCAAAAAGGTGACTTGGAACACCATAACTCGATTCTAAGGGGCGACTCTGTAAATCAATTAATCCCTATTCAATATCGTCACTTTAATTGAAAAACCCTTCGACCTCAGCTCCTCGAGCGAAAAAAAGGGTGTGACAGTGGTCAGCCAGGCCATTTGCTTAGAAAATATCCTATTGGTATGTTTTTCTTTGGGGAAAATAAGGTTTCGGTTGATTTTTCTTCAGCTCCAGCAATTTAGGGTGTCCCACCTAGTTCAAGCACTGGTCAGTTCTGGTGGTGAATTAATTTTTGGAGGATCCTTCTTTTCATTTTGTTCTTGTGGTGAATGAATTTCATGAGGTATTCCCTGATGACCTTCCTGGTGTTCCTTCGGATAAGGAAATTGAATTTGTGATTGATCTTGTTCCATACATACGTCCAATTTCAACTCTCTGTATAGAATGGATCTGACTAAGTTAAAGGAGCTTAAGGAGTAAACAAAGGATCTTTTAGATAATGGTTTCATCCATCCTAATGTGTACTTATGGTCTGCACTGGTGTTTTTGTGCATAAAAAGAATGGTTTCCTTCGAATGTGTATTGATTGCAAACTATTGAATAAGGTGAAGGTAAAGAATAAATATCTTATTTCAAGGATAGATGATTTGTTTGATCAGTTGCAGGGTGCTAATTTTTTCTCCAATATTGATCTTCCATATAATTACCATCAGTTAAAGATTAGGGAGGACGATATCCATGGAACACTTTTGGTACTCGGTATGGGCATTACTAGTTTCTGGTTATGTCTTTTTGCTTGACAAATGCCTCGGCAGCATTTATGGATTTGATGAATAGGGTTTTCCATCAGTTTCTACATCTTTTTGTCATAGACTTCATAAATGACATTCTGGTGTACTCAAAGTGTGAGGTTGGTCATTTCACGCCCTAAAATTGGGCCATGCCATATAGGCACCTCCATCCCATATGAATCGGGGGCCGCCCCAATAACCCAACCTAATCATCATCACAACAATAACAAGGGTCGGGTGAATCCTAACCTTATAATAAGATTACGGAAATATAAGGCTAATAAGCAATACTTAGACAATATCTAACTTTTCATTAAGTTCAAAATTCTAGCCAATATACCTAAGTACATAGTCTTCCACAAACCCCGTACCAAACCGAGTCAATAATAGTCCAGGACACACCTCTGATAATAGCCAAGTACCAAACCTATAAAAGTCTATGATATAGGATAAAGAGACTATGAAAGGCAGGTCTTCTAGAGTATGGAAGCTCACCACTTAAAGGTCAATGCCCAAACTGCTCGAACACCCGATCACTATGTAGAAGAATAATAAGATGCTTCATCCCCTATGTCACATGGGGACATAACGTTCAAATACGGTTAGCAGTTTGAGCGCTAGCATGTTACTCAAGGATAAAGATAAAATAGTGCACTTGTTCAATCCAATCAAATCATTAGATGTAATCATATTAACACAAGTATAGGCATATATAAAGATACATGTACATGTAGTTACACAATGTGCCAAACCATGGAACGAGCTATAATATGCATTCTAAAATTATTCATTCTTGAGACATGGAGTGAGGAACTTTCAATCTTCCACCTTATCTATTTTATAACCTTGAACTTCTTCGTTACTTTAGTCAAGAGGATTCGAACTTCCGAGCTACTCAACTAATTTATCTGATTATTAAGCATGGAACTTTATCGCATGCTTACACATTTAATTGGGCATGGAACTCTAATCACATGCTCCCATATTCAATAGGTCATGGAACTCTAATTACATACTTACACATTTAATTAGGCATGGAACTCTAATCACATGATCACACATTCAATAGGGCATAGAACTTTAATCACTTTCTTACACATTTAATCGGGAATGGAACTCTAATCATATACTCTCATATTAAATGGGGCATGGAACTCTAATCAAATTCTCCCATATTCAATCGGGCATGGAACTCTAATCATAGGACTACACATTTAATTAGGCATGTAACTCTAATCACATGCTCCTATATTAAATCAGGCATGGAACTCTAATAACAATCAAACATGGAACCCTAATCGCATGCTCCCATATTCAATCGGGTATGGAACTATATGCATATGTAGATTCATAAGGTGAGGCATTTTAACCTCAACAAATTTCTTTATTCAAGGGGCTCCAACCACAATCCATTAGATAAGAGACTTTAACCACAAGTCATTTGACGAGGGACTTTAACCACAATTCCTTAGCCGAGGGACTTTAACCACAAGTCATCTTATTGACAACACTCAATTTAAACATCAATTTAAGTGCAAAGCAGTCGTCGTAGATATATTTATCCTACTTTGTAGTCGGGGTCAAATCCACGAGGAACAGTGTTAGTGGCAATTAAGTTAATTCAAAATAATAGATACTAGTTAAATTCAAACCAATAGTATAAGAATATATAAATGGGGGACATAGGTATCAACACTAATGTTTCTTTTTGTTTTTTTCTAGTATAAAGTCAGGTCCACGTATAATTAGAGTTTTATTAATTAGGCACGGATCTTGGGATTATGTATTACTAAGGGGAGTGATATGTGGTTGCTAATAGCCAACTTCATTTTAGTAGATAAAGTGTGGGTAGGTTTGGCTATAGGTTTTGATTCTAGTCTTTAAACAAAGCTCAAAACTTTCATCCATTGATTCATTTGAATACCTAATGGGTGTGTTCAACAATTGGTAACCAAACCTTAATTTAGTCATCCCTATTTCTAGGATAATACCCATGTATAGTCACTTCACAAATCAACCTTATGCCTAAAATAGTGATAGATTGGCAAACTACACACATAATTTTCTACCATTGTTTTTCTTTCCACATCCCTCTATCAAGGATGACATGGATTCCTAATGTTCACCCAAACCCTTCTTTCAAAAATAGCCTTGAGCTTTCTAGAGTTTGGAGTTTTCACTCATCAAACCCATATGGGTATTTGGAGATTTCACCCATAAATACCAATCAAGTTGGTCAAGCAATGATAAAACCCATCAACATGAACTACCATGTAGAAGATAAAAATAACAAACCATACACACTTTAATCCCTAATTCATACATAACACCAAGAGGGAGATCTAGCTACACATTTGATAAATAAGTAAAGATATACACATAATCTCCATTGAAATAATTTATTGAACACTAATTGAATGTTACTTCAAACTTTGGACTCCCACAAATAGCCAATGGAAGTGAGCTACTACTCTACTTAGAGGCTACTCCAATGTATTCTTCACCCAAAATTTATACAATATTTGTTTCTCCAAGTACGGAGGCTACAAACTTAAGAACAAAACCTAACTATTGGGGAAGATGGAATATGATGAATGAATATAATTCTTAGGGTTTGAGTTCTCTTTTGTCGAAAATGAAATCATCCACGTGCATTTCTAGTTTTGCCCTTCGAATGCAATCTTTCACTAAGCTGTGATCGCACCATCTTGACCACGACCACGAATATCATGACCGGGATAAACTTACGTGATCATACTTCATTGACCATGCTTGATTGTCATGATCGCGGTCAATACTATGACTGCGGTAACTGAGGCCATTCTTCTCCAGGTCTTTAATCGCACTTCTTTTGCTTCCTTTTGATTGTTTTAAGCTCCAATCCATATTTTTTGTTCTTATCAACTCTATGCCTGCAAAGTGTGGATATTAGTGAATTTAATCATAATTATTTCTCTTTTATTCTTTTAAAACAAGGTAATATGCACGAATGATGAGTGAGAATGAGTGGTAAGATAACCACTTATCACTTATAACAATCATTAGGCGATATTTAAACTCCTAACCAATCAGTTCATGCATTAACATCCATACAACTAATTTCAATATTTGAGGGCTTGAACCTATTTAGGTAATTCTAGACACAAATGCTACATATCAAAGCCATAGACAACCACATATTCTTTGCATACCCAATTAGCCATTAATCATATATATAGGACCAAGGCCTTATTTCACAACAAGATGCAAGTTCATTTATAGTCATCAAGACCTCTACAAACAAACTATTACTTATTACTATTCTTACACACACCTTTCATTCAAACATAGTTCGAGTTTATGTTTTAGGTACCATGTCCCATTTAACCAAAAAATTATCAAGGACATCCCCTTACTCCTTGCATGGACAACAAGGCCTCTAGAAACCATTTACCAAGCATTCACATTCATTAACAACATCTTACCTCATTCATTTCCACTAGACCAATACCATGGATACACATTTGACTCTCACACAACCATTTAGCCACTAATTACTTCAATGAAATAAATGCCTTAGTTCAATTAGTCATTTAATTCAATTTACGGTTATCAGTACCCATACAACTATTCATATTTCTTTAGCAAGCTTATAGCATATTCTCACCATATTTTAGTTCAACACACTATTCAAATTAAATTTTGTGATTAGGAAATTTAATCCTTTGTTAGAAATATACTAACAAGGTCATCAATTATACAATACATGGTTCAAAATACCTTCATTATATCATTTATCAATCATTCATGCTTATTGAGCCATTTCCCAAATTTAAAACATCACCAACATATGACTAGATAATTCACTACATTTTCGCAAATACCTTATGTGCATATCTTTTAACAAGGCTATTTTCATGGTAGAAATCATCAAGATTAGGGTTAATCATGACCCTCATATTAAACCATAGACAACAAGCACCCATATATGCAATTCATCATCAATAATAGGTATAAACACAATTCTAAGCAAAAAAACTACATAATTCATCATGAGGCAACAAAACCCTTTTTATTTGATTTTAAATCACCATGTACTCTTACTAATCCAAGTGTAAAATGCATGGGTTTAGATATATTTAAAGAGGGGATGAGATACATGCCTTAAAAAAGATGACATACTAACAATCTTGCCTCCTTCTTTCCACTAGATGATCTCCCTCCGAACCCTAGCCTCCAATCTTGCTTCAAAATTTTTTTAGTGTTTTAGAGTGTTTGAGACTTGTAAATGAGGGCTTGGGAGGAAAAAATGCCTTATATAGTGAAGGGTATTAGGGTTTTAAGTAAGGGAAATTACCATAAAGACCTTTGCTAAAATCCAAAAAGTGAATTCACCTAGGTTCTGACTCCCCCATATGATTCTGATAGCATCGTACCCTAGGGTACGAGTGGTACCCTTAATCTTAGCCTAGGTTTCTCTTAGGTAAACCAAAATATTGTTGGTATGAGTGGGTAACCTTTAGTCATAACCAAAGGGAATGACTCACCCTATAGTCGTATACACAAACCATATACCTAACTGTCCACTCAAAATAGAGACTACCCTCTACACGATTGAGTTACATGCATGGGATATTATCAAGGGAAGATCATGTCGTATAGAAAATAATATACTACCCTAACATATTGTCCCAAGTACAATATGGGGAGAGGATAGTAGATACGGCTCGTATCCATGGGTACTACTCAAGGTCCAAGTTAAACCTAACTTAGAGGCACCAAAAGTAGTTGTTTTTTTAAAGGTTCAAGACCTAGGAATTTTAATCATGCTCAAATATATGCCAAGTTCTCTAAATGTGTATTCTGGTTTAACACTCTTACTTTTTTTAGGCTATATTATTTCAAGGGAAGGGTTCATGGTAGATCTTCAGAAGGTTTTGGTGGTTAAGAAGTGGCCTATACCTACGAATCCAATGGATATTTGGAGATTCTTGGGTTTACCAGGTTATTACAGGAGGTTTGTCAAAATTTCTTCTTCTATAGCTTCCCTATTGACTAAGTTGACTCGGATAAAGGTAAAGTTTCTGCGGTCTTATGCTTGTAAGGGTAGTTTTAAGAAGCTGAAGAATAAGCTAACTTCGGCTCCTATTATGACTTTGCTTGAAGCTACTGATGGGTTTATGGTTTATTGTGATGCATCTCGTGTGGGAATTGGTTGTGTTCTAATGCAGCATTGTTAGGTAATAACCTATGGTTCTATCCAGTTGAAGGTGCATGAGAGGAATTATACTACTCATGATTTGGAGTTGTGAGCTATGGTATTTGTGCATAAAATCTGGCGACACTATTTGTATAAAGTGCATGTGAACATCTTTTTCTAATGACAAAAGCCTATAATATGTGTTCACTTAGAAAGACCTTAAAATCAAGCAGAGGGAAGACTTGAGCTTCTCAAGGATTATGACATGATTCTTCACTACCATCCAAGTAAAACTCGTATAGTTTTTTATTCTCTTAGCAGGTTATCTTTTAGGAGTCTAGCTCATGTGGATAAGGAGAAACAGGAGTTGGTGAAGGATATTCACCATTTGTCTAACCTGGGAGTTCGCCTCTTGGACTGTGAGGATGGTGGGGTATTTGTTCAGAAAATGTCACAGTCATCACTCGGTGTTAAAATCAAGAAATAGAAGATGTTAGATCCTATCTTATTAAGGATCAAGAGTGATGTTGGTGGTCAAAAGGTAATGATCTTTGAGATTATTGGTGATGATACCTTGTAGTACGAAGGAAGGTTATGTGTTCCCGACATCCATGGTTTACAATAGAGGATCTTGGCTGAGGTGCATGAATCATGCTATGCTCTTCATCCTTGTTCAATGAAGCGGTACCATGACCTTAAGGAGATGTATTGGTAGAATGGTATGAACAGGGATGTAGCAGATTTTATGGTCAAGTTCATGGTGTGTCAATAAGTGAAAGTTGAGCATATGAGGCCCGAAGGATTGTATTATGAAATTAAATTGCCTGAATAGAAATGGGAAGTGATCAACATGGATTTTGTTACCGGTCTTCCTCAGTTTCGAAATTATTTGATTTGGTTTGGGTCATCGTATATATGATTATGAGAGGTTGTATCTTCATGATATTGTGAAGCTACATAGGGTTCCTGTCTCTATAATCTCTAATTGTAGAACACTGTTTACATCTCACTTTTGGCGGTCATTTCAGAAAGGGTTGGGGACTAAGGTGAGTCTTTCTACTACTTTTCACCCGCAGTCGGATGGACAAGTATATAGGACTATTTAGATATTAGAGGATATGCTTCGCGCGTGTGTGATTGACTATGGTGGTAGTTGGTTAAGAATTTACCTCTTATAGAGTTTGATTATAATAATTGCTATCACTCTATAATTGAGATGGCTCCATTTAAAACCTTGCTGTTAGGGGATATGGATCTTCTATGAGAAGGTTTGAGTTTAGTGAGGTGGAGATGTTTGGCTCGGATTTGTTTCACCATGAAAGAAACTTCTCCTAATAAATATTAATAATCAACCCATTAGTTCTACTAATGAAGTTGTCACAGAGCTAAATAGCTCTCTAGGCACACTTGCATGAAATGTGGCCCTATACCAACATGATATATTTTATTGGAGCTCATGAACACTTAAGAAGATTTATGACAGTATATCAAGGTGTGAATTTTTCAAGAGAAAATGGTCTGTTACCCCCCCCCCCCCCCTCAACCTTTAATCAAAATCCCAACTACACACTCAACCTTTTAATGTGACCTATTACGCCCCTGAACTTATTTTTACCAAATTTATTATCCCCCAAGTTGTTGACGTGTCACTGGACGTGACTACACTCGCCCATAGGCGCGTCAGTTGACTTTTTTTTGCTTTAAAATCATTATTTTTTATTGCCACATCATTATTTTTAATAATTATTATTTTTTCTTAATAAATATTGGCTTCTTCTTCTATTCTTCTTCTTCAATGGCTTCTTCTTCTCCTTCTTCTTCTTTTTCATCTTCTTCTATTCTTCTTCTTCAATGCCTTTAATGGTGCAGCTTCAATGGTGAAATGCCGATGAACAGTGACGGCGCCGGAAAATTCAAAATTCCATCGACTTTTTTTTTGATGAATTTCACGTAATTCGATTCTACATTTTGATTCAACACGTTGATTCAACATTCGATTCAGCTTCACGTAATCAATGGCATTTGACTTTTTTGATTCAACATTCTCACATAATTTGAGTTCTTGGATGCCATTGAAGAAGAAGAAGAAGAAGAACAAAATGTCATTAATGAGTTCCCACTTGAACTAAGAACTTCGATTCAAAAAACTTGAAAAAAATTAAGAACTTGAATTCTTGAATGAGGAGATGAGGAAGATGATAAATTAATCTTGAATGCCATTGATTAGTTCTTGGATTCTATTGAAGAAGAAATGTCATTGAACCCGAATTAACTTGAACAAATTTAAGAACTTGAATTCTTGAATGAGGAGATGATGAAGATGATAATTTAATCTTGAATGCCATTGATGAGTTCTTGGATGCTATTGATGAAGAAATTTCATTGATGGGTTCTTGAATTCCATTGAAGAAGAAGAATAATAAGAAGTGAAGAACAAGAAGAAGAAGAATTGAAGAACAAGAACTAAAAACAAGAAATGAAGAAGAAGAATTGAAGAAGGAGAAAGAAAAATAATAATTGTCATTGATGGGTTCTTGGGTGCCATTGAAGAAGAAGAAGAATTGGAGAAGAACAAGAATTGAAGAAGAAGAAATAAAGAAGAAGAATTGAAGAAGAAGAAGAAGAAGAAGAAGAAGAAGAAGAAAGAAAAATAATAATTGGGAAATTATAATGTTAAATTATTATTTTTTTAGAGTAAAAAAATAAAATATGACGTGGCATGACATGGTAGCGCGTGCATCACACACCATATTTGCAATGACTGGTTGTCAGTTTTGGGGTTTAATAATTTCACTTTAAAATAGTCCAGGGAGATAATAATTCTACTTTAAAATAGTTCAGGGGGTAATAGGTCACCTTTAAAGGTTGAGTGTGTAGTTGGGATTTGATGTAAAGGTTGGGGGGTAATATACCATTTATTTATTGAGAAAAAACATGTTTTCACCCCTAAATGTGTCCGCTCAATTTACTTTATCACTTAAAGTAAACTTGATAGTGAATTAATTTCACCCCTCAAAACTAAATACCACTCTCACAACGGAGAGTGTGTTACACTCGCCCACACATCAGCGCCACGTCAATGCCATGCAAGAATTTTTTTTAAAAAATATATATAAAATATAAATATATATATATATATATTATATTTATATAAATATTTTAAAATATATATAAAATATTTTTAAATAAAAAGATAACCCCCCCTTATTTCTTTCTCTAGCCACCCCCATGCACCTCTAATCCTACAGACACCCCATGCACTCCCACCCTCAGCAAACACCTTTCTTTTTTCTCTTTCGCCACCCCCAGTCTATTCACCCTCTACAAACACCCTTTTTTTCTTGCTTTGGCCACCCTCCGTCGTCCACCCACAAACTTACAAACTCCGACCCTCCTTCCCCGTATAAAACAAACTCATCCTGCCCCCAACACTACACATACCTAAAAATATATATATATACAAAATTGGCAAAATATTGGTACCACCAGAGGGGTTGAAATTAATTAAAATTGAAGAAAAGTTATTTAGGTAAAATTCATATTTCGATAAAATGTTATTTCTCTTTCATAGTCCAGCAATAACAATTACCAAATCACTTTCATATTCCGGCAAAACTCACCGAAAAATGATTAAAACAAACCCACATATAAATATACACACAAAATTAACACTACTGCCACGATTAACACCACCACCATCATTAACAACACCTCTAATAACTTTTCTTCAATTTCAATTTTAATTTGATTTCAAATTTCAAATCCACAAAGATTTTTTAAAATTTTTCAAATAAAATTTTATTTTTTTCTTAAGTTGAGGGATTGAAGGGGGAGAAATTGGAGGTGGGGTGAAATATTTTGTAATTAAATAAGAAGTAATACGGGTTTGTAGGAGGGGGTGATGGCTGCTGGTGGTGAAATTGGTTTGAAGAAGAGGAAGATCAGACACTTGGATAGGAGAATTAGGGTGGGGGTGGGATGGGGTAGGGTTTAGAATAAGAAGGGAAATTGTTTTTTCTATTTTATATGTATGTATGTATGTATGTATATATATATATATATATAGGCTTTTTAAAAAAAAATGATTCACGCTTTTTTTTCTTTTTTAAAAAAAATGTCACGTCAGCATTGGGGGTGAACCTAATACACTTTAACGATGTTAAAGGGGTAAATATATGGATGTTTAGTTTAAGTGCTAAAGTAAGTTGAGCGGACAAGTTCAGGGAGAAAACATGTCTTTTCTATTATTTATTTTTTAAAAAAAATTGGCATATATTATCTAACTGAATGACACCAAATGGTAGATAAAATATGATATCTTAGTGTTGCGCAAGATTTGGCTTTTGGTAAGAATTTGAGAAGGTTGGAGATAGCTTAGAAGTTATTTGAAGGAATGTTGTTATGATCCATATCAAAATAATGAAGTTGAATTGGCTAAAAGTCCTGATAACATTCTAGAATATCAATTTAAAGAGCTCCTCATATATTGAAAGTTTGAATAATTTTAGGTAAAATATATTTAAGAATATGCGATCAGATTTTCAGTAGCATGCTACATTCTGTATCCCCTTATTGACTTTTTGTATTGATTTATTTTTTAAAAAAATGTCTAAAACAAATATTGAGAATCAAAAAATGATGTTGAATCCACACATTACCCGCAAAAAGAGTTTTGTAGTAATTTGCAATAAATTGGTATGTTCTCTTATTTATTATCAAGTGTTAACCTGTCATATAAGTATTTTTTTTATTTATTTTCATATGATTATGATAAAGAGAAGGGGGGATCTGTGTCGATTAAGGAAATGTTTGTTGCCACAAGAGCAAGAAAATCTTGTCATTCTTACAAGGATTCGAATGAAGACACAATTAGTAAAATTATGTAAAGTAATCTATTTTTAAGTTTACTTTTATAGGAATAAAGTATATTGTTGTTAGTTTTTATTTACTATAATTCAGTTTTTAGTATTCTTTAGTTTATTGAAATAGAGAAATGTAACACAACAGATTGTAGATGATCAACCTAGTGATGCCTTTTCAGTCGTCATGGGTCTTGAACATTCGGGACGTCTATGGTTTTATAGATAAGGGGTTACAAATACTTCTTTGAAAAGAAAAATTGACAATTCTAAACCAGCATTAAGTTCTACTAATGATGTGTGCAACAAATGCAAAAAAGAATGCAAAATATGGAGAGCTAAATGGAGGAATAAAAGAGAACTTTCCGACAAGAAATGATGACAGATTTTATTGCTTAACTTTAGGGTGCAGGATTAATTGATCCTAACATATTAAAAGCATTTTCCAATCCTTTACTAGGAGAATCTACTTCAACACCATCAATGATTGGGAGAAACAATCAAGGTTAGTATCACTACTACTTCTTTGTAATGACTATTTTTATTCTTTTTCTTCTTCTTATTCTCCTCTTCTCCTGTCTCTCTTGTAACTCTATTATATTTTCTTTCTCTTCTTGTCTATTGTTGCATAGCCAAGTGGTAATGGGCATAGCATTTTAATATATATTAGACTATGTTGGGTTATTGTAGCTGGAATATTTTAGAGCTGAAAGTATTCAGTTGATGTGTTCTGATAGGGTTGGTACTGGAAAGAAATGTATTGGATAATTGGATGTATTTAGTCGAAATTATAATTATAGAGAATGTATAAACTTTTTCATGAAGTGCTTATTGGTATGAGAGTTGTTTTCGATATCGTTGGTATTAGAGATTTGACATTAATTTATTACTTAATTGAAAGGGTTTCGTTGATACATTTGCATTCCTTTCTTGTCTTATACTTCTGTGACACTTTGTTTCTTATTCTTTAGTCATAAGTGAAAATGGAAATGATCAATATATACCTGATTTGTATGTAGGTTTCTATCAATACTTGTCCGAAAGATAGTTTATTTCTTTTGTGCCAGTAAATATAAAACTTATTCTAAATAAGAAATGTAACTGAACTAGCTATTTAAAAATATGATATTTTGATCTTGTTAATAATATGGATGGATAGAGGTAGATAGGGACAATTTAATGTCTTTGGTTCATTTATTTTTTTATGTAGTAGCCTTCTGTAGTATTTTATGATTATATTCTAGTTCACTTGCGTTAAGTCGCACATTCGTTTGCATGCTTGGCGTATAAAGTTGATGTAGCTATTTTTAACTTCGTTTTGTAGTACATTTTAATCATGGATCTACTTAATAATCTACTTGGTACAAATTTTATTTTCATCTTTTGAAAATAGGAATTATGTTCAAAATTCTAAATATGGTTAGACAACATAATTTCTTAGGGATGATATCGAACAACTAAATTCATATGGGATTTCATTAGAGATTTGCAGTCATGTCATCACATTCCCCGAACTACTATGGAAGTATCTCTCGGTTAACTTGGTATATATTGATATAAGTGTGCATGTACGGAGGCTAGAACTTGAGCATTATGGGATAAAAAGACTAATCCATATATAAGAATGCATGACATAGTATTTCTACGGTGGGTGAACACTATACAGAAAAAAATTATGGATAGGTATCTAGGCTCAAGCTTGAACATACTGTTGGTCGTCATTCTGAATTGTATTATTCCATTGACTATTAAATTTTAAATGTGTTGTAGACCATAGCTCCTACCACCTATTTGCAAAACTTCTTCCACTTTCTTCTCTTGATCCACTGAAATCCGTCTTATGTTTCTTTAATAGCAGAAATTCATCTGCTACATTCTACAAATTAAAAAGGTGCTTTCACTGTATATCTAGCGTATTTGCAACACACATCACACATTATTTACTTGAAGTGTGCATATATATATATTTATATATGACCTCTAAGGAGCATTTATCAATTTTTATCTATTAACATTGTAGGTGATGTGATCACACTGAAGATGGGAATGAAAGTGATGATGATAGAACTTGATCTTACCTAGGAGATTGATCAAATTGGGTTCTTATTGTTGAAAAAATTGTACATCTTCTATTTTAAACAATAACAAATAGTACATGCATGTTGAACTTTTTAATTTGAATGGTGAAGAAATATTTTGGTTCTTCTTGGGTTACAATTTTTTGTAATGATGAAGTAGCTACGTGAGATCATTTATGCTACATGTGTAATACTCGTGATCAATACATACATATATATATATATACATACATACATATATATATATATACATACATACATATATATATATTTATACATACATACATATATATATATATACATACATACATACATATATATACATGCATACATACATACATACATACATATATATACATACATACATACATATATATACATACATACATACATATATATACATACATACATACATACATATATATATATATATATATCCATATACAATCCTAATAAACTATAACAATAGCTTCAAAAAACTATTGTAGTTGATTTAAAAAAGTGTTGCATTACCTTAATAAAATCGTTGCCACTCACTGGCGTGTAATGGTTACAACCAGTGTATTAGAAAAACAGAATGTTGCATTAGAACTATAAAATCATTGATATAGACTGGGTAGTAGTGGTAAAAACCATGACATTAGAAATATATAAATGTTACAGCAGATTACAATCAAACATCCCAATAGAATATACAATGACGGATAAATATTTTTATATAAAACTCTACAGAGATGGTTTGCGACTGTCTCACTAGACTTCTAACCATTGCATATCACTAATAACTTAAAATGTCGTTATAAAGTACCTAATACCAAAAAAATTTACAGCCATTGCAACAAGCCTACCTTAAGAACTAATGTAATGCATGCAGTTGTAGCAAGCGGTGTAACCATCTCTATGGAAAGACAATGACGATTTTGATTTCTATTGTAACGGTAATAGAATCATTTCCATATCTCTAATTTATAGTAGTGATTATTCTATTCCTAAAAGAGATACTATAGGTTCTTCATTTCTATGAGGTGAAGCAACAACTGAAGTCTTGATACACTATTCTGGAGCAGCTGGTATTATAGGTATACTGACTTACTTGATACAAGAATACGAAAGTGGAGGGAAAAATAAGGTAAACTCTAGATTAAAGGTGGTTTTCCAAGCTATCCCTGTTATTATGTTGTGGCTAATGTGGAAAAGAAGGAATATTGTTGTTCATGGTGGGTTTTATTCACTCATAAAGATTTATGGGAAATTGATGAACCAAATAGGAAATTCCTAAAAGTCATATTAAAGATTATAAGTGAAAGAAGAAGTTGGACTGATATTGTAATATCTCTTGAAGGATGCAGGATTTCTTACACCACATGGATTATGAGATGGTTTCCTCCCCTTCTAGTTGGTTAAAGGCTAATACAAATGGTTCTTCAAGGAGAAATCCTGGATCCAGTTCAACAATATTTTGTATTAGAAATTTTGTAAGCAATTTTTTGGTAGCAAAAGAGTTACCAATTAAAAATTTTACAAGTCTGGCAACTGAAGTTAGGGCTATTAGAGAATGTTTATTGTATTGTGATCATATGCTGACTAACATCATTATAGAGTCAGATTCTATGATTCTATACAAATTCTAAATGGAGAGTAGGAGACTCCATTAAACGTGACAATGGAGGTCAAATTTATTAATAATCTAAGAAGGGCTATAAGTAAGAGTACAACACTCCATTCGGGAGGGAAATACTCTCGCTGACTTATTTACTAACCTAGTTTTTGATTTTGCAAGTAACTAAAAGTTAATCACTTTTAAGATGTTCCAAGAGAGGGAAGAAATATTATTAATTTAGATGAGATCAATACACCATATATAACAAGAACAGATCAAGATTGATATTCCTAAATTCAAAACGAGTGCAAACATAAATAAAGGCTTTAAGGATTCAAGACTAAACAAATAAGTTACAGAATGGTCTACAGTCTTCAAATGCATACTTGAATCTACAAAAATTTCATATGAATTTTGCATCTATATCTAGAGAAAATTTGGGGTGATCCTAAGATACAAAGCCAAGCTTCAGGTACTACTACTACAAGAGGGAGGAAACCTTATAGTACCTTGTTGTTTAACTCGAAAGTCTTGTACGAATTTAGAATTAGCTTTCAAATATTTCTTTTTTGTTTTCATAATCCCATGATTTGAGAGTGGTATCAACTTCTTATGAAGTTCAATCTATCGATATACGAAAAATGAATATATTATGTAAGAAATTGAGGGTTGTTACGGTCTAATGCACACGCAAGTACACGCAATCTTACAAGTAATATAGTGACTAAGATAGTCAGATATCGTACTCACAAGGACTATGTAACATTCAACCAACTTTAGTTTTGACAAGAATGTATTAAGTGTTTTAAATCAAGATGATTGTGAAGTTTCAAGTAAAAATATAATTAATAAAGAAATAACAAAATGCGACAATAGCAATGCAAGCAGGATTGTAAAAAATAATAGTGTGAATTCTAGGGTTGATACACTTTTAACAATCTTACAAATCTCAATTCTTATCGTAACTTAGTTGATTATCGGGTTATTTATTCGCAGGGTTTATAGTATGATCATGGTCTCTCGATCCTTTAATATTTTACCTAATTGAACATTAAAACAATATCGTTGAGCAGGGATACAATAATCTAATTAGATGCACTAAGTTATCTTCCTGCAAGTGAACCAAACAAGGATTCTAGGTATATCTCTATCCTAGACGCTAATTCAAATTCCATATTTTATAAAAGAATAAGAACTTGCGCCTTAACCTCTTTGTTCTAACCTATGTTTCTCCTCTTGGATTCATATAGGAATATAGGTTTATTTTAATGGTCTCCAATCATCAAAATAGTAAGGCACAAGAGATTAAGAATAACCCATACGATAATTCAATAATAAACTATGATAAAGAATATTAAAGTGCAATCATGTTTTCGGCCTCAACCCCAGAACAAGGGTGTTTAGCCATTCATGTTAGAATTCAACATCAATATTGAATAATTAATCATACCAAAAAGTAATCTTGGAATAATGAAGTTCAAAGAATCCTAAGAGAAGTATTGAAAGTGTTTCTTCCGTTACTGTACGTTTCCAAAGTAGTTTCAATTGTGTTTAAGTGTTCCTTTTATAATAGGATGATTTTTTCCTAGTGAGGAGCCACCTTTGCGTCGCAAGGGTCATTCCAGGTGAATAGGGATTGAGACTCATGGTCCAGTTCAAGGAAGTAGGGATCTCACCGAGTGGGCGAGTCTAGGGGAGTAGGGCTCGCTCTACGGGCCTATCACGAGTCCCTACTAGAATTCACCTCTTTTTCGAAAATTTACTCCTTCTCATCTCATCGCTTCTTTAATTGCTTCAAACTTCAAATGCATGCTTTTCGAGCTTAATCCACTTCCTCTAAAGTTTATACAATCAATATCAAAGCGTCAATGATCACTCACTTCCCATCATGCATCCAATTTCATCCAATTCTATCAAGAATCCACCCTTCATCACTAATTATGTGCATTAGCTAAATCGTGTAATTACACATAAAAAATAATAAGAATAACACATTTTAGCTCTAGAACAAGTCCTATTATGGGTAAATATTGGTACTTGGACTTATAAATACGCCCAAGATCACCACCCCACACTTAGAACCTTGTCCTTCCTCAACTAACTTCAAGCAACACTATATTCAATTAAGCTTAACATCACAACCTAGGTAAAATAATTGTGTTGGGCACTCATAAACTGAACAATGACTTTTTCTTCAAAACATCTCAATTCACTTCTATAAACATGGGTTTATTCTTTACAAAAACATCCCTACCTCAGAGGTAAACTTCCAATTTGCTGGAAAACTCAATCAAGCTACTCGATAAAGAATAATATAAGTCACCTAACTATCAACCACACTAACCCTCACAACAAAAAAATTTCGCACATTCATTCACAATTTTACAATACACAACAAAAATAAATCACTCACTCTCAAAAAGGGATTCATACATTATAGACAATGAGCCATAACCTCTCCCTTAGTGTAATACTCCACTAATAGTCGAATGTTGAGATCAAGGATTAACTAAGTTTTCCGAGGTTGTAATGTAGGATAAGGGATGGGTAGGAACAATTTTGTTAAATAGTGGCTAATCTCCCTAAGATATTTAGTACATCACTTAAACATTTAAATCATCAGATTGACAACCAAGTTCTTTCCTCACAACTTTCCCTTTTTATCTTGCTTTAGCCTTATCTTTTTAAACTTATTACACACTATGGTTAAAGTGTCATCTATTCACCACTTTTTATTCTTACAACATTTTTTTCTTGTTTTTCTTCTCTTTATTTCACTCTCAACCACCAAAGATATCAACTTCCTATCTCAATAACAATCTCTTAAGGGCTTCAGTTTCACCATAATACTTATTCAAATTTATACTCCTTAACACTAATAATTTCAACTAAAGTTCTTAAGAGTTTTTTGGATCAAATTATGGTTAAATATCAAAAGAATAATAATATAATTTTGAGGCTAACAAATAAATTATGATATATGCTCAACAGGGCTAACTAGGGATATGCACAAAGGTATGTAAACAAGGTCTAAAAATTCTTCTATCAATAAAAATGCCTACATTATTTCCTAAACCCAACATTCTTTATTTTTCTTCGTAAATACACCTAGAAAGTTCTATACATAACCATGCATGTAGAATAACTAAACACTTCTTTCACTCTCAGTGCATGTTAGATTCAAGTTAGCTTACTATTGGTTTTCGATCTCGCACTTGTCAAATTCAAATTTAAGCCAACAAACAAAAAATTACACCTATTTAGATTAAGTGTCTAAACTAACTCCTTTTTTACTTTATGACATGCTTCCATTTCAAAATAAGTAACCATATGGCCCAACACAAAGTATTTCTCCTTAAAGTTGTGATTCAGTTCTTATCAGTTCCCAATTTTCTACAACTAACTCCCCTTAAGATGATCGTCATCCAACCATCGTAGGGGAGTGCACCTAACTATGACCACTTATTCAGAATTGCCTTGAGGGAAAAAACAATAATTTTACTCTTATTTTAAATAAAAGTAACTATTAAGAAACACAACTAGTAAGCAAACTACTACTAAGTAAATCTCATCAATACTAACTATTACAAGTCATATAGTTTGAATAGTTAGAATGAATGAATCCAACACACAAAAATAAAAACATCCAAAAGAATAAAAATATCCAACAAAATAAAACAATAAGAGTACAAGGAATGAAATGCCACCACCCCACACTTAAAATTAAGAACTATCCCAGTCCTTGAAAAGTAAACTAAGTATGAGGTGGGGATCAACTCCCTGGTCATATCTCTTCCATTTCATCATCAGATTTTGGACCATAGGCCTCAACTCCCAAGTCTAGTTCATCAGTATCATCCTTCTCATCTGACTCCAAATCTGAATCACGCAGCTGATAGTCTTCATTAGCGGGAACATCATCATCTACCGACTCTATAAAGTCTCTCCCAATCCGCAACATGGTCCTAATATGAAATCCAAGAGGATAATCAAACTCAAAAGCTTAAATCTCTTATTGTGTGGCTCTATGTCCCCCTATCCTCAATAACAATAGATGCAACACATATATCCGGGATGTGATCTCGTCATTCCAAGCCTGACACTCGGTATAGTTAATGTTGGACCATGAGTCCCAATAACCCCCTTAGTATGGGATATATCTATCGAACGAGTGTCCACTAGCTATATATAATCGAGTTTCTCCCCCCCTATGCCAAGATCCCTCGGGAACCACATCAGTAAACTACTAAAAGAAAACCTCCGCATCGTATAGAACCTCGCTTTCTTCATAGAAAAAAAGATGACAAAACCTACATTCACATCAATATAATCACACATTAAAGCATGTATAAGACATATTCTATCATGTGTCACTTCATTCATGTGTGCCCATGAATGAGACAAGTGTAGATAATCTTTTCCCACCTATGGGCCTCCCTATTCATATGACTTAACAGGAATGTAAGGTGAATGCCATTGTCTTTATGATGTATCCTCATGGAAGTAGAGTGTTTTCTGCATAATAGATGGTTGATCTCTACATAAGGCGGTTCGAAGTTCACCTACTTCAAAGGATCATCATCTACCTTAGGTTTAACTAGAAGGACATTCAAAGAATGAGTAGTGAAAGTTACCATATGGCCTCGTATCTTCACTTATGATTCCCTCTCTCATGGGTCCCAATTTGTGTAAAACTCCCTAACAAGGCTTAAGTTTCACTCATGGGGATGCTCAAATAAGAAGTTCATGTGTATCTCCTCTATGCGATACACCATGCTGGGGAACTCTCTCAAAAAGTTGGCTCGATTAAAGAATTGGTATGAAGAATACTTAGACTTGTTGCTCTTTGCACACCATTTCTTTCCATCCTGTACAACTCATCTAGTGTCGTACCTTCTAGCTAGACCATGTGGGATACCCGGAGGTCAGGGCACATGACCAGTATGCCTATTCCTTTGGCGTGCCAGCTCAAAAAGTTTAGCTAAGGTCTTACCCTTTTGATGACGATGAAACATATCACTTGTTAATCACAACATTCAGCAAACACATCAAACTATGCACCTATTTTGAACTAGAAAAAAATAAGTGTGAGAAAGTATTGAAGTCACGCCACACATAGTTTCTAGAATAGGTGAGTAAGTATGATAACTAGGGTACTCAAACTTCCCCTATTCAATATACGTGCATAAGCACAACTCCTCATGTATTAAGCAATCATTGATTCAAACAGTCATTCTTATACCATTGATAGTTCAAACTACTTTATCAAAATAACTTTATGTGCACACATTTCATTATTTCAAAAACACCACACCATATGTACTCATATATATTAAAAATTTAACATTTTTAGACAAGTGCAAGGTCAATGTCAAGCATAAACTCAAGGGCAATGGAACACATATCACAATTTTTTCGCAATCACTAAGTGTGTGGAGATTTAAAAACCACCCCACACTTAGTTGCTCTCATGGTAGTATAACTTATAATCCCAAGGTACTTAGACTTTCCTTGTCAACAACGTACACCCCACATGTTATGTTAAGTGCCACCACTCAACCCATACCTTCACTATACATTTTTCAATCATGCAAGCTACCCACAAGTGCTATATTCCATTAACAACTCATGGAATCAATATATATCCATAACAATGGAATAAGAAAAACACTTGTAGCAACATAAAAATTTTATAGCACAAACATCCTTTATGAACTCACAATATCTTACTTTGTAACAAGAAAAGAAATTATATACTTTAATTATTCCTAAAGTTAATTCACTTCTTGCACTAAAATAAAGCAGAGGAATAAGAATATGAGAATTTACCTTAGTTTCCTAAAAGAAGATGAGTTAAAAGCTTCTTGTTGTTTGATTGAAAATACCACAAAATAGAAGAGCGAATTTATCTTAGGGAATAAGGGTGGCGCATCTAAGGTTCTGATGGGAGAAGGGAAGTAGGATAATAATGGAGTATTTAAGGGGAAGGAAGAGTGACGGGACCAGGTTTTGGTTATGTACACGGTTTCGCTGTGTACCTCGGGATGTGGGGTATAATGCACCTTAGTGGGCCTCGCAATGCACCATGTATTACATAGGAGTGGGCCTCATGACGCACCATGTATTTCATGGTAGTGGTCCTCGCAATGCTGGCCCATTATATGTAGCTACTGGAATTTGAAGTTTTTAGCCAAGAATGTTAGCATTTTGAAGGGGGTATTACGTTCCCCTTTTTCTTTTTCACCCTGGACCTCTCTATAGTGTATATTTTACTTAGCCTAAATGTTTTCATTTAAAATGTCCCACTTACTTCTCATTCTCCCTCATGCTACTAAGTTTCACATTCATGCATACTCATCAAAAAACAAAATAATGTAAGAAAAAGTGAGTTACCTCCCTCTCAGTGCCTTAGTTTTGATCATGGCACGACACATCTTTGTGTATTATTGCTTTTTTTCTATATATATTTTTTTCTTTTTCTTTTAACAACAAATAAATAAAATAAACCATTACATTATATTTGTGGGTTGCCTCCCATGCAACACCTTAATTAAAGTTGTTCCATGACCTAACTCAACTTCATTCATCTGCAAAGGTGATGGATGTATTATGCTGATCCCCTTGATCTGCCTAATAATGCTTCGCTCTCTGTACATTCACCAAGAATTTTTCACTCTTATCCTTGGTCCAGTGTTAAATAGATCCATGTGGAGTTATTCTCACAAATTCAAATAGCCCAGACCACATGGACCTCATCTTACCTAAAAATAACTTCAACCTAGCATTGAATAATAGCACAAGTTGTCATAGCTCAAAAGTTTGAGTAACGATATGCTTATCATGCCATATTTTGGTCCTTTCTTTATATAAGCTCATTAACTCTAGTATCAATCAATGCCAAGTCCATAATTTGCTCCATTTTAAGTACCTCAACATCACCATAGAGATCATACCCCATCAAAGATCACTCAAGTTGATCATTAGCAGAAAATTCTACGTATTTAGCAGGAAACTTTATTACCTAATACACATCAAAAACCTCAACCTTGACAAGAGATCTCATGGTCATCTATTCTGCAGCTACATTAATAAGAGATTACCTAGTTTCTAATAATGGACATCACAAAATAAATAGAATGGTTGGATCTGCATAAAAGTTAAGACTAACAAAATCCACTAGGAAAATAAGCGATCCCACTTGAACCAAGACATCTTCAATGATCCCGTCAGGCCTAACAAGGGACATATCAGCCAACTGCAAGATAAAAGTTGTAGGTTTGGGACTTCCAAGACCTATCTTTCTGTACGAAGATGTGGGCATTATATTGATTTTTGCCCCTAAATCACATAAACCCCTTGCACTAATGGTTTGTCTGATGGTAATCTGCAACATGAAGCATCCTAGATCATTTAGCTTTGGGGTCAATTTTTTCTGAATCATGGATGTGCACTCCTCAGTAAGTGCTATTGTAGCACACTCTATCAAATGATTTTTGTTTACCACTATGTATTTCACATACTTTACACACTTCAAAACACTCAGCAAAATATCAAAAAAATGGAAATTAACATGAACCTGCTTTAAAAGCTCAAAAAAATTCTTATAACTAGTCTCTTATTTGTGATTTCGAAGCCTTGATGTGAAAGGTAGAGGTATACTCTTCTTCTCTACCTTGGTTTCATTACTTGCAGCATTTTCTTCAACTACTTCTCCTCATTCTTCTTAGTATAACCATCAGTATCCTTGAAATTTACTTTTTTAGGTTCACTCTTTTAGATGCAAACCACTCCTAGCAGTGACTTTATTTACCTATTTTAGATTTGTCTAAGTAGCACTTGGTGGACCTCCCTGAGGTCTAGTGATTTTCGTTGTTGCAATCTAACTAATTTGCATCTTTAATTCTTTGTAATCAACTATTGACTTTTCATATCTGCCAGCTGAGCTTGAGCAGCTATAACTTATTTCAACAACTCTTCCATATTACTCGTTTGAGTCATGGCCTGATTGCTCTGAACTTGCAGTTGTTGATTCTATTATAATGGTAGTTCTGCTTGCCGATGGCCCTTCGCTTACTTATTTGGAGTAAACAATGTCGTTTTCCCCATTATACTAATTTTTGTTTTGTGCCTAAGTTCTACCCCATGAGAAATTGGGATGATTCCTCCAATTTTGATTGTAAGTGTTACCATAGTTCTGTTTCCCTTGACAATTAGCATTCCCTACATAATTGACAGAAAATGGATTAACTGCACAAGCATCTGCTATATACTCACTTCTTCAACAAATATCACACCATGCATTCAACTGTTGAATTACATAGTTGTGGTTGTTGGTTGTGTAAGCCCCAACTTCATACTGCTAAATTGATTAGTTTTCTAATTTTGTAGTGTAGCAAGCTGAGATGATAAAGAAGTAAAATGACCTACCTCCAACACACCTGCAACCTTCTTAGGATCACTTCTTGAGTCGGCATGCCACTTAGGATTTCCTTTTGAAATCAAATTCAGCAGTGTATATAATTCATCATAAATCTTCTCAAGAGCTTTCCCACCTGCTGCTGAATCCAAGAAAATATTAGAGTTGGGATCAAGACCCTCTATGAAATTATGAACCTATACATCATTAGACTGGGGGTGGTGAAGTAAATTTCTAAGAATACCCTTAAATCTTTCGCAAGCATGGTAAAGATTTTTTTCTTCTTTCTGCCTGAAACTCATAATCTTGCTTCTTAAGCGTACTCTCTGGAAAGAATATCATAAGGAATTTCTAATCTAGATCATCCCAGGATGTGATGGAGTTTGGTGGTTCAGCATATAACCACCTCTTTGTTTCCCCAATTAAAGAAAAGAGGAATAACGTCAGTATGACATAATCAGTAGATACCCAAGTTGGAATATATGTATCACTGATTTCCAAGAAATTTTGTATGTATTGTTGTGAATCTTCATGTGAGAACCCTGCAAAATGTCCACTCAAACTCAATATTTGTACCATATTTAGCTTTAATTCAAATCGGTCATCTTCCTCTAGCTTGCGGATGCCACTAGTAGCATAGTTCATAGATAGGATTTCCACTACATGAACAAGCCTCGATTCCACTCGAGAAGGATCATATGGGATTATCGGAGCTGGACCAGGTGCAATATTTGGATCAATTGGATCAATGAGATTAGGATCTCTTAATTCCACCATTTGAACTTGCTGAATTGGATATTGAGCTCTTCGCTTCTGATGAAATGCCTGTTCTGCTTCCGAATAAGGCTCTACCAACTCTAGATCTCTTGATAGTCTGATACCTCGCTAGTCCTGCAAATATCAGCCACTAAGATAATGTCATTAACACTTAAACTAATTATCAAAAACCAAATATTTAGAAAATTACTAATTATACTAGTCCCTGACAACGGCGCCAAAAACTTATTTCAGTCTAACGCACACGCAAGTGAACTCGATCGTACAAGTAATATAGTAACTAAGATAGTCGGATATCATATCCACGAGGACTATGTAACTTGCAATTCAATACACTTCAATTTTTTACAAGAAAGAATTAAGTGTTTTAAAGTATCAAGATGACTGTAAAGTTTCAAATTAAAATATAATTAATAAAGAAATAACAAAATGTGGCAAAAGCAATATAAGTAGGGTTGTAAACAATAATAGTGAGAATTCCAGGATTGAGACACTTTTAACAATCTTATAAATCTTTATTCTTATTGTAGCTTAGTTTATTATCGGCTTATTGATTCGCAGGGTTTAGAGTGTGATCATAGTCTCTCAATCATCTAATTTTCTACCTAACTTGATATTACAACTACATCATTGAGCGCAGATGCAATAATCTAATTAGATGCACTAAGCTATATTTCTGCAAGTGAACAAAACAAGGCTTCTAGGTTTATGTTTATCCTAGATGCTAATTCAAATTCCTTATTTTATAAAATAATAAGAACCTTGCTCCTTAACCTCCTTAACATCTTCATTACAACCTATGATTCTCCTCTCAAATTCACATACGAATATAGGTTTATTTTAATGGTGTCCAATCATCAAACTAGTAAAAACTCATGTTTGAATTCAAAATTAAAAATGATTAATTAAATATGCCATAAATTAAACTTTTCATAATTAAGTTCAAAGAACCATTAGAGAAGTATTAAAATTGTTTCTGTTGCTACTATACTTTTCCAAAGTTGTCTCAATTATGTTTAAGTATTCCTTTTATAATAGAATGATTTTGCCTAGTGGAGAGCCACCTTCGCGTCGTGAGGGATAGTCCAGGGGAGTAGGGATCATGCTGCGTGGGCCAGTCCAGGTGAGTAGAGCTCGCGCCGCAGGCCTATCATGAGTCCCCACTTAAATTCACCTCTTTTCCAAAAATTTACTCCTCCCCAGCTCATCGCTTATTTAATTGGTTCCGACTTCAAACACATGATTTTCAAGCTTAATCCACTTCTTCTCAAATACATACAATCAATACCAAAGCGTTAATCATCACTCATTTACCGTCATGCATCCAATTTTGTCCAATTTCATAAAGAATCCACCCTTCATCACTAATCATGAAATTACACATCAGATATAATTAGAGTAACATATTTTATCTCTAGAACAAGTCCTATTATGGGTGAATATTTGTTCTTTGAAATATAAATACACCCAAGATCAAGGGGTTAAAGGAGCTTAACTCGTAGATGAACAGGAAGGGAACCTGTATTTTATTTACAGTGGATTCTACAAATAAAGTATTGTTGATAAAATGGTGGTTAACTCAGTAGTTAGTTACCAGATCTACATGAGGACCATGAAGATCCTCCTTTTTTATCCTCTATTCAAAGGATTTAGATCAATGAAAATGGTGGCTTAGATTGAGGAAGACGAAGAAGGTTCTTCGAGAATCTTTACTAGCTCAAATATTTTGTCTCTCTTGGTCTTTTTATTCATTTAAACATTAGTAATTTCCTATATTCATTTTTTCTTATTGTTTTATTTAATTTTACATTGGGTCGGTCAGTTTAGGCCTAGTTATGTACATAATTTCATCTTAATAAATGGGCCTTTGAGACACTTTTATTAAAAATATACTTTTAGTAGTAATTTTTTATCTTCATTACGTTAAGTTTAAATTATACAATTCTTAATTCTACTTCAATATTTTTTATAGTGTCACAACCTAGTATCTTATATCAAGATGGCACCTACTATAATCTACCAGTAAGTAAACCAACCCTTAACCGGAATAATGAGTAATGGGCTATTAAGAGAAAAAGATATCCAAAACTAAATAAAATGAGAAAGAGAACTAGAGGAAAGAAGATATCCCTTAAAACCTAGGGTCAGTCGATATAGGAGCCACTAGCATAACAGGTGTACTAGGTAAACATAATATATGCATACCCATATTTGAAGTACAAAATATAGATCAGTCTAGCTAAAGGTAGAGAGAGAATGAACAACTCCAGATGTTAAGATCATCTCTATCCATGACTGCATTGCATGACGCACAAGTTAGCGACGAGAATTAGTACTATCATCTGTAGGGGTGCAGAAGTGTAGTATACGAACCAAACATGAGGTACTTAGTAGGTGTAGGTTGACTGAGATCCAAAGATAAATGCAAGTATAAATACACGTAAGGAAATGATATATATTACATGCAACTACATAGAACTTAAATAAAATAAGGATAATAGATATGTAGTGATAAGCTACCAAATTCTATAAGTAACTAGGGACGAAACTTCTATATAACATGAATAGTTAGAGATGAAGGTAATATACAATGGTAGTAAAAAGGAAGGAAAGTAATATACAATAGGATTAACTAGAGAAACAAAGGGGTATAAGACATGACTAAATAGGTATCCAAATACAAAGATACTAGCCTGAGGCAGCTAGCCTAATGTCCTAAAGATCTCGAGGATCATAAACAAGAAGGAAGCTAACTTTAGTATAATTAGAACATACAACCCAAAATAAGAATAATCATAAGGTAGTTTAATAACAACTCTTATAATATAAAAGGGGAAAGAAACTCAAAAGTGAAACTACAGCCTTGTGTACGAATCCTTAACCATTTTGCAACAAACTATTCAATAGTACCTAAATAGTTATACAACTGGATAAGCCTGTATAAGTAATAACCTAACTGGACCCCATAAGCCTATAAGTTATAAGAAATTACTAAATAAATAACAAAAATAACTTATATCTATTTATCCCCTCATAAGACTAGTAACTACAAGCAATAAAAAATGATATTGGTGATAGGCAAGGCATATGAATGAATGAAAGAAATGTAAATAAAAAACCACCATAACAAGTGAGTACTACATCGGACAAAGTATATTCACCACTTTCGACTTGATAGGCAGCAGGGAAGGAAATATAGGATATCCTATACTTTGTCATATGGTTCCCAAATAGAGGGACCCATAGAGGACTCGAGATATCTGTATATATTACTTTATCTCAAACCAAAACATCCAATAATCACCCATCATCAATCCACTTTATGCCATTACTAGAGATAAGTAAAAGTGTAATAAATGCTCAGAATCAAACCAAGACTAAAAAAGAAGTAATCCATAAAATTCATTTCTTGAGATTAAACTGGAATTAAAAATGATATAATAGTGTAAAAGGGTCAGAATCTTCCTCGAAAGAAATATGTCAATAGTGATAAATTTGTATATCAAAAATGGACCAAAATTTGCCTAGGTTTGAGTTTTCAAAGGCATGCATGTTTTTTTAAAAGAATGTTATCCTATGATTATGGTGTTACGAGTTCCACTTTTAAACCAGTTTAGCACTGAAAATTGAATAAATACCCTCTCAAAACTATTAGAAAAACAATACTTTTCTTTGAATAATACCACCAAATATGCATAAAATATATACATGTCATCACCAGTATTCAATTAATGAAAATATGATTAGCTAAGTGTCTATAAACTAAACCACAACTCTCTTAGATCACAGAGAATTAACCTGGTATCCAACTAGTATCTTAGACAAGGCCTCGAGTGAACTAATATACCAAACAAGGTAATCATATATATATGTGTGTGTGCATGTGTGATGTGCTATGGATTCATACCACCTTCGATGCCAAAAGTGATAAAATATTCAAGATGCTTAGATTGTTTTGTTAGATATGATGGGTTTTGTATTATGTTTTATAGGAAATCAAGATTTGGGACTATCCATGAAGAAAGAAGTGAATGTTAATGTTTGGAAAATAGAAATAGGTAAAATTCAGGAGGGGTGAATTGAAATTTTTCTATGAGTCGACTACTGACTCCTCACAGCCGACTCATCAGTAGATCAGTGCACTTTACAAAGAGATTAAATTTACAACAGTTAAGAATGCAAATTAAAAAACATAAGGTAATAACACATAAATTTATCCTGGTTTGGAATACCAATGTGGTGCCTACTTCCAATCCCCTTGGGTTTCTAAGTTTTCTTAGATCATTGAATGTTAGGCTTGAGTAAAATGATAGGAAAGAAGTTATAAAGACATATTTTGCTTTTCAAATCTCGTGACATAACTTCAGTTGCTGTTACAAAGTTGACTCGGTCCTACACTTTATATAACAATTGTAAACTAAAAGTTATCAAGCCTTATAAGACTAGGAATGAGACACTTTTAATTTTCTCCTTGAAGTTGTGTGAGAAAGTGTCTGTTTTCGGTCTTCATCTCTTATAGTCTTCTGCTGCCACTCAACATAAGGAAACATAAGATATTTCTTTCCAATCAAGGATGCAAATTGATTCCTTGATTGAGGAATGTAGATGTATGATATGTCCATATCAGATATGTCCATTTATGTCTTTAGATCATATCCATATTAGATATGTCTATGATATATTTTTATTTTAGGTTTTGTAGAGATGGATACTTTTCCAAATATGCTCGTGATATTTTTCTTCTTGATTGACTTATTCTGTCGTGATTCTGAGATTGTGATCTTTCTTCCATTTCCGTGGTATTTGATTGGTCTGTTTGTCATACTATTTGAATACAGTGACCCTCTATATCTTTGGCAATATACTTTTCTATCTTCTAATATCTTGATTCTATTTTCCATAACATTTAGGGTAGAGATTCTCCTTCCATTTGTTCTTATCGTGATTGATGGTACTTGGATGCCATGGATGTCCTTCCGATCCTAATGTCCTTCTATTCCTAGTGCCATCTTCCTTTGTACTTATAATATTAGCAGTATTTAGTGTCCTAAAAAGATACGCTTTTTAGTTTGTCATTATTAAAACGTAGATTTAGGAGGCTAACAATCTTTCCCTTTTTGATAATGAAAACAAAAGTAAACATCAGTTAACTTCCCTGTCTGTCAGCTTTCTCCCCCTGCCTTGTATAAGTATTAGCCGACATGTAAACTTTCTCTGCTCTCCCTAACTGGTAGGCTACTCTGATGTTCCTTCCTTCTCCCCCATTGACATAATAAAAAAAACAATACGCAGGCAACATGTAGAAAAAGAAATTCACCAGAGAAATAAAGTAATGACAAAAGAGGTGTACTTAAACGAATGTATGATTTTTATGAAGTAAAAATTACGGTAAATTCCAAATAAGGATTAAATATCATTAATGCTAAGAATACCAAGGATTTTCTGAAGAAAGCAAAATCTTTATTCTAGAAGAGATTTTGTAAAAATATCTTCAAGTTGATTTTCGGAGTCAACAAATTTTAGAGAAAAATCACCATTCTCTACATAGTGTCGAATAAAATGATGGTTTATATTAATATATTTAGTCGTAGAGTGATAAACAGTATACTTAGATAAGCTAATAGCACTAGTATTATCATACATAATAGGAACAAATTTAAAAGATAAGTCAAAGTCAAGAAACTGATGCATAATCCATAAGATTTGAGTACTATAGCTTCCGACAGCTATGTATCCAGCTTCAGTTGTTGAAAGAGCAACTGAGGTTTGTTTCCTTCTATGCCATTAGATAAGGGCATCACCCAGAATTTGACATGTTCCACTAGTGCTCTTCCTATCACCTTTGTCTCTTGCAAAATCAACATCTGAGTAACTAATTAAATCAAAATGTGAGGAGCAAGTATACAATAGACCAAATTCATGATTTCCTATTAAATAGAAGATGACTCATTTTACAATGGTGAGATGATACTCCATGGGGTCATCTGGAATCTAGCAAATTTACATACACAAAACATAATATTTGATCGACTTCCAGTCAAGTAGAGTATAGATCCAATCATCCCCCGATTCATCTTTTCATCAATGTCTTTTCCAGAAAAGTCTGAATCAATGCTTGTGGAAGGGCTCAAGGGTGTTCCATAGGCCTTTTCTTTTTCCATGCCGAACCTTTTGATGAGTTCTTTTATGTATTTTGATTGACTGATGAAGGTGCCTTTGGGAGTTTGTTTTATTTATAATTTGAGAAAGAATGTGAAATCTCCCATAAGACTCATTTCGAATTCTTCTTTCATCAAATTAGCCAAATTCTCACACGTAAAAAGTGCTTTCTTAATTGGATTTTTTAATTCTTACACGTAGAGATGTTCGACATTGTTGGGGGTGTAGTCGACTTCTCTTGCAAATGTTCTGAGGTTGTGCTATGATTTTCTCTAGTTTGTATGTTACTCACCTATTCTTCATCAACACTTAAACTCGTAGGGAGGTAGTTAGATTCATAAAAAACAATGTACATAGATTCCTTAACACATAGAGTTCATTTATTAAAAGCCCTATAAGTACGACTAGTGGGAGAATACCCAAGAAAAATGCCTTCATCACTTTGTGGATTGAATTTTCCTAAGGTATTCTTACCATTATTTTGAATAAAATATTTACAACCAAAGGGATAGAATTAGACAAAGTTGGTATTCTTTCCTTTCCAAAGTTCATAAGGTGTTTTCTTTAAAATAGGTCTGATCAGGCACCTATTGATAATGTGATATGTTGTGTTAACTGCTTCTGCCCAAAAGTGATCTGGGAGATTATGTTCTAACAGCATTGTCCTGGCAGTTTTCTGGAGGGACAGATTCTTTCGCTCTACTACATGATTTTGTTGAGGAGACTATGGTGAATAGAAGTTCTGAGAGTATCTATTTTAAGCACAATACTCATCAAATGCCTTATTTTCTAATTCTCATCCGTGATTACTATGGACGTAAGTGATGAGGTGTCCAGCTTCTCTCTGTACTATTCTACAAAAAATGTCAAAGTTTGTGAAAGCCTAATTTTTATGTGCAAGAAACATAACCCAAGTAAATCGTGAGTAATCATCAACTATAAAGAAAACATATCCTTTTCCACCAATGCTTGTGATTTTTGTGGGGCCAAAGAGTTCCATGTGGATCGTTTGAAGAGGCTTGGTAGTAGATATAATGTATTTTACTTTGAAAGATATTCGGGTCTTTCTACCCAATTGCAGGCATCATAGATGTGATCTTTTTCAAAGTTGAGTTTTGGCACACCTTTCACCTATTAAGGTCTAAACAATTTCTCAATGATATGCATACTAGCATGCTCGAGCTTCATATACCACAACCAAGTATCATTTGTTTGAACAGTGAAGCAGGTTAAGGTAGTAAAATCAGGATTATTTAAGACATAAATGTTATCAACGCGTTCCCCATCTAATAGTAAGAATGTAATAAGTGCTCAAAATTGAACCAAGAATAATTAGTTAATAATCCATAAAATCCATTGCTCGAGATCAGCATAAGATTAAAAGTGATAGAATAGTGTAGAAAAAGTTGGAATTTTCCTTGACAAAAATAAGTAAATAATGATAAATGAGTCGACTGTGAATAGAACAGAATCTACCTTAGTTTGAGTTTTCAAATTGATGTATGTTAGTTTTAAATATTGTCATCCAATAGTTAGGGTGGTAAGAGTTCTGCCCTTTAAAAAACATGTTTAAAAGTGAATAGTAGGAATAAATTACTTTTTCAAAGTAGTAGTGAAACATTATTTTCTTTTGGATCATACCACCAAATATGCGTATAAATATATGTACGCTATTACCAGTGCCAAACACTATAAACGTAAGTTTTGTAAACAATTATATACTAAGGCACAACTCTTTTAGAGCATAGAGAACTGACCTGGTATCCAAGGTAACAAGACTAGAGAAGGAGCTAAGGTTGCTTAGGCCTAATGGATTCCTATTCGTATAACCAATTGCTCTACATAAGAAGAAAGTCTTTGAACATTCGATCATTACCCTTCCGATCGAAGGGAGTCACTCTTATAGTAGAAGGTTTACTATCCCCAGCGTGCTATCCCATGTTTGAAGCCTACAATAAATTTATATTTTATCTCTTAAACAAGGACTTACGCTCACAATTATACCAATCAAATTAAATATATATATGTACATATAAATCCAAGAAATGAATGTAATAAGAGAAAGCATAAACTAAGAACCATGCGAGCAACACCGACTATATCAAAGGATACAACCCCAAATCTCCACTAAGTATTACTAATGTTAACATAAGATTATAGTCGATAAACAAGATTCCTTACTCTAATCTGAAATGTTGATGGAAAAACATAAATATAAAACCCAAGAGTCAATATCAAGTGGACCATACAGTACTAAAGATATCTAAGGTCCACGTGCTATAAAAGGGGTTCTATTCTATAGTAATTACTTTATGTGATTTCTATGTTAGATAAAGCACCATAAGGAACCCATTCTAAAGAAAGCGACTACACAAACAAAGCTAAGCTTCTAATTCTAATTCCAAGGATATATGTTATGCCAAAAATACCTAAACTAGGAATTCTAAAACATCATTCTAGTCTAAGGCTCCTCAAAAAATGTAAGAATGATGGAACAAAGAAATAACCTTAAAGTCGTCATACAGACCCCTATCTAGCATGAAATCTATACAATACATTATCTTGTAGATCAAAGTAAACAACAGTCTACCTAAATGCCAAACAACAACCACAACCATCCACGAGCTACTTGATCCCTCAACTCATTCTTTGGATATTGCACTACTATGAAAAATGTAATATATACATCAGTACAAATGAAACAAGACCGATATTACAATATAAAACACTAAGCAGAAAATTATGTCAGAATCGATCCATGGAACGTATATACAAATTTCAGTAATTAAATTTTTCATTAGGTCCTTTGAAGGACAAAGAATCCATGTTCAAAAATTAAGATCAAATGGTGTCCCTATTTAGGCTCAAATCTGACCTAACGATTCAAGAAAACTAAACTCCATAATCAATAATTAAGGAAATTTGGGGGCAAAAAAAGCATAGGAATAAAAGGGAAAAGGAACAATGGACGACAAATTTCAAAGATTTTAGTTCAGTAATGGAGGAAAAATGAGTTCAAAATAGCGAAAGAGGCGAAGTCCATAAATATAAATTTGTAAGTGACTACTAAATGGGTCACTAAGTTGCTAAAGTGGCATGTTCGGTAGGGGAAAAATTCCACTAAAGCAAAACATTGATTAAGAAACATACGTTAAAGTGAAAAAGTACTACTATAGAAGCCCCTCGAGCACCAAATGCACCAACAATTTTTCCATGTTGAAAATCCTCTAAATGGGTCCTTGGGATTAGTTTGAAACTCCACGAACATAAATGAACTATTCTACCATACAAAATATGGTGTTTCACACTTAGTAGAACCATCAAAATTTCTAATAGAGATCATTTCAACAAAATATGGTCCCCGCAACCACTGTTCCAATTCACCAAATTCCTTTTAATAGACAAAAATGAGTCTGAAAGCCTCAAAACTCGTAGCAAAGATCTCCTAGCCTAAAATCTGCTTTCTAAAGCTAAGGGGCTGTTAGAATATTCATCTGAGGTCATTTAATTGAAATATTGGTCGAATACCAATTTCTCAACTTCAAAATATCCAAAATAGGTAATGGGTTTTAAAACCCAATCGAACTTCTCCACAAATCGAAACATTGGTTCCAATAGGTCATAAAAGTCTTCGAGGTAGCCATAGAAAAATTCGAAAGATAAAAAATACATGAAAAGGAAGAAAATGAGCTGGAGGATGATAACATGTATTTTAGTTATATTGCATGTTTGATTTTGATTTTTTGATACACTCAATAATTGGAAAAAATGTTATTTTCTTATTCAAGATTTGAACATCCTTCTTGAAATTTCTGACTATATCATTAGTTCTACATATGAATATATCTAACTTGTTTGGGTATTAGCGTAAGTATGTTTTAACTTATGACAATAATTCCACTTGTGAATATAGTTTTACTATGTTTATATATTAGTGTCAGTATGTCTTAACTATGTTTTAATTAGTGCTTACTTCTTTTAAAGAAAGAAAAACTAACCCTCAATCTCATTAAGAAAATGAGTCTTAAATCAAATTATGGTGATAAAAGTACCTACTTACCTACTCGGGGGTTTGGGCCACAAGTGACAAAAGAGTTTTAAAATGAGGTATAGGTGACACAAGTCTTAATTATTAGGTAGAGGTGATAATTACTTTATTATGGATTAAGAAAGTTGAGGAAGTTTGAAAATAACCCACAAGTTTTAAAATTTATACTTTGATCCAAATGTTAGCCTATATAACAAAAAATGAAGGGAAAAAGGTACCTTTCTCTCTCTTCTCACCCATTGTTATTTTCTCTCTTAGAGATTTTTGTTGTTCATTGTTGTTGCTGCTTCATTCATCATCTTCTGCTTTATTATCATCATCTTCTACTTCATTATCATCTTCATCTTGTTCTTGTTGACCATTTGTTGTCGTTGTTGTTACTGTTACTGTTGCTATTTGACCAATTTCTTAGGTTAAATTTTGTTTCTAACATCACTTTCCACTTTGGCATTACTTCATAGGAGACGTTGGTAAGTCAAATTATGATTTTTAGTAGAATTTATCATCTGGGTAACTGTTATTGTGTTGTTGTTTTCCAATAATGGATAGAACCCAATCATGAATCCAACATAAAATCCATCTTTTTAAACAGATAAATCATTTTTTGCGATAGATGAGACATCTGTTTCACCGGAAGACTGATATATTAGATTCATATTTAAACAGATGGGTCATCTATTGTAACATTTGATATATATATTGCAACAGATTAGTTACCTGTTGCAACAGAACCTGAACATGATTCCAACATAGGTTATAACAGATTAATAACCTGTTGCAACAGGTAAGTCATCTGTCACAACAGGTTAATTATCTGTTGCAACTGTCACTCATCTGTTGGAAGCAGCTTCAAAGGTGATTTAGTTATCACATTAATTCCAACAGGCGATTCATCTATTGCAATATATATTCATACCCATAATATGAATCCCAACAGGTAAGAATCTATTGCGACTTATCACTTACCTATTGCAAAAGATAACACATCTGTTGGGATTCATTCATGGCACTATGAAATCACTATCAACTCTTTTTAACAAATGACTTTATTTAGGTACCACTAATGGAGGGATTAATAAAAATAGGGGTGGATTGTCATGGTCAATGGGTCAAGAAGAGCAAACGATATGTATGGCATTAGAAGGAGGGTGAAATGGTAGAGACGATAGCTATGATAGTCAAAAGTGAGGTTTCATATGATGATTTTGTGAACTTAATCATCATCTTTTGTGGACTGAATTGTCAACCAGAAGATTTGCCATCAGCTACATTCACAGCTCCTTCGAAAATCAGAGGATACTGCCTTTCAAGATAACCGATCAGGTTTGGTTGCGTTCTTATCTAAGTGATTCAACCAGGCCATTGTTAAGAGTGTACATGGTTGAAAATACGAGAGAGAATAAGAACCAGAACATAGAAGAAGAAGAAGAAGAAAAAGAAAAAGAAGACTTCTTTGATGATAGGTTGGATGATATAGACATGAATATTCCAGATGATGATCAAACACCTACGCCCGTTGATGCGATAAATATGATGTGCAGTTCTTCTCAATCGACACAATTTGGAAATCTTCAAGACAACGAGACCGACTTTTTTATTGGAATGTCATTCAAGGACAAGAATGAACTATCTAACATTTTGTTTATTTCTTGCTTGAAAAAAGATTTCAGAATAAAGAAGGTGATTAATTTGAGCAGTGTCTTTTGCTTCAAATGTGCTAATTCGAACTGCAAGTGGTGGTTAAGAGAGATGAAGTACGCAAGTTCTGACAGATTCGTCATTCATAAATATGAAAAGCATCACATATGTGGTTCAGAGCACATCTCACGGAAAAATCCTCACACCACGACAAAGGTCCTCGGTGAATATTTCAGGAGTAGTTTCCCCAATGGCAAAGGCCCTTCAACAAGGCTAATGGCCAATCAGCTCCTTATAGGTTTAGGTGTCCTGGTAAGTTATTGGAAGGTATATACGGCCATGGGAATTGCCAAGGACCTGGTTCGGGAGACACTCGAGCATGGGTATGAAGTCTTGGATGCTTACCATTACATTATTGAGTCCACAAATCCCGGAAGTAAGACGGCATTGCATCTGGATAAAAACGGAAGGTTCAAGTACTTTTTTGTATCCTATGGTGCTTGGATTCAAGGTTTTCGACATTTGAGAAAAGGCATAGCCATCGATGGTACCTTCTCGAGGAGTAGGTAAAATAGAGTTCTGCTAGCGGCGGTAGCACAGGAGGCTGAGAATCACATCTTTCCTGTTACTTTTTGTGTAGCGGACAAGGAATGTGATGCCTCTTATGGATTTTTTTCAAACAACTGCAACGCTGCATCAAATATACCGAAGAGTTGTGTTTTGTATCGGAAAGGCATCCAAGTATTCCAAAGATGGGTTCACTTTTCTTCACTTCAGCTTACTTTGGTTGTTGTATCAGGCATCTTGGAGAGAACATTCGAAACAACTATCACAACGAAAGGGTCGTCACCCTTTTTTATAGAGAAGCTAAAGCATATAGTAGAGAGGATTTTTTAGACTATTTCAATCAAATAGCGGATGTGAATCCCAAAGTAGCAGAATTTTTTGCACGTGTCATTTTTGAGAGATGGAGCCGGGCATTCTGTCCAGCAAATAGGTACATTCTTATAAATTTAATGTCTTGTTTGATTTACAAGTTTAGTTTGATGTCGTACTAAGTGATTCTTTTCTATAGGTACAATATTATGACATAAAACATAGTTGAATCGATGAATTCATTATTTGGCAATGAAAGAGAATTTCCCATCAAGGCTATGTTTGAAAAAATAAGCGAGAAATATAACAATTTTTTAACGAAAGGCGTGTGCAGTTCAAGTGCCCAGAAAAAGAACCCGATTTGTTCTCGAAATCGAAAAGAAAATATCAATGAATATTAGTTTGAAGAATAGGTTATTCTCTCTTAAAATAGAATATTACAAATTCCGTATCACCGGTCATGGTGATGCTGCCACGGTCTATCTTCAAATAAGATCTTGTATGTGTAGAGTTTTTGACTTGGACAAAATACCTTGTCCACATGCTATGGAAGCCCTTCGATCTCAATACATCCATAAATATGGACCTGAAGTTTACGAGCACTCCTCTCAATATTATTCGGTGGAAAAATATGAAATGGCATATAGTGGGCATATTACTCTGGTGCCTCTCGAAGAATCTTGGGTTGTTCCAGTAGAGCTTATGGATAGATTAATACCTCCTCCATATATAGAACCTAGAACTATAAAACCGAGAAGAAAGCCATATAAAAGGAGGCGTGGAGTTGGAGAATCATTTTCATCAAGAAGAAACAAGTGCTCCATATATAAGTGCGCTGGCCACAAAAGAACTGCATGTCCGAATCATAATCCACCATGATCGTTGTAATTGCAGAAACTTGTGTTGTTGTTTGTTTGTTTGTTTTGAACTTTTATATATTTAACTCATTATTGTGAACCTAATGTTATCATTTAGTATATATAAAATATATTTTTTTAAAATAACTTGTGCATCAATAAAATGAGGCAAAACATGAACTAAATAATACAGCAAACCACAATTATTCTCAACAGTTGCACAAACAACTGGAATGCTTTCCTCCAACAGATGAAAATCTGTCGAAACAAAGGGATAATTTGTTGAAACCCAACAGATGACCAATCGGTTCCAACACATGGTCCATCTGTTGAAAGAACTCAAAAGCCAAAATTGTTAGTGCTACTTGATTCAACATTGCCTCCAACCGTCGACATGTTAACATGTATTTGATTAGAAGAAATAGACAGAATGAAAATTGAATAAGAATTAAAACGCCAAAGTCTGACTAAAAGTAAATTTTTCATTAAATGAAAAATAAAATACATTAGGTATATATATGATATAAAAAAATTAAAATACATACGCTAAAAGAAAAAATACATTCCAATTATTATTATCATCATCAACATCATTAATGACAACCGGCCAATCAACTCTCAGAAGCAGGTCTCTCATCAACCTCTGTATCTCTCTGAACATTGTCGTTCTCATAGCGACCAACTCGCTCTTCAGGTCATTAACCTTCCTTTGATGTTCCCGCACTGTGTCGCATATAATAACAATGTCTAGAAAAGGATCATCCATATCTAGACCACGCATGAATTGACAAATTTAAAGAAAAATGTTCACAATATAATACAACGTATACGATCAACTGGTAAATTTATGCTAGAAAAAAACTTACCTCAACAAGAAAGGAATATGCTCTTTGAAGAGAAGTGGTTGAAGATGTCACACGAAAGGGAAAAATGCAAGAAATAAATAAAGTTGAATAAAGATTAAGGAGGGACCTATAATATAATCTGGACGTGTCAGGACAAAAGGCAGGACTGTTTAGCTACATTGTATTAATTACATTCAAACTGGTGGCATTTTATTTTCTGTGAAAAGTCATGACTTTTTCTTTTCACTAATTACTTCTCACCTTTTCATAGCGGTTTGAGACTCGATAAAATCCGTTATTATTGAGTTGTTGCAATAGATCGTCCAGCATTTTTAGCAGATTTAGCATCTGTTGCAACAGATGGATGAATTGAATGTGCAACAGACGACTGTTAAAACAGATTTACCATCTATTGCAATAGATGATTTGTATAAGCAACAAATAAGACATCTGATGCAACTTATGTATTATCTGTTGCAACAGATGGACAGTATGTATAAGTTGGAGAAGGTGTTTTGATTTCTTCTGATAGCTGATTCATCAGCTTTAGTTTTCAACAGATGGAGTATTCGGTTCATTAGCTATTTTGAATATGTTTGATAAAAAGTCTTCACCTCTTTTTAATTGTCCCTCCGTTACATATTAGTTGGGCCCTATGGGCTTGGCACACCAATTAATAAAAATATAAATTAGGTGATTATTTTACCAAATTGGCCTTATTAATTATGATTAGAAAGTATAAATGTGAATAATATACTCTATGTAGTCATTTAATAATAGGGGTAATCATGAAAGAATATAATAAAATTTTCTTGATTTTATAAATAGGAAAACTAAATTGAAACAAACATTTTTAGAAAGAAGTAATCACATTCGTGCAGGTTAATTAAATAAAAAAAGTCAGGTCTATCGCAACAGATTTACCATCTGTCGCAACATATAGATTATCTGTTATGACAGATCGACCATATGTTGGAGAAGATGTTTTGATTTCTTCCAACAGCTGATTCGTCAGTTGCAATAGATGGAGATTTTGATTCATCATCTGTTTGAATGTGTTAAGATAAAAAGTCACGACTCTTCACACCTCTATTTTAATAGTCATCACATTCGAGCAGATGAATAAACAACACTGACATGTCCTGATGGTGTAGGAACAATAAGATGCGTGCAATGGATCCCATTTTCATGCATGCGAGTTATGTATATTATTGATCAGGCTACCGTGAAGACACAGATAAAGTGCAATGATTTTGTGAATGCAGTTTTTACGGATTAGTCACTGATCCTTCAAACAAGATCCTAAATTGTACATTTTAGTTTGATAGGTGCGAACAAATAAGTTTGAAGGGTTCCATGATGGTGGTGTCGATACCCCGTTATAATTTAATGACATGATTCATGCATATGTTTTTGTGTTAAGTTTGGGGTAGGGTTCAAATTTTTGGCGGCAGTGTAAATATTCAATAGTGATTGGACCGGTTTTAATGGAACAATGGACTTCTTGAAAGGCCTCCAAAGCCTCGTAATGCAACAAACAATGATAGAACCAACAGAAATTCCCCTGGTACAAATTTATATGAATGGATTGGTGGAGGAGACAATTTTACAGCAGAAGGTGCTTGGAAAAATACCTATGCACGAAGAGGGAGATGGAGAAGGCCATATATCATTTCAGACCTTGTTTAAGAGGAAACACAAAGTAGAAAGGAAAGTGTAGAGAAATTGGCAAATGAAATTCACATTAGAAACGAAAAAACTGGATGAGCTTCAAATATGGAAGTGTATCAAAATATAAAAATCCATCAATCGATGAAAAAAAATGGTCAACAGGACTGGAGCCGGAAAAAGCACTTTGCTCGAGAATGCAACTAGCGAGTGTGGCCTCAATGAAGACTCTCACAAAGTATAGGACAAGAACTCCAAAGAAAAAGCTTCACAATCCCGGAAGGTGGTAAGATTGTCGGTCAAAATTGAAACCTACATGTCAATTCAGACCGACAATCTTACCACCTTCCATGCTCACGAAGCTTCTTCCTTAGAGTTCTAGTCCGGCATTTTATGGGTCTTTGTTGAAGTCGCGCTCGCTAGTTGCAGTCTCTAGCAAAGTGACCAGCTCAATTCCTCTTGATAATTCTTCTTTTTCTTCAACGACTGATGGATTTTCATTTTTTGATACACTTTAACATTCGCATCTCATCCAGTTTTTTCATTTTTTATGTCAATTTCATAAGCTAATTTCGCTACACTTTCCTTCCGACCCTGTGTATCCTCTTAAACAAGTACTAAGATGATATATGGCCTTCTCAACCTCCCTCTTCCCGCATAGGTTTTCTCCCAAACACCTTCTGTTGTATAATAGTCTCCTCCAACAACCCATCCATATAAATTTTGACAAGGGAAATTTCTATTAGATCCATCGTTGTTTGTTTCAGTGTGAGTCTTCGAAGGCCTTTTAACAAGTCCATTGCGCCAATAAAATCGTTCCAATCACTATTGGATATTTACACTGCCGCCAAAAACTTAAACCCTTCCCCAAACTTGGCACAAAACCATGAGCATAAACCGTCATTAAATTATAACGGGGTATCCACACCACTTTCTTGGTCCCTCAGCCTTACCAGTTCGAACCTAACAATCTTAATTGTAAAATGCCATATCTTGTTTGAAGAATTAATGTCTAATAGGTAAAGAACAAACATTCACAAAATAATTGTACTGGATGTATGTTTTCATGATAGGTTGATCAGTAATACATACCTCCCACATATGAAGTGGTTCCATCTGCAAGCAGATTATTCCTTCAAACCCATCTTTACTCTAGCCTTTAATGCTGGACAGGTAAAAGTGGATCTAATTTCATTTCCTTTTGTCTGTAAACAAGAGAAATACATTTGATGTCAAATAAAAGAAGAACAAAAAGAACATTACAAAAGGGTAACACAAAATTGAGTGAATCAACAGATGACCAATATGATGCAACAGATTACTTATTTGTTAAACCGATGAGGCATCGTTTGCAAATGATGGATGACATATTGCAACAGATGGGCCATCTGTTAGAATAAATCAAACCATTCTTGCTACCGGTTTGATTTCTTCAAAAAGTTGCTCCGTCTGTTCCAACAGTTGATTCATCAGTTGCAACAGTTGAGGAAACTTGCAAAACCACCACCACCAACATAAACAATAAAGAAACAAATAAAATAACACCATATGTTCCAACACCATCCACAACACAAACATCACATGTTCTAACACAACCACACCCCAACAATAGCACCACCAAAGTACCAAACAAAAGACATAAAAAACTATACTGATAACAAGGCTTTTTAAGTTCTCCCAACAGATGACTTTTTTTGCATATTTTAATAAAAACAACAGTTCATTCATTCAAGATTTAAAAGTCACGTTTCCTTTAATTCTCTCAATAAATAGCAAACTGGTAATGGGTAAATCATTAATAGCAACAGATGTAAATGTCTAATTTAAATGACATACAAAGAAGAAGACGAGATGAAAAGAGTAACTTTGAACCATACTTGCAATGTCAAAATAGCAAACGAATCAAAACATCCAGTTCAGTTGAAAAAAGATATTGATTGGTTGAGATCACAAAGGATCCTCATCCGAAAGAAGAGAAAAAAAAGAGAAAAAAAGGAAACAACAAAGATAATTGAGAATAAAGAATAAAGAAGAGTTATGAGTTAAGTCTAGACTACTTTATTATTGAAGGAGAGAGAGTTCTAGATATGGGGGGTTTTAAATATTTATTAATAACTTTTGAGGGGCACGAAGAGAGGTGACATTGAAAAGACCAAATAAGACTACTCACTCAGGAGATTTTTGAGTTATCCAAGTAGTACCGAGTAATATATTTTACCTCCTTAGTATTTTAACTATTTTATCTCGGACAGGAAATACCTAAATTGCTTTATAAAAAAAAGGATAAAAAATATTTAAGTGCAACAGATGACTTAATCTATTTGATAGTTTACAACATATTCGTGATCTGTCGCAACAAATGACGTAATCTGTTTGATAGTTTACAACAGATATGTAATATGTTTTAATATATTATCTAATCTGTTTGATTTAGTCCAATAGAAAAGACATTTATTGCAACAAGTTAAACATTTGTTTATAAATAATTTCAATTGAGTTCATATGTTAGACTAAAACCTTAATTGAATGAGAGTTTTCATAGGGTCAAATACAATTTTAACTGAGTCTTTTTGCAATTTCATGATGAGATGGTACTGCGTTCCTCCAACCAGAGTCGTCGATCGATGACTCTGAGCCGAGACGATTCTTACTACCTCATAAGTTAGACTAATACCTTAATTGATTAATCTAGGACTAGGGTACTAATACCTTGATTGAATAATCTAGGACTAGGGGTGAGTTCTCATAAGGTCAACTACAACTTCAATTGAGTCTTTTGGCAATTGCATGATGAGACGGTACTGCGTTCTTCCCAACTAGAGTCATCGATCGATAACTCTGAGTCGAACCAATTCTTACTACCTCATATGTTAGACTAATACCTTAATTGATTAATCTAGGACTAAGGTACTAATACCCTAATTGAATATAGGGTCAACTACAACTTCAATTGAGTCTTTTGTCAATTGCATGATGAGACGGTACTGTGTTCCTCTGAGCTGAACCAATTCTTACTACCTCATATGTTTAACTAATAACTTAATTGATTAATCTAGGACTAGGGGTGAGTTATCATAATGTCAACTACAATAGATGATAGCGCCTATTTGATAATTTACAACAGATGGGTAATCTATTGCAACATATGTCTTAATCCATTTGATAATTTATAATAGATGGGTAATCTGTTGTAATAAATGACTTAATATATTTGATAGTTTACAATAGATTCGTGATCTGTCATAACAAATGGCTTAATCTATATGATAGTTTACAACGGATGAGTAATATGTTGCAACAGATTACATAATCTGTTTGATTTGATCTAACAAAAAGATATCTATTGCAATAGGTTGAACATTTGTTTATATATAATTCAATTGAGTTCATATGTTAGACTAATACCTTAATTGAATGTGAGTTCTCATAGGGACAACTACAACTTCAATTGAGTCTTTTGTCAATTGCATAATGAAACGGTACTGCGTTCCTCCCAACCAGAGTCGGCAATCGATCACTCTAAGCCTAACCGATTTTTACTATCTCCTATGTTAGACTAATACCTTAATTGATTAATCTAGGACTAGGGTACTAATACCTTAATTGAATAATCTAGGACTAGGGGTGAGTTCTCATAGGGCAAACTATCGATTAATCTAGGACTAGGGGTGAATTCTTATAGGGCAAACTATCGATTAATCTAGGACTAGGGGTGAGTTCTCATAGGTTCATCCACAATAATTGGAAGCGCCTATTTGATAATTTACAACATATGGGTAATCTGTTGCAACATATGGCAATCCATTTGATAATTTACAACAAATGGGTAATCTGTCGCAGCAGATGACTTAATCTGTTTGATAATTTACATCAGATTCGTAACCTGTTGTTACCTAATCTGATTGATAATTTACAACAGATGAGAAATCTGACACAACATGTTGAACATTTGTTTTTTACAATTTCAATTGAGTTCATATGTTAGACTAATAGTACCTAAATTGCTTAATCTAGGACCAGGGGTGAGTTTTCACATGGTCACCTCCTAGTGTACTTGGTCAACTACAACTTCAATTGTTTTTATACAATTTCAATTGAATTACACTTTCGGCAATTGCATGATGAGAGGGTAAAAAATTACCCATATATTTTATGATTTAAAAAATAATTAAGATCATTTTGGACCAAATTAACATTTTCAAAACTACTTGTCATTCTTTTCGAAAATACAAATCAACCCACACAAAATGTTTTATCATTTCAAATCTCGAGGTCTGGCTCTTTCTCTGTCATTCTCACTCAATAATACAGTACAGATAATAACTACTCAAAAAATTTGCTCAACCCTCCACAACAGATTGCTTTTCTTCTCATTTACAACCACATAGGTGTTATCTTCGACTTCATTCTTTCTTGTATCATTCGTTTTCTTTGTCTTCGTAGGCAACAGAGTTCGATAAGATCTCTATATTTGTTTTTTTTTCTAAAAAATAAAGGCTTTTAAGTTAATGATTAAAAATAAAACTTTGAGTTGTATTATCTTTGAGAATGGGTTTACAATTTTAATTTTTGATGGTAAAATCGTAGGAAGAACTTGAGAAATCCCTAGTTTCCATTGCAGTGTTCCGTTGACTGTCGTGGTATAGTTGGATGGTGTTTGTGGTGGTGGTGGTGGTGGTGGTCATCGTGGTGGCACCGATGGTGGCATTGGTTGGTGGTGTTTGTGGTGGTGTCGGTATTCGTGGTGTTTGTTTGTTTGTTGGCATTGGTTGGTGGTGTTTGTAGTGGTGGCTGTTGGTGTGTCGGTATTCGTGGTGTTTGTAATATATTTTTTAAAATCTATGCATACATCAACTGTAATGTAATTTTTGTTTTTCTTTGTCTATAGGTAAAACATGTCTCCCAAAAGAAAAAAAAAGTGAAAGTGGATCAACATCTGACCACTAAAAATTATAAAGAACGAAAACATAGGCGGACTTTTTAAGAAGAGCTACTTTAGATGCTTTCTTGAGCTGCCTGAGGACCCCTCTGCCCTTATCCATTTCCCTATGACAATGGTATATGGTCTTCTCAAGCGCAGGATCAAGTACGCAGGGGATGCTAAAGATCCGGAAGAGGGGGGCAAAAAGAAGATGGATGAAATCTGGATCAACTACTATGGCATGCCTGTTTGTTTTGGCTTTCAAGAGTTTGCCATAGTGACGGGCTTAAGATGTCATCGTCCATAAGGACCACCACCCCACAAAAGATCCAAGGCAAGAAAATGCAAGGAAAAAATAGATGGGTTGTTTGACATTGCTCGATGTGGCTACAAAGCATCAAATTTGTTGACATATCTCGAAGATAAAACCATACCAGAGCAGTACAGGGAGAAATTGTGCTTAGTTTGGTTTGCCCATTCAGTTATATTGGTAAAAGACGTCAACAAGGTCATAGAAGATGATTTGTTGGAGCATGCTGAGGATTTTGATAAATTCAACAATTATCCATGGGGATATGACAGCTTCTACTTGACTATCCAATATTTACTGACAAAGATATCCTCAGGGAAGACCACATTATACGACTTTCCTTGGGATTTCATGGTAAAATTAATCACTAATTTTACTCATCCATTAATTTATATTGAATATAGTTGTTATGATTTTTTTTGGTTGCTTCCTGTTTACATTTTTTAGACTTGGGCATTTGAAGCCATTCCTCCTCTCTGAAAGCAGTTAATGGATTACCCGGATAAGGTTTCTCATCCAAGGATGTTTTGGTGGTTGGCTGCAAAGAGAAACACCAATATTAAGGAGGCTGATCTCTTTAACCCTCCGGATGATGCAGTACATCTTCTTCAAGTAAAATAATTCTTCTCAAAGATAAGAAAGATATTGAACATATGTTATATCTGGTGCAACAGATGTTATATCTGATGCACCAGATGGGACATCTATTGCGATGGGGTATATCTTGCATCAGATTACCCATTTGTTGCTTTGGTTCTCTGAACCCGACTCCTAAAATATTAACCATCTACTCTCAAATTATGCAATAGATATTTAATCAGATAACATATCATTCATCTGTTGCGACGTATAGATCATCTGTTGCACAACAGATTACCCATCTTGTGCAGGTGTTGCAATATATAATTGATATTTTGCATCAGACTATCCATTTGTTTCTCTGTTTCTCTGAACCAGACTCAAATAGATTTTAACCATATACTTCAAACTATGCAATAGATGGGTCTTTTTTTAAAAAAAAGTAGCCCAACTATGAAAATTATTATATTATATAATTTAAATGCATCTGTATTTTTTTTTTTTTATATAGGTTGTGCATCCATGGATCATGCCTACTGAGGAGGAGTCGGTGATGACTTCTTATATTACTCTAGGTCATGATGATACTATTGCATACCCAACGGTGGAGTTAATAAAGAAGGAATTGGTTGGAGCAACAGCCATAAGAAGAGCAGTTAGGCAAGGTCAGCCTAATGTTGAGGATCTTCATGACCAACCTTTTACTAAGGCAAATCCGGGTTGTTCTTCTGGTGGAGTTGTTGATGTTAGTGGCAGGCATGATGATGCTGCTACCACTCATGATGATGAGCATGTTGATGCTCAAGAAAGAATAAATATGTTTGAAAACACCCTTTTTTTCCCTTATACAGGTCCCTCTCACCCCTCTTCACCCTTATGTTCTCGTTGCGAATGTGATGAGTGCAAGGACAGATAGGATAAACTCTTTCAAAAAGTAGAGGCTATCTCTAAAGCTATCGAGAAATTGAAATCCAAGTGGTGTGTCATACCATCCAAGAAGGTGAGGGATCTACACACTTCTACAACATTGGTTTGGAGAAAGAAAAGAGCAATTAGAGACGTACTCTTCGCTCGGAAATCAAAATAAATTACAATTCCTCTCTCTCCAAAAGTTGTTGAAGTTCAGGGGCCAGTTAAGAAGGTGGACATATACGCGTAACTTGGTGCCGAAGAGAAGAGGGATCTAGGATAGTCCAAGAATGCCAAGCCAGGCGCACCAGATTACCCAAGCCTCTCTTTTCCCCCCAAGACTTCCATACTATGACTGATATGCGTATGCCGTATGAGGAAAAGGAAAGTTTACTTTTTCTAACCTAGACCTTCTAATCTACCCCATGAATATGAAGCTACACAACAGATTTCACATCTGTTGCAAGAGATGGGTATACTGGTGCAAATGGTTGTGGTTCTATTGCAACTTATTATCCATCTGTTGCATAAGTTGCATTGGATTATTGATTCAGAGAACCCTATTCAACAGATAGACCATCCGTTGTACCTTTACAATTACTAACCTATTTAAAAATTGTCTTCTTATCTCACAACATGTTGACATAATTCTCTGTCTTATTAGGAAAAGGCAATTAACGTACCGAGAAGCTTATGACGTTCCCGATACAATAATGGACCTCGACTTCTACAAGAAGCCCAAGGATAGGTACGATCAACTCAATGGGTAGGAATTAGCCCATAGCGTGGGACTTGATTTCCTAGTTCCTACGTTGGTCTTGGAAGAAGAAGAAACGTTAAGATATGTTAGAGGGGATAGGCCAAATCCATACGGCAAGAGCTGGACTGAGGCAAAAAGGATTCTTGCCGTCGTTAGCGTGAAAGGCATGCATTATCGGGTTGTTGAGATACTACTCGAGAAGGGAAAGATCAATGTTTATGACTCCAATGTACCTCTCATCGATGATTTTGATCTTTTTCCCCTCATGAAGACACTGATGGTGTTGTTGCCCATCTTATTGAGGGAGAGTAAAATGATGAATCATTTGCCAAAGAAAGTGTTGATGAAGAAATCATGGGATTTTGAAGGTTGAAACAGGGGAATGATCCTTCCAAAAGATGATGCAGCTAAAGCGAGCGGCTCGCATGCTCTTGGACACATCGAATGTTTGTCGACCAGCACAGAAATGGTCGAGCTAATGACTTTTCTGTGCGACAACGCTGTGAAAAAACTGCAAGAGGTCTGGGCTTATGGGGTACTAACTGGACGCTTGAAGCCTGTGTATATAGAAGAGCCTGTGAAATAAAAATTTTTAATTTCAAGTCACCCTTCACTTTATTACATGTACATGTAGTGGCAATAATTTATTTCTGATGAAAGTTGAGTTTTTTATAATGCAATAGATTAGATTGTCAATCTATTGTAAAATATCTTTAATCCGTTCTGACAGATATTTTATCTGTTGCAATAGGTTGGTCATCTATTGCATTAAACTGATGTTATTTCTATGAATAATCTAATATTCTAAGTCTAATCTGTTGCAACAGTGGGAAGACCTGTTTGATAATTTCCAACAGATGACCTAAATTTTTCAACATATGCCAAAATCTTTTTTATATTGTCCAACAGTTACGCTTGAATATCCATGTGTTTGTCGACAATAAACCACTAGCAAATATGCACACCAACATAAAAATTTCATTAATTAGGCTTCAATATCCATGTGCCCAACAACACCAAACCAGTAGCAATAACGGCAACAATGTAGTATCTTCTTGCTCGATTTTATTTCTCCTCAGAAGCCTTGACTTTGTTCAACAAATCCTAGATTACACGATTTTCTTGTGAAGGGTGTCGTTCTTCATACCAATCAAAGTAATCGCATCTACCCAATTTCTATAAAAAGAAGAACACAATTACAAAATAATTACAAGTCAATAATTAATTAACTAATTAAATAAAAAAATATTACCTTTGAAATCTTACAAGTAAAAAACCTATGACCTAGATTTTGTTGAGTCCAATAAGTCGTTAACAGAGCTTCATGACCGCACTTACAATATCAAAAATCTTTATCACAAAAAATAGTGAAAGATGCGCTCGATATTGTCAAGGTCAGTTGGAAAAAATGAAAGTAATAATTTAAAGAATTTGGATAGATAAAAGAAGATGACGATGAAGAAGAAGATTTGGAAATTTAGGGTTAAATTTTAGGAGGAAGATGAATTTATAAGACAATGGGGGGGATGACCGTTGGGGGCCAAGTGACGGAAAGTCAGCGAAATGTGCCAGACTGACACTGACACATTTGATGCCTATTTTACTTTACGTGTTTAAAATGAACATGTCTACTTGATGCCTATTTTATTTTAGGTGTTTGAACTGAACACCGTCGATGGGTTGCGCCTTTTTTATTTTAATTCAATTCACTTTAACCTTTTTACACGTAGTGATAATTTTTTATGTCCAACAAAAGTTGAATTTTTATAATGCAAAAGATTCTCCATCTGTTATAATAGTTATCCTACCTATTCTGACATATAGTTTATCTTTTGCAATAGGTTGGTCATCTATTGCATTATCTCGATATTTTTATCTAAATTCCATCTGTTGCAACAGTGGGAAGACCTGTTTGATAAATTTCAATAGATAACTTACCTATTGCAACATATGTATAAATCTGTTTGATTATTCCAATAGATGTGTCGTCTATTGCAACATATAAAGTCCAGTTGTTGCAACATATGTCTAAATTTGTTTTTTTCCCAATAGATGTGTCATTTGTTGTATTATCTCAATGTTTTTATCTAAAGTCCATCTTTCGTAACAATGGGAAGACCTGTTTGATAAATTCCAATAGATCACCTACATGTTGCAACCTATGTCTAAATCTGTTTGATTTTTCTAATAGATGTGTCGTCTGTTGCAATAGACACATTACCTGTTGCAATATTTGAATCTAGTATTCCTTTTCAATTAATAAGTTCAAATCTAAGGAATAAATAAAATTCGTAGACAAAATAAAATAAATCGAAGCCTTCATAAATTAGCTAAAATAAGTCAACGAATAAATAAAATATAAAAAAATTGTTATGGGTACAGATTTCAATAAATACATCAACAAAAATTTAAGTATACTACCAAGGATTACGTTGACAGGATCCAGCTATAAATATCTACTCAGTATGGACAATTTGTTCTCCATCCGGTGCTATGGAATTCGGCTTTGCTCGTTGTGGATCTTTATTGTCGCTTGCGTACGATTTATGTGCCTCCTATACTCCGTATTTCCATAAAAATAGTAGCATATTGTTAATGTTGCTCAGCAGTAGCTTCTTCTACATCCACCTGGAAAGCCAGAATTGGTCAATGTTAATCACGGAGATACAATAAAATGAAAAAAGATAACTCATCTCTTCTAGAAAATCAAACAGGTCTTCCTTCCATTTTAACTTGTCCCAAACATATTATATTTCTGTTACAACAATAAATCAACTATTGGGACAAATTTCTACAAGAGGAAAACCCAGTGTGATAATTTCTAATAGATGAACCATCCGTTGCAACATATGATTGCAACAGATAGGTCATCTGTTGGTACAAAGAAAAGTGGTATAAAGAGCTGTTTGATTTGGTAAAACAGATGAGATATATGTTGCACTAGATAAAGTATCTGGTGCAACAGGTTAGCCAATTGTTGCAATAAATGTATATATTTGTTTGATAATTTTCAGCAGATGTGTCATTTGTTGAAACAAATGTGTGTCTGTTTGTTTTGTCAGTTGAAAGACATATAATATATTCACCTTCTTTAGCTCGTGCTGCTCTCCTTTGGAAATTGTACATTGCTTAGTGCAACACATAGACAGAGAAGTTGCAATTTCACTTTTTTGGATACTTGATAATCCCCTGGAAATCACTCTCCTTCTCCTCCTGGCCCTAATGTGTAATGGAGCGGATGGAAATAAAATCCTATTTGATGGAATAAGACCCCTCTTAGATGTCAATTCCTTTATAGAAGCAGTTAATGCATTAATAGGATTAATCACTACATCATGTTTAGCCCTACAGTCTTGACATTTGCATGCAGAACATTCGTTGGGAGAGTCAAAATCTGTATAACTAGTTTGATCATACTCATAATAGTTTGCTTTAAATATTGTAAGAGGAGAATCATTATCACCAACAACAGCACCACTACCACCACCAACAGCTCCATCATCAACAACAAGCCCATCCTCTAAAATTGTTTTTCTTGTAATGGTTGTTGGTCCAAATAATTCCATTTTTATTCTATCGATGACCTTAGGGCCCGATAAAGTTTGCACAGACCATAAAGTAAGAAAAAATGGCATCTTCAACTCTAGATTGGTCGGAACTAGCGACGGATGCACATTCTAAAATAAATCATTACATATATTAGAATGATGATTAGAACATTAAAAAAAAACATTAATTAAAAGAAAAAAAATTATAATTATACTTACCGCATCCTTTGGGGGGTTGAAGAGATCAAGAAATTTTGTATTTTTATCAGTTTTGGCCGACAACCATCTCAAGATTCTTGGACAGGAAACTCTTTCCTGGTAGTTCACTTGTTTTCTCAAATAAGGAATGACTTCAAACGCCCAAGCCTATAAAATAATGCCTATAAATCAAAACCATTATTGAGCAAAAAAAATGAATGATATCATAATAGAAGAAAGAAACATTTACCATGAAAGCCCATGGGAAGCCATATAAGTTGACTTTCTTTGGCGCTAACGGAGTCAACAAATATTTGACAGTCATTTTAAAGCTTTCATACCCCCATGGATAGCTGTTAAATGCCTTAAGATCCTCGGAGAGCTTTATTAAACCGAGGCTTATATTGTTGTTAACGTCTCTCACCCAAAGAATATTATGTACAAACCAAACCAAGCTCAATGGTTTCTTGTGCTTCTTTGAAAGTCTTTTACCTTTCAACGCTTCTATCAAATTTTTGTTTTTGAAGCTTGGACCAACAATGGACACCAGGTCATCACGATCACACGACTTGCCTTTGCCTTTTTTGGGTGTGCGGGGTAAATTTTTTTTGGTTAGAATAGGTATAACTTGAGAAGGAGGATAACATTTTAGTCCAGTAACTATGGAAAACTCCTTCCAACCAAAACAAACAGGCATGCCACAGTAATTTATCCAGACCTCATCCATCTTATCTTTGTTTTCATAGATAAACCTACGCTTGAGAAGTTTATATACTATTTTTATTTGGAAACGAGTATTGTTGTCCTCCGGCAAATCAAGATATTTCCCAAAGAAGCTATCACTGAAATAAGCATCCAATTTTTGTTCTCAAAGTATTTTTCTGAAGGCATCGAAAGATTTTTCCATGGCTGACTTAACCACGAAATCACCCGTTAAATCTGTGGCACCATCGCACTGCATTCTCACAGGATAATGATCAATGCTGAAGACTTTGGCCAGCTCTTCGGTGAAAGGTCTATTAGCATCTGCATCATCTTTTTTGAAATATTCCTTCTCCCTGTGTTCATCATATTCTGCTCCCGATTGAGATAACGCTTCTAAAGCAAGCTCATAGAGTGGTGGATGTAGCCTAGCTGCTTCACTTGTTCCTTTACTTAGACTTGATTCGGTTTCTGTTCTTTTGGGAACCATATTATCTAAAATTAACAAGAACATAAAATAATATATTATTGTTGATTAATGCATCGTTATAAAAGGATAAAAGTAAATCAAACAATAAAAATAGTAAGATAACAGTTGCAACATATCACTGATCTATTGCACTAGGTAGTATATCTGTTGCAACATATAACCAAAATGTTGTAGCGGATGAGTAATCTGTTGTAACAATACAAAACATATCACTCATCTTTTTAGACAGATGAATGGTCTGTTCAACAGATCACACAACTATTGTGACATCATCTGTTGCAACATATGAGTGATTCGTTGGAATAGTTAAATAATCCGTAGCAACGGCTGAGTAATCTGTTGCAACAATACAAAACATATTACTCCTCTATTGAGAAAGATGAATGGTCTGTGCACAGGTCACACATCTATTGTAACACATAAGTGATCTATTGGATCAGTTATCAACAGTCAATATTGTTTAGATTTCTTCCAACATAGGGTCATCTATCGCAGCAGATGAATGATCAGTTGGAAAAATCAAGTCTTGAACTTTTCCTGTAGGAAGAGTTGGTAGGATTTTATCCAACAGAAGGTTCATCTGTTGCATCAGATCATTAATCTGATGGTTCTTCCACTGCACCAGATGGTTAATTAGTTGCATCAGATTTTTTATCCAATGCTTAATTTGTTGCAACATATGGTAAAGTTGTTGCATCAGATATTAATCAGTTGATTCAGAATTGCAATCTGATGGTTCCTCTGGTGCATCAGATGGTTGATCTACTGCATCATATGATAAATCTATTGCATCAGATGGTTAATATGTTGCACCAGATGGGTAATCTATCGGAGGAAACAGTAGCACGATTTTGTTAAAGAAAGAACAACAATTTCACCATTTTTACCAAGAACAAGAACAGAACAAATCAAACAAAATTATCATTTTGTTTTTATAAACACAAAAAATAAAAATCAAACTTCAAAAAATGCAACAAATAAAAAAATATCATAATTCACTTCGTAAAGAGAAGAGAAGAAATACCAGAAATTAGGGTTTTATTCAGACCGCATTTCAAATTAGTGCAACAAATATTGAAATTTTTAACCAATACTATAAGAGAAGTTGGCTAAAGTTCCTCGTTTTCTTCAAAACTAAAAAGGCCATAAAGTTTTACCTGTGAAAGAAGAAAAGGAACAATAAAGAGTTCAAAGTTATTGTGGATGGAGAGCAAGGTTGTCACATCGATTGAAGTCGAAAAGGAACTCGAAGCCCAACTATTTGTAGTCGGATGTTGAAGTCGCTGAGGATTGAAATGAGAAATTTGTAGAATAGTTGGTTGGGAGAGAGTTGAGAGAAGTTGTCGAGAGAGGGATGAGAGACAGGTTGATTGAATTGAAGAGAGGAACTCGAAGCCCAACTATTTATCGTCAGAGGTAGAAGTCGTCGGGGGTTGAAGGGAGAAATTTTGTAGAACTGTTGGTTGGAAGAGAGTTGAGAGAAGCTATCGAGAGAGAGAAGAGAGTGGTTGATTTGGTTTGAAGAGGGGTGTGGGTTGGGTTGATTAGTATTTTTGAAAAGATTAGAAAGTTTTGAAAATATTAATCAAGTCCACAATTAACTTAATCAAGTTTCCTAATGATGTTTGACCCTATCTGTTGGTCAATATCACAAATCCTTCATTCAAGACTTAAAAGACACTTTTCCTTCAATTTTCTCTTCCTACTCGCCCAACTTAGAAAGAGATGGGTTCTCAATTTTTTTTTTGGTAAGGGTTCTCAGTTTCTTAGTTGTGAATTGTGATATTTTATGTGTATATTTTCCTATTTTTTGGATTTAAATTTATGTAACAATTGAAATTTTGAGAATTAATTTTTTATTTAAATTTTTTTATATATTTTTAAAATATTTTAAATTGTTAATTATTTTTATCGATAATATTTTATATCTAATTTTCAAATATATAAATTTAGAATAAAAAATTTCAAAGCTCCATGTCCAAAATCAGGAACAAAGTCTATAAAGTTTGAACCTCAAAATTCCAACTATGCCACGTAAAAATGGGACAAGAAAAAGTAGTATTATTTCATACTTGACCCAAGTGGGTTGCAGCATCCGCATATGTTAAAACTTATGTATTTTTGTGAGGAAAACATAGTGTATGTAAAGAAAAGTCTACAACTAGGCCCTGTGAAACATTTTCAATTATGCAGGTAGGTATTAATTATGGAAGGATAATAGAAAAGGGATAGTGGGAAATTGCATCTGTAGTGACAGGCTTCAAATTATATAACTGGGCTTTAACTCTAGTCTTGCATAATGTGAATATCCTTGGTCACAAAAAAACTATATTATTTAGAGTTACAAGATATGCTAATGAGAGATGAATCCGTTCACAAAGAGAACTAATGCCAGGTATTAAATTATTCAAATAAAAATCAGGCATTTGATTTGACTTTTGAATATTTTTGTCAAAATGTATTACAAGAGAATCACTCAACAAAGATTAAGCTTTAAATAACTAATGGAGAATATATGTAGCCTTAGCATCTTAGAAGAAGAATCCGGCAACAACTGCAACAACAAAGATAGATGAAACCGTCAAGGTAGTGGCACTGCTTGTAGTGGGTGCCTCAGCTGATGTGGTACTTGGTGTTGATGCTGAGTCACTTGTGGAGGTAGAGTCAGTGGAAGGCGAAGGGGGTGATGACACATCTTCATCATCGGGTGATTCTGCTGAGGTGGAGGAATTTGATTTTGGAGATGATGATGGTGAGTTGGCTTTAGGTGATGATGATGATGATGATGACGACGACGACTTGGGTGATTGGGTGGGTGCACTTCCACTGCTCTTACTTATTGGTGCAATTGAGGGGGATGCTGATGGTGAGCTTTTTGGTGATGATGATGGGGATGAAGATGGAGATGATGAAGATGGAGATGATGATGGGGATAAAGATGGTGCGCTGCTTGGTGATGTGGCACAGGAAACCAACCCAGCAAAAGCAACAAACAGGAGAGCGACAACAATCACTTGACGTGCCATTTTTTTATTTATTTTATTATAATTTTCTAAATTTTTTTGATGTTTGAAGAGAGGTTGATTATTCTTAGAGAATCGCAGTTCTTTCTCTAGCTGATTAGAGAAATACTGCACAACTTATGGAATATGAGAGTTAGAGAGGTAGATTTTATAGGGTATATGAACAACAAACATTACGGAGGGTGTAAGGACAATATGAGACCATTAAAAATTAACAGGTGACGAGAAAGAAAAGGAAAAAAAGGAAGTGGTTTACCATGCATAAACATATTATGGGAGCTCATTAAGGAGAGCCATGAATAATTAATTGTTTAAGTAGGAAAAAAGGCCGAATTAATCATAATATTAACATCAAGTGTGTCCCTACCAAACAATAGAATAAGAAAGGAGACAACATTTAAAATAAGAATTGCAAATCATATTAATTGTTCGTATAAAAAATGTGTGTACAGTCAATTTATCTATAAGGTACTTGTAGGCAAATTTTTATGCATACAATCAATTCATCTATACGATTTAAGCGATAGATTAATGTTTAAATATTTTAGTTTGTGAATGTATAATTGACTATGGAAATATAATTATATTGTATAACTATTGTTTTAATATGGTTGCTTGTCGATTAAAATAAATCTATATTTGGGTCGGGCAGCCCGTATCTAGCTGGGGCATCTTGGTTAGAACCTAGACATGAACGATGTTGGTTTTGTGGTATTTTTTAAATATTATAATATTTGTAATACCTCATTATTAATAAACTAGATAGGTATTGGCCCTGAGCACGGCCCAACACATTGGATTTTGATATAATTTTTTGTGAGAATCATACCATAACTTAAATTATCATAACTATTTAAAATCTCAATATTTTTAAATAATTACATATATCTTCAATTTTACTTATAAGCTTAAATACACCATGGAAGAATATAATGTATTTGTGTAAAAGTAAATAATATATCTATGTAAAATTAATATATCCGAAAAATGTGATTTATTCGTATGAAATAAATAAGAAATTTTTGATAATTGTGAAAAACAAATTGAGATAGAGAATAATTAGCTCTAAAAGGACTGAGAGTTAGGTAACTTTTACAATTTTCTATTATAGTGTTTATATTGGTAATAAAGATAAAAGCCTAAGAAAATCAATTTACTTGACAAAGTGCAAACTAGCATGGTTCCAATTCCGATGGCTCAGATAAATTGGTATGAATAGATATAGCAAATACCAATTCGATGGAGCTTTCTTATCGAGAATGCTCATTGACTTCTCTTATTTATAATTTCTTTTGTATAGTTAGCATATTTTTTTACAAAAATGTAATATGGAAAACTGTGAGAGAGATCATTCATAAAAAGAGTGAATAAAAAGGAGCATAATTACACGGATGTGTGAAAAACCCAAAGCGGAGGGAAAATGTAAAAGCAATAGCCAAGCTTATGACAAGTGCAGGTAGCGCTATGGATTCCAGACCCAAATTAACACCCCCAATTATGTTCATTCCATGGCCAGTAGAGCTAGCAAGGTACGCATGGGCTCGTATTTGTCGTCATAATTGGGCAGAATTACAAGATGTTGAAGAAAGTATATAGAGGTACAAGTGTTTACAAGAATTATAAGTCAATGTTGATTGAAATCTCTTTGTTATTGTGTTGCCCTGTTTCACTAGATAGTTGACGAATCAAAAGGAGCAGAATCACCTGTAAATGCAAAAAGCAGCAGCCTTCAATCAATTAAAGTCATACTATGGCTTCAAGTATTTATCTTTACGGTCTTTACTCTTTGTGGACAAGCAGCTGGCACTCTGTTGGGCAGGGTATACTATGAACAAAGTAGATGGATTGCTACATTGACACAAACTGTGGGCTTTCCAATTCTCTTGCCTTTTCTTTGCTATCTTTCACCCAAAAATCATGATGATCAATAACTTAGCATTGATCACCAGTCTTTTGTACTTGTTTGCGCTTCGGTTTACATCTTTCTTGGCTTATTTCAAGTAGCAAACTCTATGTTGTTTACAGTTGGTGTACAGTACCGTTCGATCTATACCTACTCCCTTATTTTCGATTCTTAATTGGCGTTCACCGTGCTCACTTCATTCTTCCTCAACGAACAAAAGATGACAACAATTATACTGAACTCCATCGTGCTTCTCTCCTTCTCACCCTCGGTCATTTTTTTCTAAGATGAGATGGGTCATAGCAGAGAAATCTCTATTTATAGGATTTGCTGCTACAACTCTAGGGTCTCTAGGTTAGGCCTTGAATTTCTCGCTAACAAAACTGGCATTCCAGAAGGTCTTCAAAAGTGGCACGTTAAAAGTTGTCATAAAAATATCTTTTTTTATCGGTATGTTAATGATAATTTCTTCTAGGATAGGGCATTTCATAAGTGGCAAATGGAATGATTTGGAAAAGGAAATGAGAGAGTTTAGATCAGGAAAATTGTCATATGTTATAAACTTGGTTTGGATTGCCATTTCTTGGCAGTTATATGTTGTTGGTTCAGTTGGATTGATAGTTAAGTTATACATTAACTAAAACCAGCAACACAATCAAATCATCAGCAACAATAAGTGAAAGAATATTCTTACCATCTAATGGCAAGGTATCAGTACTATACCTCTTTCTGTGTAAATCCATGACGCTCGTCAAGATTAGCACACGATAGCTTGGCAATGGGACTTTGCTTACAACAAGTGCCTTTCCTCTGTTATAAGATTGGATTTTATCCAAAAAAATACAAAAGGCATGGACAAAATAATTAGATAAACACTTTGCTTTACTATGATCACCATAAAATAGTGGTTTTCAATGGTGAAGCCACAAGGAAAACAAATTAATTTTCAAAATAAGAGGGTAGAGATGATTTATCTACCAGGTTTACATTCTTCTTTCGTTATTCTAAATATAGAGAAAAAGGATGTGTCATGTAGCACACATGTAAGTTATTGCAATTACCATACAACAACCACAACATACCTGGTAAGTTCCCACAACTGAGGTTTGGGGAGGGAAGTGTTTGTAGACCTTACACAACCCTAGATAAAGGAAACACATGAAAGCAACCTGAGTAACCAGGACACCATTAGCTAAGAAAGAATTAGAGAGCTTAGCAACGACATCATGCTTCACTCTTCCCCCTGTCAACTCACTTGATCAACATGCTTTGCATCACAAATATAGACCTATATCCCTATAAAATCCAATCCCAGCAACTTAAATCAAATCCAGGAAAACCCTTACAAAGATATCATATATGAAGAGTAAGACGAAAAAAGAGTAGACTTTAGTCAAACTGAGATTGTCTCTGAGGGCAACTTAAGAAAAAAAGTATTCACAAGCTACATACTTCCTAGAATAATTAATAGAAACCAATAGAAATGATTCTTGAGTCATACTGCAATAGTCTCTAAGAGGAACTTAAGAAAGCAAGTATTCACAGGATACATACTTACCAGAAAAATTAATAGAAACCGACAGAAATGCCTTATGATCATTGTTGAAAATAGATGAGACATAAATCTGATCAATGGGTATCTAGCAAAAAACTAGATTACTGCTTTATGTCTAGCTTACCAAGTCAGTTAGCTGATAATCTTTCAGTTGCAATGTTAGGAGAGGAATAAGTATTTCAATCATGATTAGTAATCAGTTAGCAAGTAGTAATAGGAAAGTAACCAAAAAAACAATAACATTACAGTAGCATGGATTGTATATAATTTGAAGAATTAAAAAAATGTTAACATTAACCTATTCAACTCATCTATGGATGGAATAAGGGATAGCAGTTTTGTCTTTGAAGGAATATTGCCAATTCCAGAAAACCAAGGTCATATGACAAAAAGAAAGCATTATACCTTTGATTTAAATCGATGCCCCCACTCCCTTTTTTTCCCTTTTGATAGGATCTTCGAGAGCCGGTGGATAATGGTTTGAGCCTCGGTGGATAATGAACCTTTCCATCTACCCTTAAGGTAGACTTACTTCATAACATTAGCCTCCCTTTTCTTATAGTTTTCTAGTTCGACTAAGTGAATTAATAACGTCAATAGACTTTGTTGTTTACTATAGCATACGCCACATTGTTTGAATCTCAGTGGATAATGGACTTACCCCTCTACCTTTCTGCACTTAAATGATAGGCTTTTGCCTGTAAAGTTTGAAACTGTGATATATATCTAACCCACTTATCAGCTCAATATTCTTGCTATTAGACCAAAGCCATGGGATAATTTTGTAATTCCCCCACTCTTTTTTCCCTTTTGATAGGATCTTCGAGAGCCAGTGGAGAACGATTTGAGCCTCAATGGATAATGAACCTTTCCACCTACCCTTAAGGTGGCCTTACTTCATAACCTTAGCCTCCCTTTCCTTATAGTTTTCTAGTTCGACTAAGTGACTTAATAACGTCAACAAAACTTTGTTGTTTACTGTAGCATAGGCCACACTGTTTTTAGGTTTAGCATGCTCTAGAAGGATATGCTAACGATATGCTATACAGAAACTGATGGATGATAATTTTCTATACACAAACTTCTACTTAGGTCCAGTATTGTACACTTAACAAAAAAACAAAGTACCTCAACTCTGAAGATATCTAAGGAAACCCCATTGAAGCAGCAGATAATAGCTTGTTAGATGTCCTGTCCAAGGCTATCGAGAGCCCTCATTATTGAGAGTAAGAGGCCTGGTCTACGGCTGCAAAACATGTGGATATTCACAGCTCTTCCATCTCAACAAAATCTGCATTATATAATAATAACTATATTGAAATGAATTTATTTATTACCAATATGAATTAATGACACTTGTTAATCACTGCAAAACCTATAACACAACACTGACAATACAAACATTCCAAGCAAATTAGTCAAGTTCGAATTACTACCTAAGAATTGGTTATCCATTTAGCAACTGTGTTTTGAATCAACCACTACACCAATAACTTATCTACATTAATTCCAATTACTATTTATGATAGAGCCAAGTTAGATTCAAGCACTAAGTCAAAACCCAAAATAAACTAATACTCCATCACACTTACTGGTTTTGGTACTTTGAAAAATTGAATTACTAAGAAATGTGCGAACAATGACAGAAACAATGAAAAAGTTAGATCCATTAAGAATTTTGTCCACCATTACATCAGACATTGAAAACCCAAAGAAGAATAAAAACAACCACAAATCAAAAGAAAATTGAAAACATGGAAAAAACGATCCTTAAATGTAACTACTATTTAATAAAACATATTTTATACTTCTTCTCAGTTATCAGCATTCTTGTCAGGATATCATTGCAGAGAAATCTATTTTTGCACCGTATTGATTTTGCTTGGACTTCAGCAAAAATGTTGTGGTCGAACTCTTTATTGCATAAATTCTAGTATTCGGAGTTATGGAATTGTGTGCCAATATGGTTGCAGAGGTATGTCTGGTGCAACAAAATGAAATATTAGAAAAGTAAACACAGAGATAAATCGGAGCTAAAGTTATGAAAGTTTAAAAAGATAACTGAAAGGAAGAGTTTGAATGTGATGCATTATTCAAAATTTCAAAATACTCAAAAGATATATGAACTATGTAGCATGTATCCTAATTTGATACCTCACAGATGTAACTTGTCGGTAGCATCTCACAATGAATTTTATGATGTGCTTTATAATCACATGAATTAGTGCCTAAACATATAAAAATACTTTTTAAGAAAACAAAATGAAAAGTTTAATGCACAAATAGCTTTCAGTATGTGTGGGTCCGAAGAAGGACCGGACTATAAGGGTCTATTGTACGCATCCTCACCTTATATTTCTATAAGGTTTAGCATGATCTACTTATCAAAGTTGGAATATTTGTCCCATAATAGAATAGAAAACAACAATAACAACATACCCAGTGTATTCCCACAAAGTGGGGTCTGGGAAGGGTAAAGTCTATGCAGTCCATACAACTACCTCAGATAAAGTAGAGAGGTTGTTTTCGATGGACCTCCAGCTCTGGACATAAGGATTTGCACTGCATAGTTTCCATTAAACATGGAACCGATCCTTACGAAGAGTTTTTCCTCATGAAACACCAACAGATTAAATAAAAAAATATAAACAAGTTGAGTCATTTCAATCATTAACTATTGCAACCAAATAAGGAATAAGAAAATTATAAGAATGATACAAACATTCAAAGATATTTATGAGGACACAGAGTGCACTATCTATGACAATAGAAAGAACTTACACTTGAAAGATATGTATTGTACAAACAAAACCATGATTAGGGAAACCTCAACTACTAAATGTACATCTAGTCTAGGCAGTGAACAAACCAAAACAACTAACACCATAATCTGAAACAAAAAAATGCACGAATGCTACACCTAATATCTGAACATGTTAGTTAAAGCAACTTTTAACCTGACTTTGCTACTTATGTCAAAAGGATTCAACAGTTGAATAGATAGATGCCTTAATTTGGGAGACAACTTGCAAAAAAATACTCTAACTTTGAGGATGCACTCCAGTGTGCCAGTTGAACACTTTAACTTACAAAATGATCTAGAAACCTCTAAAGTTTATGTTTCACTTTAGTGTCAGGTGCTTTTAAGAGATGGTGAGGGACAAGTTGAGGTGTCTTAGATGTGAGGCCAAGTTAAAGTATTTGTTTATGTAATATGCCTACCCTATTTGCATAGTATGATTTTTCTGATGAAGGGAATTAATTGAAACCCCTAGAATTCACCTAGATCAGCCCTTGTATCTAGGACAAAATGTGAAGATGAAGTGTAGGATAATCAAGATAACTTCTCTTGTTGAATTAGATGGTTTTTGAGTAACAGTTGTTGTTGTTCCAAAGGTTGTTTGTGGTTATCTAACTATTCCTACTGAAGATTATTTGGTTGCATCTCATCAAACTGGTCGTTTGACTGCTGAGGCTGATGTTGATCATCTTGCCAAGTCCAAACGATATCTTGAAGACCCAATCTTAGGCATTCATTAAATATCTCATTATATTCTAATGTATCACCATTTGATTTTTTGACTTCCACTAAATGAAAAGCTTCAACAACCTCAAAGATATCCACGTCAATGCTCAATTAAAAAGTCATTATGAAACCAATTCAAGTTTTTAACTTAGTTTAAGGAACTAATTATATCTTTTGTTTCACCAAACTTGTGTTTGAAGAAACGGATTGAGAAAATCATCCTGCAGATATGAATAAGTCGGTTGCTAGATTTTTTTGGATGAAGCTTTGGTGAAAAATAGAAAAGAGGATTCAGACGGTGTTATGTGGTGGATTAGAGGTCAACGACGACAGTAACTTTTACACTATTCTTCTTTGGTGAGTATTCGAAAAGAAGAGATCATTCAAAAATTATCAACTAATATATCTAGTATTCGAAAAGAAGAGATCATTCAAAAATTATCGACTAATATATCTAGTATTTGAAAAGAAGAGATCATTCTAGAATTGAAATTTTTTCTCTTGCTAGCTAAGGACTTTGGTTGATAGTTTCTTTTTTCCTCTTTCAAGTTGAATTTCTCATTGGTTGCACGGATTGTTGATGGGTTTACTTTATAGCTGGCCGATCTAATTTGACTTCTTTGTTGAGAAATATTTGATTTAGAATTATGACTATGAATCAAGGGTTCAGTTCAACTCTTATATGCTAAAGACTGCAGAATGAGACTATCATTGACTACATAATTTTTTTTCTTGGGCAAATTATCAATTTTATATCGGAACTTATAGTCGATTTACGTGCCACATGCTCTAATTCAACTCTTTTTTCTTGAGGACCTTCTCGTTCTGCCTTTGCTATATTGACTCTCTTTACTTCCTCACCCGTGAAATATTGAGGCACATTACACTCCTAATCATTCACTATGTAGAGTGTTAGCTTCCTTCAAATGCAACTATGAACCACTCTCTTTCAGCATTCAAAAAAATCATATGACTCCTTAAATTTTATAAAAAATACCATATTATATCCAATATACACTAAAAATAGATAAACTTTAAGTGTAGGAACAAAGAATCAAACACAGAGCAAAAAAGAAACATGGAAAAGGAGAATACTTACTGAATATAATAAATACAAAAGAGGCTAGAAAATGAACAATTGGAGATAGTACCGAAGGAGAGGGAAATTCGACATAGTTATACAACTTCTTGAAGTAAAGATACGTCTTTGAATGTACTCTCGATCACCCTACGTGAAAAGAACCCAAAAAATAAATCTAAGAACTCTGCTTTGTATTATAGTTATTATTCTGTTCAAAAAATTGTCTCTCCTAACGTATTCAAGGTCACTTGTCTTGCATTACTCCATGGATAAATAAGTCAGTTTGTCCCAGCAATAAAATATTTCTTCTACCCTTGTTCTAACTAATCAAAATTAATAAATTTGTCCATCCTAGTAATAGACCTTCAAAAAGATCTTGAAAACATAAACAACTTAAAGTATTTATCACTTAAGCAAATTTTCCTATCTGAACATATGATCAAATCAATTTGGGAAGGAAAAAAATTTAATCAAATGCAAATCAAGATTGTCCTGCCAATTTAGGATTTCTTTTTTATCACTTAAGAAATGAGGGGTCAAAATCCTAATAAAACGAGTGAAGCCTTACCATAATTTGTTTTCCTTATTACCAAATAGTAGAGAAACCTACTCAATAATATGGTTCTCTACAGATGTCACCCAATTTTCTTTACAGGAGTTATATGGGTACAATAAAAACTTACTAAGAAACTTCCATACAAACACATATATAAATATATACGATCACCATAAAAAACAAAAAAATCATGTGAATGTACATTAAAAGTAAAAAATGTTACATGGGGCTTTGGGCTGTAGGTGACAAAATAGTTTTAAAATAAGGTATAGGTGACACAAGTCTTAATTATTGAGTGGAGGTGGCAATTACTTTATTATGGATTAAGAAAGTTGGGAAATTTTGAAAATAGCCCATAAGTTTTAAAATTTAGACTTTGATCCAAATATTTACCTATATAACGGAAAACAGAGGGAAAAAAGGTGTCTTTCTCTCTCTTCTTACCCATTGTTGTTTTCTCTTTCTTAGAGATTTTTGTTGTTTATTATTGCTGCTACTTTATTCATCATCTTCTACTTTACTATAATCATCTTCTACTTCATTTTCATCTTCATCTTCTTCTTGTTGACCATTTGTTATTGTTGTTGTTGTTGTTACCACTACTGTTGTTATTTGACCAATTACTTAGGTAAAATTTAGTTTCGAATGTCACTTTCCACTTTGGCATTACTTCATAGGAGACCTTGCTAAGTCAAATTATGATTTTTAGTTGAATTTGTCATCGGGGTAACTGCTATTGTGTTGTTGTTTTTCCAATAATAGATAGAACCCAATATTGAATCCAACATAAGATCCATCTGTTTAAACAGATAAATCATCTATTGTAATGGATGAGACATTTGTTTCAACAAAAGACTGATCTATTAGATTCATGATTAAACAGATGGGTCAGCTGTTTCAACATTTGACACAATTGTTGCAATAAATTAGTTATCTGGTGCGATATGATAAATATTTGTTTCAATAAATTAGTAACCTGTTGCAACAGAAACTGAACACGATTCCAACATAAGTGTTGTCTATTGCAACAGGGTAAATATCTGTTACAACAGATTACTAACCTATTTTCATAGGTAAGTTATCTGTCGCAACATATTAATTATTTGTTGCAACATGTCACTCATCTGTTGGAATCATCTTCAAAGATGATTTAGTACTGTAACATCAATCCCAAAAGGCATTTCATCTGTTGCAATGAATATTTAGGAATACAACATGAATCCCAACAGGTAAGTAATCTGGTACGATTGATCACTTACATGTTTCAACAGATTACACATCTGTTGGGATTCATTCACGACACTATGAAATCACTATCAACTCTTTTTAACAAATGACTTTATTTAGGTACCAATAATGGAGGGATCAATAAAAATAGGGGTGGTTTTTCATGGTCAATGGATTGAGAAGAGCAATCGATATGTATGGAATTGGAAGGATGGTGAAATACTAGAGACGATAACTATGACAGTCTAAAGTGATGTTTCGTATAATGATTTTGTGAACTTAATCATCAACTTTTGTGAACTAAATTGTCAATCGAAAGAACTCACCATCAGCTACATGCACAGCTCCTTTGAAAATCAGAGGGTACTGCCTTTCAAGATAACCGATCAGGTTTGGTTGCATGCTTATATAAGTGATTAAACTAGGCCGGTGTTAAGGGTGTACATGGTTGAAAAGACGAGAGAAAATGAGAACTAGAATGTAGAAGTAGAATAACAAGAAGACTTCTTTGATTGTAGGTTAGATGATCTAGACATGAATATTCCAGATGATGATAAAAAATTACGCCCGTTGATGCGACCAATATGATATGCAGTTCTTCTCAATCGACACAATCTGGAAATCTTTAAGACGATGGGACCGACTTTTTTATTGGAATGTCATTCAAGGACAAGAATGGACTATCTAACACTTTGTTTATTTCTTGCTTGAAAAATGATTTTAGAATAAAGAAGGTGATCAATTCGAGCAGCGTCTTTTCCTTCAAATGTGCTAATTCGAACTGCAAGTGGTGGTTGAGAGTGGTGAAGTACGCAAGTTCTGACAAATTCATCATTCATAAACATTCAAAGCATCACACATATGGTTCGGAGCACATCTCAGGCCAAAATCCTCATGCCACGACAAAGGTCCTCGGTGAATATTTCAGGAGTAGTTTCCTCGATGGAAAATACCCTTCAACAAGGGTTATGTCCAATAAACTCCTTACGGATTTGGGTGTCCTTGTAAGTTATTAGAAGATATATATGATTATACGAATTGCTAAGGACCTAGTTAGAGGGACACTCGAGCATGGGTATGCAGTCCTGGATGCTTATTGTTACATGATTGAGTCCACAAATACCGAAAGTAAGACGACATTGCATCTGGATGAAAATGGAATGTTCAAGTACTTTTTTGTATCCTATGGTGCTTGGATTCAAGGTTTTTGGTATTTGAGAAAAGGCATAGCAGTCGACGGTACCTTCTTTAGGATTAGGTATAATAGAGTTCTGCTAGCAGTGGTGGTGCAGGATGCGGAGAATCACATCTTTCCTATTGCTTTTTTTGTAGCAGACAAGGAATGCGATGCCTCTTATGGATTTTTTTTGAACAACTGTGAAGCTGCATCGAAGATACCAAAGAGTTGTGTTTTTTATCGCATAGGCATCCAAGTATTCAAAGATGGGTTCACTTTTCTTTACTTCAGCTTACTTTGGTTGTTGCATCAGGCATCTTGGAGAGAACATTCAAAATAACTATCACAACGAAAGAGTCATCACCCTTTTCTATAGAGCAGCTAAAGCATATAGTAGAGAGAACTGTTTAGTCCATTTCAATCAAATAGTGGATGTGAATCCCAAGGTAGCAAAATTTCTTACACGTGTCAGTTTCGAGTGATAAAGCTGGGCATTCTGTCCAGCAGATACGTACATTCTTATGAATTTAATATCTTGTTTGATTTATAAGTTTAGTATGATGTGATACTAAGTGATTCTTTTCTATAGGTACAATATTATGAAATCAAACATTGTTGAATTGGTGAATTCATTTTTTGGCAATGAAAGAGAATTTACCATCAAGGCTATGTTTGAAAAAATAAGCAAGAAGTATAGCAAATTTTTTAACGAAAGGCGTGTGCAATTCATGTGCCCAAAAAAACTTATTTTTTCTCGAAATAAAAAAAAAATATCAACGAACGTCAATTTGGAGAATAGGTTATTCTCTCATAAAATAACAGATTACAAATTCAGTATCATCGGTCATGGTGATGCTTCCAAGGTCGATCTTCAAATAAGATCTTGTATGTGTAGAGTTTTTGACTTGGACAAAATATCTTGTCCACATGTTGTGGCAGTGCTTCGAGCTCAATACGTTCATAAATATAAACCTAAAGTTTATTATCACTCCTCTCAATATTATTCGGTGGAAAAATATGAAATGGCATATATTGGCCATATTACTTTGGTGTCTCCCGAAGAATCTTGGGTTGTTCCTGCAGTGCTTATGGAGAGATTAATACCTCCTCCATATATTGACCCAAGCACTATCAAATCGGAAAGAAAGCCATATAAGAGTAGGCGTGGAGTTGGAGAATTATTTTCATCACGAAAAAACAAGTGCTCCATATGGAAATGTGTTGGCCACAAAAGAACTACATGCCCAAATCGTAATCCACCATGATTGTTGTAATTACATAAACTTGTGTTGTTTTTCTTTGTTGTGAACTTTTATATATTTAACTCATTGTTGTGAACCTAATGTTATCATTTATTATATATAAAATATCTTTTTTAATAACTTGTGAATCAATAAAAAGAGGCAAAACATGAATTAAGTAATTTAGCAAATCATAATTATTCTCCACAGTTCCATAAACTGGAATGTTTTCCTCCAACAGATGACAAATCTGTCGAAACAGATGGATAATCTATCAATAGAAACCCAATAGATGACCAATTTGTTCCAACACATGGTCCATTTATTGAAAGAACCCAAAAGCCAAAATTGCTAGTGCTACTGGATTCAACATTACTCCTTGCCTCCAACCGTCAACATGTTAACATGTATGTATGTTTAGATTAGAAGAAATAGACAGAATGAAAATTGAATAAGAATTAAAATGCCAAAGTCGACTAAAAGTAAATTTTTCACTAAACGAAAAATAAAATACTTTAGGTATAGATCCGATATAGAAAAATTAAAATACATACTCTAAAAGAAAAAACACATTCTAATTATTATTATCAGCATCATCATCATTAATGATAGCCACCCAATCAACTCGCAGCAGCAGGGCCCTCATCAGCCTCTGCATCTCTCTGAACATCGTCGCTCTTACAGCGACCAACTCCCTCTGCAGGTCATTAACCTTCCTCTAAAGTTCCCACACTTTGTCGCGTAGAATAGCAATGTTCTGCCGCTAGAGGAGATGTTTTGATTTCTTCTAATAGCTGATTCATCAGTTTCAACAGATGGAATATTCGGTTCATAAGTTGTTTTGAATAAATGTGTTAGATAAAAAGCCACGACTCTTAGCCACGACTCTTTACTTATTTTTAATAGTCCCTTCGTTTCATATTAGTTGGGCCCTATAGGCTTGGCAAACCAATTAAGAAAAATATAAATTAGGTGATTATTTTACCAAATTGGCCTTATTAATTATGCTTTGAAAGTATAAATGTGAACTATATACTTTATCTAGTCATTTAATAATAGGGGTAATCTTGGAAGAATATAATAAAATTCTCTTGATTTTAAAAATAGGACAACTAAATTAAAACAAACATTTTTAGCAACAAGTAATCACATGCATGCAGATGAATAAACACACAGTTTGGTCTATCGCAACAGATTTACTATTTGTTGCAACATATGAATTATCTATTGCGACAGATGGACAATATGTTGGAGGAGATATTTTGATTTCTTCCAATAGTTGATTCATCAGCTGAAACAGATAGATATTTTGATATATCAGTTGTTTTGAATGTGTTAAGATAAAAAGTCATGACTCTTCACACCTCTTTTTTAATAGTCATCACTGCATGCAGATGAATAAACAACACTGTATGACATGTCCTGATGGGGTAGGAAGAATAAGATGGGTGCAATGGATCCCATTTTTTGCATGTGAGTTATGTATATTATTGATCAGGCTACCATGACAGACACACATAAAGTGCAATGATTTTGTGAATGCAGTTTATTACCGATTAAACACTGATCCTTCAAACAAGATCCTGTATTGTAAAGTTTAGTTTGATAGGTGAGAACTAATAAGGCCGACGGGTTCCAAGACGGTGGTGTTGGTACCCCGTTACAATTTAATGATGGTTTATGCTCATGTTTTTATGTCATGTTTGGGGAAGGGTTCAAGTTTTTGGCACCAGTATAAATATTCAATAGTAATTGGAATAGTTTTAATGGTGCAATGGACTTCTTGAAAGGCCTTCGAAGCCTTGAAATGTAGCAAACAATGATGGAACCAATAGAAATTCCCCTAGTCCAAATTTATATGGATGGATTGCTGGAGGAGAATTTTATACAGCAGAAGGTACTTGGAAGAATACCTGTGCACGAAGGGAGAGGTTGAGAAGGCCATATATTAGCTCAGAACTTGTTTAAGAGGAAACACAGGGTAGGAAGGAAAGTGTAGAGAAATTGGCCAATGAAATTGACACGAGAAATGAAAAAACTGGATGAAATTCAAATGTGGAAGTGTATCCAAAAATAAAATTCCATTAGTCAATGAAAAAAAAAAGAAAAATGGTCAATAGGACTGGAGCTGGACACTTTGCTCGAGAATGCAACAAGAGAGCATGGCCTCAATGAAGAATCTCACAAAGTGCAGGACCGGAACTCTAAGGAAGAAGCTTCACGATCACGAAATGTGGTAAGATTGTTGGTCAAAATTGAAACCTGAACCAACAACTCCTGAATTAAAAATACGGGAAGCCAAGGCATCAATTTCTGAAGTCTAACTTTCATACCATGCCTTTTGTTTGTGGCTATGATCAGGTCAATGGAAGTAGAAACAAAAAGGTCTGAAGTTGGACCAAAATCCCATATCTTGTTGTTTTCACTACCTTTGACCTGACCAGATCCATAAATTGGAGGCATGGGATGTAAGTTTAACTTGAGTAATTTCCACCTTGGCTTGATCCCGTATTTTTAATGCAAGAGTAGTTGGATCAAGTTTTAATTCATACCGACAATCTTACCACCTTCCGTGCTCGCGAAGCTTCTTCCTTAGAGTTCTGGTCCTGCACTTTGTGAGAGTCTTCATTGAGGTCATGCTCACTAGTTGCATTCTCGATCAAAGTGTCCAGCTCCAGTCCTATTGACCATTCTTCTTTTTTTCATCGACTGATGGATTTTTACATTTGGATACACTTCCATATTTGAAGGTCATCCAATTTTTTCATTTCTTATGTCAATTTCATTGGCCAATTTAGCTACACTTTCTTTCCTACCTTATGTTTTCTCTTAAACAAGGATTGAGATGATATATGGCCTTCTTAAGCTCTCTCTTCCCACACAGGTTTTCTCCTAAACACCTTCTGATGTATAATAGTCTCCTCTAATAAACCATCCATATAAATTTGGACCAGGGGAATTTCTATCAGTTCCATCATTGTTTGTTGCAACGCGAGGCTTCGGAGGCCTTTGAACAAGTCCATTGAGCCATTAAAACCAGTCTAATCACTATTGGATATTTACACTGCTGCCAAAAACTTGAACCCTTCCCCAAACTTGACACAAATACATGAGCATAAACCGTCATTTAATTGTAATAGGGTATCGACACCACCATCTTGGTCCCTCAGCCTTACTAGTTCGAACCTAACAATCTTAATAGTAAAATGCCATATCTTGTTTGAAGGAATAACGCCAAAGAGGTAAAGGACAAACATGCAAAAAATCATTGTACTAGATGTGCGTTTTTATGATAGGTTGATCAGTAATACATACCTCCCACATATGAAGTGGTTCAATCTGCAAGTAGCTTATTCCTCCGAACCCATCTTTACTCTAGCCTTTAATGTTGGCCTGGCAAAAGTGGATCCAGTTTTACTTCCTTTTATCTACAAACAAGAGAAATACATTTGATGTCAAATAAGAGAAGAACGAAAAAAACATTACAAAAGGATAACATATAATTGAGTGAATCAATAGATGACCAATTTGATGCAACAAATTACCCATCTGTTCAACCGATGAGGCATCTGTTACAAAAAATGGATGAAATGTTTTAATATATGGTTTATCTATTGGAATAAATCAAATCGTCCTTGCTACTGGTTTGATTTCTTCAAACAGTTGCTCAGTTTGTACAAAAGGGTAACATAAAATTGAGAGAATCAACAGATGACCAATATGATAAAACAGATTACCCATCTGTTCAACTGATGAGGCATCGTTGTAATAGATAGATGACATATTGCAACAGATGGGTCATCTGTTGCAATAGTTGAGAAAACTATGGCAACACCACCACCAACAACATCAACTACAAAAAAACAACACCATATGTTCCAATACCATCCATAACACAAACGTCACATGTTACAACACGACCACTACCCCCAACAATAGCACCACCAAAGTACAAAAAAAATACATAAAAAAACTATACTAACACTAAGGCTTTTTAAGTTCTCCCAACAGATGAATTTTTTCCGCATATTATAATAAAAACAACGGTTCGTTCTTTCAAGACTAAAAATTCACCTTTCCTTGATTAATCTCAATAAATAGGAAACTAGTAATGGGTAAATCATTAATAGCAATAGATGTAAATATCTAATTTAAATAACATACAAAGAAGAAGATGAGATGGAAAGAGCAATAGTGAATTGTACCTGCAGTTTCAAAAAAGACAAGGGATCAGAACATCCAGTTCAATGGAGAAAAGATATTGATTGGTTGAGATATAAAGGGATCCTCATCCAAAAGAAGAGAGAAAAGAGAGGAAAAAAAGGAAACAAAGAGAATTGAGAATAAAAAAGAGTGATAGATGAGTTGAGTCTTGTCTTACTTTATGGATGAAGGAGAGAGTATCTAGATATGGGTTTTAAATATTCATTAATAACTTTTGAGGGGCATGAGGAGACAATGACATTGAAAAGACCAAATAAGACTACTCACTCAAGAGATTTTTGAGTTATCGAAGTAGTATCGAGTAATATTTTTTACCGCCTTAGTATTTTAACTTTTTTATCTCAGACAGGAAATACCTAAATTTCTTTTAAAAAAAGGATCTTAAAATATTTAAGTGCAACAGGTGACAATTTCGATTTGGAAATATCCAAAGCTCTATCATCTATCGCAATAAATGATGTAATCTGTTTGATTATTTACAACAGATACGTAATATGTTACAACAGATTACCTAAGCTGTTTGATTTAATCCAATAAAAAAGACATTTGTTGCAACAAGTTGAACATTTGTTTATATATAATTTTAATTGAGTTCATATATTATACTAATACCTTAATTGAATGTGAGTTCTCATAGGGTCAACTACAATTTCAACTTAGTTTTTTGGCAATTGCATGATGAAACGGTATTGCATTCCTCCCGACCAGAGTCGTCGATCGATCACTCTGAGCTGAACCGATTCTTATTACCTAATATATTCAACTAATACCTTAATTGATTAATCTAGGACTAGGGGTGAGTTCTCATAAAGTCAACTACAATAGATGACAGCGCCTATTTGATAATTTACAACACATGGGTAATCTATTTTGACATATGACTTAATCCATTTGATAATTTAAAATATATGGGTAATCTATCGCAATAGATGACTTAATCTTTTTGATAGCTTACAACAGATGTGTAATATGTTGCAATAGATTACCTAATATGTTTGATTTAATCCAACATAAAAGACATCTTTTGTAACAGGTTGAATATTTGTTTTTATATAATTTCAATATAGTTCATATGTTAGACTAATACCTTAATTGAATGTGATCTCTCATAGGGTCAACTACAACTTCAATTTAGTCTTTTGTAAATTACATTATGAGATGGTATTGCGTTCCTCCTGTCCAGAGTCGTCGATCGATCACTCTAAGCCGAACCAATTCTTACTACCTCATATGTTCAACTAATACCTTAATTGATTAATCTTGGAAAGGGTAATAATACCTTAATTGAATAATCTAGGACTAGGGGTGAGTTCTCATTTGGTCAACTACAACTTTAATTGAGTCTTTTGGCAATTGTACGATGAGACGGTATTGCGCTCCTCCCGACCAGAGTCATCGATAGATCACTCTGAGCCGAACTGATTCTTACTACCTCATATATTCAAATAATACATTAATTGATTAATCTAGTACCAGGGGTAATTTATCATAATGTCAACTACAATAGATGACATCGCCTATTTGATAATTTACAACAGATGGGTAATCTATTGCGACATCTGTCTTAATCCATTTGATAATTTACAATAGATTGGTAATCTGTCACAATAGATGACTTAATATGTTTGATAGTTTACAATAGATTCGTGATATGTTGCAAGAAATGATGTAATCTGTTTGATATTTACAATTGATGCGTAATATGTTGCTATAGATTACCTAATCTATTTGATTTAATCCAATAGAAATGACATTTATTGCCACATATAACAATCTATTTGATAATTTATAATAGATGGGTAATCGGTCGCAATAGATGACTTAATCTGTTTGATAATTTTCAATAGATTCATAATATGTTGTTACCTAATCTGATTGATAATTTACAACAGATGCAAAATCTGATGTAACATGTTGAACATTTATTTTTATATAATTTCAATTGAGTTAATATGTTAGACTAATAGTACATAAATTGATTAATCTAGGACCAGGGGTCAGTTCATAGGGTCAACTAGAGTACTCGGTCAACTACAACTTCAATTATTTTTAAAAAATTTCAATTAAGTTCATATGTTAGACTAATAGTACCCTTTTGGAAATTTCATGATGAGAGGGTTAAAAATTAGCATATCTTTTATTATTTTAAAAATAATTAAGACTAATTCGAACCAAATTATCATTTTCAAAACTTGTCATTCTTTTCCAAAATACAAATCAACCCATACAAAATATTTCATCATTTCAAATCTTGAGTTCTCGCTATTTTCTCTCATTTCCATTCAACAATACAGTACTGACAATAACTACTCAACAAATTTGCTTAACCCTTCACAACAGATTTCTTTCTTCTCATTTTTGACCACATAGGTATTATTTTTTACTTTATTCTTACTTGTATCAGTCATTTTCTTAGTCTTCATAGGCAACAGAGTTCAAGAAGAGTTCTATATTTGTTATTTTTTTCTAAAATAAAAGGGCTTTTAAGTTAATGATGAAAAATAAAACTTTTAGTTGTAATATCTTTAAGAATGAGTTTACAATTTTGAGTTTTGATGGTAAAATCGTAGGAAGAACTCGAAAAAACCCTAGTTTTTGTCGCAGTGTTCCGTTGATTATCGTGGTATTATTGGATGGTGTTTATGGTGTTGATGGTGGTGGTGGTGGTGTTTATGGTAGTCGTGGTGGCACTGGTGGTGGCATTGGTTGGTGGTGTTTGTGGTGGTTGTCGGTGGTGTCGGTATTTGTGGTGTTTATGGCATTGGTTGGTGGTGTTTGTGGTGGTGTCTATTGGTGTATCGGTATTCGTGGTGTTTGTAATGTATTTTTTAAAACTTATGCATACGTCAATTTTAATGTAATTTTTGTTTTTCGGTTGTTTGTAGGTAAAACCTGTCTCCCAAAAGAAAAGAAAAGGAAAGTGGATCAATGTCTGACCACCCAAAAAAAGTCTACAGTACAGAGGGATTCAGAGGAGCTTCCTGAACAATCTCAGTCAGGGAAAAGTGAAGATGTGGAGAGATATGAAAATAACATTGAGAGAGGTAGACAAGGGTCTGTAGATGGTGATGAACAAAATGAAAGTGAGATAGAAGAGGAGTTAGAGAGTGAGAAAGATAAAGAGGATGACCATCAACATGATAATAATAGATCACCCATGGTGCGTGAATTAATATCGACATCCCAACATGATACTGTCAAAACTTTTAGTATTGACAGGTTTTAAGTTGCAATGCCGATAAATGACCCAAAATAGGAACTAACTGGTCAAATTATACTTAAATGCCAGATGGGGAAAATTTTTGAACATTTTAGGAAAATTATCAGGAAAGAAAACATAGACGAACTTTTTAAGAAGAGCTGCTTTGGATGCTTTCTTGAGCTGCCTAAGGAACCCCTACCTATTTTTGTTTCCCTATGACGATGGTATATGGTCTTCTCAAGTGCAGGATCAAGTACGTGGGGGATGATAATGATCTGGAGGAGGGGGCAAAAAGAAGATGGATAAAATCTGGATCAACTACTGTGGCATGCCTGTTTATTTTGGCTTGCAAGAGATTTCCATAGTGACGGTCTTGAGATTCCATCGTCTATAAGAACCACCACCCTACAAAAGATCCAAGGCAAGAAACACAAGGAAAAAATAAATAGGTTGTTTGACATTACTCTACGTACCTACAAAGCATCGAATTTGTTGACAGATCTCGAGGATAAAACCATACCAGAGTAGTACAGGGAGCAATTGTGCCTAATTTGGTTTGCCCATTTGGTTATATTTGCAAGAGATGTCAACAAGGTCATAGAAGATGATTTGTTGGAGAGTGCTAAGGATTTTGATAAATTCAACAATTATCCCTGGGAATATGACAACTTCTACTTGACTGTCCAATATTTACTGACAAATCTATCCTCAGGGATGACCACATTATACAGCTTTCCTTGGGCTTTCATGGTAAAATTAATCACTAATTTTACTCATCCATTAATTTATATTGAATATAGTTATTATGACTTTTTTTTGCTTGCTTCCTGTTTACATTTTCTAGGCTTGGGCATTTCAAGCCATTCCTCCCTTTCGAAAGTAGGTAATGGATTACTCGGATGAGGTTTCTTATATAAGGATGTTTAGGTGGTTGGCTGCAAAGAGAAAAAAAAATATTAAGGAGGCTGATCTCTTTAACCCTCCATATAATGCAGTACGTCTTCTTCAAGTAAAATAATTTTACTCAATGAAAGATATTGAATAGATGTTATATCTGGTGCAATAGATGTTATATCTGATGCACCATATGGGATATCTGTTGCGACAGATTACCCGTCCTATTCTAATCGGTACAATAAATGGATTATTTATTACGACAGATGATTGATATCTTGCATCAAATTACCATTTGTTGCTTCGGTTCTCTGAACCCGACTCCTAACAGATTAACCATCTACTACAAATTATGCAACAGATGTTTAATCTGATGTAACATATTATTAATCTATTGTGGCATACAGATCTTCTATTGCATAACAAACTACCCGTCTTGTGCAATTGTTGCAACAGATTGGTAATCTGTTGCGACAGATGATTGATATTTTGCATCAGATTATCCATGTGTTTCTCTATTTCTCTGAACTCGATCTCAAATGGATTTTAACCATATACTGCAAACTATGCAACAAATGGGTCTTTATTTTAAAATGTAACCCAACTGTGAAAATTATTATATTATATGATTTAAATATATCTGTTAATTTTTTCTTTTTTATAGGTTGTGCATCCATGGATCATGCCTACTGAATAGGAGTCGGTGATGACTTCTTATATTACTCTAGGCCATGTTGATACTATAGAAAACCCAATGGTGGAGTTAATAAAGAAGGAATTGGCTAGAGCAACAGCCATAAGAAGAGTAGTTAGGCAAGGTCATCCTAATGTTGAGGCTCTTCATGACCAACCTACTAAGGCAAATCTGGGTGCTTCTTCTGGTGGAGTTTTTGGTGTTGGTGGAAGGCATGCTGATACTGCTACCACTCTTTATGATGAGCACGTCGAAAATATGTTGGAAAACTCCCTTTTTCACCCTTACACAGGTCTCTCTCACCCCTCTTCACCCTCGTGTTCTCGTTGCGAATGCGAAGAGTGCAAGGACAGCCAGGATAAACTCTTTGAAAAAGTAGAGGTTATCTCTAAAGTTGTCGAGAAATTTAAATCCAAAAGGTGTGTCATACCATCCAAGAAGGTGAGGGAGCGACACACTTCTACAGTGTTAGTTAGGAGAAAGAAAAGAGCAATTAGAGACGTACTCTTCGGTCGAAAATAAAAAAATTGCAATTCCTCCCTCTCCAAAAGTTGTTGAAGTTTAGGGGACAGTCAAGAACGTGGACATATACGCGGAACTTGGGCGCCAAAGAGAAGAGGGATTTGCGACAAGACAAGAATGTCAAGCCAGGCGCACCAGATTATCCTAGGCCTCTATTTCCCCCCAAGACTTCAAGACTATGATTTATATACATATGTCGTAGGAGGATAAGGCAATTTTAACTTTCCTAACATAGCCTTATAAGCTACCCCATGAAGAAGAACCTATGGAACAGATGTGAAATCTTTTGCAACAGCTGGGTATACTGGTGCAACTGGTAGTGGTTTTGTTGCAACTTATTATCCATCTGTTGCATAAGTTGCGTTGGATTATTGATTTAGAGAACTCTATGAAATAGATGGACCATCTTTACAATTACTAACCTATTTAAAAATTGTCTTCTTATATCACAGCATGTTGACAAAATTCTCTGCCTTATGAGGGAAAGAAAATTAACGTACCCAGAAGCTTATGATACTGCCGTTAGGATAATGGACCTCGACTTTATCAAGAAGTTCAAGGATAAGTACTATCAACTCAATGGGAAGGCATCATACCTTGACATGGGACTTGATTTTGTAGTTTCTACGTTAAACTTAGATGAAAAAGAAATGATAAAATATGTTAGAGGGGAGAGGCAAAATCCATAAGGCAAGAGTTGGACTTAGGGAAAGATGATTCTTGTAGTCATTAGCGTGAATGAACATTATCAGGATATTGAGATACTACTCGTGGAGGTAAAGATCAATGTTTATGATTGCAACGAACCTCTCATTGACGATCTCGATCTTTTTCTCCTCGTGGAGCCATTGATAGAGTTGTTTCCCATCTTGTTGAGGGAGAGTAAAATGATGAATCATTTTCTAAAGGCAGTGTTGATTAAGAAATAATGGGATTTTGAAGGTCGAAACAAGGACATGAGTCTTCCAAAAAATGAAACCGGTAATGCGTACAGCTCGCATGCTCTTGCACACATCAAATGTTTGCTAACCGGTACAGAAATAGCCGATCCAATGACCTTTCTGTGCGACAACACTGTGGTAAACCTGCAAGAGGTATGGGATTATGAGGTACTATCTGGACGCTTGGATCCTGTGTATATAGAAGAGCCTTTGAAATAGCAATTTTTAATTTCAAGTCACCCTTTACTTTATTATATGTGTATGTAGTGGCAATAATTTTTTTCTGATGAAAGTTGAGTTTTTTATAATGCAATAGATTGTCAATCTATTGTAAAATATATTGAATTTGTTCTAGAAGATAGTTAATTGTTTATCTATTGCAATAGGTTGGTCATCTGTTGCATTATGCCGATGTTATTTCTATGTAATCTAAGTCTAGTCTATTACAACAGTGGGAAGACCTGTTTGATAATTTCCAACAGATGACCTAAATTTTACAAAATATGCCTAAATCTTTTTGATATTTTCCAATAGTTACGCTTGAATATCCATGTGTTCGACAACACCAAAACATTAGAAAATACGCACACCACCATGAAAATTTCAGCAATTAGGCTTGAATATCCACGTACCTAATAACACCAAACCAGTAGCAATAACGACAACAATGTAGTATCTTCTTGCTCATTTTTGTTTCTCTTCAGAAGCCTTGACTTTGTTCAACAAACCCCAAATTACAAGATTTTCTTGTGAAGGGTGTCGTTCTTCATACTAATCAAAGTAATCGCATCCACCCAATTTCTATAAAAACAAGAGTATAATTACAAAATAATTACAAGTTGATAATTATTGAATTAATTAAATAAAAAGAATATTACCTTTGAAATCGTACAAGTAAAAAACCTATGACCTGGATTTTGTTGAGTCCAAGAAGTCTTCAACAGAGCTTCATGACCGAACTTACAATATCAAAAATCTATATCACAAAAAATAGTGGAAGATGCGCTCGACATTGTCAAGCTCTGTTGGAAAAAGTGAAAAAAAGATGAAGAAAAGAAAGACCAAATGCAAATAATTTGAAGAATTTTTCTAGATAAAAGAAGATGACGATGAAGAAGAAGATTTCAGAATTTAGGGTTAAATTTTAGGAGGAAGATGAATATATAAGACAATAGGGGGGATGACCGTTGGGGGCCAAATGACGGTAAGTAAGCAAAATGTGTCAAACTGACACATTTGATACCTATTTTATTTTACGTATTTAAAATGAACACTGTCTACTTGATGCCTATTTTATTTTAGGTGTTTGAACTGAACACCGACGATGGGTTCCTCCTTTTTTATTTCAATTCACTTTAATATTTTTACACATAGTGGCAATTTTTTATGTCCAATGAAAGTTGAATTTTTATAATGCAACAGATTCTCCATCCTTTGTAACAGTTATTCTACCTATTTTGACATATAGTTTATCTGTTGTAATAGGTTGGTCATCTGTTGCATTATCTCAATGATTCTATCTAATTCCATCAGTTGCAATAGTGGAAAGACCTGTTTGATAAATTCCAACAGATTACCTACCTGTTGCAACATATGTCTAACTCTGTTTGATTTTTTCCAATAGATATGTTGTCTGTTGCAACAGATACATTATTTGTTGCAATATTTGAATCTAGTATTCCTTTTCAATTAATAAGTTCAAATCTAAGGAAAAAATAAAATTCATAGACAAAATAAAATAAATCGAAGCCTTCAGAAATTAGCTGAAATAAGTCAACGAATAAATGAAATGTAAACAAATTGTTATGGGTACAGATCTAAACAAATACATCAACAAAAATTTCAGTATGATGCCAAGGATTACTTTGACAGGCTCAAGCTATAAAATCTACTCAATATGGACAAGTTGTTCTTCATCTGGTGCTATAAAATTTGGCTTTGCTCGTCGTGGATATTTATTATCGCTTACGTATGGTTTCTGATCTTTCTGTTCACCATGTTTCCATAAAAGAGTAACATATTATCAATGCTATTCAGCAGTAGCTTCTACATCCACCTGGAAAGCCAGAATTGGTCAATGCTAATCACGGAGATACAATAAAACAGAAAAGAATAACTCATCTGTTCTAGCAAATCAAATTGGTCTTCCTCCTATTTTAAATTATCCCAAATAGATTATATTTCTGTTGTAATAATGAATCAACTGTTGGGACAAATTTATACATGAGGAAGACCTGTATGATAATTTCCAACGAATGAACCATCTGTTGCAATATATGAATCATCTTTTGAAGAAGATAAGTCATCTGTTGGTACAAATAAAAGTGGTACAGAGAGCTGTTTGATTTCCTAAAACAGATGAGACTTATGTCGCAATAGATACTTTATCTGGTGCAACAAGTTAGTCAACTGTTGCAACAGATGTATATATCTGTTTGATAATTTTCAGCAGATGTGTCATCTGTTAAAACAAATATGTGTCTGTTTGTTTTGTTAGTTAGAAGACATATATATTCACCTTCTTCAGCTCGTGCTGCTCTTCTTTGGACATTGTACATTTCTCAGTGCAACACATATACATTGGAGTTGCAATTTCGCTTTTTTGGATGCTTGATAATGCCTTGGAAATCACTTTCCTTCTCCTCTTATCCCTAATCCTCTAATGGAACAGATGGAAATAAAATCCTCTTTGATAAAATGTTACCCCTCTTAGATATCAATTCCTTTACAGAAGCAGTCAATGAATTAATAACATTAATCACTACATCATGTTTTGCCCTGCAGTCTTGACATTTGCATGCAGAACATTTGTTGGGACAAGCAAAATCTGTATAACCAATATGTCATACTCATAATGGTTTGATTTAAATACTGTAAGAGGAGCATCACTATCACCAACAGCAGCACCACTACCACTACCAACAACTCCATCACCACTAAGACCATTAATAACAACAAGCCCACCCTCCAAAATTATTTCTTGTAATGGTTGTTGCTGTAAATAATTCTATTTTTATTCTATCGATGACCTTAATGTCTGATAAAGTTTGCACAGACCGTAAAGTAAGAAAAATTGGCATCATCAACTCTTGATTGGTCAGAACTAGCGACGGATGCACAATTTAACATAAATCATTACATATATTAGAATGATGATTAGATCATTCAAAAAAATCATTAATTAAAATAAAAAAATAATTATAATTATACTTACTGCATCCTTCGGGGGGTTGAAGAGATGAAGAAATTTTGCATTTTTATCAGTTTTGACCGACAACCATCTCAAGATTCTTGGACAGAAAACTCTTTCCTGGTAGTTCACTTGTTGTCTCAAATAAGGAATGGCTTCAAATGCCCAAGCCTATAAAATAACGCCTATAAATCAAAACCATTATTGACCAAAAAAAATGAATGATATCATAATAGAAGAAAGAAACATTTACCATGAAAGCCCATGGGAAGCCATATAAGTTGACTGTATTTAGCGTTAACGGAGTCAACAAATATTTGACAGTCATTTTGAAGCTTTCATAACCCCAATGATAGCTGTTAAATGGCTCAAGATCCTTGGAGAGCTTTATTAAACCGAGTCTTAGGTTGTTGTTAATGTCTCTCACCCAAAGAATATTTTGTACAAACCAAACCAAGCACAATGACTACTTGTGCTTCTTTGAAAGTCCTTTACCTTTCAACGCTTCTATCAAATTTTTATTTTTAAAGCTTGGATTAACAATGGACACCAGGTCATCACGATCATACGACTTGTCTTTGCATTTTTTGGGTGCGCGGGGTGCTTTTTTTGAGTTAGAATAGGTATAACTTGAGAAGGCGGATAACATTTTAGTCCAGTAACTATGGCAAACTCCTTCCAACCAAAACAAATAGGTATGCCACAGTAATTTATCCATACCTCATCCATCTTATCTTTGTTTTCATACATAAACCTATGCTTGAGAAGGTCATATACCATTTCAATTTGGAAATGATCATTGTTGTCCTCTGGCAAATCAAGATATTTCCCAAAGAAGATGTCCCTAAAATAATCATCCAATATTTGTTCTTGAAGTATTTTTCTGAAGGCGTCGAAAGATTTTTGCATGGATGACTTTACCATGAAATCACCCGTTAAATTTGTGGCACCATCGCACTGCATTCTCATAGGATAACGATCAATGTTGAAGTCTTTGACCAACTCTTCGGTGGAAGGTCTATTACCATTTGCATCATCTCTTTTGAAATATTCCTCCTCCCCGTGTTCATCATATTCTGCTCCTGATTGAGATAACGCTTGTAAAGCAAGCTTATAGAGTTGTGGATGTAGCCTAGCTGCCTCACTTGTTCCTTTACTTGGACTTAATTCAATTTCTGTTCTTTTGGGAACCATATTATCTAAAATTAACAGGAACATAAAAAAATATTATAGTTTATTAATTCATCGTTAAAAAAAGATAATAGTAAATCAAACAAGCAAAACAGTAAAATAATAGTTGCAACAAATCACCGATCTGTTGCACCAGGTGGTATATCTGTTGCAGCATATAACCAACCTGTTGTAGAGAATGAGTAATCTATTGCAATAATACAAAATATATCACTCATCTTTTAAGACAGATAAATGGTTTGTGCAACAGATCATACATTGTTGCGATATATGAGTGATCTGTTGGAACAATTAAATAACATGTTGCAACGAATGAGTAATTTGTTGCGATAATACAAATCAAATCACTCATCTATTGAGAAAAATGAATGGTTTATGAAGATCACGCATCTATTGCAACATCATCTATTACATATTTGAGTGATCTGTTGGAACATTTAAATAACATATAGCAACGAATGAGTAATCTATTACGACAATACAAAATATATCACTCATCTATTGAGAAGGATGAATAGTTTATGCAACAGATCACGCATCTATTGTGACATCATCTGATGCAACATATGAGTGATCTGTTGGAACAGTTAAATAACCTGTAGCAATGGCTGAGTAATCTGTTGTAATAATACAAAATATATCACTCATCTATTGAGAAAGATGAATGGTCTGTGCAATAGATCACTCATTTGTTGCAACATATGAGTGATCTGTCAGAATAGTTAACAAACCTGTAGCAATGGCTGAGTAATCTGGTGTGACAATACAAAATATATCACTCATCTATTGAGAAAGATGAATTGTCTATTCAATAGGTCACACATCTGTTGCAACACTTGATTGATCTATTTGAACAGTTATCAACGGTCAATATTGTTTAGATTTCTTCCAACATAGGGTCGTCTATCGCGACAAATGAATGATCAGTTGGAAAAATCAAGTCTTGAACATTTCCTGTTGGAAGAGTTGATAGGATTTTATCCAACAAGAGGTTCATCTGTTGAATCAAATCATTAATCTGTTGGTTCTTCTGTTGCATCAGATGGTTAATTAGTTGCATCAGATTTTTTATTCAATGCATAATCTGTTGCAATATATGGTTAATTTGTTGCATCAGAATTGTAATCTGATAGTTCCTCTGGTGCATCAGATGGTTTATCTATTGAATCATATGACAAATCTGTTGCATCAGATGGTTAATATGATGCACCACATGGATAATCTGTTGGAGAAAATAAAAAATAGTAGCACGATTTTGTTTAACAAAAAAATAGCAATATCACTATTTTTACCAAGAACGAAAACTGAACAAATTTACCCAAATTGTTGTTTTATTTTTATAAACATAAACAATAAAAATCAAACTTCAAAAAAATACAACAAACAATAAAAAAACATAATTCACTTCGAAAAGAGAAGAGAAGAAATACCAAAATTTAGAGTTTTATTCAGACTGCATTTCAAATTAATGCAACAAATATTAAAATTGTTCACCAATACTATAAGAGAAGTTGGCTCAAGTTCCTCGTTTTATTCAAAACTAAAAAGGCCATAAATTTTTATCTGTGAAAAAAGAAAAGGAACGATAAAGAATTTGAAGCTGTTGTGGTCGGAGAGTAAGGCTGTCACGTCGTTTGAAGGTTGGAGTCGAAAAGGAACTCGAACCCCAACTATTTGTAGTTGGATGTTGAAATCGTTGAGGATTAAAATGAGAAATTTTCAGAACAGTTAGTTGGGAGAGAGTTAAGAGAAGTTGTCGAGAGAGGAATAATAGATAGATTAATTTGAATTAAAGAGGGAAACTCAAACCCCAACTATTTGTTGCCGGAGATGGAAGTCGTCGGGGGTTGAAGGGAGAAATTTTGTAGAACTTTCAATTGGGAGAGAGTTGAGAGAAGTGTCTAGAGACAGGAGAGAGTAGTTGATTTGGATTGAAGAGGAAGGCGGGTTGGGTTGATTTATATTTTTGAAAAGATTAAAAAGTTTTGAAAATATTAATCATGTCCACAATTAACTTAATCAAGTGTCCTAATGATGTTTGACACTTTAAGTTGGTCAGTGTCACCAATCCTTCATTCAAGACTTAAACGACACCTTTCCTTCAATTTTCTCATGTTACATAGTAATATAGAAGAGAGGGCATTCAATTTAAGATTGAGAATGTATACGGGTACCCACCTGAGTATTATTGTCAAAAACAGTAACCCTAATAGACTCAAAAGCAGTACGATGAGCTAATCCAGAGTGGGATATTCGAATATGTGAAGCAGGCAATATTTTAGATTTAACCACACCTCTAGCTATGTTTTCAGCCATTTTACCAACTCCTATAAACCCCACCTTGTATGAATCGCTTGGAACCAGACAAACATTCACCATTTACAAAATATGAAACAGTAAAAATGTTACTATGTTTCTTCTAAAAAAAAAAGAAAAACAAGGGTCAGAAATTCATAGAAGCATTTCATAGAATGCCTGGAATACAAAGTAGATTTCCCAAATCTACAACAGCTAAAAGTAAAAACATAGGATGATACAATTGAAACTCAGACTTAACATTAATTTAAGGTGCATGAAAGATGAACCACAAATTGGAGAAAAGGTGAAGGTGACGAACCTGATGCAAGGGTGAAAACAACTAAAAGGGTGAAGGAAATAATGAATAATGATTGAGAAAAAATTGAGTTATGAACAAACCTGCAATTGAAGGGAATGAATTGCATAATCTTGAAAGAACAATGTGACACTTCAAGATTATACAAGAGATACGGTGATGAATGGATGTTTCTAGATATACATAGTGTCTCTGGAAAAGAACAGAAATGAGCAGAAGATTTTTTGGACCGAGTAAAATGCCTATTTTTCCCTTGGTCGTTGCTCACTTCACATTTCTATATAGTAGATAAAAGAGTTGGCTAGGCAATTTATTATGAACAAAATATCTTTGTACAAGAATTGTTCCTGGCCCAATATTGTCCCAAACCTAAAAAATAAAATAAACATATAAAAACAAATCACCATCCTACAAAACTTAAAATCAGATCCAAAAAGTGACTCGTCTCTTCACTTTCCTCACCTTCTTCATCAACAACTTCGATGAAACTCTTCTAAAGTGATGAGATATCCATGGTCAGCTGCTCACATAATGTATGATCACCCATGATTGGATACAAAAGCATGCTCGAGTAGATGTCACTAAGGGCATTTAAAATCTCACAAATATCAGGACTCTAGCTCATTGAGGACTCCATTAGGAAATGCTTCTAACAAACATGGTATTCTTTAATAGGGGAATGTAACTCTCCGCCATTCACCTATTAACTTTGTAAGGTCATAATTTGTTGATAAATTTCATCTCTTAATAGGTTGAGCTCTTATAGGAATTAATATCACTATTCATGGATGAAAGTCCAATAAATTTGTGACATTTTACCATCTACAGTTGTAGGTACGTCTTCTTAATCCGCTCTTTGTCTCACCCTCATCTTAAAGTTGTTGCCCTAATAAAGAACTCTTTGTTTTAATGTTTTCTAATTCGCAAAATAGGGATTTGTCGCATCTTTATGTTTAATATTATTTTTCCTGCATTTGGTGCCTGTTGGATATTGTATAAAACTTGTACATACAAAATAAAAAATAATGTTATCAAAATAATCCCCAACTATGTTCCCTTCTCCCAGAGCATGAGCCACCTACACCAAATCAGGGAAATTTCTTCTTAGGATATTGATTCTCTCCAGCTTCATCGACATATTCTAAGGTACTTCTAAATCCTTGTCCAGCACCTTCTTCAATGTGAGTGAGTCTATTTCTAATACAATTGGTAAATTATGAGCAAAACAATGTTTTCATACATACCTTAAAGCTATATCTCCAGCTTGTATTACTATTCCTTCCCAGCTGTTCTTGTTTTAGAATAGACAAAATCTCCCTCTTCATTTTCGATGCAAAAGGAACTGAAAATTAGACCCGGATTTCCTTTATAAGCCCTATCAGAGTTTCATTTGATACCAACCCTACTAAATTCGTTCCATTTAATAGCCTTTGTTACCAATAAAGGGGTCTATTCCTAAAAAAATTGAACAATCAAAGGGCAGTTTTTAGGAATACCCATTAGCCAAGGATATGAAGTCATAGAAAAAAAATAGATTCTGCTATTGATTTCTAACATTAATTAATGTATAAACACCTTACCTATAAGATAGATAACATTTATCCTCCTCCATATATGGAAAATTACACTAGCAAGTATAATTTTAAAATTGGGCTTCAATTTAGGAACACAATCAGCATGCCACGACTTTAGTATATTATTTCTTAGTTGAATAAATGGACCATTATCCCAAGTCGTTGCTTCTAAGATTTACCATAGAATCTTTGTAATTAGACATTCACATAATAAATGTTCCAAGGTTTCTAGACCTTCTGTGTTGCAACAACAACAATTCACATTTTCCACAACTCTCATCATCATTAGTTCCTCCCCTATAGGTATTAACCTTCTCCAGACTCTTTATAAAATTCAATATCTTAAATGGCAACCCCTTTAGCCAAATGTTTGTAAAACCTCTTACTTTTCTTCATTTTTCCTTACCAGATCTCAAGCACTAGACATTGTGAATTTTCCCCAGTTGGCTAGTTTCCACAAAGCTTTATATTAATTACCAAAATCCTTTTCAACAGTTACATTAGCCAGAATATGGATAACTATTTCATCAGGTTGTAGTTGGTTCAATAGAGGTATAGTCCATCCATCTCTCAACATTAGTTAATTTACATCTTCGAACCCATCCTTCATCATATTAGTAATAGGTAAAACATACATAGTATAATGTACCTAATTGAGTCCAATTACATATGATGTGCTAGTACTTGTATTTCTTAGTTCCCACCATATTTCTTGGTCAAGGTAGTTTCTTCTGTAAAGCATGAACTTTCAGTTTTGTAAACCTCCCCTTCATTCAACTAGTGCACCTAATTTAGTCCAATTACATACGATGTGCTAGCACTTGTATTTATTTGTTCCCACCATATTTCTTGGTCAAAGTAGTTTCTTCCTTAAAGCATGGTCTTTCAGTTTTGTAAACCTCCCCTCCATTCAACTATTTGAGGTCTACGTCTCTTGCAATACTTAATCCACATAAAATTAAACCATAATGACTTCTTAGTCCTAAAATTCCACTAAAACTTAGCACAAAGAGTTTTAGATACATCCAATAGGGAGCGAAATCCCAATCCAACTTCATTTTTAGGTCAGCAGATGTCATAATCCAATTTCTTAGGTCATATAGGCACCTATTATAACCCACAAATAGGTAACAAAACCATAGTCCAAAACAACTATTAATGAACGATCAAGAGAAATACAGGAAACAACTGAATGAAATTTAATAAAAAGGCAAACATAGAATACAACCCCAAGACTTGGTGAAGTTAGTATAAAAGCTTCTAATACAACAGGAGTACAAAATGAAATACAGAGTAAATAAATATGTGCAAACCATTCCCGAATACAAATATAGATAAATCTAATCACAATAATAGAGAGCAGGAATACTTCAAACATCAGGAGCTCACCCTAAATCTCCAATTCAAAGTTGCTCTGCACGATGCATACGTCAATGTTGAAAAATTGTACTATGATTTATGGGCTACAGAAGTATAGTATGAGTACCAAATATGTTATACTTAGTAGGCATCGACCAACTGAGCTCTAAAGATGATGCAAGTATAAAAAATATGTAATGCAGAGATATAAAGTATAGAAAACTATCTAGGAAACTAAACATAATCATATTATTGGGGCAATGTGAGTAAACTATCCTATTCTAATAGTATTCAGGAACTAAAGTACAATACCTTGTATCACTAGCCAATATACAAATAAATAGAGAAGGAAGGATACATAGTTAGTAGTAATATAAGTCCAGAGGATACATAAATGATATATATAAATAGGGAAAGAGATGGATATACAACGATATCTTATATATATATATATATGCACAAACCTATGTAGGACTAAACTGAGAGATAACAACTCAAGGAAACCAATCTAACCTTTCGAGGATCATAGCCAAAAAGGAAAGCTAATATTGGAATAATCAAGGTCTATAACAAAAGGATGAGTAAACATGATGTAATCTAACAATAACATAAAACACTATGTGAAAGAAAAAGAATCAGAAACATAACAACAATCTCGAGTACCAGCCCATATATATATATATATACATAAACCTATGTAGAACTAAACTCAGAGATAAACTCGAGGGAACCAATCTAACCTCTCGAGGATACATAAATGATATATAGAAATAGGGAAAGAGATGGATATACAACGATATCTTATATATATATATGCACAAACCTATGTAGGACTAAACTGAGAGATAACAACTCGAGGAAACCAATCTAACCTCTCAAGGATCACAGCCAAAAAGGAAAGCTAATATTGGAATAATCAAGGTCTATAACAAAAGGATGAGTAAACATGATGTAATCTAACAATAACATAAAACACTATGTGAAAGAAAAAGAATCAGAAACATAACAACAATCTCGAATACCAGCCCATATATATATATATACATAAACCTATGTAGAACTAAACTCAGAGATAAACTCGAGGGAACCAATCTAACCTCTCGAGGATTATAGCCAAGAAGGAAATCAAATACTAGCATAATCAAGGTCTATAATAAAAGGATGAGTAAACATGATATAATCTAACAATAACATATAGCACTATGACAAAGAAAAAGAATTAGAAACATACCAACAATCTCGATAACCAGTCTATAATATACTACCATGAACTAACCATAATAACCAACAATAATGTAACAGACTAGTATGGATAATCATTAACCTAACTGGGCTCTTATAAGCCCAAAATGTCTAATCAAATTCTCAAAAAACAACAATCACACTATATACCTATACAACCCCCCATAGTGTCAATAAATATAAACACCAAATAATTATACTAGTTATAGAAAATGCATGTAAATGAATAGATGCAACATAAATCAATAGTTAACCATGTCCACGGATCCTCACATACCCTAAGCACCATAATCAAATTAGTTCCTTAACATATTAAGTACTTCATCGGTGCAAGACTTGAACGAAATGTAATATCATAGATGCTAGACTCAAATTGTAAATTGTATCATAAATATATAACTTAAACCATAAATAGTATCATAAGTGCCGAACTTGAATAAAAAATGGTATCATAGGTGCTAGTCTCAAATCAAAAATAATATCATAAATGTCAAATTTAAACCAGAACCAAAATCATAAATGCCAGACTTTAGCAAAAAATAGTATCATAAATGTCTTACTCAAATTGGAAATAGTATGTTAGGTGCAATAATTGAATAACCATTGTCAGAGATCAACTTTGGGACTAAATCAACATAATAGCAAAGAAAAAAACGGTATTTTTCTTGACAAAAGTAAACAGCAGTGGTAAAAGAGTGGATAAATCATGGACCAGAATCAATCTCTATATAATTTCCAAAATATCAACTTAGGTTTTAAAAGATCGTAAATCATAAAATAGGTCCTACAATTATCATTATAAAAGAATTCATTTCAAAAATGATAAGTGGGAATAAATATGTTTTTAGAAAAAATAGTAAAATCATGGAGTTGGTTGGAAACATACCACTAATGAAGAATGAAGGCTCCTTAAAGTATGTATGCCATCACCAGTATCCAAATAGTACAACAATAAGCGCCTAAGCATCCGTATACTAGAATCACGTCCCAATTACTAAGTCGAATGATAAATCATCTTCTAAGAATCCTTAATATCAAACTAAGGTTATCATACTTATAATTAAGGGTAAGAGGGTACTATGGAAATAAGAAGAATTTCATAATAAGGGACGGGTCACCTTTCTAGTCCTAAATTATCTAAATACCTAAGTCATGATATAATAGTCATAAACATATCCTATAATCCCTACCTAGCATGAAATACATATTATACATAATATCATAGGGAAAAGTAGATTGAAGACTACCTCGATGTCGAATAGTTTGTCTTGAACTATCCATAAATAGATTGCCTTTACGCCATGATTCCAAAAATAACATCATACTATCAAACTAACCATCTATGTGTTAATAGGAGTATAACGATATCCATATTGCTATATAAAATTCTAGGACCAAAATTGGGTCAATAATGGGCTCATGGGGCCCGGTAAAGAAATTTCAAAATCTAATCTGTCACGAGGTCTCTTAAAGCACAAGAAATACTTGCTAAAAAATTGATCACAAATGGAGTTCGAATTGAGGTCCAAATCATCCCACGAAGTTAAGAAATTTAAAAACTAATTCCTATGAATTTACAAGGAAAAGAGAAGAATTGACCGAGGAACAACAATGAAAATGATCAAAAGATGATGAATTATCTTTACCTTCACCTCAATGGATGATTCCGCACAATTTCCATGATTCAAGCTCCAACAATAGTAGAAAAAAGGTTGACTCAGAATTCTAGTCAGAAATTATAAAAAACAAAGTGGGTATTCTTGGAAAATGACAAAGATGAAGTTATAATCGTATAGATAGTGATTACACGAGAAAATACATCTAGAATTATAAAAAAATAGAGCTTCCTAGCTCCCAAAATGATACTCACCGACTGTCACTTAAGCAATACTTTGTTTGCTTTAGCAACTTGGTCATAGGGTCACAATACCTCTTAAACTTACAAATGGTTGCACAAGAGACCTGGTAAAATGGACAACAACTGCTTAAGTAGCCACACTAGCACTAGTAACATCCAAAAATTGATTGGACCCTCAGAACTCATCTAAAAACCTACGAACATGAAAAAATAGGACAAATCGATTATAAATATATTTTGGATCCAATAGAATCATCGAATTTAGGAAAAGAGGTTATTTCCAACAAATTAACCCCCGGGACCCCTATTGGGCAATTTTAACTAATTTTTAACTAAACACTCAAAACCAAATATAAAGGCACGGGACCCAAACTAACTATGCTACCACAATAAATTAGACATTTCAAAATCAACGGTGCCATCTAAGTTTCTATATAAGGTTATTTTGATCAAATGTGGGTCCCAAACACATAGGTTCATTTTTACCAAAATCTACCCAAGAGCCCAAAACGAGTTCAAAAGCCTCAGGACCCGAACTAAGGGTCCCCTAGACTAAACTAAATGCTTTGGAGCTAACGATAAGGTTAGATTTTTCATCTGAGTCCATTTATTAGGATCTTTTATTTGAAACTAATTCCTTAATAGTGATATCTCCAAAACAAGAAAATGAGCCTAACTGCTTGAAAACTAAAAAATGACCTTTAGATGCTGGGGGAAGGTTCAAAATGTCAAAAATATGAGAAGACTTTTTTTCACAATAGTCAATGTACAAAAAGAGCTCAAAATAATAAGGTAGTGGCCTTACATGCCCCGACATCTCTCCCCATAAAACCTCCAAGAAGAAATAATGCTCCCAAGGAATTTTGCTATTAGTATCCCTTTTCAACCAACTTCCTTACTTCACTTTCCAAATAGCCACAACTCAATCTTAACAACTAGTTGGCCATTAACTGAACAGAGAATGACTGATGCATGCAAAGACAAACCTTTAAATGCTTACATCACACTTAAACAAGCACAACCAAGAAAACACTCAACCAAGGCATGAGGCTATACCATCAACTCTAAATTCCAAATCTAATATTATTTTGCTGATATAAAATATATGTTTACTCTAAACCAAACAAATCATCATCCACGTCATAATTAAGAAATTACATTAAACTAACCTAAAATGGATGAATATGATATACCAAAAATCCATACCAGTAAGCTTAATGATTAGTTCGAATGGTTATACCTGGATGCACAATTAGAGAAATGGATCACCCAAGATAGAATCAAAATAGAATCATAGAAGGACAAACCTTACTTTACTCTCACAACCCACTCAAAAATTGACCTTGATTTCTGTAATACCCCGAGATTCTAACTAATAGTGCCGCCATGACTCAAGACCATGAGAAATAAATTATAGTGTTTTGGTTATTTTATGGTCAATTTTTATGTGTATTAAGGCTTTAAAGATGGCCTAACGATTGGTCGAATCAAAACATTCTTTACCGATTGAATTCTTGAGAAGGATTTTGGCATAGTCAACTTCAAATGAGCATATCTCCCGTTATACTATGAATTATTGATAACATGAACTACAAAAATATAGATAATTGAATTATCTTTCCAACAATACCAATTTCATCAAAATCCAATATCGAAGCAAAGAGTTATACTTATTTTACTCCAGCGTGTCAGCCTGGAAAATCTGTGATGATCTTTTGTGACGACTTGTCACAAGCCTGACGGCTAGAAAATATCAGTAATGTCAGTCAAATAGTAATGTTTTTTTATCAGATAGGTTGCTTTAGTTGTGGCAAGTTGGGCCACCAACTTAGAGATTGTCCGTATGCTAGACAGGGGAGTCGAGATGCTCATCCCCAGAGTCAGGATACCATTGCCCCCGCTCCCGTAGTCTACCCAGTTCCTCCTCAGGGCGCCTCTTCTAGTATTGTTGGCGGTTTACGCTAGAATTTCTTCTATGCTATACCACCTCGCCAGGAGCAGGAGGATTCTTCAGATGTTGTCACTGGTATGCTCCGTGTCTTTTATTTTGATGTGTATGTATTGATGGAGCCTGGTTTGAGTTTCTCTTATGTTACACCTCTGGTTTCTATAAATTTTGAGATGGACCATGAACGGATTCCTGAGCCTATTCTGGTGTCTACCCCGGTAGGAGAGTCTATTATTTCTAAGAGAATATATAAGAAGTGGCCTATTACTTTCCTTCATCGGGTTATATGTGGTGCTTTGATTGAGCTAGATATGGTTGATTTTGATGTCATTCTGGGTATAGATTGGCTTCACTCGTACTATGCATCTATAGATTGTCGTACCCGAGTGGTCAAGTTTCAGTTTCCTAATGAGCCTGTGTTTAAGTGGTTCGGGAGTTCTGTAACTCCGAAGAGTCATTTCATAGCCTACCTTAAAGCTAGGTAGTTGATTTCCAAGGGTTGTATTTATCATCTAGTTTGAGTTAAATACCTCAATTCCTAGACTCTGACTATTCATTCAGTTAGCATTGTTAAAAAGTTTCCCGATATTTTCCTGGAAGACCTTCCAGAGGTCCCACCTGATAAAGAAATAGAATTTGGGATTGATCTCCTTCCCGGAACTCAGCCTATTTCTATCCCTCCATACCGTATGGCTCCCACAGAACTTAAAGAGTTGAAGGAGCAACTCAAAGACCTCTTAGAAAAAGGCTTTATCAGACCCAGTGTTTCCCCATGGGGTGCACCTATTCTATTTGTGCAGAAAAAAATGGTACATTACATATCTGCATTGACTGCCATCAACTCAACAAGGTGACTATTAAGAACAAGTACCCTCTTCCTAGAATCGATGATTTATTTGATCATCTACAGGGTGAAAGTTATTTCTCAAAGATAGACCTTAGGTTCGGCTATCATCAGCTTAAAGTGAGAGAGTGTGATATTCCAAAGACAACTTTTCGAACTCGCTATGGTCATTTTGAGTTTCTTTTCATGTCCTTTGGGTTAACCAATGCTCTAGCGTATTTCATGGATCTTATGAACTGATTATTCAAGCAGTATCTGGATTTGTTTGTTACTGTGTTCATAGATGATATTCTTGTATATTCCCGAAGTAAGGATGACCATGCGGATCATCTTCGAATCGTGTTGGAAACCCTTAGAGCTCATCAATTATTCGCTAAATTTAGCAAATATGAATTTTGGTTAAGGTCAGTTACTTTTCCGGGTCACATTGTTTCTTCTGAAGGTATTAGAGTTTATCCTAAAAAGATAGAAGCTGTGAAGAATTGTCCTAGACTTACCTCCCCGTCTGATATTAGGAGTTTTTTGGGTCTAGCTGGTTACTACCATCATTTTATTGAGGGATTCTCTTCTATCACGTCCCCCATGACCCGGTTGACCCAAAATAAAGTTAAGTTCTAGTGGACAGATGCCTGTGAGAAGAGTTTTCAAGAGTTGAAGACTCGACTCACTTCAGCCCCAGTGTCAGTTTTACCCGATGGTACTGATGGTCTTGTGGTGTACTGCGATGCTTCTAGAGTTGGTATAGGTTGTGTGTTGATACAGAGGGGTAAAGTTATAGCTTATGCCTCTAGATAGTTGAATCCTCATGAGAAGAATTACCCAACCCATGATCTTGAATTAGCAGCAGTAGTTTTTGCTTTGAAAATTTGGAGATATTATTTGTATGGTGTTCATGTTGATGTGTTTACTGATCACAAAATCCTGCAGTATATGTTTACTCTGAGGGAGTTGAACCTTATGATGATAGGCGGATTTACACGCCTATATCAATATATTTTGCCCATATTTTAGCCTAGTTTTGAGAACAAATTATATATTTCATGCACTTTTAGTCCTTTTTCTTGTAAGAGAGCTAACGAACATGATTAGTAAAGTTTCAGGTATAAATGATGCAAAAATCAGCATTTTATGGCTTACTCGACGCAAAAGAAAGCTCACAAAGGAAGGGAAGAAAGTTTACACGCCTAAGGACCAAAACTGCTGCATGGAAAATCTGTCCCGGGCTAAAACAACATTTCTGAAGACTTTGGGGACTTACAGACACAAAGCTGGATTTTGACAATGATACATTAACCTAGTACAATTAGGTTATGTATTTCATTATTTTAAGTGGATTATGATAATGTTACCTTAACCTAGTACATTTGGGTTAAGGATTTCATTAGTCTAATAGGATTTGGTTATTTATTTCATTAGCTTAGTAGGATTAGGATATGGGTATTATAAATACCCTATCATGCTAGAGATTTTAGAGAAGAAGGAGGGAGGAAGGAGGGAGAACACAATACTTCCTTCCATCCCTCACATCTTCTATCATCTTCTTAACTTCTAACATCTTCTTAACTTCTCGTCTTACAATTCAATTCTATTACTCTACAATTCTTCTAATCCTTCCATTAATTCTATTTTTCTTCTTCTACTCTTCTATTCTTAAATTCCACAACAAGAGAATCGTTACTTGCTAAGGAATCACGCCTCACGCCTATCACTTGATCTACACGCCATTACTCAATATCGTGATATAATAACAATGTCAATCATGATTTCCTTCGCATTCATGGGTAACTAAACTTCTCTGTTGGGGTTATGGAAGCCGTATGAGATACTATCTATTGCTGTGAGTTTGTGAGTTCGAGGCACGTATATTGCTTATATCATTATTCTCTCCATCTTAATCTACATTCTTTGCGGTTGCAAACGCAAGAATACGCCAGTCTAACATTTAACTTGTTCGAGAGAAAAGTTATTTGTCTGGAAAAGAGATAATGTCAAGGTAGTAGGACACCCTTTCCTATTAAAAAGCTAGTGCCGTAACTGGACTAACCTCTTGGAGAATTCGTACCGTTAGACACGCTTTAAGCTCGAGAGAGTTAAAGTGAAATAGTCCTTGTTTAGGTCGAGAGACGCTTGGATTTACCATCGACTACAATCCTCTATAAGCAATTGCATGTCAGAATTCTACACACTCATAGCCAATAGAGACGTATACCTCAGAAGGTGGATATAACCCCAACGCTTCAATTCTCATTGCTTACAACCAACGTAACAATCTCTCTCTTTTTACTTTATTATTTTCAGCTTTTGTTTACATTACTTGCAAGACAAGAATCCCCCCTTCTTACGAGACTTGCACCAAAAGTTTAGTAATTTTACTTACTTGTTGGCCAAGCTATTCCCTGTGGGATCGACACCCAACCCAGGTTGGGTTCTATATTTGCTAACGACCGTTTTACACTCAAACGAGAGTTGTAGATTGAGCGTTATCAAAAATTGGCGCCGTTGCCGGGGAATACAAGTGTCAATTAAGTTCGTAATAATTACTAGACCCTTTGGTCAAAGACTCTCGTACTTTTACTTTTAGTTTTTGTTTTTGTTTACTGCAGGTTTTTGTTCAGTGCATCAATGGATGCACAACGAGAAATACCATTCGATGATGATGATGATGATCTTGATGGAGCCGGAGCCACTGGAGCTATAATTCCACCACCATTAGCGCCCGGAGCCAAGTTCAACATCACAAGCACCATGATTCAGTTATTGCAACTCAAGGGATTATTTGGTGGACTAGCAGGCGATGATCCGAATATGCATCTCATCAACTTTATTTCTACATGCAAGTCTTTTGACAATCCTGGTGTTGGTCAGAATGCAATTCGATTACGTCTATTTCCATTGTCTCTGTCTGGGGAGGCAACACTATGGTTGAATGGGCTGACTCCTGATTCTATTACAAATTGGAGGCAATTGAGAGACGTTTTCCTAGAAAGATTCTTTTCGCCATCCAAAAGAGCACAATTGAGAGATGAAATCAGCAACTTTCGTCAGCTTCCCACTGAAGCTCTTCATGAAACATGGGAGAGGTTCAAGACGAAGCTAATGAGGTGCCCAAACCATCACATGACTAATGTTCACCTCATGGAGATATTGTATAGAGCCTTGAATTCAATAACTAAGCCAGTGGTGGATAACACAGCTGGAGGATCTTTTATGGACCTCACCTTTGGTCAAGCAAGCAATATGCTAGATCGCATGACGAAATAAAGTAGATCTTGGCATACCAGGGATTCCGAGGTAGAAATCCCCACTTTATCTATAGGCATGACTGCAGACCAAAGAAGAAGACAAGAAGAACGTGATCAAGATTTAGCGCACATGAAAACGCAAGTGGATCTTTTGATAAAGCATTTATTATCAGGGAAGACCGAAAAAGTGAAAGCTGTGGCGCTAAAAGGAAGAGACGAATCTGATTCGGAAGAAGTGGCCAACTACTTGAACAATCAGGGGGGTTTCCGTGGGAATACCCAAGGAAACCAAGGTCGGAACTATTATGATAAATCTGGAAACAAGGACCAAGGTAGTTGGAAGAATAAGAATGACAATAGTGGTTTGTATGTTCCCCTTGGTAGACGTGATACCACCACATCTACTTCTGGAAGTATGGAAGACATGATGGCTAAATTATTGAAAGGAGTGGAAGCAACAAGCGCGGGAGTTACTGAGGTAATTAATGATTTGTCCTCCATGAAACAACTAGTTGATTCTCATTCCACTTCAATCTAGCAAATAGAGCAGCAATTGAGCCAACTTTCAGCAGCACTCAATCAAAGAAAGGCTGGCACTCTACCTAGCGATACTGTGCAAAACCCAAGGAATGATGGGTCATGCATGGCCATCACTACCAGAAGAGGTAAGGTGCTGGAACATTCAGCAAAAGGCAAGAAAGTAGTTGACGAAGAAGCGGAAATTGATGATAAGGCGAAAGGGGAAGATGCCGTAGCAGCCGATCCTAACGTCCTTAACATCACTCCTCACAACGTGCAACCTGGAAAAGCTGAAAAACGGAAGCAAGAGGAGAAGAAAGTCATGGAGAGAACAATTCCATACCCACCACCACCTTTTCCTCAAAGATTGAAGAAGGTGGCGGATGATACAAAGTTCAGCAAATTCATGACCATGTTGAAGCAGCTGACCATTAATGTTCCATTGGTAGAGGCACTTGAACAAATGCCTGGGTATGCGAAGTTTATGAAAGATCTTTTGACTAAGAAGAGGGCAGCAAGTTATGAGATGAAGGATGATGTGTATCATTGTAGTGCAATTGCTACCCGATCGATAGTTCAGAAGAAGGCCGACCCCGGAGCTTTCACTATTCCTTGCACCGTTGGACCTTTGGATTTTGTCAAAGCATTATGTGATTTAGGAGCCAGCATCAATTTGATGCCATTATCTATCTATAAAAGGTTGGGGTTGGGTGATCCTACTCCAACCAACATGAGGCTCGTCATGGCGGATAGGTCGGTAAAACGACCTGTTGGTATCCTATGTGATGTCTTGGTAAAGGTTTCTTCATTCATCTTTCCAGCAGACTTTGTTATTTTGGATTGTGAAGCGGACTCAGAGGTTCCCATAATCTTGGGACGCCCTTTCCTTGCTACAGGAAGTGTGCTCATTGATTTGAGAGCTAACGAGCATTCATTCCGAATAAATGATGAAGTGGTTCGCATTGATGTTTGCAAATCAATGAAGCAACCCAAAGATCCAAGTGTATTTTCGGTGGCTGATGTTTTCTTTGATGATCCGAAAGAATTACTTAAAGAAGAGCAAATTATTGCTGACCCTTTGGCGGTTGTGCTCATGAATGGAGAGAGTAAGGATGCTGAAAATTGCAAAGAAGTTATTGGTTCTCTATCAGGATTAGGGACATATCGCTATGCTCCCAAGAAGCTGGACCTTGATCTCCAAAATCGACCCACACCACCAGCGAAGACTTCCCTTGAAGAGCCACCAATGCTAGAATCGAAAGAGCTCCCCGATTATCTAAGGTATGTGTTCTTGGAAAGTATAAAGATACTTCCGGTGAGTGCGGATGATTTAAGTAAACAGCACGTAGACGCTCTCATCTCTGCTCTGAAGAGATACATGAGAGCTATGGGTTGGACTATTGATGATATAATTGGTATCCCTCCTACAAGTAAGCCTCATTGTCGTCTAAATCCATTCAGAAAACGATCCACCATCTATCTCGACGAAGTCTAAGTACTCGAGGTAACTATGTTGTGTCGCGACAATAAATAAGGCGCTAGATGGGAGGCAACCCATCGTTTTATCGTTTTATCATTTTATCGTTTCTTCTAGTACTTGTTTTGATTTTGATAAATGAAAAATCCAAAAATAAGAGTCGTGCCACGACCAAAACTAAGGCGCTTGGTGGGAGGCAACCCATCGTACTAATCGTTTTCATTTGTTTGAGCGAATATAGGTGCAAGAAGTAGTCAATGAGGAGATTGATTTCAATTGACGATTTGGACGCATTGTATGGTAAAGTTGGTAAGTTAGGAAGGGTGATGCATAAGGCTATGGATTGAGCCTTTCTCACGCCAAAATAGGCTTCGAGGAAGGCAAGGCCTTGGTAAAACTAGGCCACGAATGATGCATAACCTATCCTATAGCCTAAGGTCTCGTAATCTAGTGTTCTATACACTATGCGCTGCCTATTCCTAGGTATGCTTTTGACTATGCGCCGCCTATGCTATGGCATTTGGTCTCAGTATCTCATATGCCATAGACTATGCGGAGCATATGTCCCATTATGCCATAGACAATGCGCCGCATATGTCTACAAATTCCATAGACTATGCGGCGCATATGTCCCATTATGCCATAGACAATGCGCCGCATATGTAGCATTTTTATCTCCAAAACCGATTGTAAATGGGTCAAAACCCGACCCATTCTCTTCCTATATAAAGGAGACTTAGTCTTGAAACACAAACACATTGAAAACTTGACCTAGGCGCCGCATATACTCTCCAAATCATCTCAAAACTTTTCTTTTTGCTCTCCCACTTCACAAGAACATCTCCAAAGGCTTCAATCACGTAAGTAATCTCTTGTTCTTTATCTATTTTTCGTAAGTGCTACGTTGCTATGTCTATTATGAATTGATACATCTTGAAGAAATATTGGTGATGTTAATGTGTTTGAATTGTTGATAAAAAACCAAGTGAGTGAACATGAACGTTAGGATACTCTTAACTTGTTTCCAACTAGAAATTGATTTTGATGCATTGTTATACTACTTGCGGAATTGCTATAGTCATGAACATTGCATTCTCTTGTCACTTGAATACTTACATGTTGGGATGTCTCGCTCATCGGAATAAGACTTATAGTTGCCTACCGACATAGGAGATTGTGATTATTGATAGAAACTATACCATGATGTAATCCCTATGAAGAAGTCTTGATATACCTAACATGAAAGTATTTCAAAGATTGCAAGAAGTGTTACATATCTGAATTTCTTGTTGGAATATAGCCCCTAAAACGTATGTCGATGAAGTCTGAGTAATCGACCACTTTCACTTCACTGATTTGTGTCAACAAAACTAAGTGTGGGGTGGTACCCCTACTGCTTGTGCATAGATTGTATCCATTGATATTGTGCTACCACTAACACTATTTCTAGTCTCAGGTACTATGGCACCTAAAGCGAGACAAGGCAAGGAGAAGGCTACCACCTCCCAAAAGGGCAAAAAGAGAAGTCGCAAGGACCAAGGAGAACCCTCCTCGCTGCAAATACCTCGACTCACGCTTGGAATTAAGTGGGATAATTATGAGGAACTTCTGAGGATGACGACTCTGATGATGATTCCAATGCAAGGGGTATGACCCCAGACATAGAGGATAAGTCCGACCAACCAGGTTCCTCGTATTTATTTTCCACTGAGGACAGTGTCCCGACTAAGTGTGGGGTGGTGGTATTGCATGCTATACTTCTCTATTCGCATCTATGTTTGTTTGCTTTTGTTTCGTTTTGTTTTTTTAGTAGTAAATTTTTTCTAGCTTCGCATGAAATTATTTTGATAGGCAGCATGAGATTATAACAAGAGTATGTGCTACAATTATGACTATTGAGACATTTAGGCTCTAGTTGTGACTCAATATGTGATATTGTGTGATTCAATTACTTCACTTGTTGGGTCGAGAGTCTATATTACTTCCAATCAAGTCGACCATGTGCCTTGTGTGTGTGAGATAATAGTATATTCTATGTATGTGGCTGATGCTAGAACTTGCCTGGTATGTATGCAAAGCGAAAATAAGGAGTGTAAGTTTATGATATGATTTAGGCATTTCTTTGGCAACCTATACATGTTTACCTTCAGTTTTACCTACCCATGGACATCATCCTAGTTAACCCCTTTGAGCCTTTAGCCTATTTCTTTGACAACCTTGTATGTAAGCCTAATCCATTTTTTTCAAGACCGTAATTTGATCCCAAAATCCCTAAGTGCTTTAAAGTGAAAAAGTTATGTGACAACATAAAAGGAAATTGAGTGAGTATAATGCTATAAATTGGAATGGTTCTTGAATGTGTTATGAAAAAGAAAAAAAAATGCTATCATAAGAGGTATGTTGTGAAAAGAAAAAGGAAAAGAAAGCTGAAAAGTGAGTTGTGCTTAAAATTAAAAAAAAGAGGAGAACAAGGGTGGTAGAAAAAAGAAAGAAGAAAGGTTGAAAGAAAAAAGTGTCAATGATACAAAGTGATGTATTAAAGTGCTTAGGAACCTAGTCACTATTCTTGGCCAAAATAGTCCTACCCGTCCCTTAGCCTACATTACAACCATCAAAAGACCTACTTGATCCTAATCATAACATTCCAACATTTAGTAGAGTATTACATTAAGGGCAAGCCTATGGTCATCAGTTGCTACATATGAATTCTTTGTGAGAGTGAGAGCAAGGATGTTTTTATACCCATGTTTGAAAAATATGCTATATTTGTGAGTGATTATGGGTACTATATGGTGAGACACACATGGTTGATGAGTTTTGGATAGTTGTATATGATTCTATGCACTTTAACGTTTGCATGCGAGTTGATCACCATCACGAGTCTATACTTGAGGTTAAATTGTTTCTACTTATAATCGGAAAGCTACTCTTGGTTGATAATCGTTGTGCTTGTCTTAATAAATGTTTTGTGTTGTTGCTGTAAAAACCTTAAGTTGATGTTTAGAAGGACATGATATGTTTTTCGAGGACGAACAAAGCTCTCAGTGTGGGGTGTTGATGATAGGCGGATTTACACGCCTATATCAATATATTTTGCCCATATTTTAGCCTAGTTTTGTGAACAAATTATATATTTCATGCACTTTTAGTCCTTTTTCCTGTAAGAGAGCTAACGAACATGATTAGTAAAGTTTCAGGTATAAATGATGCAAAAATCAGCATTTTATGGCTTACTTGACGCAAAAGAAAGCTCACAAAGGAAGGGAAGAAAGTTTACACGCCTAAGGACCAAAACTGCTGCATGGAAAATCTGTCCCGGGCTAAAACAGCATTTCTGAAGACTTTGGGGACTTACAGACACAAAGCTGGATTTTGACAATGATACATTAACCTAGTACAATTAGGTTATGTATTTCATTATTTTAAGTGGATTATGATAATGTTACCTTAACCTAGTACATTTGGGTTAAGGATTTCATTAGTCTAATAGGATTTGGTTATTTATTTCATTAGCTTAGTAGGATTAGGATATGGGTATTATAAATACCCTATCATGCTAGAGATTTTAGAGAAGAAGGAGGGAGGAAGGAGGGAGAACACAATACTTCCTTCCATCCCTCACATCTTCTATCATCTTCTTAACTTCTAACATCTTCTTAACTTCTCGTCTTACAATTCAATTCTATTACTCTACAATTCTTCTAATCCTTCCATTAATTCTATTTTTCTTCTTCTACTCTTCTATTCTTAAATTCCACAACAAGAGAATCGTTACTTGCTAAGGAATCACGCCTCACGCCTATCACTTGATCTACACGCCATTACTCAATATCGTGATATAATAACAATGTCAATCATGATTTCTTTCGCATTCATGGGTAACTAAACTTCTCTGTTGGGGTTATGGAAGCCGTATGAGATACTATCTATTGCTGTGAGTTTGTGAGTTCGAGGCACGTATATTGCTTATATAATTATTCTCTTCATCTTAATCTACATTCTTTGCAGTTGCAAACGCAAGAATACGCCAGTCTAACATTTAACTTGTTCGAGAGAAAAGTTATTTGTCTGGAAAAGAGATAATGTCAAGGTAGTAGGACACCCTTTCCTATTAAAAAGCTAGTGTCGTAACTGGACTAACCTCTTAGTGAATTCGTACCGTTAGACACGCTTTAAGCTCGAGAGAGTTAAAGTGAAATAGTCCTTGTTTAGGTCGAGAGACGCTTGGATTTACCATCGACTACAATCCTCTATAAGCAATTGCATGTCAGAATTCTACACACTCATAGCCAATAGAGACGTATACCTCAAAAGGTGGATATAACCCCAACGCTTCAATTCTCATTATTTACAACCAACGTAACAATCTCTCTCTTTTTACTTTATTATTTTCAGCTTTTGTTTACATTACTTGCAAGACAAGAATCCCCCCTTCTTACGAGACTTGCACCAAAAGTTTAGTAATTTTACTTACTTGTTGGCCAAGCTATTCCCTGTGGGATCGACACCCAACCCAGGTTGGGTTCTATATTTGCTAACGACCGCTTTACACTCAAACGAGAGCTGTAGATTGAGCGTTATCACCTTAGACAAAGAAGATGGTTAGAATTGATAAAAGACTACGATATGAGTGTGATGTATCACCCGAGTAAGGCCAATGTTGTGGCAGATGCTCTTAGCAGGTTATCTATGGGTTTTATAGCTCATGTAGAGAATGATAAGAAAGAATTGGCTCGTGATGTGCATCATTTATCTAGGTTGGGTATTAGATTGCTTAATTCCTCAGAAGGAAGTATGTTAGTTCAGAGTAGTTCTGAGTCCTCTTTGGTCTCGGAGGTAAAGGAGAAGCAGGACAGGGATCCTAGTTTGGTCAGACTGAATGAGTTAGTTAAGGACCAGAAGTTAGAGGTTTTCTTCCAAGGGGGAGATGGTGTGTTGATATTGCAAGGTAGACTGTGTGTTTCGAATGTTGATGACTGGAGGTAGAGAATTATGGCTGAACAACATGGTGCACAATATTCTATTCATCCCGGTGCTACCAAGATGTACCGTTATTTGCCGGAAATCTATTGGTAGAACGGTATGAAGAAAGACATAGAAAGATTTGTGGAAAAGTGTTTTACTTGTCAATAAGTTAAGGTAGAGCACCAGAGGCCCGGTGGTGTAATACAAGAGTTTGGCATTCCGACTTAGAAGTGGGAAGAAGTGAATATGGATTTCGTAATTGGTTTGCCTCCTTCTCGTCGTTGTCATGATTCGATGTGGATTTTCGTAGACAGGTTGACTAAATCAACTCATTTCTTTCCAGTGCATTCGTCTTATACAAATGATGTTTAACAATTGTTATACCATTTATTAACAATCATGTTTAACAAATCCTTTTGATCATCTAATTTTCCAATAATTTCCAACTACTTAAAAAGTTCAATACTACATCTTAATCTTGTTATATCATTGCACCATTGTTCTCTAAAAGAATATCTTTATTTTAATGAATATTTTTGTTTATACCATTCCTTCTTAATAGAATTTTCTGGACTATTCCTGGATTTATCTAAATATTCAATGTCAAGTTCAAATATTACATCTGACCTAATCATGCATAGAGAATTTGTTACTCCTAGCATTTCACTAGCAATAGGACTTATAGATTTTTTAGCTTTTAAATTTGTAGCTTCATATTCTACTTTTGGAATTATTTTTGAGAAATCAACTCCTTTTAATTTTCTTTCAGGATCTTCTAATGTTACTTCCCTTTCTTCTACAGATTTGGAGATGAAGGTCTAGAAAAGGACATTCTTCTACTGGAAGATGCTTGATTAAAAGATTGTGATCTTAGAATTTTAAATCTATAGATCCATCTGGATATTGTACTATTTTTTTAATGTTTGAATTATTTTCTTCTACTTCTAGCTCCGTTATGGAGTCGAAATGCCAATTATCTTTTATTAATACATCATCCCATTTTATCATTTTTGGGGTAAAGGTATTATTATGATTAAGGTTAGCTTCCATAAGCATGATATCTCCTTTATTACTAATTATTTTAGCCTTAGGGGCTAAGGTTGTTTTCATTAATCTGTAATATTCTCTATATATTATTGTTATTTCTCTTGTATTTTCTTTGCTATTCATGTTTATTGTTTTAACATTTAATGTTAATGTATCCATAACATTTTGATCTTTAATATCTATAAAAAATTAGGATAACAATTAAAATATACTAGGCAATTAGTGAGGTTACTTTGTAATATTACTAATAATGAATCATCAAAATTTAATAACCTATTATCTCTTAAAAGTAGACATATAGGTACATCAAAACCTAATCTATATAATTATTTTACTACTACTTGAACAAGACCTATGTGAAGGAACTTCTAATTTTTTGTATGTCTATTAATATCTTCAGCTGCTAATAATTTCATAGTTTCAATATTTCTATTAATTTCAACAGTAGATTCTGAAGTTTTAATATTATAATTTTTAACAAAATCAAAGTATCCAGTTTTATAGATAATAAACTTTCTTTCGGAATATTCTAATTTTGTAAATCACTTTCTATTTTAGCAATTTTACTAGATATCGCAGAAATATTAACACTATTTATTACGTTTTGGTTGGTTGGAGTATTCATTAGGATTTTTACAAATGAGAGAAAAAACACTATCCTAAAACCAAAATCTACTTTAGATGTTACTACTACAATAATTATTTTTGTGTGCAGTAATTACTAATTTTCTTCTCCTAAAATTCTTTTATTTTATTCCTATAGGCTTGGAGACAGGAACACCCTCCAGGTCCGGCTCTATTTCCCACATACTAAGAGCTAATACAATGAAAAATTCCAGGTTTACAATCGTCTAAACCGCTATTAAACAGCTACCCAACTTAAGGAATAAAACTAAGAACATAGAGGAAGAACAACAGTAATAACTAACCAGAAAGATTATTATTCCAGGAGTAACACTAGTTACGATCGGCTCTAGGACAGCATAACACTCTAACCACTCCTACTAAAGTTGGTCGAACAAGGCATCGATTCTAGGAAGTGGATATTTATTCTTGATTGTGACTTTTTTCAACTAGCAGTAATCAATGCACATTCTAAGAGAACCATCTTTCTTTCTAACGAAGAGGACTGGAGCTCCCCATGGGGAAACACTGGTCCTGATGAATCCCTTATATAAGAGATCTTTCAACTGTTCTTTTATCTCCCTAAGATCTGCTAGAGCCATTCTATAGGAAGGAATATAGATATGCTGGGTATCTGGAATAAGGTTTACTACAAAGTCAATTTCCCTTTCGAGAGGGACTCAGGGAAGATCTTTGGGGAACACATCTGGAAATTTCCTTACTACTGAAACTGACTTAAGACTAGGAGTTTCGAAATCAGAGTCTTTGACTTAGACCATATGGTAGACAAACCCCTTAGATATCATTTTTCTCGCTCTAAGGTACGAAAGAACTTGACCCCTAAGTGCTGAAGTAATACCCCTCCATTCAAGAATTGGTTCATTTAGAAACTTAAAATGAACAACTCTATTTCTACAATCAACTGAAGCATAGCATGAGTAGATAAAATCCATGCTGAGAATGATATCAAAATCAATGATTTCTAACTCCACGAGATCAACTGAGGTGACTTTTTGGGATATTGTGATCGGACAATTCCTGTATACATGCATGGCTACAATAGAGACAACTACTGGGGTAGACACGGTGAAGGGTTCTGCTAAAGTCTAAGGACTGACCCCAAAATTAACAGTTATGTAAGGGGTTACAATAGAAATTGAAGTTCTAGGGTCTATAGAGCATAAATATGTAAATAAAAGACCTATAACCAGTAACCACATCAGGAGAACTTTCCTAATCTTGTCGGGACTAAAGTACATACAATCTTTTTGGGCGTTAACCACTGGTGGCACTAGAAGCAGCACCCTGCTGAGTCGGGTGATCAGATGGAGTCGAGGGACGACTGGACTGACCTTGTCGACCACTCTACGGGAAATCCCTGACCCTGTGGCATGGATTTCCACACCCAAAGAATCTATCACTACCATCTCTACACACACCCTGATGGTTTTTACCGCACTTTTGATAAAGAGAATTTGTGCGACCACAGTTCATACTCCCCCGGGGCTTAGGTACTGGTACCTTATCCCGATTATATTTTCTGAGATTTGGTGCTGGAGAACTAGCTGAAGATAGAGCTGGGGATGAAGATTTTTTTATGTAATTGACGACGGTTACCACCCTCTAGCCTCGGCTGAGCAAAACTGAAGTTGCCCGTTCTATCCCTCTTATTCACCTTCTCTCTCTCCTTAAACCTCTTCTCCTCAATCTGTTGAGCATGGACCATTAACCTAGAAAAGTCCATATTCTTAATCAACATCACAGTCCTACACTCCTTGACCATGCTATCAGCTACCCCATAAATAAACTTACTCATCCTAGACCTGTCATTAGACACAATATTAGGAGAAAACCTGGCTAGCCAAGTAAACTTAAGAGAATACTCCTTCACACTCATGTTTCCCTACCTCAAATTAATAAACTCCTACACCTTAGTTTCCCTTAAATCCATAGTAAAGAACCTATCTAAAAGTTCATCGCAAACTCTTCCCATTCAACAGGCTCTGCATCTGCCCCTCTATCTCCCTTCCAATTCTTATACCAGGTGTGAGCAATATCCTGAAACTAGTAGGCACCCAACTCTTCACTTTTACTAGAATTAATACCCATAATATTAGTTACCTTCTAAACTATGTCAAGGAGAACATGTGGATCCTCATCAAACATAGATTCCAAAAATAGATGAAGGTTCATCCGGGTGAAGTCTTGAATCCTAGTTGTGGCAGTATTAGCCACTTGAATAGATGGGATGACCGTTGACTGATTATTTTGGGTTGATACTGAGTGGGCTAAAGTAGTAAATACAACACTGAATTCGGCATGGGAGACATGCCCATTCAGGGGATCTTCCTGAACAGGCGAAGGTGCGGTATGGTTCTCATTTCTCCTACCGTTATTCTTTTTGGGAGGCATATTATGTAAATACAACAAAAATTGAATTAGAAAGAGGTTTTAAATTGATCTCATGCTCACTTACATGATATTTATTCTGAATAAAGGGAAACTTTTCTGAAAATGTCTTGTCGCCTCTTGTCCATAAGTGTGGCGCGCTTCACACCCATGCACAAGACTCTACTCAATGCGGCTTTTAAACTACCTAGGACACTTTAAAACCTTAAGCTCTGATACCAATTTTGTAATGAACCAAGAGTACACCTTGGATGCCACATGGTTCTTATGACCCTGAAGGACTACAAGCTAATCCATAAGTTGGTACCTGCTGTGAGAACTGAATAATATAAAAGATACATGAGCAAAACTTAACTAAAAATTCCATAAGGTTTTAACATCTGAAAATCAATACTATGGCATAGCTTAAAAACGTCCGAAACATGTTGTCAGTACTGATAAAACAACTGATAATAATAATAGAAAACTGACTATATGTCTGTGCTAGTCTGAAAGCCTCTAAAACTGACTGAGCGTGGAGTTGATGGGATAATCCTCCAACTAAATCCGACTAACTAAATAACTTAACTAAAATAATAAGAAAAATCATAAACGGTCCTCGAGATATGAGGACTCACCACTATTTCTACTGCTGGTGCACTGGGATATCTAGGTGCGGTCGGGAATCTGAGCATCCAAACCTGTGATATGAGATATCATAGTGCATGAAATGATTATATGGACAGTACTTTGAATGTATTAGTATGCTAAATGATGTTCGGCTGATGTGCATATCTCATATGCATGAATAATAACTGTCTGGATAAATAGCATGAGATAACGGTTGTATAGAATTAGAGAAAGCTGTAAAATCTGAGAATGCATGACCAAGTATATGAAATGATACTGGGATAGTCTATAAACTGAATTACTAAAATACTGATACTGAATAACTAATACTTATATTCCATGGTCAAGCAAACCTTAAAACTAATCTCCGAACTGAATACTGCCCCATTTGTTCAAATCAAGATTCACGAAAATTCATAGGTAAAATTCATGATAACAAAAAAAACATATCTTTAAAACTTGTAAATTGGGTTTTTGGACTCCATGGGTGAAAAGGACCCAAGGATAAACATTTAACAAACCTTAATTGAAGAATTCTTGAAGGTTCTTGGTGGTTTTCTTGAAATCTGAGCTTGAATCTTGAAGGGCTAGGGTTTGTTCTTGAGAGAGAATGGTTTTCAATTAATAGAATTTGAGTAAAAGATGACAAAATATGCTTTTTTGGGGGCTTTCATCCTGTGTTTTTCATAGATTGGGGCCATAGGAAAAGACCAAACTGCCCGCCCCTGGGAAATTAAAATTCATAACTACAACCCAATTTTAATATTCACCATGATGCACCAAGTCTGTCATCGCAATTCCACCGTTGTACGGTGCAATTACAATGACATGCTAGAATCTGACAATTGTCATTTTGAACTTCACCGGGACATGATGAGGTGACCACCGCTATAGCTACCGCGACGTGCCACAATCGTGGTGAGCTGCTATTTTGGAAATCTAAACATGGTCAAAACCTCATATAAAAAAAATCTAAACATGGTCAAAACCTCATCTAAAAAACATCTAAAACATACCTAGGACATGCTACTTTCACCCCTGAACATGAATCGACTCAAAAACTTACGTCTTGGGGTCAGAAAGGTCACTTTAAAAATCGTCAAGGTTACGAGACCAAAGCCTACCTCGATGACAAAGCAAAGTCTTAAATCATCCATAAATTGTTCATCTTTTCTCCACGATCCCAAAAATAATGTTTTATTTTCAAATGAATCATCAATGCATTAATAGGAGAAAAATGACACCCATATTGCCATATAAAACTCAAAGCTGAAAATTAGGTCAATAATAGGCTCGTAGGGCTCGTTAATGGTATTTTAACATTGAATCCATCACGAGTTTCCTGAATTGATAAGAAATATATGCTCAAAATTTTAGCACAAAATGTGTTTGAATTGAGGTCAAAATAAGCCACAAAGTTACAAAAGTCAAAAACTAATTTCAAGGAATTTACAAGGAAAAGAGCGGAATTTAATGGGGAAAGCAATGAAAAATCATCATGAGTTGTTAGATTATCTTACCTTAGTCTCAATGGATGATATTCCACAATTTTCACGCTCGAAGTTGCAATAATGGTAGAAAAGGGCTTGGACTCATAATTTTAGTCATAAATTTTGAAAAACAAAATTGGCATTCTTAAAATATGAGTTATAGGAAGTTATAAACATATAGACAATGATTATACGAGAAAAATACATTTATAATACGCAAAAATAGAGCTTCTTATCTCCTAAAATGTTAAATTACGAAATGGGTTTATTTGGTTCTTATACTCAGGGATGGTCGCATAAGCGACACTTTTTTTGCTTGTACGACCTGTTCATAGTGTAAAAATACCACTTAAGCTACAAAAATATTGCTTAAGCAACCAGATCAAATGATCAATGATCACATAAGTGGCCACACCAGCACCAACAACTTCCAAAACTTATTTTGACCCTCAAAACTCATCCAGAACCATATAAACATGAACCAATAGCCCATATTGATCAGAAAAAACATTATGGATCTTACGAAATCATTAAATTTAGGAAAAACATAGTTTACACTTTACTTGTAATGACCTAATTTTTGGTTATTTATGTATATTATTCATTTTTCTGTGATTTAACTATTTTACCCTTTCCCATGTTTGCATTGTTGTATTTCTATGGTGTGGGGATGATTAGAATGATTCCAGTGTATTATAGTGTGATTTGTGTGAGATTTTGGTTTTTGGTAGTTGTAAAGAATGCATAGTTGACTTCGGTCAATATTTATTTATCTTTGCACCGGATGACAAATGGATTATGCGAGAAAATTCAAAACTTCAATTTTAGGTTGGTAACATAGTTGGTGTGGTTTATGACTTTTAGAGATCATTTTAACCCTCAGTTTGGAAAGTTGAGAAATTGAATTTTGGGGGGTCAACTTTCTGAAAATGATATTTTTTTTCAACAATTTGATATTTTCATTGAGTCCAAAGTGTTGAATTTAGTCTATTTTTATAGTTCATTATTTTCATCGAGATTCCGGATGAATCTCGAGGAGTTTAAAGAGACTTTAAATTCTCTAAGTCTCCAGCTGGTGCACTGCTTAAGTGACACTTTAGTCGCTTAAGTGACTTGTCTTGACAACCAAAATGTCTTCTTAGTGACACGAAGCTTGCTTGAGCTAATTTCTCTTAACCAATAGACTGTTTGCTAACGTGACAAGGCGGGCATCATGTAAGCAATTCCTGGGTGGATTATATCCCCCATTATAGTGATTTTTCATTATTTTTTAGACTTAGAGTTTGGAGTTTCAAGTTTTTTGGAAATTTCTCATATTTTTAGCTTGGGTAGGCTGCAAAATTCCTATTTCAATCATTTTACTTTGATTATTACCACTTAAATCCTTTTAAAACTTAAATTCAAAGGTGGAATTTGAGGATTTTGGATCGGAAGGCCTAAATTAGGGATTTTGCAATTTAAATCCCAATTTTAACCCATTTTCACTTAGATTTTCTTCTGTAAGTTCCTTTAATCATGGAAAATATATTTTTGGATTAAAATTCTAGTTTTACAATTTTGTTTCAGAAATTTATTTTGGGGCTCAACTTTAACTCTAACCCAAAAATGGGTAATATGGGTATCGTTGGCTTTGTTCTGATGCATAGATTAATTACTTGCATGTTTGAGATAATTTTTTGTACATCCATGAGGTATAAGATCAATGTTTAAGGGTTATTTGTACTGGTTTCAGCATCGAGGTATGGTATGGCTTAACTTTCTTTAGACTGGGCATGAGAGTTAATATTAATATAAAATTATATTAAGGGTGTGGGAACCAATCATCAAAATGGCTATATTATTGTGGTGTTCCTATGTGGGGGCCTACATTATTCTAAATTAATGTTTTGAGGCATTATTTGTTATGTGTAATCGTGTAGGGTCTTATATGATGTTGTTGGCATTGTCTAGGTATATTTGATTATATATTTTCTAATGAAAAAAACTAACATGGGTTTTTATGTGGTGTAAATGGCATATTACTGTGTATTTTACTCTATTAGAATATAGATTACAGTGGATTCATGGATGGCTGGATTATTATGTGAATTCTGCCTCACATGGTTAGTATATTGGTTGGATTTAGAAATAGACATTTTGGTTGGTTGTGAGTATTACAACCTCTTACCATATATATTCAGAAACATTGGTACCACAATGGAAATACTAGTAATACTTATTTTTCTGAAAGAAAATGTTACATCTTTAAAAACCTTCTACCGATAGATATACAGGAGAGGAGTTATCGTTATTGGTGTTGGATACTGGATTTTATATGAGTTGTGAACCTCTCATGCATCGTACTTAGAAGCACAACTTGGTAGGTGAATACAGAGGTTGTGCGACAACCTCGAGCATCACATTATCATCATCATCATCATCTTTATCTCTATTGCATTTCATGAATATTATGCTCATTTTATGTTGTATTATTGTCCTCGATGTGATATTTTCTTATCTGTACTTCTTCCTTATACCTGTAGTTTTATATTTGGTTATTTGATCTTTTTCTTATATTTGCATGTGATATATATGTATATTTTAGAACTATTAGTAGAGATGGTGTGGGATACCATTTGGATATTTTTTTATTGCATGTGACGTGCCCATTTTGTGTATTTTATATTCTTTATTTTCTACTTTGCTCAGTTGACCTATGATACCTATTAAGTATATTTGGACTATACTCACCCCTACTGCACCTTTTTGGTGTTGATTCAGGTACGAGTGTGTTGCATGGTAGCTAGTTCAAGCAGTATCTCGAATATATTCAAGGTAGTTGAATGCTTTTGGAGTTATTCTACTATCTCTTCCTATTTATTTCATGTCTTATTTTGTATTGGGATATAGATTTTGATCCTTTGTGCACTTTCATTGTATCATTGACATTTAAGATATATTTAGTGGTTCTTATATTATGACACCAGGTTTTGGGATTTGCATGATATCTTTGGTTAAGTATTTTTTCTTTCACTGTATATGGTGGTTCGACTTTTCTCCAGGAGTCTAGCCTAGGGTTTTTTGTATTGATTTCTCATTTTATATAAGTTTGGGTGATAGGATTAATTGTACATATTTGTCGTGACAAGTACCATCGTGACCCTTGGTTTTTGGGTCATGAAAAATTTGTATTAGAGCAGCCAGATTTAGTTGGTCTCATAAGTATAAGAATACGGTATCTAGTATAGTCTTATGGATTGGTACATAGACGTTTATATCTATCTTTAAGAGGTTATAAGATATATTTAGGAAATTTACCTTATTTTATTCTATATTGTGTGAGTCTTTCATACTATATGTTCTAAGTCATATTTCACTCTTTTCTTTATAAATATAGAGGACTAGATCTCATAAGGTTAGAGATGCAAAGATAGCATACAAGGAGAGAGCTAAGTCTAGAAGGTGAGTTGCGAGTCATAGTGCAGCTCGAGGTAGTGGTCGGGCATGATGATCTGCCCCATCCAGAGGTAGCAGTAAGAGGCTCTCCCCTGAGAATTGGATGACCATGCTTGAGATATGGGGCCAACTCTGGTCCCACAAAGTTTTTATACCCCAGTATTATAGGGGTTGTTGATTTGGAGGGTGCTCTTCTGAGTACTCTTTCTATTTCTTTAACTCTAAGTATTGTACCTCTGTTCATGCTAAATTCTACCTATGGTATTCCTTACTTTCATAGCGTGGTCCCTTCAGTGGTACCGACATCTACTTGTTGTACTCTACGAACTTCGAGTGTTGGGCCTACTTTTGTGCCAGTGTATGAGTGTAGTATTCCAAGATTAGGAGTTCAGACAATATCTTTGTTACCTCCTCATGTGGGATCTAATCAAGCCTTATTAATTGTGTCTCCTATTGTTGCGAGTACAATTATATATTTTGAGGATTAGAAGTGGTTTGAGAGATTCACTCATTTGGGTCCTCCTTGGTTCAGTGTTGTTGTTGGCGGATGCCTATGAGTTCTTGATTAATTGTCGTGAGAAATTGCATAACCTTGTTTTTCTTGAGTTGCATGGGTTGCTAATACTACTTATCAGTTGAAAGATATAGTCAGTGATTGGCGGAGGCCACTTATTAGTTCCAGACCTTTTGATTCTCTAAAGATGAATTGGGATTAGTTTGTTGAGGCTATTTTGGATTAGTTTGTGCCATTCAGTTTAAGGTATTAGATGAGAGATAATTTTGATCACCTGCAGTAGGTTTTTATGATTTTTGTAGAGTATGAGACACTCTTTTATGCCTTGTCTAGATATTCTTATGCTAGTATTGCCAATGAGTCTGCAAAGATTTATAAGCTCGTGAAGGGGTTGGATGTTTTTCTTTAGCTATCTACGATTCAGATGGTAGTGTATATAGTGTCATTTTGGAGTATAATGAATCATGGTAAGATGACTAAATTTGTTCATTAAGAATTTTAGTGGGAAGCCAAAAGGGTATGCCCTTAGGGTGAGCAAAGAGGTTACATTACTCGAGGTAGAGATTCTAAAGGTTTGTGGGTATCATGGTAGATAAGTGCAGGTATCCATCCAGGGTTCTATTAGTGGGTTTTTTATTCTAGCAGCATTGGGTTGTTGTCCTACCTAAACCGTACCTCCTTCTATTAAGTTGGACTATAGGGGTTGTTTGTGTGTGATAAGGTTGTTCATGTGGCTGAGGACTATCCTCTACGTATTTTCAGGGATACTCCTATATCAACAGTAAGAGGTAGAGATTCTACTATAGGTGCAAGAAGTAGAGGTAGTAGTGCCCGTGGTGGTGGTCGCAGTGCTACTTAGGCAGGTTTTGGTCATGGATAGTACTATGCTATACCCGCCAAACAAGAGCTAGAGGCTTCCAATGTTGTTATTACATATATCATTGTAATACCCCTTATTTTTCTCGTTCAGTCTAGATCTTAGTACACGAGAAATCCTTTGTATAACCTTTGATATAGGAGGAATTTTCTAGTTTAAGACCCACCATCGTGTAGGAAATTCAGCCTGCATTTCAACAAAATAAAATTTGCCCAAATCTGATATCCGGGTGAAAGTTATGGAAATTTTAGTGAAATAGTGTACCAAACTCAACAACACCACGTCATGGTGAAAGGCCATATGGAAATTGTCCATTTCCAGTGGGACACCATGATTTCAACGTGCCGCGGTGAAATTACAGGTCCCAATAGTCATTTTCCAGTGTGTCAATGCGATAATGGCGCGTCGCGTCAATACCCATTTTAAGAATTTTCAATTTCCAGTAGCCCGATGCAATACCACCAAGTCGATCCATAGGCCAAAATAACGTTTAGTGAGGCACCGCGATGGTGCTGCGTCGCGCCACAGTTCCAGGTCGCAATTGTCAGCTTTCTAGTGGCCCAACGCGATTACATTGCATCGTGCCTATAGGAACAATCAGGATTTCAGTTTCCAATTCTGAGTTTTGAAATCTTCCCAAGGGTAATTTGGTCTTTTTTTCATGGCCCTAATCAGTCTAAACACGATTAATTATTCCCTAAAGGCTAATTGGGTCATTATTTTCACTCATTCTTCCACAAATTAAAAGCTTTCTCTCAAATAACAAAACCCTAGCCTTCAAGAATCAAAGAGAAATTCTCAAGAATTTTACTAAGAAACTTCAAGAACTCATCCTCCCAGGTAGGTTAGGTGTTTATTCATGGGTTCCTTTCACCCATGGAGTCCACGAACCCTATTAAAAATACAAGTTTACGGAATTGTGATTTCCATGCTTGAATTAGATTGCATTCATGATTATGATGTTGTTTGGCTTCTAATCCATGATTAATTTCAAGTTTCATTAAATAAAGATAGCATCTATGATGAATTATGTGATTCTCATGTCAATTCCTTGAATTTACAAGTTGAATGTTATAGCTATGATGTCTATAAATGTTTACTATTATATGGAATAATCATTCTCCCCATGTGTTTGATAGAATGCCTATGTAAATTGAGTAGTAACATTGACATCATGACATGTTATCATGTGGTCCCATTCATATACAAGTTCATACCTCTCAAGTGTTTGACAAAATGTCCAAATGAATGCACTGTTAACAAGCAACTATTTCTATTCTTTTAAGATCATGACATGCTTTACTATCAATGCTATTGAGTCCTGGGGTATTTAATACCCAAAATCTAGTTGTTTACCTAGAATTATAGTAGCTACGAAATAGTCTCAGAAATGTCACAAATAGTAGTGCTCAGATAATTATGGAACTCGATTAAACTCAGTCCAATTCAGTCTGGTCTAATAATCAGTGTCATTTAGTTGGAAGTAGGATTCAGCATCGAGCGAACCCAAGGATTGGGGCTCACCTGTTAGTAGAGGGTGTGGTCCTTTGTAGTAGTCCTTGTGTTCTAGAACTACGTATACAGCGTAGGTTGAGATATCAACCTGCCAGTTGAGGGTTGATAAGGTGTTTACCTGCCAATTGAGGGTGATACTGTTCTCATCAGGGAAGCTGCCAGTAGAGGGTGACCCTTAGTCCTTCAAGATGACATTTCAGTGGATCCACATAGCCAGTATCTGTACCTGTGGCATGGTACTTACACCCTTCTAACTGGAGTTATAGAATTAACCCCAATTAGTTTAGAGAGGGGCATGTCGGTTAGATGATTACCTCCCATAGTTTCAGTTTTAGTTTCAGTATAGAACTCAGTTCATTTCTACAGAATTAGGACTGTCAGTAATTGTCACCTAGTTATCAGTGATTAAATTATCAGTAATCTCAAACTTCAATTACTCACTTATCAAAACTCACTACTCAGTTTCAGTACAAATCTCAGATGCAGTATATATGTATATCCGCAGTATTGCATACTCAGTGTTTAGAGAAACTTTAGTTATCCATTTACTCTCATTCAGTTATATTCATACCATTTAGTCAGTTATTGTTCTTGCATATGAACCAATGCATTTATCATTACCTCATCTAGCATACCATGACATTCCATATACTGATCGCATACTCTTTTCTTGCGATACGATGTATCATATCATAGGTTCAGACACTTAGGTTTCCGACCTCGCTTAGCCAGATTCAGTCAGCTATAGCAGATTCAACAGTGAGTCCTCATCTATCAAGGATATTCTTTTATTTCAGTATTACAGTAGATTCAGTATCTTATTAGTCAAAGTTAGTTGGGGTCTTGTTTCATCAACTCCATATTTAGACAGTTCAGTTAGAGACATTTCAAACTAGACTTGTTTAGAAAGTATTTAGATTTTTTCAGATGTTATGAGCGGTTTCTATATTTATTAATATTCAGTTTATAAGCCTTATGGCATTGCAGCCTACCTTCCGTATTATTTCTATATTATTATTCAGTTCTCTCAGTAGATACCTGCCATGGGTTATCCTGTGGTCCTTCAGGGTTGTAAGCACCGTGTAGCATCCGAGGTGCAGACTCGGGGTGTTACAAACTTGGTATCAAAGCCTACGGTTCAACAGATTCCTAGGGAATCTGAAAGCCTTGTCAAGTAGATTTTTGTGCATGGGTGTGAACTACGCCACACTTATGGGCAAGATGCAACAAAACTTTTTAGGAAAAGTTTCCTTTCTTTCACTATTTATGTCGTGTGAAAGAGCATTAGATCAAGTTAAACTCTCAATCTAATTCATTTCTTCCTTCTATTTATAGAACATGCCTCCCAGAAAAGCCAATTAAAGATGGAATAAAAATTAGCCAGAACCTCAGCCTATTCAGGAAAATCCCCTGGACAAGCATGTCTCCCATGCGGAAATCAGAGTTGCGTTCACCATTCTTAACCATTCTATAGTAGCTTAGAATGAATGTTTAGCCTTTATTCAGACCAACCCAGTGGCCAATACTGCTGCAGCCAGGATTTGAGAATTCACCCGAATGAACCCTCCGTTGTTTTCATGATCTATGTCTAAAGAGGATCCATAGGAGTTCCTCGATCAGGTGCAGAAAGTCACAGATATTGTGGGAGTGACATCCAGTGAAAGTGATGAGTTAGCTTCCTATTAGCTACAAAATGTAGTTCATACATGGTTTAAACAGTGGAAGGTAGGCAGGGGCGCAGATGCAGGGCTTATAGAATGGGAAGATTTTGCTACTGCTTTTCTAGATAGATTCTTTCCCTTAGAGTTGAGGGAAGCCATGGTGTTAGAGTTCATTAATCTCAGGAAAGGCAACATGAGTGTGAAAGAATATTCCCTCAAGTTTACTCAGTTAACCAAGTATGCTCCCCGTGTAGTGGCAGTCAATAGGTCCAGGATGAGCAAGTTTATGTTTGGGGTGTCAGTGAGTATAGTGAAGGAATGCAGAACTGTGATCTTAATTAAGAAGATGGACATATCAAGTCTCATGTTCCATGCTCAGTAGATAGAAGAGGCTAAGAATAAGGAGAGAGAGGGAAAATAAGAGAGTTAGAATGGGTATCTTCAATTCCCCCCAGCCTAAGTCAGAGAGCGGCAACCGTTCCCAGTTTCCTCCAAAGCCTTCAGTTCTAGCTCCATCCTTAGCCAGTGCTCCAGCACCTACATTCAAAAATGGTAAAAAAGATAGGGCACCATGCTCTAAATCTTAAGCTAGTGTCAGCAGTTCTCGAACAAATCCTCTTTGTCAGAAATATGGCAGAAACCACCAGGGTGTCTACAGTGCTAACAGTGATGTTTGATTTGGGTGTGGCAATCCAGGCCACAGGATTAGAGATTGTCCTCCGTCAGGCTCTTTGGGTCAATATAATCGTCCCCCAGCTCAACCCGATGCTTGAACCAGCAGGGTGCCACCTCCAGTACCACCAGTGAGCAATACCCAAATAGGATTTATGCACTTTATTCCAGACAAGATCAGGAACGTTCTCCTGATATCGTCATCCTCATCATGTATACCAAGGATAACTTAGAAGATGGTGCTTTATTTGGACCCCAAGGCAATTATATCTTTCTTTTAGGCTCATTGTTTCAATAAAAGGGGATTCTTGTATTATTTGGCCAATATTCGTAATACTACTACTACTTTACTTTCTTTTTGGATTATGTTCGTATTTTCCATGAGTCATGGATGTTTTACGTATGAATTTTCTAGGTATTCCTCTGGATCATGATATTTACTTTGTTATTAAGGTTGAGTTGGGTAACAAGTCCATTTTTATTCCTCCTTATAGGATGACCTCAGCAGAGTTGAAAAAATTAAGAAGTTAGTTACAAGAGTTGTTGTATAAGGGATTTATCAGACCTAGTTTATCGTGAGGTGTGCCAGACTTTTTTGTGAAGAAAAAAAATGGGTCTTTGCATATGTGTATTGATTATCACTATTTGAACATGGTGAAAGTTAAGAATAAGTATCCTTTTCCTTATATTTATGATTTATTCAATAACTTCAATGTGCTTTACTATTTTTTATGATTGATTTAAGGTTTGGGCATCACCAGTTAAGGATTAAAGCTTTGGATATTCTGGACTTGGTATGGTCATTATGAGTTCTTGGTCATGTCTTTTGGGCGGACCAATTCCCCAACCGCGTTCATGGAGTTAATGAACTAAATATTTAAACCATATCTCAACTCTTTTGTTATTTTATTTATATATTATTTATTGGTTAATTCTAAGGGTGAGGCTGACCATGAGAAATATTTGTTGATTATGCTTCAGAGATTAAGTGATAATAAGTTGTATGCTAAGTTCTCCAAATATGAGATTTGGTTAGAGTCTATCTCCTTCTTGAGTTATATGGTGAGCAAGGAATGTCTTATGGTCGATCCAACCAAGATTACAGTGGTTCATGATTGGTCAAAGCCTACTTCTCCTATTAAGTTTTAAAACTTTATTGGTCTATCAGGCTACTATCGGTTTTGTTGAGGGTTTTTCATCTATTGCAGATCCATTGACCAAGTTAACTTAGAAGAAGATTTCCTTTCAGTGGTTTGATACTTGTCAAGAGAGCATTCAAAATCTCAAAGATTTGTTGACTTTAGATCCTCTCTTGACTTTTCCTAATAAGGGTGTCAGTTTTACCATCTTTTGTGATGCTTTTGGTGTTGTGTTAGGTGTTATGTTGATGTGAAAAGGTAAGGTAATTGCGTATGCTTTTTTTCAGTTGAAGCCCCATGAGAAAAATTACCCTACCCATGATTTGGAGTTATACATGGTTGTTTTTCTTTGAAATTATGGAGTCACTTCTTGTGTGGAGTCTGTTGTGAAATTTTCTTGGATGATCATAGCCTTCAGTATTTCTTCACAAGTGGGATCATAATTTATGGTAGCATCATTGGCTTGAGTTTCTTAAGGATTATGACTAGACTATTCTCTATCATCCAGGCAAGGCTAATGTGATTGTAGATGCCTTGAGCCAAAATTCAACTAGCAAGGGTAGCTTGGTGCATCTTTTGAGATAAGAGAGGCCTTTAGCCTTAGAGGCCCAGTCTTTCGCTAACCAGATGGTTAGGCTTGATATTTTGACTCCTAGGTTTATTTTGGCATTTTTTGAGGCCATTCTTTCATGATAGAGAAAATTAGAGATCATTAGTTTGATAATGCTAGGTTTAGAGTGATTCGGGATAAGGTGTTGAGTAGAGATACTAAGGAATCCTCGCTTGATCCCAATGGTGTTTATAAGATTAGCGTTTTAGTTTTTCTGTCGAGAGTGGGTGACTTGATTAGATTAATTTTGGAGAAGGCTCATCATTCCAAGTAGTCCATCCATCTGAGAATGACTAAGATATATCATATTTTGAGATAGACTACTGGTAAGGTGGTATGAGAAAGGATATAGCAAATTTTATAGCTCATTTTCTATATTTCTAGAATGTGAATACTGAGAATTTGAGGCTTGGTGGTTTGCTTCAGAGGTTACCCATTCCTAAGCGGAAATGGTAATAGATCACTATGGATTTCATGATTGGGTTGCCTCATATTTTTCGTGGTTCTGATAGTGTTTCAGTTATTATGGATTGATTGACTAAATCTACCTATTTAATTCTTGTTCAGGTTATTTTTTGTGCTGAAAGGTTGGCTCGTATCTATATTCATGATATAGAATGTCTTTATGGTGTGCCAGTATCTCTTATATCGAGGTTCAGTGTTCATATCTTACTTTTGGGACACTTTTTAAGAGGGTTTGGGTACCCAGGTTGATCTTTGTACAACTTTTATCCCCCAGATCAATGGTCAGTTGGAGTAAACTATTCAGGTTTTAGAGGATATGGTCCACGCTCGTGTGATTGATTTCTGTAGTCAGATGGAACATCATCTAGCTTTGGCGGAGTTTGCATATAATAATAGCTACCATTCCAGTATTGATATGGCTCATTTTGAGGCTTTCTATGGTAGGTGTTGTCGCTCTTCAGTTGGTTAGTTTGAGGCTTTTGTGATTAGACATCGAGGTACTGACTTACTTCGTGAGACTTTGGGTAGAGTTAGGATCATTCAGGATATTTTTTTAGCAGCTCAAAGTATGCCAAAGTGTTATGAAAATCATCAACTTCATACCCAAAGATTATGTATTAGTGATCAGTCTTCCTTCGTGTTTTTCCCATGAAGGGCATGATAAGGTTTGAAAAGAGGGGCAAGCTTAGCCCTAGGTATAATGGACCTTTTGAAATTATTTGGCCTATTGGGATGTGGCTTATGAGCTAGCATTACCCCTAGATCTATTAGTTGTCCATCCAATTTTTATATTTTCATTCTTCGATGTTGTATTTTGGATGAATCTCATGCCATTCATTGGGATTCAGTCTAGTTAGATAAGAGGTTGTCATTTTTTTAGGTGCCCGTCTGCATTCTAGCTATAGATGTTAGATGGTTGTGTTCTAGAGATATTCTATGGTTAAGGTTATATAAGGATATCGGCCTGTAAATGAATCTACTTGGGAGGTCGAGTCTTATATGTGTGGTAGCTATCCGCATAATTTTGTTGATTTAGGTATTTCTCTTGACTTTAGTTCAAGGGCGAACTAGATTCTTACTGGTGGATAATCTAATGTCCTATTTTTTGTTGATTTATATGAATGACTTATTTTTGTGTGATCTGACCAATTTACCCCTCCTTGTGGTTGCATTGTGGTATTTTTGGAGTGTGTGATTGGCACGGTTCCTAGTGTATTTTAGTGTGATTTATGTGAGATTATGGTTTTTGGTGTTTATAAAGACTTCATAGTTAACTTCAATCAACATTTATTAATTTGCACATCAGATGGCAAAATGGATTGCACCAGCAGATCAGAAATATCAATTTTAGGTTGGTAACATGGTTGCTGTAGTTTTACGGCTTATATTTTGTATTTCAATCCTCTATATGGAAAGTTGGAAAATTGGGTTTTGAGGATCAACTTTGTAGAAACAATGTTTTTTTTTAAATCTAATATTGTCATTGAGTTTGTACCATCGAATTTAGTCGGGTAGCATAGTTTGTTTGCATTCTTGTGATTCAAGATGAATCTCGAGGGGTCTGCAGAGTGTTAGAATTATCCAAGTCTCCTCCTAGTGCACCACTCAGCTAGTGCACCACTTAAGCAACACATTAGTTGCTTAAGCAACTTGGATTGACAGGCAAAGTTTCGACTAAGTGACACCAAGATCGCTCAAGCGACAACCTGGTATCTTATACAAAAAATTAGGCATCCCATAAGCAACGCTTAGTCGCTTAAGCAATTTGGTGGTCACTTAAGCGACGACTACGCGCATTATATCCCCTATTTTCACAATTTTTACCATTTTCTTGACTTAGATCTTGAGGTTCCAAGTTTTTGGGAAATTTGTCCCATTTTTATCTTGGGTAAGCTCGAAAACTCCTATTTCAGTTTCTTTTCTTCGATTCTCACCATTTAAATCCTTTTAAAACTTAAATTCAAAGGTGGAATTTGAGGATTTTCGCTCGAAAGGCCTAAATTAGTAATTTTGCAATTTAAACACCAATTTCAGTATGTTTTCCCTTGGGTTTTCTTTAATAATATCCTTTAATCATGGGAAATCTATTTTTGAACTAAAATTTTGATTTACCTTTTTTTTTTTCAAAAATCTACTTCGAGGTCTGTTTTGACTCCGACCAAAAAATGGACAATATGGGTATCATTGTCATTTTTTTGATGTGTAAATTCTATGTTTGCATTTTTTAGATAATTCTTGGTCGTGCATGAATTGGAAGCTCGGTATTAAAGGCTTATTGTAGCAATTTTGGCATCGAGGTCAGTTATAACTTAACTTTCTTCAGACTGGGTTGGGTAGTTAATATGGACATAAACTCATCTTAAGGGTGTTGGAAACATTCATGAAAATGGCTATATTATGTTGTGCCTTCTAGGAACCTATATTGTTGTGAATTGGTTTTTTTGAGACATTATTTGCTATAGGTGATCGTGTGAGTCATATATGATGTTGTTGGCCTTGTGTATGTGTATTTTATTATATATTTTTTGATGAAAAAGGAAAATTTAGAGTTTACGTTGTATCAATGTTATATTATTGTGTATTTTACTCTATTGACAAATAGATTACATTGTATTCAGGATGATTGGATTATTGCGTGGATTCTGGCTCACATGGTTGGTATATTGGTTGGATTCAAAATTCTAATTATTATTAGTTATGAGAATTACATCCTCATATCATATACATTCCTGAAACGTTGGTACCACCGTGGAAATACTGGTAATACTAGCTTTTTCTGATAAAAAATATGATATCTTTAAAACCTCTCTATCGATGGATGTGTCATAGACAAGTTATGGTTATTGGTATTGGATATTGGATTGTATATGGATTGCGAACCCCCCATGGATCCTACCTGGAAGCACAACTTGGTAGGTTAATATGGAGGTTGTGCAATAACCTCGAGCATCACATTATCATCATCATCATCATCTTTATTCCATTTAATACTTATTGTGCTCATTTTGTGTTGTATTGTTGTCCTTGATGTGATATATGCCTTTTTGTATTTCATTCTTATACATGTAGTTGGTATACATGTATATTTTTGTTTCTTTCTCGTATTTGTTTGTGGTATATATGTATATCGTAGATCTGTTACTGGAGACAATGTGGGCTACCATTTGGGACATTTTATGATTGTAGGTGACGTGCCCATAGTGTGTTTCATATGCTTTATTTTCTACTTTGCTTAGTCGGCCTACAAACTTACTGAGTAAAAGTAGACCATACTTACCCATATTGCACTATTTTGATGTAGATTTTGGTACAGTGCACCATATAGTAGCTGATTCAGGTAGTATCTAGAGTGTATTAAAGGTAGTAGATGATCTATGCTTTTGTAGTTGTTCTATGACCTCTTTGTATCTATTTCATGCCTTATTTTGTATTAGGAGACAAATTTTAATCCTTTTTGAAATTTCATTGTATCTTTGACATTCGATATGTATTTAATGGTTCTTACACTGTGACACTAGTTTTTTGAATTTGTATGTTATCTTTTGATATGTATTTGCGCTTTCACTTCATATGTATGGTTCAACATTGCTCTAGGAATCCGTCTTTGGCTTTTTGGTATTGATTTCTCATTTCATATCAGTTTGGGTAATAAGCTTCCTTATAAAGGTTTGTCACGACAAGTGCCATCATGACCCTTGGTTTTTCGATCGAGACAATATTAACCCTCGGGACCACTTTTATGCTATGCTAACTAATTTTCACATAAACGCTCAAAACAAATATAAATGGTAGGGGAGCCAAACTAAATATGCGACCAGACTAAATTTGACATTTTCGGCATCAATGGAGCCATCAAAATTTCCCTTTGTGGTTGTTTTGATCAAATGTGGGGCCTACACCCAAAGGTTTGTTTTAACCAAAATCCACCCAATAGCCCAAAACAAGTCTGAAAGCTTTGTCACCCAAACCAAAGTCCCCCTAACCTAAATCAATGCTCCAGAGCAAATATTGCTGTCAGATTTAATATCTGAGGCCATTTACTAGGAGTTTTGGTCCAACACCAATTCCTTAATAACGATAACTCCAAAACAGAGAAATGAGCCTAAAACTCAAATGAACTGTCTGATAACTTAATGGACAATTCTAACATGTCATAAATGACCCATAACAGTTGTGGGAAGGCTCAAAACACTAGTAATGTGCAAAATTAAGGAAAGGACCTGGTGGTCACTACAACAGACCTTAGACCAGGCTACCCAATGTTTGTTTCTCCCTTTCTCCTTAATGTTCCATAAAAACCATGCAAATACTCTATGCATATCATGAATAACATATTTAGGAGAAACAATAGTATAAAGTAAGTATATAGAAATGCTCTACAATACATTATTGATATGAACACATTCTCACCAAATGATTACAACTTACCCTTCCATACCTGAAGTTTATTCTGTACCTTCTTCACTATCTCAATAAATGAACTTTCCTTTTCCTGGCATGTCCAATTGGACATCCAAGATATATTATTGGAAAATTTCCTTTACTAAAACTAGTGACACCCTCTACATCTTATGTAATTGAACAAGCAGTCTTGTGAAAAACAAAAAGGAACACTTATCCTTGTTATGTGTTCATTATTAACTGTAGAGTCTTCTATTCAATAGTGAAAAATATGATGGTATCATTAGCATATTCCAAATGGTTAATATTATCATTCTATTTAAGCATCCTAAAATAAAGAAATTCCTTATTTAAAAACAACTCATTTCATGATTTAGATAGTATCTCAGATGCTATAATGAATAAAGTAGGTGATGAAGGATACCCTTGCTTTACACCTCTAGTTGAGTGATAAAAACCAAGAGTCTTCCCATTAATGAGCATAAAATACCAGTTGTTTGCCACTAATATCAAAATCATATCCACCAACATAGTATTAAAGCCCATTTTTCATGCAGATTCATCAGGAACCTTCAATCTACTCTACTATATGCCTTTGACGTATTTAACATGATATCACATTAGCTTACTTCCTTCTTTTTGATATCACAAATGATCTCTTATTGTAAAAAAACATTCTTGATAATACTTCTACCCTTCACAAAACCTGACTGGTTTTGTGAAATAATTCTTGGAATAAGCATCTTCCATCAATCATGAATCACTCTAGAAATTACTTTTGTTAGGAAATAGGTCGAACTAATTGGTCTTAAATCATAGAAGGTTTGCACATTCTCTCCGTAAGACCACGTTAGTTTGAGTGATTTATTCTTGACAAAGTGCAACCTGCAAAAAAAATCAGTCACCACCTTTACCACATTTTCTCCTACTATGCTCCAGTAAGTCAAGTAAAAATGACTTGTGAAACCATCTGGACCACATTCACTATCTCTATTTAGCTCAAAGACCACCTTTTTAACTTCCTCCTCTATAGCCATAAAATTCAACATATACCTATCAGTAGTAGTAATACAAAAAGAAATTTTTTAAGTAAATTTAACTTGACATTGCCAATTTCAGAAGTAAATTCATCTTGATAGAACTGAATTGCTTAAACAACCACTTTTTCTTCATTTTATGTGTAGCCTTCATCCTTTTTCCTAATCTTATTAATGCTCAATATATTTCTTCTCCTATTTACAAAATTATGGAAAAAAACTAGTATTCTTGTCACCCTTAGAAAACCACTTAATTCCTTCTCTGTTTCCAGTATTTTTTCTTATATTTAGATAACTCTTTAGTAAAACTTGTACCTGCTGCAGTACCATCCTATTTTATGCCTAGGGATGTTCCACTAATAAGTTCTCTTTAATTCTCATTATATCCTTCCTTATCTTTAATTGGCAAAAAAATTCTCCAAAACCTTTCTCTACTCTATGTTGATAGAGCATACTTTGTATTTTCTATCTTCTATTTCAAAAAGACAAATACATCATCAGAACTAAATTCCTTCCAATTCTCATTTACAACCTCCTTGAAATCAATTGATTCAGTCCTAAATTTTAAAAAACATGAATGGTCTAGCAATATTAGTAGCATGTCCCCCACAAGTAAGCAATAGAGGAGCATGATTTTATCATGTCTTAGAAAGGTTTTCTACGTCTACATTAACAAATAAACACAAAATATTTAGATTCATCAACTCCCTATCAATCCTTTTGTGAATGCAATCTTTATTAGCTCTTATATTACACCAATAAAATGGGCTTCCTTTGAACTTGATGTCAAACAGTCGACAAGAATTCACAAACATGCAAAATCTTCATACTCTTGAGGATGAATTGGCGAACCTCCAATATTTTCATCCTCGTGTAAGATAACATTAAAGTCACCTCCTTTCACCCAAGGCATATTCATATCACTACTTAGAGAGTAAATTTCATTCCACAATTGTAACATCTCCCCAACATCACACTTAGCGTACACAGAAGTGTTCACAATATTCCTCCAATTACGAAATTTAAGTTGAGTGGTTAATTATTGATTAGAGTCAACATATTTAATCACTTGAATATCATCTTGAACAAAAATCTAGATTTTACCTCTCTGATTATAGTTAGTATATTGTATAACTAGCCTCTTTTTATATCTCTGAATGTGATAAGGCTTTTGAAATGGTTCCATTAAAGCTATAAGAAAATCGTGGTTCCTATTCAACATCTGAATTCTATGATAAACATTTTTTGTTCTCATGGAACTTATATTCAAGAACATAGCTTTGCAACTCATTTGGATACAACATTGACCCCCCTCTTAGGCAACACCCTAGTAGGTCTACTACTATCTATTTCTTGCCTAGCTTTTCACCTTTTAGTGTGTGTTTTTGGTGGCAAACCTTCTTTCTTAACTGCTTGCTACATATTATCATAATTATCTTCTTCGTCATGATCTTCTACTGGGTCACCACATTTTCTTACATTATCCTTAATGCTACTATTAGTTGCTAGTATTGTTGCCTCACTTGTGTCATGTGGAAATATGTCACGCGGGACTTTTTTGGAGCTTTTTGCTTTACATGAGGTACCACCATCCTTTTAGATCTTTCATACTAAATCTGATTCTCACTATATGCTATTTAAGGTGGTTTTTCTTCATATTCAATCAAATTTCTAGCTCGGGACAGATCCATCTATAAAGGCTGGTGATGTGATGACTTTTAAGGAGCCTACATCATTTGAGGTTCAGTAATCACCCCCCCTTAATCATTCTTTCCATATATTATTTGATTTACATCTCTATTATTAACTGATGTCCTTATTTGTATGTTTGATTGCATATCAGATTTCTTTTCATTCTCTTCAGATTGCTATTTGTCACTTATGTTGAGTTGTTGTGATATATAGTTGTGCTTGTAAACCCATTCAACCTTCTTTTCCTCATTCCCCAATGTTTTTATTTTACCTTAGCTTTCAAATAGTTGACATATGTGAATAATATCCCTCAGTAATTGCTCCACAAAATCTTGTTCTTCTTGTCTTTCCATCTTTTTATCTACTATGTCTCCCCATTTGAGACCATGTACTGTCTTTATATACCTAAGCCTTGGTTTAGTTGTTGTGCTTTCCCCCTTTCTAGATTTGGTAACACTTTGATGTTGCACCTGAGTATTATTCTCTTATCCTTGTTTTATTTCCTCTAGCAGTTATTCAAACTTATTGGATGTGACCATGTTTTCCTTTATTGGACTATGCATCCCTTTGTTGATTACTTTTGTTTTTTTTTTGTATATTTCTTGCTTTCCACCATATCCTAGGAATTTGATACCTACTACATTGCTACAGGAACGTCTACACTTTCTTTTTTATCAGCTTCAGTCTCTTTTCTTCTTGGTAATAAATTCTAAAGTTAGGATTTAGTTTCCTGCACCCTTCCTCATTGTGGCATTGTAATTTACTCTTATTACAATGCTTTGATAAACCATCATATTGTATCCTAACATTGGTTGTACATTTTTCTCTAATGGATTTGTCTACTACAACCATACGTTCTAACTTAGGTAAATCTGCGCCAAGTTTACTTAAACCTTCACCCTTGCACAGTTGGGCCTAGTTTTGTGAATTGTTTCCATATCTAGGTGGACGGATTTCCAACAGCAGACACTAAGAAAAATAATGATTTCATAAAAAAAATAGTAGGTAGTAAATTTGGAAAAGAGACCCATGTTACAGCTTGAGTAGTTTCAGTTTCTACTATAAACTTAGATTGTATATAAGGGGTCTCATAGGGAAATCTACCCCATTTTTGTTCTTCATGAAGTACACACTCCTAGAAAGTGTATTGCCAAAGTATTTAACTAACGCACTGCTTATTAAAATTGTCAATATCTCAATATTCCAATCTTATAATAGCCTTTAATACCACACTAGTGAAGGTAAGTTCTTTCCTAAATCATCCTAATTTTTCCACCCTTGAACAAACTTTCCTATAATTGCATATTGTAGAAATTTAATTTTATTCTCTCGTGTGACCTCAACTTTCTCCCATTCAAGCATAGGCACTCCATTGTCATATTGAATCGACTTTACAGGGATTGGTTCAATATCATTAGGTACAATGAACTTTGATTCTAATGTTTTTGTACTGAACACCTTACCATAATCCAATGGCTTGGTGACTGGTTCATTAGAATCACAAATTAAAGGAAATGAATTATCTATTATAGGATAGGATCGGGAGAGAGGTGATTGGCCATCCACCACTAATGGTCATCCGGTGACCTGTGTGGTAGTCATGTTCGAATTGACCCTAGGATTCACATAAAAGAGAGAGAGATGTTCTTGTAATTATCCATTATAATTCTAAGGACGTGGGATTTTTTCCTTTTGCATATTAATATCATTATAGTGAACTACTCCATTCTTTTCATTGCTGAATTATGCAGTAGTTATTCCTCATGTTTTGATGTCATTATGGGCTATTAACCCTTTGGCAGTTGGAGGATATTGAAGGCAGCTAGATACGTGGTTTTGTTGCATTTTTCATACTTTAAATAGCACTTGATTCTTGGTTAATGGTATCTGAATTTATACACCATTTTCCTTGAAATTCATGAGACTTCCATTCTTTATTCATCCATTATTTCTTGTAACCTTTGTAAATTATATAACCTCTAGACCTTTCATTTATTACCATTACTACCCCCACCTTTTTTGTATTCATTGCATAAAAGATTTCTTGACCTATAAATAGTGTTCTTGCATTATTTTAACAAAGAAAATGTAGAGTGCATAAAATTTAGTAAAAAAGAGAGTTTATTAGTTGAAGGGAGGTGTTCTTTTTACGGAGCTTTAAACTCAACTCTTATCTAGAGTTAGTTGAGTTGTACTTCTTGAGAAGGATACTTTATTCTGGAGGGGAAAGTCCAAGAAGATTACTATTGGACTAATGAAATTATTTGTTGTAGTGTGCTTGAATCTCCTGAGGGAGGGCGAGATATTTGCGCCTCAACCAACAAGAAGATTACTTTACTCTCTTCATTTTTCTATTTCTAATTGTAATGTTGTAATATTTCACCAATAATATTATGTATAGGAAGTATTAAAAAATCTCTGAATGTCAAGATGGGAGCTCTTAATAAGCCACTTCGGTTCAACGGTACTCATTTAAAAAGGTGGACTTGTAAAGTGCTTATCTATTATGTATTCAATGATTCTTATGTATGAACATAGAAGAATTCTAATGAAGTATAAAACTCTTCCATGAATGATGAACTTATTTATCTTCATGAGAAAGTAGAAAGCTATGATGGTGACTCCTCCAAGTGTCGATAATTCTTTCTTAATCGTCTATGTTATAATTTTTATGTTTATTATGATAGAAATTATACTAGTATAAAGAAAATTTAGAAAGCATTGCAGAGTAAATATGTTTTCGAGTTGACTGAAGCAGAATAATATGTTGCTAGCATGTCTTTGGTTTTCAATTATGGACAACAAATCGGTGGTTGTAACGACCCTCCAAGTCATTTATTGCATTTTTATGATTTTTTTATATGTAGAGCTTTACCATAGATTCTTAAAGTCATTTATGACATGGTAGGACTAACAGTTTAGTTACTATGTAGTTTGTTTTATTTTTAGATCTATTTCTCTATTTTGGAGCTTCCACAATTAAGAAAAAGATCTCAAGCCTAAACATTAGGTAAACTGCATTGGATGTATATTTTGAAAGTCTAATTAGCTCAAAAATTTAAATTTTAGACATTTTGGACCCTTGGTCTCGATCTCAAGGCTTTTATACTCATTTTGTGCTATTGGGTGAATTTTAGCTAAAATGAACTCTTGGGTACAGACTCCACTTTTTAACAAAAAGATCTCAGATGGAAATTTTGAATAGTTTTATTGTGTTTGGATTTTTGAATTTTGTAGGGTAGTATAGATTTTTTGCATTCTTAGTCTTTTAAATGAATATCATGGGCCCGGTCAGAGTATTTGCAACTTTCCAAAGTTGTTGGTGCTGATGAACCTGGTGCGGGACAAAAATGGCCTTCGAGTTCACTTGGTCTTGGCCATTATCATGAGGGTTAAGAATTTTTAAACAATATGTTTGTTCTCTAGCCTTCATATTTATGTAGAGGAGGTCGGGCTAATCTATCAAGACTACTTCATCGCGATTACAATGGACCAGTCACTTTCACGAAGGCCTATCAGATCAAGCTCTCTCATTTGCAATAAGGTTCATACAATCACACAAAAGAACTCCTGGAAGTATAAATAGTTTGTTCCACCATTTTTTCCTTATTTTTAAACTCCAAAACTCTATTGTAGTCAATTGAGAGCTTGAAAATTATGAGAGATTCAATTTGGTGCTTGAATTAGATGGGGGTATTGTTAAGATCATTTACTTATTATTATTCCCATGATTTCTGATTAATTTCTCATTAACTATCTGATTTAGTTCCTATATTCCAATTTATTATGGGACTATTCTTGCACTGATTTGAGCTCGGATTATGCCTAATTTTAGAGCAATAAGATCCAAGAGCTGGAGTATTGCGACTGTTTCAATTTCATGATTCTTTAAATGTACCCCGCGTAGGATTTTTAAGTCAAATTTCTAAATAAGAGCATATATATGTAATATGCATATCAATGTTCTACTCTTGATGTAGAACTTTATTCTAATTGTGTGACAATGGCCGAAGGCTTCTTAGAAGGGAAAAGCTCAAAAAAATAGGATTTTGTGAGAATTCGATGGCGTCCAGGCAGGATAGGCTTACTGTAACATCCCCGATTTAGGTCCTTGAAATTTTGTTGATCTTTAAACTTAATGCCCTGACTACAACTCTCCCTACGAGTCGTAGGGTGTCATTAGGGTCATAAAACCCAAATCATAAGGTGACCAGTGAAAGTTTCCCTTGGTTTCTTCTATGATTAAGATTGGTCCCTAGAGAGTCATAAAGACTCGTTATGAGTTGTTTTGTCTAAGTTGTTGGGTGTCCAATGTTAGACCAAATTGTTATTGTGTATACTACGACTAGACCTTATGAGTCTTCGAGTTTCATTATGAGTTGTAGGTCTTAAATTGTAAGGTCAACAGTGTGTGAGCCCAAGGACGCTGGACATCCTATGACTGGATGATATGATTCATGGGGTGACCCTATGAGTCGTAAGGTCACCCATAGAGATTGTGCGATAAATTTTAGTCTTTTCATTAAAGGTACTTTGGACATTTCCCCTTTACCTCTTTAGGGTGTCATTATCACTCCATAAACCATTAGAATAGCTGCTTAAACTCTCTTAACTCTCCAAGGTCAAGACACTTAGGGGTTTTAAGAAGTTTATCAATTAGGGCTTAAAAGGAAAAATTCTCTCCATAACTCATGATATTACAGGCATGTTACTCTTCCCCAACTATTACATTGTAAAAATATGTGTTTTAAATATGTATCCATATGGATTTGATGGTGGTTTTGGAACATAGGTTGGGGTTTTTGAATGTTTTTTTCAAATAATGTTTCCCATGGTTTACATGAGATTGTTCATTCTTTATTTATGGTTTTGAACTGATGGAGTGCATGGACATAATGAATAAACAAGGGGATTGTGATTTCCCTAAATTTTATGAATATTGATAATTGAATTGATAATAACCCCAACCCCATTTTTATGGAAGTGGTTTTGAGTATGAGTATAATTTTATTGAACTACTTTTGGAATAACTACATGATATAAAGAGGTATTTGAAACACAATAGTTTGGTTTAATGAACAAAGGGAGTTGGTGTTCCCCCACCTGGTATTAATGAATAAAGGGTGTTTTTCTCCCGAATTAATGGAATTGAATTGTCATGTCGATGATACCTTGCAAGTGTAGTTGGTATGATGATACCAATAGTGTATTCCTAAATATGTATTATTGTTTAATGAATGGAAATATCTGATAAATGTCTTAATGGGGCTTAAAAGAGGGTTGTGTAGCTGATCCGTGAAAGTTGACGTCTTGAGAGACAAATAAAGGAAACCTCATTTGCCAGTGAGGGGGTTTAAGCATCCTGGAGTTTGAGTCTTATTGCCTATAACCGGGGTTTGGGTCCACCTTATTATATAATTGGGAGATTCGAGTCCCCCCATAGTACATTACAAGATCGGGTGCTTAAGTCCCCTTGGTATATGATTGGGATGTTTAAGTCCCCATACATATATATGTAACGCCCCGAATTTCTGAACCGGAATGCTACACGGTGCTCATGACCCCGAAGGACCTCAAGCTAACCCATGACTGATATTTGTACCTGTAACTGCATAATATATATATAAAATGCGGAAACATGAACAAAGAGGGCGTAAGGTTCAATCTTGAATAATAAAATATCTGAAATAAGGTGGTATCACAGTACCAAAACAAAACTGAAAATACTAAAGTCTAAATCTGAAAACTCTATAGTCGTCTGAAAGCCTCTAAACTATCTGAATAAGGAGTTGAAGGAACATGTCTCCAACTAACTTCCTAAACTGAAAATAAACTGAAATACTGGACTAATAAATGTAACGATCATGTCCTCGAAAGATGAGGACTCACTGCTACTGCTGATCTGGAATCTACACCTCAGAACCTATGGTGTAACATAAAAAGAAAGCACCATAGCACAAATGCGTCAGTACAACTAAAGTACTGAGTATACGTGGGGGTAGGCTAAATGAATGGGGTTTATATGCATAAACATGCTGACTAATATGAACGTGAGAATACATACATACATACGTAACTACTACTGAACTCGTGGAGATACTGACTACTTGAGTTTAAACTCTGACAACATGAGTTTCGTGATACTGAAATACTGAATGACTGATAACATGGATAACTATATCTAACAGTCCTAATTTTGGGGAAAACTATCTGAGTTCCAAACTGTATCTACACATCTAAGTCTGAGATCAGTCCTAGCTAACGAGTGATCTCTGAAACTGATAATGAGAATACTCGACTAAATCTGAGATTAAGATCATGCCTGTCTGCCGGATGAACTCTATATCTAATAATGAGTATCTGAATATGGGACCAAGCCTATTTGACGGGATGGTCCAGGAATCAATGGAACTATCTGAGTTCCTTACTAAGATCGATGACTGTATCTGACAGCCCTGATTCCTGATTTCTACTCTGAAGACTGATACTGAAAATATAACTGTAACTGTGACTGTGGGAGGTAGTAACCTAACCAACATGCCCCGATACTGTACTGGTGGGGTCTAATCTTTTCCCTGATTAGAAGGGTGTCAATACCGTGCCACGGGTAGAGACCTCTACTATGGTCAAGCCTCTATGACGGGTGACCTTGAACAGGAAATCAAGCCTAAGGCAATATAATAGTCAAGTATAGCCTTAATCTGACGGGTGACTCCTTTCCTGCACTGGTTACGCAGTTCTAGAGTATAGGGATTTTCTGCTAATGACTCTGCCTTTATAACGGGAAAACCACCATCCCTGCACTCGCTCGGTGCTAGTCCCTACTCCCAACTGAAAGTCTCTAAAAAGATTAACTGGGCTGAACTGACTAACTGAACTGAACTGATTTATAAACTGATTAACTGAGTTGATAATATTTTCTTAGCTGAATTCACTGAGTTTCGTTGACTGACGGAAAAACTACTTGAGATCTGAGGTCTGACTGAGAGTACTGAAACTACTGGGACTACCGAACTACTGAGATTTCTGATTTTTTCTGAGTCACGTGACTAACTGAAATCTATTGAGCATAGCTTGACTGAGGATGTCTTGAAACATGACACTATCTCTAGGCACACAACTATAGTTTTCGGGTACAAGTACCCTCAGGACTCAATAGAAGGAAACTGACACACATGACTGACTTGATCATAAGAGTAGAGTCCATAATTCACAATATCATAAGTAAGGATTTCATAATAAGAATGATTCTCAACAAACTATCACATGATCGGGAATGCACACAACATGTATATACTTGCATGGCTTCAATAACATCATCATTCCATATCACAACAATATCATGAGCATCTCATACAATATCTTCAATTCAAGACAATAGCATGGGGATCACGTTGAACATAAACTTAGAACATGGAATAGTCATTTAGGACTTATTATGTCATAAAAGAATGATTTCTATTCCCTTAGGTATTTTCACAAACACCTTATATGTACATCTTTGGAATAGGTGGATTCATCAAGATTACAAATATTCAACCACCAATTTCACATATTTATACATTAAATACCACCATATCCTCACACAAAACATACAAAGATCCCATCTTAGGCATCATCAAACTCCAACCACATGAACATCAACCACCAACAACATAAACATCATAATACATAATTTAGAAGATGGTTCTTGAGCTTCATGGACAAAAGGAGTCCATGAATCAACTCACGCATACCTTCGAAGGAAGATTCTTGATGATTGACGGAGGAATTTCCTTGAAATTGGATCTTTAATCTTAATTATGCAACCCTAGTTATTTTTCTCTTTTGGTGCTCTTGGATAATTAACTTTGAGATGTTAATAGGGTTGTAATGTGTTTAGAAGCTATAAATTTCGTGAGGTTAGGTTTAGGGACGTGTAAGGAGTGTTAAAAGACTTAACTACCCTCGAAATAACTCAAAACGGAGTATTTTGGCACTTGGAACTGACTTAGGAGACGCCCAAGTAATCGCACATGCCAGGTTGGGCGGCGCCTAACCAATCACCTAAGTTTGGTTGGGCGCCGCCTAACCAATCGCATACCCTTACTGTCTCTCACAAAAATAGGCATAACTTTTTGCTCGGGTATTGGATTAAGGCGAAATTGGTATCATTGGAAAGTTAATTCGATTCTCTATAAGTTTTGGGTAGAAATATGCAGAAATACCACATTAAAATTGAGTTATACTCATTCAAATATGACCCTTATGAAATCAAACACTAAAACTTGATGGATTCAAAAATTCTTAGCTTGTATTACCTTAAGTGACTCATATGAACATGATTAACACATCATAAGCTATCTTATTTCTAGTATACTCATTGTAAGTCCTGTACTCTAGTATGAATCACAGGATAAGATATTTCATGTGTAGGAAAAATGGTTTGTCTCCTAGCTTAGAAACATGTGGGGTATTATAATATCTCCCCCTTAGGAACATTCGTCCTCGAATGGAAATTAACTAAGGTGGGAGAGATGATAAGATGAAGTACGTACAAGACATACACTACTAAAACATGGGTTCATTAATGACATGATTGAAAGCTAAGAACAACATACTGAACATGCATATCTGATGCATGGGAAGCTAATTCATGAATATAAGACTGAGGATTCTAATAAAGTGAGTTTTCTTAAAATGAGAATACATATCTGATGCACGACTGAAAGGATGAATCCATGCATATCGGATGCATGATTACATGACTGACATGATATGTAAATGTATGAGTGAAGATACTGATAAATAGTATTTTCTCTTCTGAACACGTATATCTAATGCCTGAATATCTGACTGAGCTGACTCTTGAAAGCTTGACTGAGTATGCCATGGCACTTGATAACTAATTTATAACGGGAACATGAAAGCATCAAGAAAAGGTGGGGTATCTCCCCCTTGGGATACTATGTCCCTCTAGGAATGTTTACCTTGCTGAGATACTGGGGTGATGCACAGGGCATCTACGAACTACATTATAACTAGACATTGAAGAGATGAAACTAATGCATAATGCATGAACTGAACTAAACCTGCTGAAATATAGAGAACTTAGCCACAAACTTAGTCATACTCGCTCTGGGGTCAGCTATCAAGTCAGGAGCATACTTAGCTAACTGGTTGAACCTAAGACAATACTCCTTCACTATCATGGAGCCTTGTCTCAGGTTCATAAACTCTTCTACCTTAGCTTCTCTCATCTCTAATGGGAAAAACTTATCTAAGAAGGCATCCTGAAATATCTTCCAAGTCATGGGAGTTGCATCTTCCCCTCTGCTCTTCTTCCACAACACTACCCAATCATGAGCAATATCTTTCATCCTATAAGATGCTAATTCCACACTCTCCTCCTCTGACACATTCATGATTTGGGTGATGTTCTTTACCTCTTCTAGATACAACTGTGGGTTCTTCCCTGTTACTGACCCAAATAATTCTGGAGGGTTCATTCTCATAAAATTTTTGATTTTGGCTGCAGCTGAATCCTTATCTTGCTGGGGTGGGGCTGCAGTCTGTCGGTTGCCCTGAACACTAGTGGTCACAGCCTGGGCTAGCGCCTAAAAAGCTGCCCAAAATTCTGCATGTGACACATTCTCATTCAAAGGATCTGCGGGCTGCGGGGCTGACGGATTCCCTGTTCTCTTCTTAGGAGGCATGTTCTGCAAACAGAAGAGGAATAAGGATTAAACTGAGAGTTTAACTTGGGCTTTTTCTCACTGTCACGATATGAGTACTGAAAGAAGGGAAACTGTTCCTAAAACATCTTATAGCCTCCTGTACATAAATGTGGAGTGCAACACACCCATGTACAAGACACTACTATATGCGACTTTCAGACTTTCTAAGACTCTATTGAACCTTAGGCTCTGATACCAAGTTTGTAACTCCCTGATTTTTTGAACCGGAATGATACACGGTGATCATAACCCCGAAGGACCACAAGCTAACCCATGACAGATATCTGTACCTGTAACTGCATAATATACACATAAAATGTGGAAACATGAACAAAGAGGGCATAAGGTTAAACCTTAAATAATAAAATATCTGAAATAAGGTGGTATCACAGTACCAAAACAAAACTAAAATACTAGAGTCTAAATTTGAAAACTCTATAATCGTCTGGAAGCCTCTAAACTGTCTGAATAAGAAGTTGAAGGAACATGTCTCCAACTAACTTTCTAAACTGAAAATAAACTAAAATACTGGAATAATAAATGTAACGATTATGTCCTCGAAAGATGAGGACTCACTGCTTACTGAACTACTACTGCTGATCTGGAATCTACACCTCAGAACCTATGGTGTAACATAAAAAGAAAGCACCATAGCGCAAATACGTTAGTACAACTAAAGTACTGAGTATACGTGGGGGTAGGCTAAATGCATGAGGTTTATATGCATGAACATGCTGACTAACATGAACGTGAAAATACATACATACATACGTAACTACTACTGAACTCATGGAGATACTGACTACTTGAGTTTGAACTCTGACAACATCAGTTTCATGATACTGAAATACTGAATGATTGATAACATGGATGACTGTATCTAACAGTCCTAATTCTAGGGAAAACTATATGAGTTCCAAACTGTATCTGAACATCTAAGTCTGAGATCATTCCTAGCTAACGAGTGATCTCTGAAACTGATAATAAGAATACTTGACTGAATCTGAGATTAAGATCAAGCCTGTCTTCCGGATGGCCTCTAGATCTAATAATAAGCATCTGAATATGGGACCATGCCTATCTGACGGGATGATCCAGGAATTAATGGAACTATCTGAGTTCCTTACTGAGATCAATGACTGTATCTGACAGCCCTGATTCCTGATTTCTATTCTAAAGACTGATACTGAAACTGTAACTGTAACTGTAATTGTGAATGTGGGACATAGTAAGCTAATCGACATGACTCGATACTGTACTGGTAGGGTCCAATCTTTGCCCTGATTGGAAGGGTGTCAATACTGTGCCACGGGTAGAGACGTCTACTATGGTCAAGCCTCTCTGACGGGTGACCCGGAATAGGAAATCAAGCCTAAGGTAATTTAATAGTCAAGTATAGCCTTAATCTAATGGGTGACTTCTGTCCTGTGCTGGCTATGTAGTTCTAGAGTACAGGGATTTCTACTAATAGCTCTGCCTTTATAACAGGAAAACCGCCATCCCTAAACTGACTAACTGAACTGAACTGATTTATAAACTGATTAACAAAGATGATAATATTTTCTTAGCTGAACTAAGCTGAATTCACTAAGTTTCGTTGACTGAAGGAAAAGCTACTAGAGATCTGACGTCTAACTGAGAGTGCTGAAACTACTCGGACTACTGAACTACTGAGATTTCTGAGTTTCTGAGTCATGTGACTAACTGAAATATATAGAGCATACCTTGACTGAGGATGTATTGAAATATGATACTAGCTCTAGGCATACAGCTATAGTTTTCGAGTGCAAGTACCCCCAGGACTAGATGGAAGGAAACTGACACACATGACTGACTTGATCATGAGAGTAGAGACCATAATTCACAATATCATAAGTAAGGATTTCATAATCAGAATGATTCTCAACAAACTATCACATGATTGGGAATGCACACAACATGTATATGCTTGCATGGCTTCAATAACATGGTCATTCCATAACACAACAATATTATGAGCATCTGATACAACATCTTCAATTAAAGACAATAGCATGGGGATCACGTTGAACGTAAACTTAGAACATGTAATAGTCATTTAGGACTTATTATGTCATAAAAGCATGATTTCTATTCCCTTTGGTATTTTCACAAACACCTTACATGCACATCTTAGGCATAGGTGGATTCATCAAAATTACTAATATTCAACCACCAATTTCACATATTTATACATGAAATACCATCATATCCTCACATAAAACATACAAAGATCCCATCTTAGGCATCATCAAACTCCAACCATATGAACATCAACCACCAACAAAATAAACATCATAATACATAATTTAGAATATGGTTCTTGAGCTTCATCGATGAAAGGAGTCTATGAATCAACTCACGCATACCTTAGAAGGAAGATTGTTGATGATTGACGGTGGAATTTTCTTGAAATTGGATCTTCAAGCTTAATTATGCAACCCTAGTTGTTTTTTCTCTTTTGGTGCTCTTGGATAATGAAATTTGATATGTTAATAGGGTTGTAATGTGTTTAGAAGCTATAAATTTCATGAGGTTAGGTTTAGGGACGTGTAAGTAGTGTTAAAAGACTTAACTACCCTCGAAATAACTCAAAATAGAGTGTTTTTGGCACTTGGAACTGACTTAGATGTCGCCCAAGTAATCGCATAAGCCAGGTTGGGCGGCGCCTAACCAATCACCTAAGTTTGGTTGGGTGGCGCCTAACCAATCACATACCCTTACTGTCTCTCACGAAAATGGGCATAACTTTTCGCTCGGGTATTGGATTAAGGCAAAATTTGTATCGTTTGAAAGCTAATTTTATTATCTATAATTTGGTGGGTAGAAATATGCAAAAATCGAGTTATACTCATTCAAATATGACCCTTATGAAATTGAACACTAAAACTTGATGGATTCAAAAACTCTTAGCTTGTATTACCTTAAGTGACTCATATGAACATTCTTAACGCATCATAAGCTATCTTATTGCTAGTATACTCATTATAAGTTTTGTACTCCAGTATGAATCACAGGATAAGAGATTTCATATGTAGGAAAAATGGTTCATCTCCTAGTTTAGAAACATGCGGGGTATTACAATATATGAGATTACTCTCTGGTTCGTAAAGTTATATGCACTGGGATCTGACCAAGGGGTAAGATTTGTGGCCCATAAATCCCATTGGTATTATTAAATGATGGTTAAGCTATAAAATCTAGGCTAAATTTTTAAAGTGCATGTTAAGCCTTGTTCCCAATCCCAGCATTTTTATATAAGTATATATGTATGCACACATGTATCTAAACATGTACATTGAGTTAAACTAGATTTGAATTCTCATTACTTTACCCTTATCCCTGATTTACATGTTAGTGATCAACCACTAACCATCTCTAGATGTTGTATCCCTACGCGATATAGGCATTGAAGGTACTTCTACTTTTCCTGCACAGTGTTAGGTGGATCAGCTTGGTTTGTCTGTCATTTATGGTGAAGTGATGAGCTTCCACTCTCCGAACTACTTGATCATTCCATCGGTCTCCTTACATAAACTAGAATTAAAGAGTTCACATTAACATTGTCATTATCATTGTTATTGTTAGGGTCGGGGGTATGTCCTGACTTATATTTTTTTTGATTTAGTAGAGGATTTATGGATATTACTGTTGACTTGGTTATTGGTTACCGGTTATCGATTGTCGGTTGTTGACAAACTTTAAATATCTTTTATGTTGTTAAGCATTATCTTTTTATATGTTTGTAATTCAGTCGCCGCTAAGTTATATTTTTTATATTGACTAGTCAAAAGGGGTGTTCTCCGATCCTCGGTGATCTTCGAATACCCATCACAGGGAGGATCTGGTTTGGATCGTGACAAAGATAGTATTAGAGCCAAATTTGGTTTCACTGGGTGTCCATAAAGACGTGTTAAGTAGAGTCTCTTTTATGGGTGTATAGCGCACCACACTTATATATATGGGAGAGGTTACAAGAAATTTTTAAATGTTTCCCTTCTTTTTTTCTATTTGTAGCTATCGAATGTAAGATCTTAAAATCTTCTCTAATTCTCGTATGTTCGCTTTTCAGATCATGCCTCTTAGAAGATCTGATTCCCGTAGAAACACTTCAATCCTATTTGAGGACAATGTTGGCGGAGCTCGTACTACTTATGGAGTTTCGACCCGATGTAGAGCTTCATCTACTGATTATACTGCCCCACGTGGAGTTCCATTGGTTCCCTCTACTCCTCTTCAAATGCCTCAAGTTGATATGTCTAATTCTATGTTTTTCTTGTTGATCCATTTGATTACCCAGTTTGTGGCCCCTCAGACTGAGTGTGTTGCTTCTATTGCTCAATCTTTAGATTTCACTAGATTTGGCCAATTTATGAAGTTAATTCCTTCACCTTTTATTGGTTCAAAGGATAGTGGGAATCATCAAAATTTCATTGATGAGATGGAGAATATTTTTCATATGATGCATGTTACTAATGTGGAGGGTGTGGATTTCACTGCTTATCAATTGAAGGATGTGGTGTATCAGTGGTATAAGGAGTGGGACCACTCTAGGGGAAATTATTCTTAGTCTGTTTTCTTGATGACTTATCTAGTGTTTTTTTAATTACCACCTCTTTAGGAGTTCAGAAAGGTGAAGGATGAAGAATTCATGAATTTGAAGCAAGGCAGGATGATAATAAAGAAGTATGTCTTGAAGTTTCATCGCTATCATGTTATTCTTCAGAGTTAGTGTCTAGAATGTGAATCTTTGCTTCTAGGTTTTCCATTGATTAGGTGTTGGAGTACAAAGCTTCCTTGTTGAACACAGATATGGATATCTCTAGACTTGTGGTTTATATGCAACAAGTGGAAGAGAAAAATAAAAATCAAGTAGAGATGATGGCAAGATAGAAAATGCAGTTACGGTATTCGAACCAGGGTGGAGGTCAACAACAGATTGTTAGAGGTGGTGCAAAATGGTCTAAGAAGAAGTTGGGAAATTTTGGTTACTATTCTATGGCTAGTGCTCTATATTCTAAGTCATTTCGTGATCACCATTTTCCAAGCAATAGTAGGTTTAAGGAATAGATACCTAGTTTCAGACTAGTCGAGCTCAGTCAGACCCATCTTATCCCCATTGCCATTTCTATGGGTGGCGCATTATAGATTTTATGCAGAGGGAAGGGATAAGTGCTTTAAGTATGGTTAGGTGGGCCACCTACAATAAGATTGTCCATCAGTTAGGGTTGCTACTAAGACTAATAAGGTTCTAGTTTCCACATCTTCAACTCCTTCACCAAAGGGTGCTACTTCTGGCTCCAACACTGGTCGAAATCGCCTTTATGCTCTTATCACTCATCAGGAATCCGAGGTATCTTTGAATGTTGTCACTAGTAAGTTACAACTCTTTTCCTGTGACGTATATTATCTTCTTGATTCGAGGTCTATCCTTTCTAATGTGACCCCTTATATGGCTATTAATTTTGTTTTTGGTCCTCGAGTGTATTCTAGATCCTTTTCTATGTCTACTCTGGTGGGTGACTGTATTGCACCTGAAAGATTCTATAGGGGTTGTGTGGTATATATTAGTAGTAGGGAGATATAAGTGGATCTGATAGAGTTAGACATCTTATACTTTGATGTGATTTTGGGGATAGATTGGTTACACCCGTGCTATGCATGTCGTGATTTTTGAACTCAAAGGGTTCGTTTCCAATTCTCGAATAAGTCAGTGATTAGGTGGAAAGGTAGTTCCCTAGTTCCTAAGAAAAGATTTATTTCGTATCTTAGAGATCAGAGGTTAATATCCAAAGGGTGTCTATACTATTTAGTTTATCTTAATGATTCTAGTTATGAGGGTCCTTCATTGCAATCTATCTCGGTGGTCTATGAATTTTCCAATGTGTTCCCTAATGATCTTTCTAGTGTTCCTCCTGATTGGGAGATTGATTTTGGGATTGATCTTCTTTCGGACACTCGTCCTATGTCTATCCATCCCTATTGAATGGTTTTGACTTAGTTGAAGGAACTTAAGTAGCAGTTGAAATACCTGCTTTACAAAACTTTTATTCACCCTAGTGTTTCTCCAAAGGGTGCTCCGGTACTCTTCGTGCATAAGAAGGATGGGTCCCTTTGAATATGTATACGTTAGTTGAATAAGGTGACTGTGAAGAATAAGTATCCTCTTCCTAGGATTGATGACCTATTTGACCGGGTTCAAGGAGGTAAGTACTTTTCTAAGATTGATCTTTGATAGGGTTTTCATCAGTTGAAGATTAGGAAGGTGGATATACCTAAGACTTCTTTTCAAACTCAGTATGATCATTTTGAGTTTTTAATGATGTCTTTCTATTTGACTAATTCCCCAGCGGCATTTAGGGATCTTGTGAATCAAGTCTTCTGTCAGTTTATGGACTTATTCATCATTGTGTTTATTGATGACATTTTGGTGTATTCCAAAAGTTAGGTGGATCATGTCGATCACCTCCATATTTTATTGCAGGTTATCAAGTATCAGTGGTTGTATGCTAAATTCTCTAAGTGTGAGTTCTGGTTGAATATTGTGACCTATCTGGGTCATGTGGTGTCTATTGAGGGGATCATTGTAGATCTACAAAAAGTTGATGTGGTTAAGAAGTGGCATAAACCCGTGACTCCAACTGACATTCATAGCTTTTTTGGTTTAGCTGATTGTTATAAAAGGTTTGTGGAGAGTTTCTCATCTATTGCTACCCTATTGACTATGTTGACTAAGAAAAATATAAAGTTCTTGTGGTCGAATGCTTGTGAGGGTAGTTTTGAGAAGTTGAAGGATAGATTGTCTTCGGCTCAGGTTTTGACTCTACCAAAGGGTATCGAGGATTTTGTGTTTTATTGTGATGCATCCCTCATGGGACCGGGCTGTGTATTGATGCAGTATAGTAAGGTTGTGGCCTATCATTCAATTAGAGTGATTACCACCACTGAAGATGGATATTTCCCCTATCATTCAATCATCATACTCCCATATACATGCAACATAGGGACCTGGTCCCTTGTTGTCAATTAACATTGAAACTCAACTCATTGTTGCATTTCAATGTTTCCCCCTGTCAATATGCACCATTATTTTTTTTCCCTGTCAATATGTCATCATGCATTACCAATCACCACACATGTTAACTTGGTACCTGGTCCCTAACATGCAACACACACCTAGTCCTTAACATATGAAGTCAGTAACTTGGTTCATAACATATGAAGTTATATTCCCCATTGCCGAATCATTTAAAAGTGAAAACAGTAAATTAAATTTAAAGATAAGCATATATTAGTTAACTAATGTCCACTGGGGCAACACTATCATGTAGAACAACTACAAAATAAAGTAGACAGATACAACACACAATTAGAAATTCATTCATTGATAAGTAGGATCAACACCATTATAATTTTAAAAAACAAAATATTAAACAAATATATGCAAAGGCCAAAATAGAAACAGGGACTAAAAACTGACATAGTAAACATACACAAAAAGACTTAGGTAGAAGAGGGCTTAGGAGAGTAGGATTTTAGCAACTCAATTTTGGCAGCCTCAGCAACATGATCATCCAACAATTGTTTGGTGAGGACCTTCACTTCATCATACAGTCCTCGAACTTCACCAGTCAGTTCTACATCTTTTGCATGGAGCTTTTCATTTTCTACAACATGTTCCTCAGTGGTACCTGGTCCTACAAAAGACAACTTCTGATTGTACATCTTTAGGTAAACTATCTCAATGTTCTTAGAAGCTAACTGGATACTTAAATCCTTCATCTCTGTGCCCATCTTTTCTTAAGCATCCAATAACTCAGACACTTGGGACACTATTCCAACCTTGCCTTCTATGCATTACCAGAGTTGTCAGACTGAACATCTGCTTGACTGTTCTAGGTGTTCCCTTAGTTCCAATCACACAAAAATTCTAAACCACTTTGTTTAAGAAACATCTATATGGAATCTCATATCTTTCTTATTTTTTATAAAGAACCTTATACATATGCTCTATCATTAGAGCATGAAGACTTATCAGTTCAAATTTGGTCAAGATTTCAATCAGAAAAAGGTCAACAACAGATGCTATGGTTCTTTTTTAAGATCTTCAAAACAAGACCTTGTTAATTAATTCAACTACCAGTTGATACTCACTTATCAGGAATTTCTTTTTTACTTTAGTTATAGATGTCCTTCCCTATTTTGAGGTATTTATCACAAACTTAGTTAAGTTTTGCTACTTTAAAACTATTTTCACACCTATAATAAGTACATCTAAGAATTTTCCCAGTGATTCTTCATCCTTTTTTTTTCTTGCACTTGTGTAGTTAGACTCAACCCATTTTGCGGGAAATCTATTGAATAGTAGAATTCTCTAACTTCATTTTCAAAAACCATGGGTACTGATTCCTCAATAATATGTAGACACCCTTGGTCCCTAACATACTCAACAGACTCTATTATCCCAGGCTTCTCATATATTTTTGGATCAAAAACTTTTCCTAACAAAACTTTTGTTTTAATGCTCCCAATCTTTCTTTCTCTAGATATGTCTTTTATTTCTTCCTCTTTTTTCATTCTTTTAGGCTCATTACTTGGTTCTTCTTTTTTCATCAATTTTATTTTCCTTAGGACCAGGTCCCTTAGAGACTTTTTTCTTGTTGACAACAATATGTTTTTTTCATTGCTGCAGGGCTTTCAGAATTTAAACTAGAGGACTTGGTCCTCTCTGATATATAAGCTTATTGTCTTCTCTTATCAGTTGCAGCAACAATGTCACAATTAATATCCTCATCTTCTCTAATATCTGAAATTTAATATTCTCCTTTATTTCAACCATAGAAGCTTTATTTAGTCTTATTCTCTTAGTAGTAGAAGATTTACTAGCCTTCATGGCATCTTCTATTAACCTCTTTTCAAACCCCTTAGTAGAATAGGATCTAGCCACTTTTACAGCAGAATCAAAAACTTTCTTCTTTTCTTTACTGCCCTTCAGTATCTTCATAGACCAACTCAGAGGTTGTTCATCCTCATCCCCCTTATCTTCCTTATAGAGGTAATACAAATTCTTCATCATTTGTCACATCTTTCTTTTCACCTACAATTTGCTCTACTATACAAACAAGGCCTTTCTTGGGATCATGTGCAAGTAGAAGAAAAATTTTAGCTACCTAGTTAATGTTGCAGAATGGATCAAATTTATTTATAGGAATTTCTTCTTCACAATGTTTGGAAAATATAGGGTTTGACTCAGAAGAAGTATGGGAACCAGGTACAGGTAAACTTTCTGAAATTTCAGTATTTTCTAATACTTCAAAAAGAATAGGGATTTGTAAAACATCATAGGATTTTTATTTGATAGTGGAATAAGATCCTTCAATTGAGGAATCTTTTGTTCAATTAGAGAACCAAGGCCTTTATATAAGTCAACTTCCAAGGCTAACTCAATAGGAATTTTACTAGAGCCTATAGTTTAGCCTAAAATAGTTTCACTTAGGGTTTCAGGAATTTCATGAGAAGGTATGGTGGGTAAAGTACTTTGTGATTCTTGAGGATGATAAGAAGACAATTCTTTCAAGGGGGTTGAAGAAGATGGGATTTCTGCCATTTTGAACTTCTATGAGAAGAAAAGGAAAAGGACCAGTTTAGATTAAGAAAATGATTTAGAAGGATGCTCTGAGTTAGTTGAGAAGAGAATGAAATAAAAGGATTTGATTTTATAAAGAAGGAGACCATTTGAAATTTATGAGGTACCCTTTTGAATTGACACATTTGATTATAAAGGTGTGGCTCATTACATTTGAATTGAATTGACAACTTTTGTTCATATAGGAGAAGACATGACCTTTGTGAATAAAAATTTTATGAATTTTTAAGGAAAATTATTTTGGTACTAACCTGAGAGATAGGATTAGGTCCCTCTCTTTCTTGAGTGAATTCTCAACTTGTGTTTGCTTCATTTATTTTTCTCCAAATCTGTTCCCATAGGTGTATACCTGCAAAGGTATGGTACTGAATTAGACCAACATGCACCTATTCTACAAAGGATAACTACCTCATTATCATATCTATATTTGAGGAGATATATTAATTCACATGTTAGGTTAGTTAAATTTGATCAAGCCCAACTTTAACCTTTTATCCTCAGTACACTTCCCTTTTTGAAACTATTAAGAGATATTCCAGCAGTTCTGACAACTTTGTTTTCATTCTTTTCTTTATTTACACTGCCTCAAGATCCTTTATCTAATATAAATTCCTTTGGGACCAGATCCCTCAGAAATATAACATGACCATTTCTTGTTGGTCTTTAACCTAAGATGGGCTCAGTGACTAGCATTCTTATTCAATATCATTCTCATTTGTGCCCTTTAGCCTTTTTCCTATCGTCTTCAATAATATCAACCTTTAGAGAAAAAATAAAATTTTCAATTTCAGATCATTTACTGCCACAAGGATCAATGGCTTTCTAGACTAATCAGGAGTTCCATGCACTTCATATCTCCAAAATTTCATATTTATTTTGCAAGTGAACAAGTCCTTTGAAATCAAATATTTAAAAATGAGACACTTCCACCTTGAAATGTCTTGAGAGAGAGAACACAATCAGACTATCTAGTATTAGGCTTTGAAGACACCCTATCAATGAACTATTTCTGACTACAATCCCCTTTCTCATGCCTTGTACCATGATTACTTGTTGTATTTTGGAACCCACTTGAGTTTGAGTTCCCAGTAGGAAGAAAATTGTGTGATCAAATCTCTTTTGGCCCATCTAGGTACAAAATTCCTTTTCACAATTTCCAGAGGCTTGAATCCCTTAGGACGTGAATTCCTTTGCTGAACACATTTGTAACTATTAGTTTTAGCTCTAATCTTACTCTAACAATTTTCGTTTACGTGTCCATCTCTTCCACAATGAGTACATAAAAACTTGTGAACCTTGTTCTTAGCATCATGAGCAACCTTCCCTGGAGACCCAAGAACTTGGGATTTTCCTTGATAACCAAGAAATTTTCCATTATTAGCACTTTGACTAGTTAAGTTAGAAGGAATTTATGAAGATGTAGTCCATGTAAGATATTTATTAAGCTCTTCTCTTAGACGGGTCAAGTCCATTTCCAACACTTTATTCTTGTGGTGTATAGACATAAGATACTTTTGAGAATCTTTCAGTTTCTGTTCAATTTCAATCTAAAGCTTTGAAGCTTTTATCTTCCCTTTACCATCTAAAGAATTTACTTTCTCCATTTGAATTATGCAACTCAGATTCTCTAATTTTAATTTAGTGACAATTTATCAGTTTCTAATATTTGGAGAATTAAAGCAATAAATTTAAGTACTTGATTCTCTACTTTTGCATCTAAAGAATTTTTCTCAGCAGTTAGTTCACACACTGATTCTATTATCATACTTTCAAGCCTTTTTATCTTCCTAGCAGATCTCTTCCCTAAGTTTTCTTTTATGTCAGAAAATGTTACCTCATTTTCTTTTTTATCTTCATGTTTTCCATGATAGAAAATAGGAAACAAAGGTCACTTTCTCATCCTACACTGCCAACATGGAAATATCTTCCTACTTCCTATCTTCTTAAGATTCACTGGAGGAATCACACTAGATAGCTAATTCCTACTAACTACAAAATCAAGTGCAACCTTTTTTCTTGACTTTACAGCGACTGGTCCCTATTCTTTCCTTTGTCACTTATAGACTTATGATATTCCCGGTAATCTATTTTTTGCATTGTACAGTCCTTAATGAAATGTTCAGGACTTCCATACTTGAGACAAACTTTAACAAAACCTCATTTTATGCTGCTGCTACCTCTTCTTTGAAACTGGCCACTTTTTTTTATTGCTCTAATAATTTTTTTTGCCAAATAGATAACATCTTCTTCACTTGCATCAAACGTAGAAACCTTCAATGACAGAAATTTTTATCATTTTACTTACTTCTTCAATTTCCGCTTCTACTTCTTTAGTTCAAGAATCTTTAAATTACCAATAAGCTCATCCATTGTGAGAGTTTTCAGGTTCCTTTCTTAGGTTCCTTGCCTTAATGATGGCATCTACTTTACTTTCCCATGATTTAGGTAGAACCCCTAGATTTTTTCTTACCTATTTGTACAAAGGAATCACTTCTCCTAAGTAGTGTAGCTCATTTGTGATAGAAGTGAATCTTGTATGTATTTCCTATATTGTCTCTCCTTCTTCCATAATGAAGGTTTCATACTCAGTAGTCAGCATGTCAACTTTGAAATCCTTCACATCAGTAGATACTTCATGAGCTATTTTTAAGCAATCCCAGATTTATTTAGCATTTTCACATGCAGAAATCCTCTTTTATTCACCAGGCCCTTTGCCACAAACTAGAAATTTCTTGTCCTTGTAATTCTTCTAAATTTTCTTTCTATCTACATCATTATAATCTCTCCTACTTTTAATAACCATTCTTGTTATTTATCCCTTTAATAATTTTTTAACTAGAATATAAGGACCATCAAGTATTATATCTATCAGCTCACTATCCTCAGCCATAATAAAGTCAAATATCCTAATTTTCCATCACCCATCATACAACGCATTAAATATAGGTGGTGTAGTGGTTGATTTCCCTTCTTACAGATTAGGTGGATTAGCCATGAAAACCAAATCACTCTAGGAGTGAACCTTTTAGAATGTTTTGGCTTTGATACCAATTTTTGAAACCTTAGGGGGAAGCACTACAATGTAAGGGACTAGGAGCCTTAAAATCAGTTACAAACAACTAGAAAGTGATGGTTTTTTAGATTGTTGGTCATGGTATCTTAAGGTACCAAGGTGGGTTATGTTTTCCCAATGTTGATGGGTTATGGAAGAGGATCTCAGCTGAGGCTCATGAGTCGAGGAAAAATGTTCATCCTAGTTCGATAAAGATGTACAATGATATGAAAGAGATCTATTAGTGGAATAACATAAAGCGGGATGTGTCAAATTTTATTACCAAGTGTATGGTTTGTGTTGAAATCTTGGGGGGTTGTACCACACGTGAGGGACTAGGTCCCTCAAAAAATTCATAGGAAAAAACACAGTAAACCAACCAGGAACACAACATAGTGTAGGAAATGTAAAGAACACAGTATTTAATGTGGAAACCTTCTTGCTAAAGGGAGGAAAAACAACAACTTGCCTTTACAAGCTCTCAAACGTTTACTATAATCAACCTCTTGATTAAAACTCAAAATTGAACCTAACAATAGGCTTATCCTACTTGTAATAACTCTACTATAAGCTCACCTTGACAACTCTGCCTAGACTCTCTTACAACTGATTAACTCTAACTAGTATAAAGCTTAGGAAACTCTAACTAAGCACCTTTAAATGAAAAAAGAAAAAGAGAACTACTCTTATAGAATGAGTAATTCAATTACAAAATCCAGTTGGACTCAAGAACACTTGCTATTTTAGCAGACATAACAAATGGGATCTTGAGTTATGCTGAATATTGAGTTTTATCCCTTTTCACTCTTCAGTATTTTGGATTTGTAAAAACTATAAATTGAGAAGCATTATTTACCTTTTATAGTAGAGTAATGATTAGGAATAAAATGCAATTGGACCAGGTATCCAAAATAGTACAATCAGCACCTATGTAGTCTATTATACTAGAGGACAAAAATATCTAGATGCGTGCTAGCTATATTATAGCCTTGAAGATCCAGGAACCTGGTCCCTTGTTGTTGGATGCTCATCATCAAACCAAGATATAGTAGTTTATCAACAAGTGAATATGGAGCACTTGAGACCTAGTGGATTGTCTCAAAAAATTGAGTTACCCAAATTGAAGTAGGAAGTGATTAATATGGATTTTGGTACTTGTCTTCTATTGTCCGCTATTAGTTTGATTCGATTTAGGTAATCATGGATAGGAATACCAATTCTGTTAATTTCTTATTTATGAGGATAAATTACTTTGTTGACGATTATACAAGGTTGTTCATTCAATAAATCTTAAAGTTGCATGGTTCTCCAGTTTTCCTTACATTTGATCGAGGTACTTTGTTCTCCTTATACTTTTGGTGTTCCTTTCAGAGAGGTTTGGTAACTAAGGTGAACCTTAGCACTGCTTTCCACCCTCAAATAGATGGACAAACGGAGAAGACCAGTAAGACTTTGGAAGATATGCTAAGGTCTTGTGTGCTTGATTTTTGTGGTAGTTGTGTTGATCATTTTCCCTTTATAGAGTTTACGTATAATAATATCTACCACTATAGCATTGAGATGGCTCCATTTAATGCTTTGAATGGTAGGAGATGTCACTCTCCTATTGGGTAGTTTAAGGTTGGTGAGGTTGGGTTGTTCGTTCCTAATTTTGTTCATCAAGCTATGGAGAAGGTGAAGGTAATTCATGATAGTCTTACAACCTTCTAAAGTCACCAAAAGTCCTATGTGTATGTGAGGGAAAGGGAGATAAAATTTGAATAGGTGATTGGGTGTTATTTAAGGTGTCTTCCATGAATAGAGTGATGCAGTTCGGAAAGATGAAAAAGCTCAGTCCTTGTTATGTGAGTTCGTATTTTATCTTAAAGAGAATGGGTAATATGGCTTATGAGTTTAGAGTTACCTCTTTTTTTTGGTTTCGTTCACTTGGTTTTTCATGTTTTAATATTGAGAAATTCCATGGGTGATCCTTCCTTGGTAGTTCCATAGGAAAGTATGGGTGTTTTAGATTCCTTGCCTTATGAAGAAGCCTGATGGAGACCTTGATCGGCAAGTCCCTCAGTTGCGAAAGAAGTATGTAGGTTCAATAAAGGTTCTACGAAGGAACCAAAAGTTTGAATAAGCTACTTGGGAAGTCCAAGAGGACATAAATAACAAACACCCCTTCTTATTACCTTTTTTTTATAATTGTACTTATAGTATGTGTTAATCTTAACATTTTTTTTGTCTTTGTTAAATGTAAGTGTGGTTTTATTCTATGTTAAATTATGCTAAGGGGTGCCTTATCCTATCATTCGAGAACAAATGATCCTAAGAGGGGGATAATATTACACCCCAGGTTTTGGTCCTTGAAAAAATTCTAAGTTTTAAGCTCACTACCATGACTACAACTCTCTCTATGAGTTTTATGGTGTCATTTCACATCATAGGACCCAATTAGTAGGGGAGTACTGGAGGTTGCCCTTAGTTTCTTCTATGATTATGATTGGCCCCTAGAGAGTCATAAAGACTCATTACGAGTCATGTTGTCTAAGTTATTGGGTATCCATTGTTTGCCCAAATGGTTTTGGTATTGACTACAACTGGACCCGATGAGTCGTAGGGTCTCATTATAAGCCGCAGGGCTCAAGTCATAAGGTCAACAATGTGTGATTCCAAGGACATTGTCCAGCCTATTAGGTATAACTATCAAACCATCCATACCGTATCATATCATACCTATCACTCAATGTTGGACTCGAATCAAAACTCATATAATCATCATATTAGCCTTTATAGTATCAACAACATAACACATTTGCCAAACACGAACTGAAACTCATAGTATCAATGATATCGTCAATTGTCGAACTTGAAGGGAACTCATATTAATAATATCATCATTAATTGTCGTACTTGAACCAAAACTTATATAAATAAACCATATCCGTAAACCATATCTATAAGCCATATCAATAAACCATATAAGTAAACTATATCAATAAGCCAAAGAATTTTACAAAGAATTAGGACCAACTCCTAATACCAAACTAGCATACTCATTAAGTATTAAATCTCCTTAAAGTCCAAAATGAATCATTAATAAGGTTTTAACAAACGTAAAAATTCTACAAATGCTAACACAAGTCTTGGCATAAGGTGGGTCGTAGGGGGGCACTTCTAATCCCTGAAATCCTTTTCTAGGCAAATTCTACCCCAGACTAGGTTAAGGTATATAAATTTATTTCTAGATATTAAATAAGCCAAAAATAGCCCTAAGATTGAAATTATTCCTAAAACATGAGCAACTAAGTCAATTCCACATAAAATATGAGAAACTAGATCAATTTCACCTAAACTACAATTTTAAGAAAGCCTAAATAGTCCAAATAAGACTAATTATACCAATCATGCTTCCAATACTTAAATCACGTGACATATCAAGCATAATATCATAATTATACCAAGAATTAGCTAGATATATGAGGAAGGTAAACCTAACCTTCCTGGACATTGAAGAAAATCCCAAAAGATCCGCTAAACTACCAATTACGCCTTCCAAGAAGCTTCCACAAGGTGCCATGCAATCAAAATCTCAATCTAAACATAAAAATGAAAAATATAATACCTATGTTGTACTATTATTCTTTGGGTGCAAATTTACGTAAATATCTCATGCGAGGACCATTTATGGAATCACATTTTTGAAGCCAACACAACGTCCCTCTATGCTCAAGGAATATTTACCCTAAAAATAGGTGAATTTTGAGCTCTAATGGTGCTGCAATTAAACCACAAAGATTTTAGAAACTTTAGAAAAAGAAGGAGAATTAACCAAGAATTTTATGGAAGCATACCACAATTTTGAAGAAGAAACACGTAAATTCACTTCACTAAATATCCAAAATCACCCACAAATGATTCTTTCAAGTTTTCCCACTTTCTAGGCTTCAATATCCTTGAGAATGAATGAAATATGGGGATTATCGAGCTAATTGGGGTTATTATTCAGGCAACGCTTAAGTGGACACTGGGCTACTTAAGTGACCTCATGTCGCTTAATCAATACCTGGTCGACTACACAGATATCACTTAATCGGTAGGGGTTTCACTTAAGAGGACCACCTAAATCGACCCAGTCGCTTTAGTGATCGATAAGCTGCTTTAGTGGACACCTAGCTTAAGAAGACAAAAAGCGTGCTTATGCGGTGCACCAACACAAACTAAGACTAAGAATATTTTCAAGTCTCTGCTAAGTCCTTGGGATTCAACCAAAAACTTGTATTCACAAAAGTACTATTCTACCCTATCAAATTCGATGTTTTGGTCTTAATGGAGTAGTCTAAATTTTCATTGGAGGTTATTTCACCAAAAAGTGGGTCCCACACTCATGTGTCATTTTTCTTAACGTATGATCTAATAGCTCAAAATGAGTCTGGAAGCCTAAGGACCCAAACCAAGGGTCCACCTAGACTAAAATTGATGTTCCAGAGTTGTTGGAACTATCAGAATTGCATACGAGGTTTTTTGACTGAATTTTTTACTCAGTAGACAATTTGAACTAGTGCTTCAAAATAGGGAATTATCTCTAAAAATAAAATGAATTTCTCGATAACCAATTTGTTAGTTCCATTAACTCATAAATAACTTAGGGTACGTATAAGAAAGGTCAAGATGGTTAAAATAAGTGGAAACATAGAAAGTGACATGGAGAGCCATTAAAGATTGGGTCTTAGGCCCAAATTAAAAGTAATTTCTAGGTGGTGTACCATGTGGTCCTACCCAATTTTATAATTTCAATTGACTTACTTGTGATGATCCACCTAACGGTCCTTCGGTGATCTTATGATCCATTGCTTGGGTTATTTCCACTTACCAATATGCTGCCTTTTGTCTGACCTTGTGATGATTTGATTTACGGGTCGTCACTTGGGCGATGGTCTACTATAATTCATATCGGCGCTTATCCAGAATCAACCAAGTACAACTAACTTGGGATGGTTTTCTTGACAGTCCGTCAGGTATTCGATGGTCTATTGAAGAACCCGTCGTCTTAAGCTCTGTGTCTGTGTTTTTTTAACGAAAGCTAGGACTGACAACCCATCAACAATACGATGGTCTGTTAATCCACTCATCGATGATGATTAGTGTCTAACTCTCTTTGTTATTTTCAGTCCTACAAAATTAGCACACAGATTAAATAGATAAATCAATTAAAAATCTAACTACATAATTTTACAATAAATTTTGGGTTGCCTCCCACGAGCGCCTGATCTAACAACGTGGCACAACTCAGGTATCTTAAATACCTAGACTTCACAAGATATACGATGTTAGCAGTTTTACCTCTTTATGTTAGCCAACGTAATGCTTGATACACTTTTAATTCTCCCTAAATAAATTAACATCCCTATTTTCAAGCTCTAAAGCTCAAGACACAATGACTTTGAGTTACATTGAATGGACCGAGCCATTTTGTGTTTAGTTTAACTGGGAATAATTTAAACCTTGAATTAAACAATACTATCAAATCCTCTATTTGAAAAAAAATTATTTTCAGGTTTCTATTTATGGCATAATTTCATCCCCCCTCTATAAAGTCTGGACCTTTCATATATCTAGATAAAAAAATTATCCATCTCATTAAATTGATCAAATCTCAAATTAGTTTCCTCTTTCCAACTTAAGTTTAATTATTTGAGAACCCACAATGCTTTATGTTAAAGATCCACTGGTAGATGACATGCCTTACTAAGAAATAATTAGTATGGTGACATATCTATTGGACATTTTGTAGTGGTACGATATGCCCAAATAGCAGCATCAAGCTTTCGTGACCAATCACTTTTGATTGTATTCACTGACTTGGCTAAAATCATCTTAATTTCCCTATTTGACACTTCTACTTGCCCTCTCATTTGGGGGTGATAAGGAGTTTCCACCTTGTGTTGCTTTATGCTATATTTTGCCAATAAACTCTAAACACCTTATTTTTGAAGTGGAAGTCCCCATCTCTTATGATTGTACGTAGAATTCCAAAACATAAGAATTATTTTTTTCATAAGGACAACACCATGCTCTTTGATTTATTATCCACCTATTCCACTTCTTCTACACATTTAGACACATAATCCACAACAACCAGAATATACTTGTAGCCTTAATAACTCACAAAAGGCCCATAAAATAAATTCCATACAGATCAAGCGTTTCTACCTTTTGCATAGTTGACATAGACATCTCGTGATGCTTAGAAATTGATCCTTACCATTGGTATTGATCATAAGTTCTAACGAACTCATAAGCATCCTTGTGAATGATGGGCCAGTAGTATCCACTCTACAAAATTTTGGGTTGTACAGTCACCCACATAATGTCCCCCAATATGAGAAAAATGACAAGCCTACAATATATTCAACATCTCTATATTTGGAACACATTTTTTAATAATACTATCCGCACACAATAAAAAAAAAATCATCCCTAAAGTACCTGTTCACATCATGGACAAACCTTTTCTGTTGCTGGAAATTCAAATTTTCTAGAATAATATCACTCACAAGGTTATTTACAAAGTTTGTATACTAAGGAACAAGTTCAAGTATAGTTGGAAGTACTTCTTCATCCGGGAATGAATTGTTAATCTCCAACTCATCTGATTTGCTCCCCTCATTCTCTAATTTTTATAGCTGATCAACTATTTGATTCTCACAACCATTTTTCTATACTTGACTTCAAATTAAAATTTTTGCAGTAAGAATACCCACCTGATTAATTGAGGTTTGGAATATTTCATTTCCATTGATTATCTCAATGTAAAATCATCAGTGTGGACCACAACCTTAGTTCCCAACAAGTATTCCATAAATTTCTCAAAGTCATAAACAACAGCAAGAAGCTTCTGCTCCATGACAGTGTCATTCTTTAGATATCCATTCAATTCCTTACTTGTAGAGCATATTGGGTGGAACAACTTGTTTTTCTTTTTCCTAAGAACAACACCAATGGCCACTCCAGCTGCATAACATATCAGCTCAAAAGGGTTGGACTAACTGGGTGCAATCATAATGGGTGTTGCTATTAATTTCTTTTTAAGGCACTAGAAAGCTTTCAAGAACTCATCATTCCACTAGAATTGTACCTCTTTCTCAACTATTTTGTATAATGGGTTAGAAATTTTGGATAAGTCTTTGATGAACCTTATGCAGAGTCTCACATGGCCTTGAAACTTTGTATACCTTTCACCGAGATTGGTAGAGGTAGTTTTTCTATTATCTTACTTATAGCTGGTCCATTTCGATCCCTTTTCCCTAGATCTTTTGGCCCAACACTATGTTCTCCTTAAATATGAAGTGACACTTCTCCCTATTGAGCATAAGATTAAACTCTTTACAATGCTTCAATGCATTTCTTAAATTCATCAAACAATCACTAAATGAATTCCCGGCACCAGATATCATCCATGAATTATTATAAATGGTCATCAACCATATCAAAAAATATCAACATCATACACCTTTGAATGGTAGCTGGCACATAACACAACCCAAACGACATCTATTTAAGCATAAAATTCCTATAGAGGCATGCGAATATTGTTATTTCCTCGTCTTCTAGTGTAAAAAAAATTTGATTGTATATGGAGTAGCCATCATAAAGGAAATACCTACCTCTTCTATCTTATCTCTCCAATATTTGATCGATAAAGTGCATTGGTAAGTGATCTTGGACTGTGCATGAGTTTAAATTTTTGTAATCTATATACACTATCCACGACATGAGTGGACTAAGAGGAATCAATCTATTTTAATGGTTGGCCACCATAGTCATCCTTCCTTTCTTTGTTATGCATCAAACAGGGCTTACCCACTTGCTATCTGAGATTGGGTACACCACTCCTGCATGAAGCCACTTAAATATCTCCTTCTTTACCACCTGTTACATAGGTGGGTTAAGCCACCATTGATGTTCAATAGTTGGTGTACAATATTTATCCACCTAAATATTTTGAGTGTATATACCCAGTGAAATACCAATAGTGTCATCAATCATCCACCTTATATCTCTCTTGTACCTTCTCAATACTGAAATAAGTTCTTTAACCTGCTACTCCACCAATAAGCTACAATTATCACTAAAAAGTTATTACTCTCTCCTAAAAACACCTATAAAAAATGACCTGGCATTTTTTTCAATTCCAACATTGGTGGTTCTTCAATAAATGGCTTTGTTAGTGGTGTTGGCATATTTTTCAGGTCCAAGTCCAATTTCTTTAGAGCATATGAATATGAACCCTTTTCAATTTGTACACACACTATGTTGTTTTTCTCCTTAATTGCATTTCTCTCAAAGTTCATCAATACTACTCCTAACGTCCCAACAATAAATTACTCTACAACAGGCACCAGTAGATCACTCTCCTCCATAATATCAATAATAAAAACCACATCATCTCTTTGGGTTTCTTCATCGACATACATACATCAAAATTCACTTCTTCATCATTGATACTGAATTTTAGCGTATTCCGCTCAATATCTACCACATTCTCTTTTTGGCTAGAAATGGTCTACTCAAGATCATGGGAACCTCAAAATCAACTTTGCAACCATTGATTATAAGGTCCATGGGAAATATTAAAGTTTCCACCTTCACTAACACATCATACAAAATACCTACCAACCTCTTAATTAAATGGCCCACCATCAACAACCACATAGATGTTGGTTTGGAGTTCCAAAATCCAAATACTGATAATAGCTCATGGAATCAAGTTGATTCTTGACCCAAGATCACAAAGTTCTCTAAAAACTAAAGGAAATAATTTTACATGGTATAGAGAATGCTCCTGAATCAGATTTCTTTTGAACCAATGATCTCGTGGCAATAACACTGTAGTAATGAAGATTTTCTACCATCTCATAACTCATATCTACTTCTTCATCTCTAGGTCTTTCATGAACTTTATGTATCATGGAATTTGTTCCAAAACCTCAATCAATGAAACATTAACTAACAATTATTTCAATATGCCCATGAACTTACTAAACTTGACATCATTTGTTTTCTTCTTCATTTGGTGTGTAAAATAAGGAGGAGGCCAAGGTATTTTGGTTTGAGGTGTATCTACCTCCTACCATATTTTTGTCCCAATTAATTATCAACCTTCAATCTAGAAGGTTTCTCCACAACAAATTTCTTCTCACTCAATTCCTCCAGCCTGTCAGACTTAACTGCTTTACTTTCAATCTCACTATTATAAATCATAACCTCATCTTCATATGCAACATCATCTACCTATTAATGAACTACTAGATTTGGTTCAGGTAATATTTTATTAATCCTTGTAATAATAGCTATACATGTACCATGATTCCTTGAGTTTTCTATTATATCACTCAACAATGTTCCATTTTTTTGTTGATTGAAAGTGGTTGATAGATAATTCATTTGGTGTTCCAACTAATTAATAGAGGTTGGAATGGAATCCAAAAAAAATTTCATAGTTTATAGATTATTTCTCATCTCCATGACGCCTACATCAGTCGACTACACTTCTTTCAAAAATTTAGCCATCATAGCTTTCATAAACATCTTTTCAGAATTATTTGCAACATTGTCATGACTCCCAAGCGTCACATACATCCCACTATAATCACATTTTCTCTTCCAATTCCCTTGTTCATGATCTTTACACCCAGCATTGTCATAATGGTTTGTCGTTTATTAGTTTTGACCTTGATTTTGTGGCCATTGTCTCAGAAACCCCCTTGTTATTCAAGTAGTTAGCCTTTTTTTTGGAATCAAATTTTGCATCTCTAAAGTAAGACCCAATTTCCTTGACCTTTTTAACAATACTTGACAACAAATGTTTGGTGAGCAAGTACATTTGTGTCTTTATATGAGCCTTGTCTTTATCACATTCTTCTTTTCTTCGATGGTGCTTTGTCGATATGCCAATTGAATAAGTATTTATTGCTACCTCAGAATTACCCTTTTTAACCTATCCAAGATCTTAGTTACCTCAGTAAAAGTACACTCTATAAAAGCACCATCCGCTGCATTATCCACTATTGGCTTCGTCTTTAAGTCAGTTCCTAGTAGAATTTCTCTATCAAGTGTTCATCTGTAGACACATGATTAGGCACTGAATAAAAATTTTCAACCTCAATCGAGTTTTATGAAAAGCCTCATTAGGTAGTTTCCGATTATAAATGATCTCATCGCCCAACTATAACATCCAGGAAGGCGGAAAGAACCTTTCTAGGAAAGGTCATTTGAGTTGCCTCTAGTTTGTTATAGAATAAAGTGTAAGCTCAGTAAACCATAGAGTTTCCTCCCCATAAAGAGGCAACGAGAACAATCTTAATCTGATGGTGTTCTTCCCAACTCAAGGATAATCAAAAGACTTACAAATATTAATAAGGTTTACCAAGTGCATGTTCGAATCATTACCATGTATTCCACCAAACAACCCTATCAGATTAAGAAGTTGTAGCCAATGGGGTTACATAATTACTCCAGTAGCACCACCTTTATCCAAATTAGCATCATCTTCGTCCAAGGCAAACTAAGACGCAGTTTACTGGCATCATATGACTCATGCTGGTTGATTTTTATTGGTTGGTAAAACATTATTTGCATGGTAATTGTTTAATACATCAACAAACTCATCATTTTATATGTCCTCATCATCCTCATTTCATACACGATCAGGTGCATCAATATTTGATTAATTCAACAGGGTGACAACTAGTGCAACCAATCTTTTTGTTTCTTGTTGTGCTCCTATATTCCTCCTCAAAGTTCTAGGGAGTTTAGGATTAAAAGGTAATACAGGATCACCTAATTAATAATTTAGTTTAATGCATAATCATTAGCCCCCAAACACAAAGCAATAAATAAAATTAAAATTAGGAATCTAAAGTAAGTGTCAGCTAACATAAATAAACATAATTGGCAACTGTATTGTAACTATAGAGTATAGTGATTTGAAAACTCTATAACTCATATTTCACTCATATTTTAGATCATGCATCACTGAATATTTAATTTTTTATTGAAACTCAATAGAGCCCTCTATTCTACCTGAGGACAACGTGGGGGAAACTCACCCTCTTTATAGAGTCCAGACTTGGTCTTAGGTCCTTGCACCTAGTTGTACGTCCTTATTAGGTGTTCCACCAGTCCCTACTTTTCCTTATTGAGATTCCTAGATTTATGGTACTCATGCCCAGATGCCTCAGGAAGATATCTCTAATGCAGAGTTTTGCCACATTATTCATCTACTTACCCAACTGGTGGTATCTCAGTCTTGACAGTCTGATCGTATTGGTTCTATTTCTCCTTCTTCTAAGGTTACTTTTTTTGGAAAGATCATGATATTGAATCCCCCAACATTTACTGGCTCTAAGGTTTAGGAAGATCCTCAAGGGTTTGTGGATAAGATGATGATTTTCTAGGTGATGCATGCTACTAATTCTAAGGGTGTGGAGTTTAAAGATATAGCTTATCAGTGGTATGAAGAGTGAGACAACTGAGATGTGATGATGTTGAGCCGGAAGTGTAGGATGAGTTTTCAAGTGCCTTTCTTTATCATTTCTTTCCCCAATAGATGAGGAAAGCTAAGGCAGAGGAATTTGTGAATCTGAAGTAAGGTAAGATGAGTGTGAAAGAAAATGCATTGAAATTTTAGTAGTTGTCTCGTTATGATCTAGAGTTGGTGTTTACCATGAGATCTAAGATAAGGAAGTTTGTTTTTGGTTTCTCCCGTGACTCTGTATTGAAGTATAAGGTCGCAATGTTGAATAATGATATGGACATCTCCAATTTTTGGGTTTATATATAGCAAGTAATGGATGAAAAAAGAGGCATATAGAGATAGAAGAGAGGCAGAATAATAATTTTAGGTATTCAGAGCAGGGTGCAAATTAGCAAGATAGTAGGAAATATGGTAGGCAGTGAACCAAGAAGAAGACTTAGGGAAATTTTTGTTCATATTTCCAGCAAATATTTCATATCCTAACCCATCTTGTGATCTTTAATTTAAGGCTAGTAGTGGTCCTAAGGTATAGGTGCCCAATCTCAGGATAGTGGAGCTTAGTTAGCCCCCACCTTATCCTTCTTGTAGATTTTATGGGCAACTTTACTTAGTTATTGTGATGAGGGAACGAACTTATGATTTAACTATGGTCAGCCTGGACATATGCAGAGAAACTTTTCTTCTTCTAAAGTTTCCATCGAAGCTAATATGGTCCCAGTTGCCACTTCTTTGGCTCCTGCACCAAACGATGCCACTTTTAGTATTGGCGCTGGCTGAAATCATCTATATTCACTTGCTACTCATCAGGAGTCTGAGCCATCTCTTTATGTTGTTACTGGTATGTTACATCTTTTCTCCTATGATGTTTATTGTTTACTTGATTCGGGTTATACCCTATCCATTTTACCCCTTATTTGGCTATGCATTTTGGGTTTGATGCTAAAAATATTTTCAAACCCTTCTAGTTTTCAACTCCGGTGGGTGATTCTATGGTTTTTGGAAAAATTTATAGGGGTTGTATGGTGTCTGTCTTTCATAGGGAGACATTGGTGGATTTGATAGAGCTGGATATGGTGAATTTCAATGTTATCTTGGGGATAACTTGCCTTTGTTTGTGCTATGATTTTCTAGATTGTAGGACCCAAAGGGTCAGTTTTAACTTTCTTGATGATTTGGTACAAGAATGGGAGAGAATCTCCTTAGTGACTAAAGAAAGGCTTATTTCTTATCTTTGAAATCAGAAGGTGATTTCTAAAGGGTGTTTGTGTCACCGAGTTCAAGTTAAGTACTCTAGATATAAAAGCCCATCTTTGCAATCTGTCCATGTGTTTAGTGAATTTCCTAAAGTGATTCTTTATGATATTCTTTGAATTTCTCTCAATAGGGAAATAGATTTTGGGATTGATCTTTTACCAGATACTCATCCTATTTCTATTCCTCCTTATTGAATGGCTTTGACTGAATGTAAGGAGCTAAAGGAGTAATTGGAGGATTTTCATAATAAGGGTTTCATCCGTGCTAGTGTTTCTCCATAGGGTTCTCCTGTGCCTTTTATGCGTAATAAAGATGGGTCTCTTTGGATGTGTACAGATTATCAGCATTCGATTAAGGTAACAGTGAAGAATTATGTATCCCTTTCATAGGATTTTTGATCTTTTCAACTAGCTCCAGTGTGCTAGGTGTTTATCTAAGATTGATCTTCGCTCAGGGTACCATCAGTTGAAAATCCATGAAGCAGATATTCCCAAGACTGCTTTTTAAACCCTATATGGCAATTATGAGTTTCTGGTTATGTTATTTGGTTTGACTAATGCTCTGGTTACTTTCATAGATCTTATGTATAAGTTGTTAAGGTATTTCCTATACTTATTTATGATAGTCTTCATTGATGATATATTGGTGTACTCTAAGAGCAAGGAGGATCATTTCAACCACCTCCGAATTAGGTTGCAGACTCTCAAGGACCAAAAATTGTATGCTAAATTTTTAAAGTGTGAGTTTTGGTTAAACGTTGTGACCTTTCTTCGGCATGTTATTTATTATAAAGGAATTAATGTGGATCCATAGAAAGTTGAGGCAGTTAAGAGGTGGCCTAGACTCGTGACTCCAACAGACATTAGGAGTTTCTTGGGCTTGGCTGAGTAATATAAGAGGTTTGTGGAGAGTTTCTTAAATATTATTGCTCTGTTGATGAAGTTAACTTAGAAAAAGTAAAAGTTCATGTGGTCAGATGCTTGTGAAGGTATTTTTGAGAGTTTGAAGGATAAGTTAACTTCTTTTTCTATTTTAACCCTATTCGAGGGTACTTATGGGTTTTTTGTACCTTGTGATGCATCTCGTGTGGGACTATGTTTTGTCTTATGTTTCCAGACAGCTTAAGGTTTATGAGAGGAACTATTTGACTCACAACTTGGGGTTAGTGGCTATGGTTTTTTCTTTGAAGATTTGTTTCTATTATTTGTATGCAATGCATATGGATATATTCATATCATAAGAGATAGCAGTATGTGTTCACTCAAAAAGATTTGAATTTTTAGTAGATGCAGCGTCTCGAGTTAATCAAGGATTATGAAATAAATTTGTACTACCTTCCAAGTAAAGCTAATATTGTTGTTGATATTCTTAGTAGGTTGTTTATTGGGAGCTTATCCCATGTTGATGAGGAAAAAACAGGATCGGTGAAGGACATTAATAGGTTGTCTAACTTGGGAGTTCATATTTTGGACTCTGAGGATGAGGGAGTGGTTGTTTTGGAAGTTTTCAAATCATCCTTGTGATGAGGTGAAGGAGAAGCGGGCTTTGGATCCCTTACTTATGCTGATTTAGGAAGATATGTGTTAGCAAAAGGTTTTGGCTTTTGAGATTGGGAGAGATGGCATCTTTGGGTATCAAAGTAGGTTGTGTGTTCCTGATATTAATGGACTACTGGAAAGTATTTTGATTAAAGCTCATAAGTATAGATATACAGTTCATCTGAGCTCAACTAAGATGTACTATAACTTGAAAGTGATCTATTGGTGGAACAATATGAAAGGAGAGGTGGAAAATTTTGTAGCAAAGTGTATGGTCTGTCAGGGACATAATGTAGAGAACTTGAGGCCTGGTGGCATGTATCAAGAGATAAAGTTTCCTTTATGGATGTGGGAGACGAATAACATGGATTTCATTATGGGTCTTCTGCAGTCTCGTAATAAGTATAACTCAATTTTAGTTTTTGAGGATAGGATGACTGAGTCTGCTCAATTCTTGCCTATGAGGACTAACTACTCAGGAGAGGACAATGCCAATTTATTCATACAGGAGATAGTTAAGTTGCATGGAGCACCAGTGTCTATCATTTTAGAGCTAGGTATGCAATTTTCTTCTCACTTTTGGCATTCATTTCAGAATTGTTTGGGTACTAAGGTGAACCTTACCACAGCTTTCCACCCTCGGATGGAAGAAATACAAAGATATGCTAAGGGCCTGTGTGATTGATTTTGGGGGTATTTAGGTTAATTAGGTTCCTCTCATCGAGTTTCATACAATAACAGTTATCATTAGAGTATTCAGATGGCTTTTCTTTAATCTCTTTATGGTAGGGGTATAAGTCTCCAATTAGGTGGTTTGAGGTTGGTGAGACTAGTTTGTTTGGTCTAGATTTGGTTCACCAAACTATAGAGAAGGTGAAGGTGATTAGAGAAAGACTTAAGATCACCAAAAGTCGCAAAAAGTCTTATGCAGATGTGATGTGAAGGGAGTTAAAGATTGAGGTTAGTAATTGGGTGTTCTTGAAATTCCCTCATATGAAAAGAGTTATGAGGGTTGGGAAGAAGGGGAAGCTTAATCCCCATTATGTTGGTTTATTTCAAATTTTGAGAAGAGTTGGGAATGTTGCTTATGAGATGGATTTGCTTGCGAGCTTGGGCTCTATTGACCCTGTTTTGCATATGTCGATGTTGAAAAAGTGTGTGGGTGATTCTTCTTTGATTGCTCCTATGGATAATGTTGGTGTTTTGAATTCATTATTGTATGCGGAAGTCCTAATGAAGATTTTGGATAGGCAAGTCTGTAGGTTGAGGACTATGGATGTAGCGTCGGTAAAGGTGCTTTAGAAAAATCAAAAGGTGGATTAAGCTACATGGGAAGATAAAGATGATATGAAGGCTAAATACTCATTCTTCTTCCCTGGATTGGATGAAAATGTTTAAGGTATGAGTTTCTTTCTTCATTATCTCTTTCGAATTTGTTCTTAATTTCTGGCTACATTCTCTCTAATATCGTGCTAAGGATACCCCTAACTCCCCATTCAAGGATGAATGATCCAAAGGGAGGATAATGTAATACCCCAAGATTTGGACTCTAAAAATTCTGGAGTGTTGGCAACACTACCATGACTAAGACTTAGGTGATGAGTTGTCAACACCATCACGAGTTGTTAGGTGAGACTCATGGTCTCACTAAAGAGTTTCCCTGGCTTGGGTCCTTTGACAATTAGTCCAAGGTATGACACATTATGGGGACATCACGAGTCATAAGGTGAGACTCATTTCATCAAAGTGATGATGCCCAAAGTTTCTACTTTGAACATGACTCCTCATCATGAGTTGTTAGGTCAGGTCATGAGTCATGGTAAGTGACTCGTGACCATAATAGTAGAAGGGCCAGGATTTAGACCCTCATATAATATAGCTTCACTGACTTTGAAGTAACTAATAGGAGATCTATACCTTTTTCCATAAAGTGCCTAAAATAGGGACATCTGATTAATTGAATGATACTTGATATTATACACAAATTCAATCAAAGGTAGATAATCATCTCAACTTCCTTGGAAATCAATCATGCATACTCTAAACATGTATTCTAATATTTGAATGGTCCTCTTTGTACAATGACCTTTCTGCATAAAAAAGGTTGTACTGAGATAATCTTTTGTACCAAGACCATTCTGGAATGCCTTTAAGGATCTAGAGGTAAACTAAGAATATCTTTATGAAATGATAGTCAAGGGGACTCCATATAATTTCACCAACTCCTTCAGGTAAAGATTAACATAGTCCTCGACTGAATTTAAATTGTTAATTGGTAGAAAATGGGTCGACTTAGTCATCCTATCCATAATAACCAATAGAATCATGTTGTAAATGAGTATGAGGAAACCTTGTAAGAAATTACATATTTACTGCCTCGTACTTCAAAGTAGGAATACTACTCATAAAGCATGCCACTGGGTCTCTGGTGCTCAACCTTAACCTACTAGCAATTTAGGAACTTAGCGAAAATTCTTCAATATCCTTCTCCATACCTGTAATGACCAGAGACTACCCCCTAGTCGTCACACAATTCATGCGACCCTGAAGGACCACAACCTAACCCATGAATGATATCTGTTGTAAGTACTGAACAATAATACTAAAATAATTACGGAATAATAGGCTGAAATGCCATAAGGTTCAAAACATCTAAAATACTGATAATGAATAATAACATCTGAATCTGAAATCCTGTCTGAAAATCTAGTTTGAAAAGCCTCTAACTGAATCTGTCTAAAAGTAGAGTTGATTGGTAAATCCCCCAACTAACTCCATCTACTAAAGTACTGCTAAGCTAAAGTATTGAAATAAAAGCATATCCTTAATAGATAAGGATTCACTGCTAAATCTACTACTGCTGGATGAATCTGGCTAAGCGCAGTCAGGAACCTGAGCGTCCAAACCTATGATATGAAACATCATAGCACAAGAAATGGGTATGCGATCAGTATGTGAGAATGTACTGGTATTCTAAATGAAGTTAGGCTGAATGCATGGGTTCATATACATGAAAAATAACTAACTGAATGATATGCAAGAGCTGGATTAGCAAACATGAAGGATCTATAACTACTGAACATACTATGCATACTGTAACTGAGTATACTGGAACTGAATCTGATAACTGATAACTTAATATACTGATAATCTAATATCACTGATAATCTGAATTACTGATAATTGAGTGACTGTATCAGACAGTCCTGATTCTGTACAACTGAACTGAGTTATATTCTGAAGACTGAGACTAAAACTAAAAATGTAGGAATTCTCACTTAACTGACATGCCCCTGAGTAAGCTAAGTGGGATCAACCTGTAACCCTAGTTGGAAGGTTTCCAGCACCGTGCCATGGGTAAAGACACTGTTGTGGTCAAGCCTATCTAATGGGTGACCCTGAACAGGAAGTCAAGCCTAATCTGATGAGTGACTCCTAGGAGGTCTCCAAGCCTTAATCTGATGGGTGACTCTTCACATCCTATGTTGTCTACATAGTTCTGTAGTGTGAGACTGATACTAACGACTCTACCTGCCTGATGGGAGAAGTCGTCACCTCCACACTCGCTCTGTGCTAATTCCTACTCCCAACTGAAAGACACTGAACTCAGTATACTGAACTGGACTGAACTGATACTGAGATTACTAAGTTTTCCTAAGTTCTGTAACTGACTGAATTCTACTAAGTTCTATAACTGACAGAGAATACTATTGATCGTGACATGACTGATACTATTCATCCACTGATACTCGCATTTGGTAAACAACTAAATTGTCGGGTATTAAATATCCCCAGGACTCGATAGCATGAAAAGTAAAACAAAGTATCATCTTGAATAACATAAAAATGTTCACTTGGTCATAAATCATTCATAAAGACATTTCGTCAAACACTTGTAATGCATTAACTTGTACATGGATGGGGAATACCCATTTGCATGCTATAATGGCATTATTTCATTCTCATTGACAATTTATCAAAAACATAAGAAGCATTCTTAGTTCATTAAATCATAGACACTTAGAGTTAACGTGGTTACAACAATCAACTTGCAAATTGGAGGGTTTATCAGGAATATCACATAATTCAATACATACTAGAATCAATTCTTGGAACTTGTAATCTAAATCATGGATTAAAACTCAAACAACATCATGAACATGAATTCAATCTAATTCAAACATAGAAATCATAAATCATAAATCTTATATTTTGAAAAAGGATTGTTGGGCTCCATGGAAGGTAAGGAATTCATGGATGAACATCTAACATACCTTAATTTTGAGAGATTCTTGAAGTTCTTGAAGAAACTCATGGGGTTGACCTAGTTTCTTGAGAGATAGGGTTTGCTTTTTTGAAAGAGAAATACCTTTTTATTTTGGGGAAAAGTGAATAATGAAGGGTTTAAATATTTTTAGGGCTTAAATCCCATATCTGGGCGGAATAAAATCATGGGAAAAGACTGGTTTAACCTTGTACGCAACTTTAATTTTTCATGAAATTTTTCCGATCTGGACCCCTAGAACAACGCAGCGCTATCGCACCGTGTCACTGGAAAATGACAACTGGAAAGCTGCATGGTGGCGCGACGCAGTGGTATCGCGTTGCCACTTTGTTTGTGAACTGGAAGTGCACCGCGATGTGGTGGAATCGCGTTGGTATTCTAGAAATTGACAACTGTGAACTGGTTCTATGGTGAAATTCACCAATATCACGTAGAAATACTAGAAATTGACAATTGCTATTTTGGCACACTACGTGATGCGCTACTGGCCTGAATGATGATGTTTAATGACTGAAACTTAAAATCGCCATAACTTCTTACCCGGTTGTCAGATTTAGGCAAATTATATATCGTTGGAAAGCTAATTGAATTTCCTACATAATGGCAGGATATAATCTATAAATTACTGAGTATTCCAAAAATTTTATTTAGGATAACCCATGTACTGAGGGTTAATCTAGGCTAGGGAAAATACGGGGTATTATAATATCTCCCCCTTTGAAATATTCATCCTTGAATGTGGCTACTTAAGCTGAGAGAGTACAGAAAGACTGAGTTTACGTACTGAACTAGACATGCCCAACTGAATCATGATTACATGACTGGTCTAATACACTCAACTTACATACTGAACATGCATATTTGATGCATGATTATATGGCTAAAGTCGATTTATGAAATACATGACTAACATGAGGATGATATGTAATGATAACTTATACTAAGTTTATAACGGTACTGAATATGGGACTGAGTAGGTTTAAGAAAGACTATGATGATGTATGAGACACTATCTAACTGAAGGACGACTAAATAACTTCGACACACTACTGAGGCCTGAGGAACACATGCCATAGACTGAACTTCACGGACCATTTAGAGTGTAACATAAGTCATGAGAATTAGGCATACTGCAAAACATGAATACGTGTGTTATGAACTACATGACTTGAGTTATGAACTTCTGAACTTATGGAACCTGATTCGTACTACAGAGTGAAATGAAACTCCTTATACTAGGAACTATAAGGATGCATAGTCCTCTACCATGTACTATACTACTATCTCTCCCTTAGCTTAAAGTCATCATTCTATGTCTGTGGGTCACTAAATCAATAACCCTACTACTGTTTCAGGGTTTAACTTTGGTATGGACTGCTATGTAAGAAATTACAGAAGATAGAGAAGCTCATGGATCTAATAAGTCATAAACATATAAGTGAGAGATTTGTAAATTACCAGTGACCACATCAGGAGGACTTTTGTGATCCTATCTGTACTGAAGTGCATGAAATCTGTTTAGACGGTGACCATGGGTGGAATTGGAAGAGGAGCCATACTGATTTGGGTGACTAGACTGAACTAGTGACTGATGAGACTGACACTGGTGGCACTTATCCTTACCTCTCTGAGCAGTTACTCGACACTCCCTGAGCCTATGGCTCAGTTTACCACAGCCATAACAAATATTACTGCCAGTGCTACACTCTCCCTAATAGTTGTTACCACACTCTCCGCAAAATATATTAGTACAACCATTTCTTATACTATCCCTGGTCATCGGTACACTGGCTGAGGATGGATATAGAGCTGAAGACTTTGGATAAAATTAGGAATGGTTACCTCCATCTGACTTAGGCGGATTGAAATTAAAGATACCTTTTCTCTCCCTCTTATTTTCCCTCTCCTTCTTCTTAAGTTTCTGCTCTTAAATCTGTTGAGCATGGACCATAAGCATATATATGTCCATCTCTTTAATCAACATCGTTGTTCTACATTCCTTAACCACACTATCTGAAACCCCAGATATAAACTTGCTCATTCTGGACCTATTGTATGCTACTACTTGGGGAGCATACCTGGCTAACTGAGTAAACTTGAGGGAATAATCCTTTACGCTTATACTACCTTGTCTGAGATTGATGAACTCTAACACTTTGTCTTCTCTCAGCTCAAAGGGAAAGAATCTGTCTAGGAAGGAAGTAGCAAACTCTTCCCACTCTATAGGATCTGCATCTATACCTCTATCTACCTTTCACTACTTAAACCATATATGGGCTATATCTTGTTGTTGATAGGCGGATAATTCGGCACTCTCACTGGAAGTTACTCCCATAATGTTTGTGACCTTCTGAACCTGATCGAGGAACTCTTATGGATCCTCTTCTGACTTAGATCCTATAAAGGAAGGAGAATTCATTCGAGTGAAGTCCCAAATCCTGGTTGCAGCAGCATTGGCCACTGGGTTGTCCAGAACAGCAGCTAGCCGTTTGTTCTTAGCTACGACTGAATTGGCTAGAGTAATGAATATAGCTCTGAATTCTGTGCGAGAGACATGTTTTTCCAGGCGATCTGCCTGAATAGGTTGAGGTGCTAACTAGTTTCCATTTTTTATTAGTCCTTTTAAGAGGCATGTTCTGTAAATTAAAGGAAGAAGCGTATTAGACTAAGATATTAACTTGATCTTATGCTCATTCGTACGATATGAATACTGAAAGAAGGGAAACTTTTCCTAAAATATCTCATAGCCTCTTGTCCATAAGTGTGGCACTCTACACACCCATGCACAAGACTCTACGTGATGCAGATTTTTAGACTCCCTAGGAAACTGTTGAACCTTAGGATCTGATACCAAGTTTGTAATGACCCGAGACTACCCCCTAGTCTTCACATGGTGCTTGCGACCTCGGAGGACCATAATCTAACCCATGAATGATATCTGATGTAAGAACTGAACATTAATTCTTAAATAATAGGCTGAAATGCCATAAGATTCAAAACATCTAAAATATTGATAATGAATAATAACATCTAAATTTGAAATACTATATAAAAATCTAGTCTGAAAAGCCTCTAACTGAATCAGTCTAAAAGTGGAGTTGATGGGGAAATCCCCCAACTAACTCCATCTACTAAAATACTGCTAAGCTGAAGTAATGAAATAAAAGCATATCCTCGATAGATGAGGACTCACTGCTAAATCTGCTACTGCTAGCTAAATCTGGCTTAGCACGGTTAGGAACCTGAGTATCCGAACCTATGATATAAAACATCATAGCGCAAGAAACGGGTATGTGATCAGTACGTGAGAATGTACTGGTATGCTAAATAAGGTAAGGCTGAATGCATGGGTTCATACGCATGAACAATAACTAACTGAATGATATGCAAGAGCTGGATTAGAATATGTGGAGGATCTATAACTACTGAACATACTGTGCATACTGTAACTGAGTATACTGGAATTAAATCTGATAACTGATAAATGAATATACTGATAATCTGAGACCACTGATAATCTAAATTACTGATAACTAAGTGACTGTATCTTACAGTCCTAATTCTATATAAATGAACTGAGTTATATTCTGAAGACTGAGACTGAAAAACTGAGTTATATTCTGAAGACTGAGACTGAAAATAAAATTGTGGGAATTCTCACTTAACCGACATGCCCCTTGGTATGCTGAGTAGGGTCCAACCTATAACCCCAGTTGGAAGGGTGCCGGTACTATGCCATGGGTAAAGATACTGCTGTGGTTAGGCTAATCTGATGGTTTACCCTGAACAGAAAGTCAAGACTAATCTGATAGGTGACCCCTGGAAGGTAGCCAAGCCTTATTCTGATGGATGACTCCTCACATCCTATGTTGTATACGTAGTTCTGTAGTGTGAGACTACTACTAACGACTCTGCCTACCAGACTAGAGAATTCATCACCTCCACACTCGGTCGGTGCTAGTTCCTACTCCAATTGAAAGACACTAAACTGAGTATACTGAACTGTACTGGACTGATATTGAGATTACTAGGTTTTCCTAAGTTCTATAACTGACTGAATTCTACTGAGTTCTGTAACTGACTAAGAGTACTACCGATCGTCACCTGACTGATACTATTCTGCCACTGACATTGGCTCTAGGTAAAAAACTAATTTTTTGGGTATTAAATACTCCCAGGACTCGATAGCATGAAAAGTAAAGCAAGGCATCATCTTGAATAACATAACAATGTTCACTTGGTCATAATTCATTCATAGAGACATTTCATCAAACACTTGTAATGAATTAACTTGTACAAGGATGGGGAATACATGTTAGCATGCTATAATGGCATTATTTCATTCTCATAGACAATTTCTCAAACACATTAGAAGCATACTTGGTTCATTAAATCATAGACACTTAGTGTTAACGTGGTTACAACAATCAACATGCAAATTGGAGGGTTTATCATGAATATCACGTAATTCAACATATACTAGAATCAATTCTTGGAACTTGTAATATAAATCATGGATTAAAACTCATATAACACTATGAACATGAATTCAATCTAATTCAAACATGAAAAATCATAAATCATAAATCTTGTATTTTGAAACAAGAATTTTTGGGCTCCATGGAAGGTACGGATCCATGGATGATCATCTGACATACCTTAATTTTGAGAGATTCTTGAAGTTCTTGAAGAAACTCTTGGGGTTGACTTTGATTCTTGAGAGATAGGGTTTTTTCCTGAGAGAGAAATACCTTTTGATTTTTGGGAAAAGTGAATAATGAAGGGTTTAAACATTTTTAGGGCTTAAATCCCACATCTGTGCAGAATAAAATCATAGGAAAAAACTGTCTTAACCTTGGGTGCAACTTTAATTTTTCGTGAAATTTTCTTGATCTAGAACCCGGTGCTATAGCGTCGTGTCACTGGAAAACAAAAATTGGGAAATTGCATGGTGGAGCGTTGCGGTGGCATCGCGTTACAACTTTATTTTTGAACTGGAAGTGCACCGCGACGTGGTGGAATTAAGTTGGTACACTGGAAATTGACAATTGTGAACTGGGTCTATGGTGCAATGCGCTAATATTGCGGAGAAACACTGGAAATTGACAATTTCTATTTTTACACACTCCACGACGCGCTACTGGCAGACGATGTTTAACGACTAAAACTTAAAATCACCATAACTTCTTACCCGGTTGTCAGATTTAGGCGAATTTTATATCATTGGAAAGCTAATTGAATTTCCTACGTAATGGCAGGATCTAATATGAAAATTACTGATTATCCAAAAAATTTATTTAGGATAACCCATGTACTGAGGGTTAATCTAGGCTAGGGAAAATATGAGGTATTACAATACCATTCCACCAATAGTCTTTTCATGAATCACGATAAATCTTACTAGCTCCTAGATGATTAGAATACCAATAAGCATGACCCTACACTAGAATGTGCTATCTCAGCTCATCTACATCTGAAACACAAAGTCTTCACTAATAGCAAGGAACCCCATTTCCCCTTGGGATAAAACCCCAACCTTTTTACTTTGGACCATTGTTTTCAATCTAGGAAAAGTAGGATAACTATCTTGATTTTACTTAACCTCAATACAAAAGAGGATTCTGAACCATTTTAGACAAAAATATTACCTTTGACTGATTCAACCAATTGAACTCCCAGTCTTTCCAATCTATGAACCTCACTAGCTAGTTCTTTCTTCTCATCCTCTACACGAGGAAAACTCCCCATAGATAAGTTACTAAGCATGCCAGCCACCACACTGGTCTTACCTAGATAGTACAAAACACTTATATCATAATTTTTTAGAAATACTAGTCATCATCTTTAATGAAGATTTAAATCTTTCTGACTGAAACTCTTGTGATTAGTGAACTCATCAACATGAACCCATATAAGTAATGCCTTCAGATCGTTAAGAGAAAAATAATTGTTGCCTACTCCAGATCATAAGTCGAGTAGTTTTTCTCATAAGGATTAAGCTATCTAGAGGCATATGCTATAACTTTGCTCGATTACATGAACACCCAACCGAGTCCAACATTGGAAGAATCACAATAACCTACAAGAACATTAAAGCTCTCAAGGAGAGTTAAAACCTTAGTAGCAGTGAGTCGAGTATTCAGATCTTGAAAACTCTTCTTAGAAGAATCAAAACACTAAAATTTAACTTTTTTCTGAGTCAGCCTGGACATGAGATAAAAAAAAGAGGAAAATACCAATACAAATCATTCGTAGAAGCCGGCTATGACTAAGAAACTCCTAATATCTACAGGAGCGATGGGTCCAAGCTACTTTCATACTTCTTTGGTTTTTTGAGGATCAACCTGAATGTCTTCTCTAGAAATAATATGACTAAGGAATGTTACTGATTTCAACCATAATTCACACTTTCTGAATTTGCAAATAGATGGCAATCCTTAATAGTCTACAAGACAATCCTCAGATGATTTACGTGTTCATATTTACTTAAAGAATAAATGAGGATGTTGTCAATGAAAACTATAACAATCATGTCCAAGTACTACTTAAAAACCCTATTTATCAGGTCTATAAAAGTTTTTCGAGCATTCGTTTATCGAAAAGACATAAAAACAAATTCCAAGTAACCATACCAAGTTATGAATCATGTCTTTAGAATGTGACATTTCTTGACTCTAAGCTGATGGTAGCCTGATCTGAGGTCTATGTTAGAGAAGCAACTTTCACACTAAAGTTGGTCAAATAAATCATCAATCCCGGGGATGGGATACTTATTTTTTATTGTGACCTTGTTCATCTGACTGTTGTCGATGCGTATTTTGAGAGAATTATCTTTCTTGTGCACAAAAAGAATCCCCATAGAGAGAAGCTTGGCCTTACAGAACCTTTTATGAGAAGATCCTTTGATTGTTTCTTCAACTCTTTAAGCGCGACTAAAGCCATTATGTAGGGTTAAATTAAAATAGGTTGGATATTTGGAAGTAGATCTCTTTCAAAGTCAATTTCCTATTTTGGAGGAACGCTAAGTAGGTCTTCAAGAAATTTGTTTACTACAAGAACTTACCTATGAGTTGGGGATTTTGATTTTGTGTTAACCTGGAAAAGATTATAAATTATACCTTTGGTGATATTAACCTTTTATCCTTGAGATAAGAGATGAATTATCTCATATGTATTGAGGTATAACCTTTCAACTCTAGAACTGGTTCATTTGGAAAGTAGAATTGGACTTCTATCTTTCTATAATCATTGAGTCATAGCAAGAGTGTATACAAACCATACAAAGAATGACAACAAAGTTTACTGTGTCCAATTCTACAAGATAAACTAAGGTGACATCTTGGGAATCTATAACTGGAAAATTTTTGTATACCTGATTAGGTATGACTAATTCACCAACTAGAGTAGAGTTTGTGAAAGGTTCTAAAGGATTTGGGTGTTGACTCATAAGTCTACTGCTATATTGGGATTTATGAAGAAATGTATCTCCAAGATCTAATAATTCATAAACATCAATACGGAAATCTTGTAACATACCTGTGACAACATCAAAAGAACTTTTATATTTCTGTCTAGTCTTAAAAGCATAGAACCTATTGTAATGTTGTTCTCATATTGTGCTAGATGAGGTACCCTGTTGAGCCGGTTGTTTTGTAGGATATGCTAAATAAATGGACTGGCTTTTATAACGGGTATCCCTACCTTTTTGGGAATCCACTGGACATACCCTAAGCGTGTGACCTAGCTCGCCACACCCAAAGTAACCATTAATACTTACCATACACTCACCCTCATGGTTTCTACCAAATTTCTTGCATACCAGATAAGTACGAACATTACTCACACTATCCTAAGACTTAGATCCTAGTGTCCTATCTCAATGACTTTTCCTAATCTTAGGCACTGGGGCACTAGAAGAAGATGGGGTTGGAGCTAAAGATTTTTGGTGAAACTGAGAATAATTTCCACCATCTAAACTTTTCAAAGAAAAACTGAAGCTACCTGTTCTGGCCTATTTACTCTCATTTTCCTTATCCTTAACTTTTTCTTTCTCTATCTATTGATTAAGAAACATCAGTCTGTAGATGTCCATACCCTTCAGCAATATGACAGTCCTTCACTCTTTAACTGCATCCTCAATAACACCAGACATAAACTTGCTCATGTAGGCCTTGGAATCATCAACCATAGTCGGAGCATACATCGCAAACTGAGTAAATTTAAGGGAATACTCCTTCGTACCTATGCTACTCTATTTTAGGTTTATGAACTTGTGCACTTTGGCCAATCTTAATGTAAGAGGGAAGAACCTGTCAAAAAATAGAACCACAAATTTGTCCAATTCTGTTTGTTCTGCATTTGCAGCCCTATTTCTTTCACTGCTTGTATTGGAGTGAGCTACTCCTTTCAACAAATAGATAACTAGGTCCGCACTTGTCGTGACCCAAACCATAAAGAAAACTCACAATTCCCAAAATATGAAAAAAAAAACTCATAAAATGGTAGGGATTTATGAAAGATTGAGGATCACCACTTTATAATAACTCAACTGATGCACCACACCACCTATTATTGCATAAGAGTAACAAAAAAGCCCTCGGACCCTACATTATGAAATGATGCAGCATCTAGGGATGGTCAGTGGGGTGAGTACTGGCATGTTATTCTGGATAAAGTGATATAATAATGCCATTACCAAAACTAGTCAAAACCATAAAGCACAATATTTATATATACATATATTGAATTCCGGGATAGGGAAAAGGGTCATGAACATGAGAGTTTAAAATATTAACCTAAACTTTATAGCTTGCTCCATCCTAAATACACCCTTGTGCTATATGGGTTTAGCTCCCCCTGCTGAAAGGGACCTAATGCATCTTAGTTGCACAAACCTAGGAAATAAAGGAATGGATAAAGATACCAAGGTGATAGACATAAAAAAATATAATGTGTACCCAAAGAACATGATCACATAGACCCACATGTTGGCAAACGTGGTTTCTAGTGTTGCCCTCATCCCCATCATCCTGGACCTACACCTTCACGATGAGAAACATAATTTTCTTTAAGCCCAAATTAAAATTGTTTGCATATAAACCCATCCATTAACCCAAGAGAAATTATTTAAGGCATTTACCAACATGGTATTGTCACATAAATATGCTTTCAAGCTTATATAATTATGCCAAACCAATCCATGTAATTCTTTACTCCCAAGTCCATTTCAATCAAAAAATTTGGACACCAAGGGCCTTCAAAAAACCATTTTTACTATCTATTATCCTTTAATGATATGATATGTCCAAAAGTAAGTTAAATTATGCAAGTTTCCATATTCAATTTCAATTTTACAAAGTTGGTTGAAGTTAATGCCAATTTCAAGCCAAAAAATCATCAATTTGGGGAAACCCATGTTCCCTATTCCAATCCCATAATAATGTACCCATTATCCCTAAAAACCATTAATTAAAGCATGAATGACATATTTAAATCATGAAGAAAAAATTCAATTAGAAATCAATCAAAAGCCCTCAACCCAAATTCAAACCTAATAATTAAATCTCATGAATGTTGAATCAATTTATGCGATAATGTGAAATACAAGTTTAGGGATGAGAGACATGCCTAAAATAAACAGTAAATTGGAAGAAAATTAAAGTTTGGAGCTTGAAATGTTAAATTTCCTTACAAAACCCTAGTATCTCTTACTTCGAGAATTAAGGAGGGAGAGAGTAAATTTAATCTTTATAACTAAAGGGAAATAGGTCCTTTGAGTGTTTCTAAGTTTTAGGAAAGAGTGTGAAGGAAGGAAAAGACCAAAAAGACCCTAATTAAAATGTGCAGGAAAAATTAGGAACAATCATTGCAACATGGGAAATGACCTGTGAAGTCTGACCGTGAGTCATAACCAAGAGTCATTATCTGAGGATTAAAAATATGATCCCTTACTATTATGACCAAGGTTTCCTCATAATGACTTTTTATCTGACATAACAACTCATCATGAAGAGTTATGGTCAAGGGATGAACTCCTGGGCATCTTTCTAGTGTGACAATGAGTCCTTCCTAATGAACCGTTATGACTAATAATAGGTCATATCCTGGACTCATTGTCAAATACCAAAACCTGGGCTTCCTTATTGTTATGATAATGAGACCTCATCATGACTCATATGTTTGACAATTAGCCGTGGTCAGGGCTATCGTCACTAGCAGTTGTGACTTCATTTAAAAAATTTGGCTAACTCAATTATCCATCTCTTGGAGGATCTAGATCTCAAGAACCTGGGTAGTCACAACACTTTTAGTTGAGGATAACACCTATAATCTCTATAACCAGTTGAATAATGTCCACGGACTCCTATGGATCATCTTCAGACTTGGATTCATAGAACACTGGATTCAGCTGAGTGAAGTCTCAAACTCTTTCCGCTACAGTATTCATTATCCAGTTGATTGGTTACACGATATACTAGTTATTCTAGGTGTTCACAAACTGGGATAAGTCTATAAAAGCAACCCTAAATTCACTATAAAATACTTATTCATTAAGAGGGTTTTTTGGAGCTGGTGGTACTTGCTGAGACTCCACCCCGCTCTCATTTCTGCTCCTCCTTCTGTTAGTCTTCATTGAAGGCATGTTTTCTAAATATGTGAAGAACTAGTTAGAAGAAGGTTTTAATAGAACTCACACTCTATTCCACAATATGAGCATGAAAGAAGTTAAAATTTTCCTAAAATATTTCACAACCTCTTACTTATAAGTGTTGTGTGCCTCACACCCATGAATAAAACTCTATTTAATGTGTTTTTAGACACCCTGGGGAACTTTAAACTTGTATGATGTGATACTAGGTTTGTTAAAACCCAAGACTACCCTTATATATAACATGGTGCTTAAATCACAAGTGACTCAAAGCTAACCCATCACTTAGAAAAACACTAAAAATATAGGTAATAACCAAAAAAACACTTATGCAGAAGTTGAGCTAAATAATATAATAAATATTAAAATAAATTAAATCATCAATAACAAATCTAAGATCAAAAGTTGAACATCTAACTATCAGTCTAAAAACCCTCTACTAAGATGAGTTTCAAGGATAAGCCCCCAACTAACCTAACTATATGAAAATTGGGAACGACAAAGACAAAAATAAAATGAAATAATGACTCAAGTCCTCACATGATGAGGACTTACCAAAATTAATGCTATTGATATAGGAAGAGGTCATACTAGGCTCGATCTAGATATTGAGCGCCAGGACCTATATTATAAGACAATATTGCACAAAAAAGTATTCAATCAACACATTGAATGCACTGAGTATGTGAGCTATGAAATAATGAATCTAAGCTAAACATGGTGCATATAACATGGTAAACTAATGCAAGACCAAGTAATGAACATTTGTTGCATAATGGACTAAATAACTCAATACAAAGTCACGGATAAATCTAAATCTAAAAAGTAAATCATAGACTATGGGAGTTACTATTAATCGATATACCCCAATCTGAGATAACCGAGGTAGAACCTATAACCTAGAATAGAAGGGTGTTAAATACTTGGACAAGGGTACGAACAATGACTGACGTGGATCCACTTAAATAATGTCCAAAAAGGACAAAAGTGTCGAGCCTGGTCTAATGATAGACACTTTAGAACCTAAGATAGTGTCTTAGTTCTGGGACTTCTTACATTTACTAAAGGTCACAACCTAACTAGCGGATGATCCTTCATCCCTGCATTTGTTCGGTGATAAATACAGTCCCAACTTTAAGGCACTTATACCTGAAAGGCTCAATGCTAATAATAATCTAAGGACTGAAGTAAATGTACTACTTTAAAATATTCAAAATATATAAAATAGGAAATATAGCATCCTAAATCATATGCACAAAATCAAAGGTCATCAGGTGTTCATAACCCTCCATGTTTGAAGAATGCAACTACTATTTCAATTTTATAAACTGAATGAATTTATAAAATTTAATACATCAGGTCCAGCACTCATGGAATTTACAATGTACTACAATTTGGGATCATGGCCAAATACCACTAAAATATATGCTAAATGGGAATTATAATTCAATAACACTAAAAGACTGAGATATCAATAAATTTACCAATATCTATAAACCCTAAATTATAAAAGATAACTAAATTCGAGTATTACGTTTACTTCAGATTCAATGGACAAAAAGGGACCTATTTATGAAATCCCACATACTTGAAGATAAGATCCCTAAAGTATCACATAGAGTTGGATGCCCGAGGAAGATAAACCTAGATCTGCCTTGGAAATAAAGAATCACCTCTTTTCTCTTCAAAAACTAAGTATTGGATGTTATTCTAAGTAACGAGAGATTAGGGTCATATTAACACCAATAATGTCCTTTGGGATTCCTAAAAAATGTTATTTTGATTTTAAAAGAGAGGGACAAGACTGATATGCCCTTTAAAATTTCTTAACTAGAAACTGGAAAGAGGGATGTACGAGACCTTCCAATGAATGGGAAAAACCTATAATCGTGGGTTTCACTCATTGTTGGGAGTTGGATGAGATCTCTATGAATGATGATCATCCAAGACTTGGTACGATCATGGGATCTACCATTGGTAATACCTTGGTTCATAGGTTTTTCTGGCTATATCAAGAGTATTTGTGGGACTCAAAATCGTGCCTTGAGATCATGATTTCAAAGGATGATTATGGTTCCCTCTCATGGTATGTGGGAAAACATTGTCAACTTTCAGATGTTGGGGTTGTCTTGATCAGATGAGATCATTGTACAATTGTAAAATGTAACCACGGTCATGGTTTGGCTCTTGGTATCTCACTTAGAGTAGTGCTTTGGTAAAAAATGTCATAAAATTTTACTCCAAAATTGGATTAAGGAAAAATTGGATGTGTTGGAAAGATAATTCAACTATCTATCATTTGGTGGGTCTGGAGCTCAATGATGAATCTGAATTTGGAAGTTATGCTTGTTTTAAGTTGATCACTACATTAGGAATTGATCGATAAGGGAGGTTTTGGCTTGGTTATGGGCTAGGGTGTTCTTGTGGACTTGGTACATGGACAAATCTCTTCTCATATTGTTAAAACTTAATGATTTACCTTACATGTACTTGAAGCATGGTTTTATCCTAGGCTTGGATTTTCTGGGGCGTTATAGATTTCTACTAAAAAGGAAAATTTTATCCTAAAAGAACAAGTTAGTAAACTTGATTCATCAAATCTAAATCTCAAGTCAAAAATTGTATCTCAATCTTGAAAAAGGGAAAAACTATTTTAAGTCAAGACTAGAAAAGAGTTGAATCAGACCTTAAAAAATGCATAAATAATTGTCTTTATGAAAAAAAAAGGTAAAAAAAACTCTAGAAGTGTCTAGGCTAATAATGGATCTTGAAAGAGTAAACATATGGACTAACTCATCTAGGATTGTAAGTAAATTGAGTGAACGAACTCACAATGAAAAGGTTGTCCTAGGATTTAATTAAAAACTATTATTACAAGGGATTTGGGATAAATATGTGGAAATCTTAGATATCCCACTAATAAATATTCAGTGGAAGAAAATAGTAGGACTAAGAATACTAATAGGGTAAAAGGAACTAGTTTTGGTATAACTCAAGCTAATTAAAATAATTCCAAAATTGATCAGAGATACAGGTCAACAAACCTGTTACTTGGGTGGGCTAGAAGAAACTTGATTCACCCTTCTGATCAAAAGAAAGGTCCTAAGCTTGTATGGGTTCCTATGACTAACCCCTAACTATTTTGCAGGTAAAATTGAAAGGAGGAAAGTGACATTGGTACATGTATAGTACTTTCTTAAGGCATTAGACTGGAGACAAACAAAATCTCTTTTCACTTAACTCATTTGATGGGGGTAATGTGTTATTTGGAGATGGTAAAAAGGTACTATGACTGGTGTTGGTAAGATTGGAAGAAATCTATTATACGGATGGATTAAAATACAATTCTCTCAACATCTCTCAACTATGTGACAAAGAAAATAAGGTAACTTTTAGTTTTGTAGGTTCCAAGGTTAAGAAGTTGGATACAAAAAAGATTGTTTTGACTGCCAAGAGACATAGAAATATGTATACGTCTGACATCATGGGGATGCCTAGTAGAAACTTGACATGTCTTAGTGAAACTGAGTGACCCCCTACTATAGAACAAAAGACTTGGACATGCCAATCTAAAACATCTAAAAACTTACCTCAAAGGACATGGTTATAGGGTTTCCTAAAACAAAATTCAAAGAAAAAACATTTATAGTGCCCGATAAGGGGGAAGCAAGTGAGATCATCATTCAAGAAAATGAATCATGTCAAGACAACCAAGTGACTCAACCTTGTCCATATGGACCTTTATGGACCAATAAGGATAAGATGCAGAGGAGGCAACAGGTATGTTTATGTGATTGTTGATGATTATTCCATGTTTATCTAGACACTATTTTTAACTTCCAAGGAAGAAGCCTTTGATGTTTTTTCAATTTTGTTTAGAAAAAAGAAAAGAAACTAGGTACCTCTGTAATTTCCATTAGATCTAACCATGGAACTTAATTTAAAAATATAAAATTCTTAGAATTCTATTTAATAAATAAAATATATCATAATTTCTCTGTTCCTAGAACACCACAAGAAAATGGAGTAGTAGAAAGGAAATATAGGACCTTTGAATATATGTCTAGAACAATGATGCTTGTAGGAAATCTTACAAGAAAATCTTCAGGCTAAGGCCATTAGACTTCTTGTTACATTGTGAATAGATGCATGACTAATCCCCTCCTAGAGAAAAAACTCTATGAGTTACTCAAAGGTAGAAAACCTAATATTTCCCATTTTAGGACCTTTAGTTGCAAGATTTTCATTAATAATAATGTAAAAGATAATGAAGGAAAAAATTGATAGAAAGACTGATAGAGAATCTTCTTAGTATATTATCAACAAATTAAAGTCTATAGGGTTTTGAACAAAAGAAAAAATTGTGTTGAAGAAAATATGCATGATATTTTTGAATCTTGTACTATGTTTGAGACTAATATAAGGGATAATATGAAAAAAGTGTAGTCTCTGGAATATGTTGTACCACCCGATCCAATTGAAGAACATTATGGATGCACATTGATAGGGGGAACTACAAATTAAGATATTGATCCACCCATGACACTAACCCAAGCTACTGATAATATTTCTGGTAGCTTAGAAGGGATAGTGTCTAAAATTACAAGTATTAAGAAACTCATACAATTGAAAATATTCTTGCTAATCTCACTTTTAGGATCACCACTAGAGTAGGATTGAAAAACATATGTACTTTCAAGGACTTTTGATCATTGGTTGAACCCAAGAAAAGTGAAGAAAAAACTTAGTGATGAAATTTTGAGAATATTCATGGAAGAAGAACTCCACCAGTCTGAAAGATGCAAGGTAAGGCGCTGGGTTCCACCACCACATGATAGAACTATGGTTATAACTAAGTGGGTGTATGAAAACAAAGTAGATAAGAAGGGAACTGTTACAAAGAACAAGGCAATACTGGTGGTCCAAGGATATAACCAAGAATAAAGACTATGATGATTCATTTTCACATATGTCAATACTTGAAGAAATTAGGCTACGTGTAGCCTTTGTTGCCTTCAAATTATTTAATTTCTATGAAATAGATGTGAAGAGTTCATTCTTGAATGGAAATCTGACAGAGAAAATATATGTGAAGCAATTTGAAAGCGTTGGGTTTCCTGATCATAACTACTAATTGTACAATTTTTTTTGTATGGGTTAAAACAAGCCCCAAGGGCTTGGTATGAAATATTATCATGACCCGATACTACCCCTTAGTTGTAACACGTTGCTAAGAACCATAGGTGATCCCAAGCTAACCCATGTACTGGCATACTGCTTGACCAACTGATTTAATAGATATTTATATATATATGCTAAATAAATAAGCGGAAGCATAATCAACACGAGATAAGATATTTCAATACATAACTAATAAATGTTTACAACACTAAAATCTTTGTGAGAGGAACTTGAATTACATATAATGACTCTAACTGACAATCTATGAAGACTCTATTACACTGATTATAGGTAGTTGGGACATAACCCCCAACTATCTCTAATAAATATATAAGAATTATGTAAATAAAATATAGGTACTGCAATAGACTTGAGTCCCTAAAATAATAAAACTCATCACCTACTGGCCAAATACTGAAAACTATCTGACCCTGGTGTGTGGGCTACATCAGGTACCTATATTATAAAGGAATGAAGCCACAAATTCATATATTTGGTCAGTACTTTGAAATGAACTAAGTATGTGAGACATGCACTAAATCATGAAAAATACTTAATATTGTCTTTAAAGTTGAGGACATAAGTTATTTTCTGAAATATGCTTTTAAATCATAGTTGTATGTAAAAGTTGTAAGACTTATTAAAATTACTATATCATAAGCTGAAAATATTTCTATAAGCTAGAAAGCTTTTAAAACAGGAGTACCATATACAAATCTAAAGTTAAAGTTAAATAGGTTGTAAGACTGTATTAAGGATCATGTATGAATACTAAGCATGAATGCATGAACATGTAAAACAAATGCATGACCAAGTATAAACATGTATTGAAAATTTTGTAAAATTGAGTAACTGAATAACTGATAAACTAAATACTTGGAAATGCAAACCTAAGTTGATGTGATCTAAATACTAAGCTTAGAATATGGGAGCTAATATTTAATCGACATGACCCAGTTTAAGCTAATCAGGATCTAACCTTTTATCCCAGTTGGAAGGGTGTCATTAACTTTCCATAGGTACCAATATTGGCTGTGTGGATCCACTATACTGATGTCTTAAAGGACTAGGGTATTCATCTTCTACTGGTGGGTGACCCTTAAGAGAGTGTCAGTTCACTACCAATGGGTAACATCTCATAACCTATGTTGTCTACGTAGTCCTGGAACTTAAGGACTTCTACTAAAGGTCTCAATCCTCTACTAGCAGGTGAGCCTTCATTCTTAGGTTTGCTTGGTGATAAGTCCTACTCCCAGCTGAAAGACATTGTAACGTAAGATAGTACATGCACTAATAATGGATATGCTCAAGTTATGGTATTTTGAAAATAACAATGCATGTAGAATCTAAAGTAATCACAAACAAGTAAACTGAGGTATGTAGCCTGATGTAATACTGGCGAGTTCTCGTTATGATAATGCTATAAAAAATTTTATATAAACATGATATGATTAACTTGAAATCTTGTAAAATGTAACATGCCTTATCATCTAAGTATCGGGTGCTCATAACTCACCAGCATTAAATAATACAATTAATTATGATAATTTCAAAGTAATGACATGATAAGAAATTTTATGACTTAAACTCAAAAATCCAATAATTTCATCAATGTAATGAATTATCATGCTTAAAGTATGAAAAAATACTTGAAATTATGAAGAAACACTTGTTCATGGTTGAATTCAAGACTAACATAGAGGAATCATAGAATTTATGCTTTTCGTGGAACCCTAGTTTATAGAATTCATAAAATTCATGAATAGAAATCATAATTTTGGGAATGAGGATGAAAGGAAATCCTTATTAAATACCCACATACCTGAATTACTTGACTTCTTGAATGGAAGCTGAAGCACATCAAATTTTGAAAATTTCTTGAGCTTTGAGCTCACTGCCTTGATTATAACTTGACCATACGAGTCGTATGGTATCTTGATGGGCGAGGTGACCATAGTATTAAGGTGTATAGTAAAGGGTGATTGGGATTTTTTCTTATTTATGACCTAGGAATAGGCATCATTATAAGTGGTGATGAGCCGTTAGATGGAGTCATAGGGAGTCTAGTGTCCGACCTATTTGAGTTCTTTGTTGAATACGACTAAACCTCACTAGCCGTATCATCTAGTCACGATTTAGGGGTGAGATGTAAGGCTAATAGTGTATGGTGGTCTTGGTTACTATCTTAGCTACGACTAAGGACACGAGTTGTATGTTGTGGTTACGAGTCAATGGTTGACTTGTAGCTAAAGGCAACACTTTTTCAGCTTTTAAGTTAGGGGCACTTTGGACATTACCCATTTTAACCCCTTGGGCCCCACGACTTAAAATATTCCTTGGGACTTCATTGTCCCATCATTCCCAATAACATACTCCCAAATTCTCTATCAAACTATCTGTTAAAGCTAAGGCTAGGGTTTCAAATTAAGTGATCATCTAGGATTCTAAGGGTACTATCTCTTCCAAATTTCTTGGTAATTCAAGAATGTTACTCTTCCTTCAGTGTTATTTTTTTAAAAGCACATGTTTTAATGTATGGATTTCATGGTATTATTATGGTTTTGAAATAAATGTTGGAGGTTTTTGAATGCTTATTTTTGAATGATGTCTTCCCATGGTTCAATTATTGTTTTCTATGTTTTAAATGTTATTTTGAACATATGGGTGCAAGGGTATAGCGGTTGAACTTAAGATTGGTAATAATCACTAAACTTGTGACTTTTGAAGTGGTTATAACCCCAACCCAGTAGTGTAAATTTTTTTTATAGTTATGAGAAAGGTGGGAATTTGAAATAGGGGTACAATAGAATCCCTAAGGTGTTTTGTTTGAGTCATTTCTTAAATTAATGCATTACATAACTGGAAAAATGGTTAATGATGGTTTTTAAAACCATATGGGGTATACGAGAATCCCCCAAGTGATTTTGATAATGGACTCTGCGGGGTACACGGGAATCCCCTATGTCTTGGCTTGATGATATTTCTTACAAGCTATAGTTCGTATGACAATGCCATATAATAATGCATTAATAATTAACTCCTAGAAATAGTAGTTGGTTATGAGTTCAATATTTTAATTAGGCATTAATGGGGTTATGATAACTAGCCGTGAAGGTGTGAGTTCAAAGGACAGACATTGGAAACTCATGTTTGCCGACATGAGTGGTGGTCTTGATGACCTTGAGATTATGGGGTACAAGGGAATCACCCAAGTCTATAAACATACATATGTATCATTCAAGTTGATGGGTAGAAAAGAATCCCTATTCATCTATGGTATTTCTACGTATGGCTATATGCACTAGGGCCAATTCAGGGGGTAACACTAGACCCATATAGCCTATGATTGGACTTATGATGGTAAAGCTACATAATTTGGGCTAAAGTTTTAAAATGCATTCTCAACCTTGTTCCCTATCCTGCATGGTATATTTATGTATATATGTACTTATATACGGTCATCTGTTTTGGTTTGATTTGGTTTTGTATTAATGCCATTTATCTTTATTTTTTATCTACATGCTAGCATTCATCCCACTAATAATACTTGGGTGTTGATGTAGGAACCGGCTATACTACTACTCCTCCTTGTAGTGACTTGGTGATTCAGGGACACTTTTGAGTTAGACTGAAGTGGTGAGCTTCCATACTTCAAAATACCCAATTTCATGCTATGAAGTTCTTTATGTCCTTATTATTTCTTTGGGTTTTATATTAGCTATGGTCGGGGGCATGTCCCGACATGATATTCTTTGGTTTTGATTAGAGGCTTGTTTGGACTACTATAGGCTTGTGCGGTGTCGGTATTCGTATTAGAATTGGTATTGGTATTATCATTGGTATTGGTATTGGCATTGAGATTGGTATTGGATGGTTTATTAGCAATATTCTCAAAGAATCATTTTCATCCTCATGATCAACTCTATCAACATCATTACTAACCTAGGATTCATTAAATAGACCATACACATGCTCAAGTAGTGGACTACATTTAGAAGTAAGTTGATCATCATTCATACCACCACTAGTTGTGGTAAACTCCTATGCAGACATAGACTCACCTTGGTTTTCACAAGGTTCAACTAGTGTGTGAATACTCCAATCACTATACATTGGGACCTTATTCAATTTACAAGTGCTAGCACTAGGTGGACACAAATTGTTCTTACGAAAAAAATCAATTTTGTCATCTATACGATCAACTAGTTCTTGCTTACATACAACAAGTATTTGGTCTTCATGCAACCTAGCAATGTCAAGATTATCGCTATAGGAAGGCTCATACAAATCCTCCAACAAACTACCAACTACATCTACTTAGCTACTACTAGCCACATCATAACTTTCTAAGTTTGTAGGAGATAGCATCACTACCTTGTATCTCACATGAGGTGCGGCCTTCACCTTGATGTGTGTCATGGTAGCCCAATTGCTCCTTTTGACCTACCATATAACCCAACCTTTCAATTATAGTAGACATGTCTACTTTGATTGAGGACATATCCATGTTCATCTTTGCCATGCTTCGGTTGAATGATTGAAGATGGTACAAGATAGAATTGGTTTCCATGATACCTAACAAGACAACATCAAACAAAAAAAATGAACAAATTAGTTAGCTCAAAACTATCCTCATAACTCTACTCTCACAACTTTCATTTTTTCCCACACTTTGCTTCACAAGTGTTGAAAGTCAACATATAACTCATGAGATGTTGAGGGATGAGTTCTACTCTTATCCGCAATGGATTTTCCTTTGGAAGACTCAAAGAAATCTTGTTGGACACGATCCAAGAAACTACAATGAATTAAAATGTTAAAAGCACACAAAAATGCTAACACGAAGAAAATGGACTCAAATAACTAACTCAAAACCTAGTAGGTGACTACTAGTTTTTCAATTATTACTAGAATCAACAAAATGAAACTAAAGAAACAAGAAATGAAACTTAGAAATCTGAAATTTTGAGCCTTAGCTCATTTTTGGAAGATGGTTATGTGGCAGCCTTGGATTGAGCGTTGGGAGTTGTTGAAATTTCAAAAATGTTTTGCCTCAAAGTTATATTGATAAATCTTCAAGTTGGAGGAGTGAAATTTTGGCTATGGTGAATACAAACAAGACTTTGGAGAACTTTTCAAAATTCAACAAGGGTTGACTTGTCTTGCACCTTTTTGGCAAGACAACCTTTTTGTAAGTCTTGTCTTCTTTTTTTTTAGTCAATCTTGAAAAGTGCCCTTACTCTTTTTTGGTAACAAGGATTTTTGGAAGCCCTGTGTCCTTTTAATTCTTTAGTTATGTCTTGTAAGTGTTTCCAAGACAAGCAAGGTCTACACTCTCTTTCCACTAGATTAAATATCAAAAAACCTCTCTTTGAAGAATCTTCTTCAACACAACATGAAGATGGTGAAGAACACCAAGAACTCCTCCTTCATAATTTAAAGTTATAGGTGAAAGTTAGGCCCCCAAACATCAACAACACATATTCAAGACTCTAATCTTCAACAACAAAATCAACCACAATACCACAACAACAATACACGACTCAACTCACATCCACAATATCAACAACCTTCAAATTTTAAGAACAACTTAGAAATGTCTTAAAACTTAGATTTAGACCCTTTTAGTGTTAGTGAAGAAGGGGATAACACTAGATACAACCAAAACACATAAAAACCTCCTAAATATATGATATAAATTTCGTCCAAGGACTAAAAATGGGACATAATATGTTTTTTTTTGAATTTTTGGTTTTCTACACTTTTTTTTATTTTCAAACTAACAAACCCAAGATTGATTTTGTTGGAATAAAATTAATCATTGTTGTAATACAAAATTATACAAGAATCAACCCTAAAAAATAGAAACACGACAAGAACAAAGAGAGGAGCTACGAATAACAAGAAAACAACATGGTAGCAAGCACAACAAACCAAAATCGAGAGTACAAAGGGAAGAAACAAACACAATAAAAGGTAAGAAATAAAGGTATAAATAGTTTGACATAGAATTATCCAAACACTAAGAACCCAAGGGTGTTTCAAACCCAAAGACCCTTAAAAATTCATACAACCAACACCAAACTCTCACGGAGACACAAGAGGGACTTCAATCCCCTCAAGCACTAACATTTCTAAGACAACATGCAACACAAGTGAATCCACACTTGAATTTGCAACCTAGTTACGATTTTCACTCTCACAAGAGGGCAGTGTCTCTAAAAAGATTCTTATCAATTCTTCATCATTCATAAACTAAGGAATATGAACTAATAAGATCTTATTTATATAATATTACAAAATAGAAAGGCAAAATAACCAAGGTGCCCTTAATGAAAGGGGTGGCCATGGTTTGCACACTACAACATATGTAATGTCCAAAATACGCTTAATTAAGGGTGGCCATGGAGTGTTTGTACTTCAATAGAAGGGACAACCTTGTAGTTTTGAGGCTCTTCATCATACTTAGACTTGTGCAATAAATTTAAGATCTCGAATAGTCATCAAGGTAAGTGCCCACGCAATCTTCCATACACGGCCTTGCTTTATGACATGCTCAAAATGGGTTCTCCGTGCATGTTCTTGTTCCCTCATGGTGACCAAGTCTTGATTCCTTTGGTGTTGTCCTCCGAAGATGTCATCAAAAGCTAATGTGGCCATTTGGCTCATATCAGTCGTGTAGAGTAGTCTCTTTTAGGGGTGTGTAGTATGCCACACTGATAAGGGAGAGGCTACAAGGCATTTTAAAATGTTTCTCTTTCATTAATTCTATTTTTGAGTTGTAGAGTATAGGGTCTTGGATCTCTCCAATTCCTGTTTGTTTGCCTTTTAGATCATGTCTCCGAGAAGATTTAAATTCTGTGGAAACCCTTCTGTCCTAACTAAGGCAATAGAAATCGAGCCCATCGTACCCTAGGGATTTAGACTAGGTTTAGTGCCACTATATGTGATGGTCCTAATAGATCTCCACCATTTCATCCTATCCCTCCTCAATTACCTCAAGCTGACGTGTCTAATATTGAATTTTGCCAATCAATCCATTTGCTCACTCAGTTGGTCGCCTATCATACTAATTGTGCATATTTAATTGCTACATCATCTGAGACCACTAGAGTTGGCTAATTTATATCATTGAATATATTTGTGTTTACTAGTATGAAAGTGAAGAAGGATCCTCAGGGCTTCATAGAATAAATAAAAAAGAGTTTTTTAGTGATGCATATTACTTAGGTGGAAGGTGTGGAGTTTGTGACCTACTAGTGGAAGGATGTATCTCATCAGTGATATAAAAAGTGGGAGTAGCTTAGAGGTATGGATGTTGAGTCAGCCTTATGGGAGGTCTTTTCTAGAATTTTTTGATTGCTTCTTTCCTCAAGAGCTGAGGGAGGCAAAGGCAGAAGAGTTTGTAACCTAAAGTAATGGAAGATGTCAGTAAAGTAGTATACCTTAAAGTTTCACCAGTTATCACACTATGCTCTGGAGTTAGTATCTAGCATGAAAACTAGAATGAGGAAGTTCTTTTCTAGGTTGTCACAATATTTAATTTTGGAGAGTAAGGCTACCTTTTTTAATAAAGACATAGTATTTCTAGACTGGTTGTGTATATTCAATAAGTGAAGAAAGAGAAGAGGAAGCAAGCTGAAATTAGGGAAAGGCAGAGCAAGAAAATTTGTTATTCAGATTAATAAGGAGGTTAACAGTAGAGCATTAGAGATGGTGTAAAGTGGGGAAATTTTGGGTCCTACTAGACGGATAGTTATCCCTACCAAAAGTGGTCTTATGATAGGCATTTTAAGGGCGGTGATGGTTCTAGGGTACAGGGTGCTAAATCTCAGACTAGTGAGGGCCCAATTAGCCCTATCATATCCTTCCTAAAGATTTTATGGTTGATTGTATCAGAGTTTCTATGATGTGGGAAGGGACAAGTGCTTTAACTATGGAAAACCAGGTAATATACATAGAAACGGTCCCGTTGGTAAGGTTACTTCTGGGGAAAATAGGGTTTTGGTTTCCTCTTTATCAGCTCATGCATAAAAAGGTGTACCATCTGGCTCTGACACTGGTTGAAACCAACTATATGCTCTCACTACTCGTCAGGAGTTTGAGGTATCACCCAATATTGTTACTAGTATGATGAAACTCTTTTCATATGATTTGTATTATTTACTTGACCCGGGGTCCACTCTTTCTTTAGTGACCCTATTTGTGGTTGTGCATTTTGATTTTGGTCCCGAGTATATTTTGAACTCTTTTTCTATTTCTACCCTGGTGAGTGACTCTTGGGTTAATAGAAAAGTCTATAAAGGTTGAGTGGTATTTGTGGGTGCTCGGGAGACTTTGGTGGATCTGTTTGAATTAGACATAGTTGATTTTGATGTCATATTAGGGATGGATTGGTTGTAATTGCACTGGTGTTATACCTCTTTAGATTGTTGAACCTGTAAGGTCATTTTTAAATTCCCTAATGAGTCGGTCATTAAGTGGGAAGGTGTTTCTCTAGTGCCTAAGAAAAGGTTCATATCATATCTTATTGCTCGGAAGTAAATTTCCAAGGTATGTCTTTCTTATTTGGTTAGACTTAAAGATTTTAACTCGAAGGGTCCTTCCTTACATTCTGTCTCGATGGTGAATGGATTTCCTGAGGTCTTTCCTGATAATATTATTGGTGTCCCTCTCAATACGGAGATTGATATTGGGATTGATCTTGTTTGGGACACTCTTCCTATATATATTCCCCCGTATAGGATGGCTTTAGCTAAGTTAAGGGAGCTTAAAGAACAATTAAACTATCTTTTAAACTAAGGTTTCATCCATCCTAGAGTATCCCTGTAGGGTGCACCGGTGTTGTTCATAAGCAAAAAGGATGGTTCCCTTCGTATATGTATTGATTATCGATAATTGAATAAGGTGACGGTAAAGAATAAGTACCCTCTTCCTAGGATAGATTATTTGTATGATCATCTCCAGTGTGATAAGGTTTTCTTGAAGACCTAACTTCAATTTGGGTATTCATGGACTTGTATTCATAGATGATAGTTTGGTGTACTCTAAGAGTGAGGTGGATCATGCCTATAACTTTTGCATAGTATTATATACCCTGAAAGATCAATAGTTGTATGCCAAATTTTAGATATATGAATTTTAGTTGAACGTTGTCACTTTTCTAGGTTATGTCATATCTAGTAAAGGGATCATGGTGGACCCGCAGCAGGTTGCAGTAGTTAAGAAATGTCCTAGACCCATGACTCTAATTGAAATTCGAAGCTTCTTGGGTTTAGCCGATTACTAAAGGAGATTTGTATAAATTTTCTCTTCCATAGCTGCCCCGTTGACTAAGTTGACTCATAAAAAAGTAAAGTTCTTATGGTTTGAAGCTTGTGAGGGTTGTTTTGAGAAGCTAAAGGATAAGCAAACTTTGGCTCTGGTCTTGACTTTGCTTGAAGGCACTGACGAATTTGTGGTCTATTATGATACGTCTCGTGTGGGGCTTAGTTGCATTTTCATCCAATATGGAAACGTGGTATCTTATTCTTCTAGGCAATTGAAAGTGAATAAAAAGAATTATCCAACTCATGACTTGGAATTGTTAGTTGTAATATTCGCATTGAAATTCTAGCGTTGCTATTTGTACAGAGTGCATTTGGATATCTTTTATGATCATAAGATCTTGAAATATGTATTCACTCTAAAAGAGCCAAAACTTAGGAAAAAGAGGTGGCTTGAGCTACTCAAGGATTATGACATGAGTCTTCACTACCATCCAGGTAAAGCTAACGTGGTTGATAATGCTCTTAGCAGGTTATCTATGAGGAGTCTAACTCATATGGCTGAGGATAAGTGGGAATTATTAAAAAATATTCACCATTTGGATAACCTTGGAGTTCTTCTATTAGACTCAGTAGATTGTGGTGTGTTTGTTAAAGAGGTGTCAAAGTCATCTCTTGGTGCTGAGGTGAAAGAGAAACAAGTGTTAGATCCTATCTTGATGCAAATTAAGGGTGATGTAGGTGGGAAAACAGTGATGTCCTTTGAGGTCAGTAGTGATGGTACCTTACGGTACCAAGAAAGATTATGTATCCTCAATGTAGATAGGTTGTGGGAGAGAATCTTGGCTAAGTCTCATGATTCACGTTATGCCATTCATCATGGTTCAATAAAGATGTATCATGATCTCAAGGAAATTTATTGGTGGAATAATATAAAGCGAGATGTGGTCAGTTTTGTGGCTAAATGCATGGTGTGTCAACATATGAAGGTTAAGCATTTGTGTCTTGAAGGGTTGTATCAAGAAATTGAGTTTCCTATACGAAAGTGGAGGTGATTAATATGTATTTTGTTAGCGGTCTTCCTCGGTCCCTGAATCATTTTAATTCAATTTGGGTCATCGAGGATAGGATAACAAAGTTTTCTCACTTTTTACCAGTGTGGACAAATTTATCAGCGGAGGATTATGCCAAACTTTTTATAGAGGATGTTGTGAAGTTGCATGGGGCACCTATTTCTATCATGTCAGATTGTGGTGCTCAGTTTTAATCACACTTTTAGCAGACATTTTAGAGAGTTTTGAGGACTAAAGTGAGTCTTAGTATGGCTTACCACCCGAAGTAGGATGGGCAAGTAGAAAGGACTATTCATACATTGAAAGATATGCTTCGAGCTTATGTGATTGACTATGGTGGTAGTTAGGCTGAACATTTTCCTTTTATAGATTTTGTGTATAATAATAGCTACCACTCAAGCATTGGGATGGCCCCATTTAAGTCCTTGTATGGTAGGAGGCGTTGGTCTCCTATTGGGTGGTTTCTAGTTGGTGAGGCAGAGATGTTTCGCCCGAACTTGGTTCACCAATCCATGGAGAAGGTGAAGGTGATTTGGGATAGAATTAAAGATGCCAAAATTCCTATGCAGATGTGAGGCATTGGAAGTTATAGCTTGAGGTTGGGATAGAGTATTCATAAAGATATCTCCCGTGAAGGGGGAAATGCAGTTTGGAAAGAAGGGAAAGCTCAGTCCCCGGTATGTCGGTCGGTATCTAATCCTGAAGAGGGTTGGTAATGTTTCATATGAATTAGATTTTCCATCTTGTTTGAGCTTCGTTCACTCAGTGTTCTATGTGTTTATATTGAGAAAGTGTGTGAGTGATCCATCGCTAATTTCAATTATAAAGGATATTGGTATTTCAGATCCTTGTCTTATGAGGAAATCTCAATTTAAATCTTGGATCGTCCAGTTCGTCGGTCATGAACCATGGACATAGCTTTGGTAAAGGCTATGCAGGAACCACAAGGTTGAAGAGGCTACTTGGGAAGCCGAATAGGACATGAACTCCAAGTATCCATTCTTATTCCCTATTCTGGAAAATTGTTCTTGAGGTATGTTATGTTCTTAACATCCTTATTTCCTATCTTTGTTAAAGGAATACTGTGAATTCCTTAGTATTCTATTTTCGATCATAAAGGTAAGAGTAGAGATGTTAGGGGTTTAATTGTGTTAGTCAATTCCTTGTCCCAACATTTGAGGAGGAATAATCCATGTGGGAGGGAATTGAAACACCTCGGATTTTGGCCCTTGAAAATTTCTTGAGCTCTGAGTTCACTGCCTAGATTTTGACTTAACTATACAAGTCATATGGTATCCTTCTGGTGACCCTAGTCGTTAGGGATAGAGTCATGGGGAATCTAGTGTCTAACCCATTTAAGGTAGGTGTTGTATGCGACTAGACCTCACGAGCCGTAGGGTCTGGTCACGAGTTGGAGGTGAATCATAAGGTTGAAAGTGGATGGGGTCTTAGTCACTATCTTGGTTATGACTAGAGGTCACGAGTCGTATGTTGTGGTTAGAGTCGATGATTGACTCATAGCCAAAGACGATACTTTTTCAGCTTTTAAGTTGGGGGCACTTTGGACATTTCCCACTTTAACCCCTTGGATTCCACAACTTAAAACCTTTCTTGGGACTTCATTATCCCATGATTCCCAATAAAATACTCCCAAAATTCTCTCTCAAACTCTCTGTTCAAGCTAAGGATATGGTTTCAAAGAAAGTGATCATCTAGGGTTCTAAGGGTGCTATCTCTTCCAAATTTCTTGGTATTTTTGGCATGTTACTCTTCCCTCATTGTTATTTTATTAAAAGAACATGTTTATTTTATTAAAAGAACATGTTTTAATATATGGATTTCATGGTATTATTATGGTTTGGAAATACCGGTTGGGGGTTCTTTAATGCTTATTGTTGAATGATGTTTTCCCATGGTTTAATTATTGTTTTCTATGTTTTAAATATGATTTTGAACATGTGGGTTCATGGGTATGGTGGTTAAACTTGAGAATGGAAATATTATCTAAACTTGTGACTTTTGAAGTGGTTGTGACGCCAACCCTGTATTGTAAAATTGGTTTATAGTTATGAGAAAGGTGGGAATTTTAAATAGCTGTACAATGGAATCAATAAGGTGTTTGATTTGAATTATTACTTAAATTAATGTGTTGCATAAAGGGTAAAATGGCTAACAGTGGTTTTGAAAACCTTGTGGGGTGCATAGGAATCCCCCAAGTGATTTTACTAATGGAGTTTGTGGGGTAAGCTGGAATCTACTGAGTCTTGGCTTAATGACATTGCTTGCAAGCTATAGTCGGTATGACAATACCACACAATAATGCCATAATAATTTTATCCTGAAACTAGTGGTTGGTTATGTGTCAAATATTTTAATTGGGAATTAATGGGGGTTGTGATATCTAGCCGCGAAGGTGTGAGTTCAAAGGTCGAACACTGGAAAATAATGTTTTCCGACATGAGGGGTGGTTATGATGACCTTGACTTTGTGGGGTATATGGCAATCCCCTTACTCTATACACGTACATATGTATCATTAAGGGCAAATTGTACAAGGAATTCTCTGGCCATCTATTGTATCTTCGATTCGTGCGGCTACATGCACTAGGGCCCGCTCAGGGGGTAACACTGGACCCATATAGCTCGAAGGTGGACTTATGATAGTAAAGATACATAACCCAAGATAAGGTTTTAAAATGCATGATAAATGTTGGTCCTTATTTCAGCATGGTATATATATACACACACACATATATATATATATTTATGTATTTCCATACGATTGTTTTTATTAGTTTGATTTTGTTTTGGATTACTGGAATTACTTTATCATTATCCATGAGCTATATGCTAATGTTCACCCCGCTAACGTCTTTGGACACTGTATGCCCACGCGATGTAGGAACCGGCCATACTACCACTCCTCCTTCTCAGTGACTTGGTGATTCGGGGATAACTTTTGAGTTAGACTGAAGTGGTGTTCTTTCATACTTCAGAAGACCCCATTTCGTGCTATGGATTTATTTATGTCATTATTTCTTTGGGTTTTGTTTTGGCTATGGTCGGGGGCATGTTCCGACTAGATATTCTTGAGTTTTGATTAGAGGCTTTGTTGGACTACTATGGTCATGGGCGGTGTCGGTATTAATAGTAGCATTGGTATTGATATTAGCATTGGTATTGGTAATGGCATTGGGATTGGCATTGGATGGTTAATTGGTTGTGTATTTCGATTTTGATTGTAGACTTGTTATATGTCATCAAATTAATACTATTTTATCCCATTATACGTTTAGAATTCATCGGTCATGGGGTGAAAGGTTGTCAATGGTTTAGGTATTGGGGGTGCTTTCCGGTTCTGGTTGGACTTGAGGTACCCGACACATCCAGGCCCTTGTTTGGGTCATGTTAGAAGCATAAATTTGGATCCTTTGAAGTTGAATTATTGAAGAAGAACCCTTATTTGGTGTTCTTAAGGATTTGGGAGAATAGGAATTGTGTAATTGATGTGTTTTGGGGTTATGGGAAGATCAATTCATATTACAATTAGTTATAGGATAGTTTAGGACGTAAATGACTTGTTTACCCTTGAAAACAAAAGAGAAAATCAGATTTTACCAGCTTTGAACAAGGTCCGTGCCATGCTGAAATCGCGGACCCTTACTGGTTCCTCACGAAAATGCTCATAACTTTTTGCTCGGGTATCGAATTATGGAGAAATTGGATGTGTTGGAAAAAGTACTCAATTATATATAATTTTTTGCATATTAAGCTCAAATATTCCACATATTCGAGAATTTATACACGTTAAAAGTTTGCCCTTGTAGGATTGAATACCAAAATTTGGTCGAATCAAAAGCTCTTAACACAACTTTGCTCTAAGTGTTTCCTATGAACATTTTTCACCTCAAGAGAACTTTTCATCCTACGATAATGATAATAACACATATATTCATATAAAAATCATGAGGTTATAGTTTTTACACGTCGGAACTACGGTTTGAATTCTAGCCCAAAAATGCGAGGTGTTAAATTATCTCCCCCTTGGAATCATTCGTCCTTGAATGAAACTGATTTAGCTGAGATACTAAGAATACTAAGAGTCTATACTGAATATTGATAAGATGAAACATGATCTAATAACTGGGTCTGAAACATGATACATGCTATGACATGAGAATAGTTGTATAGCTGAAAGATAGAATGAAAAGAGTTAACCTAAAGAAAACTATTACCTCAAGCTGAGTCCGAATTCATGGAGAAAAGATGCAGACATCGGGATCGTATATCTGTTTCTACTTCCCAAGTAGCTCCTTCAATAGACTGATTTCTCCATATAACTTTAACCAAGGGAACTTCTCTATTCCTTAGCCTACGAATCTAACGATCAAGGATCTCAACTAGAACTTTTTCGTAGGAAAGGCTATCCTGAACATCCATACTTTCTAAAGGAACAACAATAGCTAACGCACCAATGCATTTCTCTAACAAAGAAACATGGAACACTGGATAAACTAATGCCAAATCTACAGGCAACTCTATCTTATAATCTAGCTTCCCAAAATAGTTCAAGATTCTATAAGGGCCAACATATTGGGGACTGATCTTCCCCTTCTTGCCAAACCTCTGCACTCCCTTCATGGGAGATATTTTCAAGTAGACTAAATCACCAAACTCAAAATTAATATCTCTTCTTTTTACATTTTCATAGGATTTATGATGGCTTTGGGTTGTCTTCATCCTCTCCCTAATAAACTGAACTTTCTTCATCGCATTAAAAACTGAATATGGCCCTATCAAAGTAGCCTCACCGGTCTCAAACCAACCAATAGGAGATCTATATCTCCTCCCATAGAGAGACTCAAATGGTGCCATCTGGATACTGGAGTGATATTTGTTATTTTAGGAAAACTCAATCAAAGGTAAGTGGTCATCCCAACTACCTTTAAAATCAATAACACATTCTCTCAATATGTACTCTAAGGTCTGAATGGTCCTCTCTGCCAAACCATCTGTCTATGGATGAAAAGTTGTACTGAGATAAACTTGAATACCAAGACCCTTCTAAAAAGCATTCCAAAAGTAAGAGGTAAACTTAATACCTCTATCTGATATGATAGACAATGAAATTCCATGCAACTTAACCAACTCACTAATATAAAGCTTAGCATAATCCTCAGCTAAGCACGAAGTAAAAACTAGTAAGAAATGAGCTGATTTTGTCATTCTGTCTACAATGACCCAAATTGAATCATACTGACGATGCGTACGAACTCCTGCAATGTACCACTAGGCCTCTAGCGCTCAATTTTAACCTACTGACAATTTGAATACTTAGCCACATACTCTAAAATATCCTTCTTCATACTATTCCACAAATAGATTTCCTACATGGTACGGTAAATCTTGGTGGCCCCTGGATCAATGGAATAATGCGCACCATGCACTTCTGCCAAAATTCACTACCTCAATCCATCAACACACGGAACTAATAACCTGCCCTAGAAATGCAACACACCATCTCCCCCTTGGGAGAAAACCTCTACTTTCTGATCTCTAACTGATTCTTTCAACTTAACTAGACTGGGGTTCCTATATTTCGTTTCCTTCACTTCGGCAACCAATGATAATTTCGAAACATTCTAAGCCCATACACTACCTTCAGCTGAGTCACCTAAAATAGTAAGCTGATGAACCTCCCGGACTAACTTTTTCTTATCCTCCTAAACATGAGCAACATTACCTATAGACACTCTACTAAGGGCATCTGCCACTATATTGGCCTTGCTCGAATGATACAACACACTCATATCATAATCTTTTAACAACTCAAGCCATCTTCTTTGATGAAGATTTAAATCTTTTTGCGAAATCACATACTATAAACTTTTGTGATCAATGAACACATCAACACAAACGCCATAAAGATAATGTCTCTGAATTTCTAGGCAAAATCAATAGCTGCCAACTCAAGATCATGTGTCGGATAATTCTTTTCATGGGGTTTTAGCTGCCTAGAGGCATAGTCTATGGCCCTACCTCTCTTCATCAATACACAACAAAGACCAACTCTGAAAGCATCACAGTAAATTACAAACCCATCGAAACCGTATAGCATGGTCAAGATTGGGCAGAGGTGAGTTGAGTCTTCAACTTACGAAAATGCTTCTCGCATGAATCTGACCACTAAAATTTGACTTTCTTCTGAGTCAATTGAGACATGGGGATGGAATAGAAGAAAAACTCTCAACAAACTATCTATAATAGCCAACCAAACCTAAGAAACTCCTATATGTAATGGAGAGATGGGTCTGGGCTAGTTTCTTACCACTTCGGTCTTTTGAGGGTCAACTCTAATGTGATCACCAGAAATAATAAGGTCAAGAAAAGCTACTGATTTTATCAAAAATTCTCGCTTACTGAATTTGGCGAACAATTGATGAGCTCTAAGGTTCTGCAACATAATTCTCAGATGGTTTACATGATCATTTTCCCTACGAGAATAGACAAGAATATCATTAATAAAGACTATGAAGAACATGTCCAAGTACAGCTTGAACACTCTAGCCATTAAGTCCATAAAACCTGCAGGGGAACTCGTTAGTCCAAATGGCATAACTAAAAATTCAATATATCTATACCGAGTTTTGAAGATTGTCTTCAAAATGTCACATTCTCTGACTCTAAGCTGATAATAGCCGGATCTAAGGCTATCTTTGAGAAATAACTAGCACCCTAAAGTTGGTCGAACAAGTCATCAATTATAGGGAGTGGATACTTATTCTTGATTTTGACTTTGTTCAATGGATAGTAGTCGATGCACATTCTGAGAGAACCGTCTTTCTTATGCACGAATGAGATTGGAGAACCTCATAGAGAAATACTAGGCCTGATGCAACCCTTATCTAAGATATCTTTTAACTTCTGTTTCAAATCCTTAAGATCATCTGGAGCCATTCTATAGAGTGAAATAGATATAGGCTGGGTAACTGGATGAAGATCTATTCCTAAATCAATTTCCCTTTTGGGAGAAACTCCGGTACGATCTTCAGGGAACACATCTGGAAATTCCCTTACTACTGAAACTGACTTAAGACTGGGATTCTCAGAACTAGATTCTTTGACTCGAATAAGATGGTAAACGCACCCTTCAGATATCATCTTTCTTGATCTAAGATATGAAACAATTTGACCCCTAAGCACTGAAGTAATACCCCTCCATGCAATAATTAGTTCATTGGAAAACTTAAAATGAATTACTATATTTATACAGTCAGTTGAAGCATAGCATGAGTGGTTCCAATCCATGCAGAGAATGACATCAAAATCGGTCATCTTTAACTCCACAAGATCAACTGAGGTGATTTTTTGGGATACCATGATTGGGCAATTTTTGTATACCCATCTAGCTATAATAGGTTTACCCACTAGGGTAGATACTAAGAAAGGTTCTACTAATGTTTTGGAACTGGCACCAAAATTGACGGCTACATAAGAAGTCACAAAATAAAGTAAAGATCCAGGATCTAATAAAACATAAATATGGAGATAAAAAACCTGTAATGTACCTGTAACCACATCAGGGGAACTCTTCTTATCATGTACAGTCTGAAGGGCATATAAACTATTTTGGTGTTTCCCACTGGTGGTAGTTGTAGTACTACCCTGCTGGGTTAAATGACCTGCTGGTTCTATTAATGAGTTAGTCTGACCTTGTTGGCGATCATTCTTATCTTTCCATACACCTACAGGGCACTTTCTTATCTGGTGTCCTGGCTTGCTATATCCAAAACATACATCACTACCAGCCCTTCATTCATTTGGATGATTCCTACCACATTTCTAACAAGGCAGATTAGTACGAAAACTATTCACACTACTTTAGGACTTAGAGCCTGGCGCTCTATCCCGACTATCATTCCTAAACATTGTCATTAGTGGACTAGCTGAAGATGGAGTTGGGGCTAAAATTTTCTAATGAAACTGTGAATTATTACCACCCTCTAACCTCAGCTGTGAAAAGTTAAAACTACTTGTCCTGACCCTCTTATTCTCTATCTTTCTCCACAAGCTTCTCTTTCTAAATATGTTAAGCATAAACCATAAGTCTTGCCCTCTTATTCTCTATCTTTCTCCTCAAGCTTCTCTTTCTAAATATGTTGATCATAAACCATAAGTCTTGATAAGTCTATCTCATTAATCAATATTGTGGTCCTAAACTCCTTGACCACACTATCATATACACCAGATACAAACTTACTCATTCTAGACCTATTATGAGCCACCATCGAAGGAGCATACCTCGCCAAATGAGTGGACTTAAGTGATTACTCCTTCACATTCATAATACCTTGATTCAAATTAATAAACTCTTGTATCTTAGCTTCCCTCAACTCTAAAGGTAAAAACCTATCTAAAAAAGCTATGACAAACTCCTCCCACTCTATAGACCCTTCCTCAAAACCTCTATCCTTCTTCCACTACCTAAACCAAGTGTAAACTACATCCTGCAAATGATATGCAGCCAACTCTGCACTCTCACTTAAAGTGACACCCATGATTTCAGTCACCTTCTACACCATATCTAGAAATTCCCGTGGATCCTCCTCAGACTTGGATCCCAAAAATAATGACGGATTCGTTAGGGTGAAATACCAAATCCTAGATGTAACTATATTGGCAACTGGATTGGCAGGAGCAACAACCTGCTTATTATTTTGAGCAGCTACCGAATGGGCTACTGAAGTCAGCGTGAGAAACAATTTATTCGAGGGATCTTCTTGAACAGGCGGTGGTATGGGTTGATCCTCATTCTTTCTTTTGTTGTTTCTCCTAGGAGGCATTGTCCATAAAAGGAATGAAGTATGTATTACAAATATAATTTAAACAGAGCTCATGCTCTTTCATATAACATAAACACTAAAAGAAGGGAAACTTTTCATAAAATATCTTGTAGCGTCTCGTCCATTAGTGTGGCGCGCTTAACACCCATGCACAAGACTGTACTCAATGTGGCTTTCAGACTCCCTAAGGAACTTTAAAACCTTAGGCTATGATACCAAGTTTTAGTCACGATCCGAGACTACCCCTAGTCATGACAACGGTGCTTACGATCACAAGTGACCACAAGCTAACCCATGAGCTGGTACCTGCTGTGAGCACTAAATAATATAGTAATAAAACATCCATGTAGAAGATAAATAGATACAGTACTTCAAGTTTGAATAATGATAGTATGAATTAATCATAAGTCCAAAACATCTGATAAGATACTAAAAAACAAATGGTCTATCTGAAAACCACTAATAAAACTGATAAAGCTGACTAATTGTCTAATTGACTATCTAAGCAGCTGAAAGCCTCTAAACTGATTGAGGAGTTTATGGGATAGGGCACCAACTAACTCTGACTTAAAAAACATAATGAAATAATAAAATAACTGAATGAGAGATAATATGTCCTCAAAGGATGAGGACTCACCACTGTTGTTGCTGCTTTAATGTTGGGCTATCTAAATACAACTGGGAAACTAAGCGTTCGAACCTATGATATGGTTAGTAATTTGAATTCAATGGTATATAAGATGAGGAAAAGCGGAAATGCATGGGGTAACTATGCATAAATACATGAACATGCAATATCTGAGAATACAAGACTAAGTGTATATCTATTTTATTACTATGATAATCTGAAATCTGAAAGACTGAAAGCTATAAAATTGAATGTCTGAAAGTCTGTACACTTAGTCAAGCAACCCTAAACTAAAAATACTCTGAATACTGTAATGAGACCATGGCAACTAGCTATAACTGACATTCCCTAAATCTGCTATTAGGGTCTAACCTATAACCCCAATTGGAAGAGTATTGGTACATTGCCAAGGGTACAAGCACTGGCTGACGATGTGGATCCATAAGATGATGTACCAAAGGACAAGGGTTTCATTCCCAACTGATGGGGGACCCCTCAAAGTCTATGGTAGCACTGTAGGTCTGGAATTTAGGGACTGCTACTAGCACCTCATGCCTAACTAATGGGTGAGACACCATCCCTACGTTCATCCGTTGCTAAGTGTTACTCCCAACTAAATGACACTGATACTGGATTGGATTGAATTAAATTTAACTGAGCATACAACTGACAATGCTCATAATGGTTTAATCATAACAACTAAATGAATAATAATACTAATGGTTTAATTCAAATCATTCTGAGATACTGAAATCATGTAAAATAACTAGGTATTGGATGTTCATAACCCCCCAATACTAAATGATTATAAATATTCTATATTAAACTTGAAATATTTTAATATGTAATCATGGTTCAAAGACACAACATGAAATTTCATCAAACATGTAAAAATCATAACTTGAACATGGAAATGTCTTAAACATGAGGAAATAAGAGGATTACATGGTTAAATTCATTACTTAGGGATTTGTCTGAAATCAATTAAACATGACATGAGAATTGTAACATTATAAACATGATGTGACTCATACCACTAGAAAAACCTCATAATCATAACTTGTAATTAAATTAACAAGAGATTCATGGATTTAGTTCAAGTTGAACATATAAAAGCTCATAATTTAAACTAAAAGAGGATTCTTGGACTCCATGGGTGAAGAGGGCCCATGGATAAACATCAAACATACCACACTAGATGAATTATTGAGGATTTCTTGAGGATTTATTGAACTTGAAGCATGAATTATTGTTCTTTGGAAAAGGGAGGTTTTTTACGTGAGTTGATTTGAAGAAAATGGGCAAATAATGCCCTTTTAGGTGCTTTAATTCGTTCCTTACATATTTAGGGCTGAGGGGAAAGTACCAAAGTGCCCCTTGACCCTAGAGAAGATGAAACAGAGGGGAATAAGATCCATATCATGTATCTTATTGTGTTGAGAGAGAAATGCATCACGCCCCTTATCTTGTTAATAGAGCAACGCACTGTGGCCAAAATACAGACCCTTACTGCCTCACATAAAAAAGGCCATAACTTTTGCTCGGGTATCGAATTAAGGAAAAATTGCTACAGTTGGAAATTTAATTCAATTATCTATCATTCGTTGGTTCTTGAGCTGAAAAATTCCACATATATTCAAAATTATACACATTTGAAGTTGACCCATGTGGAATCGAATACCAAAATTTGGCTGAATCAAGGGCTCTTAGCTCAACTTTGCTCAAGGTGATTTCTATGAACATTTTTCACCTCATAAGCACTACACACACTAAAATAAAGGTCATGAATCATGTATTCAAATGTAAATTATGTTATTGGATTTTACACATGTAGGAACGATGGCTCAAAGTCATGACCAAAAATGCAGGATATTACAAGGTTATAAGATCGTACTGTGGATCATGTATGAATACTAAGCATGAATCTATAAACATATAAAATGAATGCAAGACCTAGCATAAACATCTATTGAAATAAACTTTAAAAATAAGTCACTGCATAGCTGATAAACTAAACACTTGGTCATCCCAACCTGAGCTGATGTGGTCTGAATACTAAACTGAGACCGTGGGAGCTAAATTTAACCGACATAACATAATCTAAGATAATTAGGGTCCAACCAGTAACCCTTATTAGAAGGGTGTTAGTATATTTCCATAGGTACCAATACTAGTTATGTAGATCTTCTATGTTGATGTTCCAAAGGACTAGGGTGTCAGTCCTCTACTAGAAGGTGACCCCTAAGAGAATGTCAGTTCTCTTCTAGTGGGTGACATATCATAACCTATGCTGGCTACATAGTTGTGGTACTTAGGAACTTCTACTAAAGGTCTCAATCCTCTACTAGAGGGTGAGACTTCATCCCTAGGTTCACACGATGCTATGTCCTACTCCCAACTAAAAGACACTGAAACATAAGCTGGTATATGCACTAATAACATATATGCTCAAGTCATGGTATTTTAAAACTAACAGTGCATGCAGAATCTAAAGTAATCATGAACATGTAAACTGATGTATTTAGCATGATGTAATACTGGTGAGTGCTCGTTATGAAAATGTTATGACCTTTATGAGAATAACATGATATAATTAATTTGAAATCTTGAAAACTATAACATGCATGATCATCTAGGTATCGGGTGTTCATAACTCACCAGCATTAAAAAATATAGTTAAATATGATAATTTCAAAGTAATGACATGATAAGAAACTTCATGACTTAAACTCAAGAATACAACAATTTCATCAATGTAACGAATTATCATGATTAAAGTACAAAAGAATACTTGAAATTATGAGGAAACACTTATTCATGGTTGAATTCAAGAATTACATGGAGAAATCATGAAATTTATGCTTTTCATGGAACCCAAGTTTGTTTTCATGAATTCATGAATAGAAATCATAATTTTGGGCATGAGGATGAAAGGAGACCCTCATTAAATACCCACATACCTGAGTTTCTTGACTTCTTGAAGAAAAGCATTAATTTGGATTCTTGGAAGTTGGATTCATTAATAAGAACCCTTATTTTGTGTTCTTGAGGATTTAGGAAAAGAGGGATAGTGTAATTAGTGTGTTTAGGGGATATGGGAGGATCAATTCATGTTACTATTAGTTATAGGATAGTTTAGGATGCAAAAGACTTGTTTTCCCTTAAAACCTAAAGAGGAAAGTGGATTTTTGCATTTCTGAACAAGGTTTGTGCCATGCTAATTATCACGAAGCATAAGTTCTGTGTCATATAGAAATTGTGGACCCTCACAGGTTTCTCACGAAAATGCTCTTAACTTCTTCTCGGCTATCGAATTAAGGAAAAATTTGGATGCATTGGAAAAATGACTGAATTATATATAATTTGTTAGGTCTTAAGCCCCAAAAATCCACTTACTCTAGAAGTTATACACGTTCAAAGTTTTTCCTTGTAGGATTGAATACCAAAATTTGGTCGAATCAAAAGCTCTTAACTCAACTTTTCTCTAAGTGTTTCCTACGAATATTTTTCACCTCAAAGTCACTCTTCACTCTAGGCTAATGATATTGACACATATATTCATATATAAATCATGGGGTTAGAGTTCTTACATGTAGAAATTCAATTCTAGCCCAAAAATTTGGGATGTTACAAATATTGTCAAAGTTCCTCCTTAAATATGGCATACAAGAGGTAAAATTGACCACACACTTTTTTTAAAAACTAATGGAAATCATTTGTTAATTGTGCAGGTTTATGTTGATGATATCATCTTTAGTTCTACTTATTTAACATGCCTCCTAAATTTCCAAGACTAAATAAGTAGTGAACATAAGATAAGGATGATAAAAAAACTAAACTTCTTCCTAGGTTTCCAAATCAAGTAAACTCCTACCGGAACATTGATTTATTGTTTAAAGTATGTGAAAGACTTGCTTAAGAGATTTTCTATAGAGGAATCCAAGTAAATAAGTACACCTATTGTCACAACCATAGAGTTTGACCTTGATGAAACAATTTCATCTGTGAAACAGAAGTTGTATAGAGGAATGATTGGCTCTCTCATGTATCTCACTGCAAGCAGACCTGACATTATCTTTAGTGTTAGGTTGTGTGCTAGATTTGAGCGAATCCAAAGGAGCCCTATCATAAGTTCGTTAAGAGAATACTAAGATACCTTAAATGCACTATTGACTTAGGTCTGTGGTATCCTAAAGGAAAAAAATTTATGTTAGTAGGCTATGCAGATGCTAACTATATAGGTTAACGTGTCGACAAAAAAAGTACTAGAGGTATGGCACACTTCCTTAGATCATGTTTGATCTCCCAGTCCACCAAGAGACAAAACTCTATAGCCTTATCCACTGTTGAGGCTGAATATGTTGTTGTTGGATCATGTTGTACATAATTGTTATGGATTAAGCAATAATTGAACGATTTTAATATGGATGTTGGTTGTGTTCCAATCTTTTGTGATAATGCTAGTGTCATCAATATTGCAAAAAATCTTGTGTAACATAAAATAATTAAACATATTCATATAAGACACCATTTTCTTAGAGAAAATGTTGAAAAAGGTCATATTTTAATCTTTTTATATTCTACAGAGGAATAATTTTTTGGCATTTTCTCCAAGGCATTGAGTATTGAATATTTTGAAAAGAATAGTTTAGACTTGGATATGATTAATCTCTGGGTAAAACTTTTGGCTAAGATGTTTTTCAAAATATTGCACATTTAGTTGTGTCCTAATTGTAGAAATTTGACTAAACTGACTAAATTATGTATTAACTTATGCAGATATACATGATCATAGAAGTAATTCTATTAACATGTTAATTATTCAGGCATGATTCTACTCTTATCTCTAAGATTGCATGGGTTGAAACATTTGCGCACTCCTAATACTTTCACACATTAAATATAACTGCCAAAACACTAAGAGTCCTCTTTCTTTTATGAAAGTTGTCACATATTTCCCATCACCATTTCAACCACCTTTCCCATTGATTACTATTTTTACTCCATAACTCTTAAGCTCTCATGTTTCATCTTTCTAATCCCTCTATAAAATCACCAGTTCACAAAGGCTTTTTATCATAAAACCCTCTACATCAGTCCTCTTCTCTGCCATTGTAGCTCATTTTTTTGTAATTCTTTATCTATCTCATCAAACAAAAAGGGTTTTTTTTATCCTCTTATATGCTCCCTAATTCACCCACAACCACTGACTCAGAATCCTCTCAGATAGTGATCTATGTGAATATAAATATTGAACCCAAAATCCCACCTTAAATTCCACTCAAGCTGCCTAATTTTTTAGCCTGAAACAACTTCAAAATAAAGTTTTTTACTTTCTCAGTTGTACTCACTACCTTATCTCTTTATTATAAAATTCACTATATTTCTCCTCTTGAAATTATGGACACATGCAATATTCCAATAAAAGATCTAGTTCCCAGAAGATCTAGATCTCAATTATAAAAAAAAATCACAATGATGCTCACTTGACTGAAGCTCTCAGGGCTAGTAATAAGAAATGATCCTCTTTCCTTATATCACCTTTATATAAACATACTCCTTTCAATGGTGATTTATTAGGAGCGAGACTATTAAAAGTTCCATTCCTAAGCGATCCTCTTTTCATCCATCTTGTACTTTGTCTGCTTCTAAATTTGTTCAAAAGTCTAGTCTACCAACCTCTTCAAAGTACTCCTCCAAGTCTAATTTTATTACTCTATATCATTCAAATAAATAAGTTCCTCTACCAATTCCTTCTTAGGACTTCGAGTCTGACTCAACTAAGTTTTATACTCCACAACAAGTTGAGTCCTCTATTGTTCTTGATCTAAAGCTCCAACACTTTCTCCCCATCCAAAAGAGAAAGTTTATTTGTCGAAGAGTGATTACTTGATTTGGTGGTCCTAAAATGGATACCCTTTTGGCCAAGTTAGAAGTTCAAAAGTGTTCCCAACTATTTCATCAAGGTGACACTTAGAGAAAATTTGGTCGTTCTGAGGTTTATAAGCTTTACACCAATGATACTGAAAGAGGGAACCTATTTTCCACTAATGTAAGGGGTGTGTCCATCCACTTGGTGGTGGAGGACATTTATATAATTCTTAATGTGACTTTGGGAGGTTGTGCACATTATGTGAATTTGAATGGTCTTACATGGATAACATGGCTTTTTCTCTTTCTATGACTAGGATGTCTCTAGAAACCCACATCTTCTCCACCATCAAAAGGTCCTTAAAAAGGAAATATCCTCTTTACACCAATTTTATTTTAATATGGTACACAAGATTATCGCTCCAAAAATGAAAAAATGTACTAAGGTAACCTTTCTTGACATGATAGTTGTGGAGCTTTTTGACACTGAGGTCAAGATTGACTTGCCTAGCCTAATCATTAAACATATGCATCGTGTACTACACAAAGATGACAAGGGATATGACATACATTATGCTTTTGAATATGATAGATTTCTAAAGATTTTTCTATTTCTATTAAGGTTTGGTCTCTTCAAACCACCAAGGATTTATTGGCATTGTGAATTATGATGTTCTACCTGCTTCAATTAGGCGTGCTGAAAATCCTGTGCAAAAATTAAAAAATGTTGTTGATGAGAAGACTAATGAGTTGGAAGCTATTTGTGCAACTTATGATTCTGAGAAGTTGAATTTTTTGGCTAAAATAGATGCTCTTTAGGAAAACCTTACTTGTGAAAGATCTTAAAATATTGAAATTGTTTGTCGCTCAACTACTTCCATCAGCTCCCCCTTCCTCCTCCACCTTGTAGTGCCCTAGGATCTTTTTGGTACTTAATATCTTTAACTTGTATTTTTTTTTAGTATTAAGTATGTTGTAGGTAATATTTTGAAGTTGTAATATTATGGTTCTCTTTTTCTTTGGTGATATTGATCTTTCACTCTTTCATGTATTTTTTTCTTGAATTACTTCTGGTTTTGCTTGTTTTAATGATAGCCCCAGTGGCCATGAACTGATTAGACCTTTTCCTTGGATATTTTTATCTTAAGTTAGCTTTTTGATTATGTTAAAAAGAGAAACTATAAGGATTGTGGAATATTTATAACTCATTGAGTAACATGTTTTATTCTAGTTCTTCATGTTTATGCGTCTATAGGTAAGGGTGTTGGATACAGAAATAAAAAGGATTTTTCATCATTAAAAAGGAGGAATTTTTTAGGTTCTATGTAGTTTTACTGATCGACAAAGTGAATGAAACATATTGGTAAAGCTTGTTCACAAATGCACAGTTGCAAGAAGGTAAGCTCATAGTAAGATCATTGAGAAAAGAGTAAAAGGCTACTCGATTGATGGAATGGATAAGTATCTACATCTGATAATCTCAAAACAACTACCATGTGCTAAATTAAATAGTTGGCATTTGACTACAATACTTGAAGTAGAATAGGTTTGAATTAAAGAAGGAATCTCACTTGAAATGAAACTTTAGGAAATGAGAGTTCTAATGGAAGAAGGAGTTTAATTCAAAGAAGAATTCTTTGGAGAGTTATGTTTAAAGAGATGAAGTGTCATTCACATTCACTTCACACTTACTAAGTAAAAAAGGCAATTGATAAATTGACTTGACAGCGTGCAGCTTGGAGACTAAAGGAATATGTTATTGAACTTGATCCCAGTACTAAGAAAGATAAGAGATCTTATTCTTCATATATTAGGAGTTGGTTCTAATTTGTAAAATTAATGTAATCATAGTTTCAGTAAATTATAAATGGAGTGAGGTTATAATTTCTAGGTTACGCGAGTCATGTACTTTGTTGTTTGTTAAGGATCAAGTCATTTTAGTGAAATTTGTATTTAAATCCTTTAGAGGTACATGTTGTAATTTTTTACACCTTTTTGAGTCGGGTATTTTTCATATGAAAATAATTTTATCCTTTACTTAAAGTTTTACTGCTTCATTGAAACACGTTTAACTTGCATACTTAGGCAACTCTTAGGTAATAATAATTAAACCTATAGGTCATGTATAATATGAAGGGGTGATATTGAAGACTATAGGTTCATGTATGCAAAGAAATTCATCCTAGGGACTCGAAATCCTACAATTAGGTTTAATGGAAAAAAAATGAATCACATGATGACATATTATGAAATGGACTATTTTTGTCCTTCACTATGATGTGAGTTCATTTTTCCTGTAATAGTTGTGGAGGTTAAGTTTTCATAATTCTTAAGGAAAATCTACAAATTGCATGAGTGGAATGCTAAATTACAGGAGCACTCACAATAGATTTCACCTATGTGAGGGTGGAAGTAGGCCGCTTTCTATGAGAATTGGACTCATTCTCAAAACTAATCATGAAATCGGAATAGCACAAGGTCATAACATGCAGATTATAAAGTTCATGTCAACACCTTGACTAATACGTAAAAGCACTGATATTTAATTTCTCTAATGCAGTCATAGTTCAAGTATGAGATCAGTATGTCTCTAGCGTAAAAATTATTTTATTATTGAGTGAAGGTTCAATGCATAGCATACCTTCATTATATATAGTAGTATTCTTTCAATTATTAGACTCTCTTATTTTAATATTAAAATAAATGAGGAACTTTTGGTTTTGTGGCATTATATATCATTATAATGAATTACATGGTCCTTTTTATTGCTGAATTGTGTAGCGGTTATTCATTATATTTTGGTGTCATTACAGGCTATTAACCCCTTGGCAGTTAGTGGAAATCTTAAGGCAGCTAGAGAGGTGGTGTTCTGCATTTTTGTGACCTTATGTAGAACTTTATTTTTCAATTTAATTTTGGGATTTTATTGATATATAAAAAAAAAAACAAATAAAGTTTCTACAATGATGGACCAACCCATCTAAATCTGAAAAATGTAAATGGATATGGGCTCATATCAGCCTTCAATTCTACCCGGCCCACCCCTATTTCTTTTGGACATATAAATACCCTCTTAGGGTTTCCTAATCCATTCTACTCTTTTTGCCTCTTCTTCAACTTCAGGTGAAAATGGATCTTCACCCAAATCATCAATTCATCCTACTCTTCTTTTGGATCATAAACATTGTACCATGGAAGATGGAAGTATGTTCTGGTGTCAGCTTTCAGAAGTAAGCTCCTATTTATTCTATCTTTTTTATCTTTTATCCCTCTTTATCTTTTATTGATTTCTTCATTATGAAATCTTTGTTGTTGTAGCTGAGATCTCTACTAGATGGGTTGTATCATTATTTTTGGTACTGATTTGAGGGTCAAAGGTTCCTGGAACTGATTGCATGTCCAGGTAACTTTGAACCTTAGTATGTTCAACCATGGATTGTTCTTCATACTCACTATTCTTTGCTGACAGTTATGGCATGGATGGAGATACTGAGAAGCTCGGACCTGCAATGCTCTTGGACTTCCTTCTATTCTCCGGTGTATTAGCTGCCTAGATATCACATGATCCTTCTCCTTTCTTAATAGTAATTTTTTATGGTTGTCTTTGTATAGGCTAGTTATCTACTGGGTATCTTTGTTGACCTACAGACTTGTAAATAGATGTTCGTAGTCAGTGGTAGAACTGTTATCTATAACCTTCAGGCTTCTCATGCTCTTGTTACTGATAATCTGATGTAAGGGCACTATAACTTGTCACTATTTAAGATCATCTTGCCTTATATTTCCATCTCCTAAAATAATGATATGCTAAACTCACCTTTATCTATTGCTGAATTTGCTAGATGATCTGCCAAATGATTTCTTTCTCTCTTTATGTGCTAAAAACCAGTTGCTTATGTCTCAAAATTAAAGTTATGTGCTTAATTGGATCTAATAGATTCCATGGACAGTCCCATTCCTTAGTCAATATCTTCATCATAAGTAATGAATCAGTTTGTATAATGACTTTTTTAAATTAAGATTGACCACAGTGTATAGTTGTTTTTAGAATAGCACATGCTTCTGCCTCAGTATTTGTAGTATCAGTAATCTGAGATCCCTCTGCATAAAATAAATGTAAGACCCCGCAAAATCCTAAGCTTAATTGAGTCCATTAATGTTTGCCAAGGGGGTCCTAGACTTAAAAAATTCTAGCTAAGTTTTCAGACTTAGTTTATTTTAAGCCTTCGAAAGTTGGCGATCTCATTTTCTGACCTTAAAGTCCTTTAAATGTCTATATCTTAGTTAATTCATGATCAAGAATGACAATAGGTATTTTCGAATGAGTTTTGGATTTTTCGGACCTCGTTTAGACAAAGTTCTAGTATTCAAAATAGTGATTCAACGCGATGTCGGTGCATTGCGTCGTCCATCGCATCGACAGATAAAATGTTCCTCAACTCAAGGAAATTTTTAGTAAGCCAATGTTATGTGGACGCGGTGCGTTGGCTATCGCGTCGACCAGCATGTCGGTACCTAGTTTTCAGTCATTTAAACAGATACGACCCCAGGGTTATTTCAATCTTTTTCCCACCCCTATATAGCCCTAAAACACGAGATTCATCCATTATTCACCAAAGTACACTTGTTTTCTCTCAAATTCTCTTAAGAACAAGCATTAGGGTTCTTAGTTTAAGACTCGAAACTCAAGAATTTCATCATCAATCTTCTTTAAGTCAAGTATTAAGGTATGTTAGATATTGATTCATGGGTCCCTTCCACCCATGAAGTTCAAGAATTCTTTTTCTAAATTCAAAGATTATATATTTATGAGTTTTCATTAATTATGTGAATTGATATTAATGTTCATGTTGTTGTTGGGTGTTGATTCATTTCTTAGATTACAAGTTTCAAGATTTGATCTAGTATGTGATGACTTACATAATGTTCATAATAAACCCTTAAATTTTCAAGTGGGTTGATGTAGCCATGAAGATTTATATGTATTGATTATTGTGTGACCAAAGCATGCTCCCTATATGTTTGATAAAAGGCCTATATAAATGAGATAGAGTCATTATAGCATGTTGACAAGAAATCCCCAAGTATGTATAAGGTAATGCATGCCAAGTATATGATGAAAGACCTTATTGAATGAATCATGAAACATTAATATGCTTCTCTATACATTTACAAGTTTATGACTTTCAAGTGCTAGATAAAATACCCCATTGATTGTATTGTGTATGATAGACCATTATCATGTTATTCAAGAATTTTCATGATTTATATTATCAATGCTATTGAGTCCTGGGGGTATTTCATGCCCGATAATTTAGTTGTATGCCTAGAGTTAGTGTCAATTTCAAGACAATCTCAGTCATGCCACAATCAGGAGAACTCAGTCACTTACAGAACTTAGGATAACTCAGTAACCTCAGTATCAGTCCAGTCCAGCTTAGTAAATTAATTCAGAACTCAGTAGCATTCAGTTAGTTAACAGAATTCAGTAGTATTCCATCAGTCAACGGAACTCAGTAATTCAGTTCAGTTCAGTTAAACAGTACGATCAGTAACAGCTCAGTCAGGCCTAATATGAACTAGGAAATCAGTTCAGTGTCTTTCAGTTGGGAGTAGTATTCAGCACCGAGTGAGCCTAGGGATGGGGGCACACCCGTTAGTAAGGACTGGGTCCTTAGAAGAAATCCCTAGGTTCCAGAAATACGTGGCCAGCATAGGTATGATATGTTACCCGTTAGATAGGATTCACATACTCAAAGATCACCCGCTAGTTTAGGACTGATCTCAGGGGTCACCCATTAGATTAGGACTATCTCCATAGCAGTTGTCCTTACCTATGGCTCGGTACTGACACCCTTCCAGTTGGGGTTACAGGTTGGACCTCAGTTAGTTCAAAAAAGGGCATGTCGGTTAGATGACTACCTCCTACAGTTTCAGTCTTAAACTTCAGAATAGAACTCAAATCAGTATTATGAAAATTAGGACTGTTTGACACAGTCACTCAGCTTAGTAAAGAACTTATATAGTTCTATAGATTCAGAGATCACCCACTAGATAGGCTTGATATTAGATTCAGTCAATCATTTTATTATCAGTTGATTAAGAGATCATTCGCTAGATAGGCCTGATCTTAGCTTCAGTCAATCAGATATCAGTATTAGTAGACTCAGATATCAGAAATCCAGTTATTAGAATTCAATATTCAGTGATACCACAATTTCAATTATAGTTTATACACTCATGTCTGCATTCTCACTCAGTCATGTTCACGTTACGTAGTCAGTTACAGTTCATGCATTTTCCATGCATTCAACCTTACCTCATCTAGTATGACAGTACATTCTCACGTACTGATGCATACTTTTCTTTTGTGCTATGGTGTCTTATACCATAGGTTCAGAAGCATGGGATCCCAAGCACCCTTAGCAGTTTAGATTCAGCCAGTAGCAGTAGACATAGCAGTGAATCCTCATCATTCGAGGATGTTTCTTATTTTATTATTGCATTTTATTTAGCATTTTAGTAGATGGAGTTAGTTGGGGGATTTTCGCATCAACTCCTTATTCAGACAGTTTAGAGGTTTTTCAGACTAGAGTACTTTCAGACAGTTGTTTTAGTTTTGGTATTGTTATACTTTATTCAGTTTTATTTTAGTATTGAACCTTATGTCAAGTTTTCCGCCATTTTTTTGCATTTTACAGTATATTTTTCAGTGCTCAATTACAGATATCAGTCATGGGTTAGCTTGTGGTCCTTCGAAGTCATAAGCATTGTGTAGCATCTGGGGTTCAGAATCCGGGGTGTTAAAAACATGGTATCAAATCCAAAGGTTTAATAGTGTCCTAGGAAGTCTGAAAAGACGCATCCAGTAGAGTCTTGTGCATAGGTGTGTTGTACGCCATATTTATGTATAAGAGTCTATGAGATATTTAAGGAAAAGTTTATCTTCTTTCAGTATTCATGTCATGCGAGTGAGCATGAGCTCCAGTAAAACCCTCAGTCTAATTTGTTTCTTTCTTTCATTTTGCGCAATATGCCTCGTTGTAGAGCTAATGCCCGTAGAAATAATAACCAGCCACCTAAGGCCGCAGATCCTTTGAATGAGAATGTGTTACATGCAGAGTTTCAGGCATCTTTTTAGGTGCTAGCCCAAGCTCTGACAATAAATATTCAGGGTAACCGTCAGGCTGCAGGCCCACCTCAACAAGATGGGGATTTAGCAGTAGCCAGAATCAAAGATTTTATAAGAATGAACCCGCCAGAATTCTTTGGGTCAAAGGTAGGTGAGGACCCACAGTTTTATCTTGATGAGGTGAAGAAGATCACCCAAATTATGCATGTATTTGAAGAGGAGAGTGTAGAGTTGGCATCCTATAGTATAAAGAATGTTGCTTATGATTGGGTAGTGATGTGGAAGAAGAATAGAGGGGAAGATGCAACTCTTATGACTTAGCATATATTTTAGGATGCGTTCTTAGACAAATTTTACCCACTTGAAATGAGGTAAGCTAAGATAGAAGATTTCATGAACCTGAGGCATGGCTCTATGACAGTGAAGGAATATTTCCTCAAGTCCAACCAATTGTCTAAGTATGCCCCTGATCTGTTGACTGACCCTAGAGCTAGCATGAGTAAGTTTGTGATTGGTGTATCTGGGTTAGTGGTTAAGGAGTGTAGGAATGCTATGCTAAATAGAGACATGCATCTTTCTATATTAATGATGCACACTCAGCAGATTAAGGCAGAGAAAGACAAGGAAAGATAGAGAGTAAATAAGAGAGCCAGAATAGGTAGTTTTAGTTTTTCTCAGCCAGGGTGACTGGGTGGCAACCGTTCTCGGCATAGTCAGAAGTTTTAATTCCTAGCTCCATCTTCAGCTAGTGCACCAGTACCAAAGTTTAGGAATGACAGTCATGATGGGATGCAAGGATCCAAAACCCAGGGTAGTGTGAGAAGTGATCATACCTATCCTCTTTATGAAGAGTGTGGCAGGAATCACCCAGATGCATGTAGAGCAGGAAATGACGTATGTTTTGTATATGGTAAGATAGGCCACAGGCTGCGGGAGTGTAGAGTTTTAGCTCATAGGGGTAAAGATTTGCGTCAGCAGGGCACCACTTCCAGTACCACTAGTGTTCAGTGTTAGAATAGATTTTATGCACTTCAGGCTTGACATGATTAGGAAAGTTCCCCTAACATAGATTCTAGTACGTTATGAGTCTTTCATCTTCATAATAAGATTTGTTAGATCCTTTGGTCCCAGTTGAGCTTGAGTTAGTCAGTAAATCTGCAATTCAAATTACCAGTCAAATTTGTATGGTTTGTTTTTCCCATATTTCCATCTAGTCATATTATTAGAAAACTCAAAAATATAACTATTCCTAAATAGAACATCCTAGTAGTTGTGAGTTCAGCTCAGTTCATGAATCATGCATTAGTTTCAGATCCCAGATATTCAGTCACGATTCAGTTTGTAGGTGCCCTGTGCATTGCCCTAGTATCTCAGTGAAGTAAGCATTATTAGAGGGACATAGTGTCCCAAGAGAGAGATACCCTATGATTTTCCCGATGCTTTCATGTACTTAAACCCATCTAGTTTCACGCTCAGATTTTCCTTACAAACTCAATATCAGTCACCATTGCATATTCAGTCATGCATTCATGAGTCAGGTATCCATGCATTAGATATGCATGTCCATTATGAAATTTCAGTATATTAGTAATGTCGGTTATATAGTCATGCTTCAGTTGTTCATGTCTAGTAAGTAAGTTCAGTCTATCAGAAATCTCAGCTTAGTCAATCTCATTCGAGGATGAATATTCCCAAGGGGGAGATATTGTAACACCCCACAAAATCCTAAGCTTAATTCAGCCCATTAATGCTTGCCAAGGGGGTCCCAGACTTAGAAAATTCTAGCTAAGTTTTCAGACTTAGTTTATTTTTAGCCTTCAAAATTTGGCAATCTCATTTTGCGATCTTAAAGTCCTTTAAATGTCTATATCTTAGTTAATTCATGATCAAGGATGTCAATAGAGATTTCTGGACGAGTTTCAGATTTTTTGGACCACATTTAGACCAAGTTCTTGCATCCAATATAGTGAGTCGACGCGATGTTGGTGCATCACGTCGTCCATCGCATCGACAAATAAAATGTTTGTCAGCTCAAGGCAATTTCCAGTGATCCAACGCAATGTTGATACGGCACGTTGGCTATCACATCGGTGCCAACGATGCGGCACGTCGACCTGCGCGTCGGAAGCCAATTATTACTCATTAAAATAGTCGCAAACCCAAGGTCATTTTACTCTTTTTCCCACCACTATATAGCCTTAAAACACAAGATTCGGCCATTATTCACCAAAGTACACTTGTTTTCACTCAAATTCTCTCAAGAACAAGCATTAGGGTTCTTAGTTCAAGACTCGAAACTCAAGAATTAACCATCAATCTTCTTAAAGTCAAGTATTAAGGTATGTTAGATGTTGATTCATGGGTCCCTTCCACCCATGAAGTTCAAGAATCCTTTTTCTAAATTCAAAGATTATATATTTATGAGTTTTCATGAATTATGTGAATTGATATTCATGTTCATGTTATTGTTGGGTGTTGATTCATGTCTTAGATTAAAAGTTTCAAGATTTGATCCTAGTATGTGATGACTTACATAATGTTCATGATAAACCCTTAAATTTGCAAGTGGGTTGATGTAGCCATGATGATTTAGATGTATTGATTGTTGTATGACCAAAGCATGCTCCCCATATATTTGTAAAAGGCCTATGTGAATGAGATGGATTCATTATAGCATGTTGACAAGAAATCCCCAAGTACGTATAAGGTAATGCATGCCAAGTATTTGATGAAAGACCTTATTGAATGAATCAGGGGACATTAATACGCTTCTCTATACATTTACAAGTTTATGACTTTCAAGTGTTAGATGAAATGCCTTATTGATTGTATTGTGAATGATAGACCATTGTCATGTTATTCAAGAATTGTCATGCTTTATATTATCCATGCTATCGAGTCCTGGGAGTATTTAATACTCGATAATTTAATTGTGTGCCTAGAGCTAGTGTCAGTTTCAAGACAATCTCAATCGTTTCACATACAGTAGAACTCAGTTAGTTACAGAACTTAGGATAACTCAGTAACCTCAGTATCAGTCCAGTCCAGCTCAGTAAATTAATTCAGAACTCAGTAGCATTCAGTTAGTTAATTCCATCAGTAAGCAGAACTCAGTAACTCAGTTTAGTTCAGTTAAATAGTACAATTAGTAATAGCTCAGTCAGGCCTAGTATGAACTAAGATATCAGTTTAGTGTCTTTCAGTTGGGAGTAGGATTCAGCACCGAGCGAGCCTAGGAATAGGGGCATACCCATTAGTGAGGACTGGGTCCCTAGATGAAATCCTTAAGTTATAGAACTACATATCCAGCTTAGGAATGAGATGTCACCCGTTAGATAGGACTGACATACTCAGAGATCACCCACTAGTTTAGGACTGATCTCAGGGGTCACCCGTTAGATTAGGAATGGCTCTATAGCAGTTGTCTTTACCCATGGCACGGTACTGAAACCCTTCCAGCTGGGGTTACAAGTTGGACCCCAATTAGTTCAGAAAGGGGCATGTCGGTTAGATGACTATCTCCCACAGTTTCAGTCTCAGTCCTTAGAATAGAACTCAGATCAGTATTACGGAAATTAGGACTATTTGACACTGTCATTTAGCTCGGTAAAGAACTTAGATAGTTCTATAGATTCAGAGATCACCCACTAGATAGGATCGATCTCAGATTCAGTCAATCCTTTTCATTATTAGTAGATTCAGAGATTACCCGCTAGATAGGCCTGATGTTAGTTTCAATCAATCAGATATCAGTATAAGTAGACTCAATTATCATAAATCTAGTTTTAGGATTCAATATGCAGTGATACCACGATTTTAGTTATAGTTTATGCACTCACGCCTACATTCTCACTCAGTCATGTTCGTAGTCAGTTACAGTTCATGCATATGAACCCTTGTATTCAGCCTTACCTCATCTAGCATACCAGTACATTCTTATGTACTGATGCATACTTTTCTCTTGCGCTATGGTGTCTTACACCATAGGTTCAGAATCACGAGATCTCGAGCACCCTTAGTAGTTCAGATTCAGCCAGCAGCAGTAGACTTAGCAGTGAGTCCTAAACATTCGAGGATGTTCCTTATTTTATTATTGCATTAGATTTAACATTTTAGTAGATAGAGTTAATTGGGGGATTTTCCCATCAACTCCTTATTCAGACAGTTTCGAGGCTTTTTTAGATTAGAGTACATTCATGCAGTTGTTTTAGTTTTGGTATTGTTATACTTTATTCAGTTTTATTTCAATATTGAATTATATGGAAAGTTTTCTACCATTTTTCCATATTTTACAGTATATTATTCAGTGCTCAGTTAAACATATCAGTCATGGGTTAGCTTATGGTCTTTCGGGGTCATAAGCACCTTGTAGCATCCGGGGTTCAAATTTTGGGGTGTTACATTAAATCTCCCATATGGTCTATTAGGCAAAAAGCATAGGAACTCACACTAGGATTACCTATGGACGCCCCATATATGTTGTACTTCACCCATCCTTCTTCTGGCAACATCCATTCCACTTTTATAATTATCAGTTTAGTTCTCCTCATCTCTAATTCAACAAGAATATCTGGCCACTTGAATGGAAAATTTTGTCCTAGATTCCTCACTCTTAATAACAAACCAATATTCCTTTGAATATTGTCTATTACCATGTGAGATGACAAATTTTTTCTTTCACATTTTGCTTTATTTCTTCTCCTCCACAGTTCCCATAAGGTCAAACTTGGAATAGCTTGGTAATATGCTTTAATTTTTCTAGAAACTTGAGCATTCCACCATCTCATGATCAATTCTCTAAGACTTACTCCACCTATACTTATACCTACAAAAGAAGAAAAAAAGGACCATGTTCTGTTAGCAGTGCCAGACTTAAGAAATACATGTGAAATGGTTTCTTGATTTGTCATGGTGCAACACCAGAACCTAGTAGGTCCTTCAATTCCCCACCTTCTCAGATTATCATCCACTGCAATCTTTTCTTTCTAAAACCTATGCATAAGAAAATCCAATTTAAAAGGTAAACCTTTCACCCAAATGTTTTTATATAAACCATTCATCTCATCCCTTGCTCTAATAAAGTTCCATGTTGATTTAACTGAGAACTTTCTTCTTGCCCCAAGCTACCAAATAGGAATATACTACCCTACACTCCAATTTGAGATCTTTATAGTTTGGATGATATGATCAGCAATATCTACTATTACTAGCTATGATATTACATTTTCATCCCACTATCACTCTTTGAATATATCCTTCACATACTGATAATTCATATCCCATTCCTTTGAATCTTCATTAAAGTATACAAGCCCCCTTCTCTTATCCAGTTATCATACAAAAGATATGAATTTCCATTTCTGATTCTCCATATTATCTAATGCTCAACTAAGTCCCTTGATTGTAACATCTTCTTCCAAACTTGAGATCCTGCTCTAGTTTTCCACTCAATCTCATTAGGGTGCAGTTTCTTACAGTACTTATTTTGCATAAATTTACACCGTAGTGAATCCTTTGTACAAAAGTTCCACCATAATTTGCAAAATAAAGCCATTGGCACATCCTTGATATTCCTAAAACCCATACCTCCTTCTGTCTATGGAAGATAAAGTTTACTCCATTTAACCCAATGCCTACTTTTACCTCCAATATGAGTACTCCAAAAAAATTGGGCAAATATTTTTTGAATGGTAGAAATTACATTTAAAGGAGGATTCATCACTGATAAATAATGCAAAGGAATTCTTTGTAATACATGTTTAATAAGAATATCTCTACCTCCATAAGATAACAATTTTCCTTTCCATCCTTGAAGCTTCCCACTGATCCTTTTCATTATTCCCTGATAGTAAGCTTTTTTCTTTCTCATGTGAAAAATAGAGCAGCATTGGTAAGTAAATGGAAAATCTTTCCTTAAAATCCATGTATCTACTTCTTCCATAATAGCCACACCATGAAACACTCCCTTATGCAAGTAAATAGAACTTTTCTCCTTGTTTACCCTCTGCCCTGACATCTTCTCATACCTCTCTAAAGTAGTAGTCACCATTTGCAGTGCTTGGAGATCAACTTTGCATAATATGATCATGTCATCTGCAAATGCAAAATAATTCACCTTAGGGCTCCCACTTGGCATACCAAAGAGCTTAAAATCTTTTTTAAGCATCAAAGATTTTAAATCTCTTGACATAACCTCTGCTGCTATAATACACAAAGTGGGAGATAAAGGATCTCCTTGTTTCAAACCTCTTGAGGATTTAAAAAAGAACATTTGGTTACCCATTCAACAACACTGAATACCAGTTATTTCCAACTAGCCTGTAAACCATATCAATCATTATCTCACATAATCCAACCTTCCTTAAGACCTTCATAAGAAATAGCCAATCTACTCTATCATAAGCTTTCATCATATCAAGCTTTATAACCATGTTAGGAATACTTTCTCTCTTTCTTATTTCAGCAATAATTTCCTAAACCACTAAAATGTTCTCTGCTATGCTTCTACCTTGCACAAAACTTGCTTGTTCTTCTAATATAATCTGAGGTAATACCATTTTAATTCTTTCATGAATAATTCTTGAAAAAATCTTATTCATAAAATTATTCAATGATATAGGTCTCATATCAAAAAAGGTATTTAACACTAGCTTCTTGGGCAATAATACCAAATTTGTATGAGTAATAAATTTTTGTAATTCAAACCCACGGAAAAATGCTATCACCATATTATGAATATCCTTACCATTTATATCCCAAGTATCCTGAAAAAATGCTCCAGTCATGCCATCTGGACCTCCTGCACTGGATCTGTTAAACCCCATCACTACATCCTTAACTTCCTGAATATCTAGTATCTTGCTCATTTCTTCATTTTGAACAGTATTCACTACTGTGGGCAATTCTATCAACATTTCAAAATCATCATTGTCTTCCTCTTTTGAAAATTGTTGTTGAAAGAAGTTTACTGCTTCCTAAGAAATTAGTTGTTGATCTTCTATCCACTTCCCTTCAACTTTCTGTATTCTTGAAACCTTAAGCCTACTTTTTCTACCTTTCACCATTGCATGAAAGAATTTGTTGTTCTTTTGTCCATCTTTAAACCAGTCCATGCCAGCCTTTTGTCTCCAGAAATCTTCTTCCCTCTTTAATTGCATATTCAACTCAGCCTGAGCTTTCAATAAATTCTGTCTATTCTGGCCTGACAAATTATCCTCAAATTGTTTCTCTCTCACTTTGATAACTTCTTTCAGGGTAGCAATTTCCTAAAAAATGTTACCAAAATATTCTCTACTCCATGTTGTTAGTGTTGTTTTAACCTTTTTTAGCTTATGATGAAAGATGATAAAAGGGTTCCCCATCACCTCAGTGCTCCAATTATCTTTCACAACTTCCATACATGCCTTTTCTTTAAACCACATATTTAGAAACCTGAAAGGTTTTTGAAAATGCTCTTTAATATAGATAACATATATTTTCAATGGTGAATGATCAGATCTACTCCGAAATAAATGTTCAACCTCCAGTTTTAGAAAAAGATCATGCAACCTATCATTACATAATAGTCTATCATTACATAATAGTCTATCCTTCTACCCCAACCTGTTCAATATTTTTCCCAAGATCTTCATCATCAATATTATTTCTCTCATTGTTACTTACTGTAATCTGATTTTCAACATGAGTTGCCAATAGTAGCACATTTTTTGTGACTTTCTTTGATTTTTCTCCTTCTTTAACTGGTATTATCTGCAAGTCATTTGTGTGCTCAACTTTTTTTGCAATATCCAGCCTCTCTGATTCATTATTTTCCTCTTTGTTATCTTTGCTTTCATTTTGTTGTGGTGGCATTACTTGGTTCTCTACAGCTACTGGTTCCTCTTTACCCTCCTTTGAATTTGACTCTTCTCCTTGGCAACCTGATTTATTTTGAAAACTATTTAATACCCAATCTTTTTTACTTTTCCCTTGCCTTTTTTCTCTATTTCTTTATTCAATACACTTTCCTCTTGCTCCCCTTGCATCAACACATCAAAAGAATTAGTAACTAGAAGCTCTACAAGTTTTCCTTCTTCTATTTCTCCTACAATATGACCAAACTTGTCCTTTTTGTATTTATTCTTTTTTGTTAGCCACTACTGCTTAAAATGCCTCCTTGTCTTGTAAAAGTATGTCTCCTCATGTGCTGCTTTATTTTCTTTCTTCTCCTCTCCTCTTCTTTATTCCTTCTGTTCTTCCATTAATTCAGGGTGTATATTCCAACATGTTGTTTCGTTGTGTCCTTGGAAATAACACTCCTTACAGTACTTTGGCTTGTAATCATACTGAATAGTTATCCACTTGGATTTTACCTTTCCAGTCTCATCATCTTCCTTATTTATCCTCACTCTATGTGGCAATGTAGCAATCAGATCAATTTCCACCTTCACTCTAGCACAACTAGGTCTTATTTGATTCTTAGATGCCATATCCAATGTCAATGGTTTTCTAACTGCTGAGGCAATTGAAAACAAAACTTTCTTTGCAAAAAAATTTAGAGGAAGATCCAACATAGATATCCATGCAATCCCTATAGTTGTTTCCACGTCCGGTTCAAACCATGGGTCCCATTTAAGGGTTCGCATCTGCCAATAAATATCTTTTGCCTTTATATAATAAGCAACAGTTGATATTAAATTAACATAATCCTCCATGGAACTTAATCTAATCAGAATATGTCGTGAATCCAAAACACTTATATTACAATAACACTTGATGTTGCATCGAACCAGGATACACTTCCTCAAGTCTACTATATCCGATTTACCATAAGAAAATTTACCAGTTACTGCATGTTGTAAATTTTCTTGCATAATTTGACTTTTTACTTCAGACTTTTTCTATGTAATACTAGGCTCTGCTTCAACAAGTATTACTGGTTTTGGAGAGATCCGATCTTTGCCAATGGTACTTTCTTTTGGTTTCAATATATTAGCATATGAAACTTTATTATTATGAGTTCCTTCACTATTCTCCATATTAGTATTATCTCCGGCTTTATTTTTCGATGGGTTAGACCCACCAGAGGTGGTGGCCATGTCGGCAGAAATGGCTAGTAGGATTTTGTTTAGGGTTTAGCAAAATGAGCCCTGGGTGTAATGGAAGTAGTCTTATTTTAACATTTCTATGTAGAACTTGATTCTTGGTTAATGATATGAATTTATGTAGAACTTGATTCTTGGTTAATGATATGAATTTATGTAGAACTTGATTCTTGGTTAATGATGGCTGAATTTGGACATTATTTAAAAAAAAAAATTATGTAGCTTTCATTCTTTATTCATTCATTATTTTTTATTATCTTTGCAATTCTTGTAACTTCTAGACATTTTATCTACTATCATTACTACCCCATCTTCATCTTATTCATTGCACGGAAGATTTTCTCACATATAAATAGTGTGATCTTGCATTATTTTTTATGTAAAAAAAAAATATAGTGTACACAAAAGTTCGGAAAATAAGGAGTTTATTAGTCGAAGGGAGGTTTTTTTTTTATGTGTGTGTGGAGCTCATAACTCAACTCTTATCAAGAGTTTGTTGAGTCGTACTTTGTGAGGAGGTTGTTGTATATTGGTGGATTAAGTTAAGAAGATTATTGTCGACCCGTTGAATCAGTTGTTGCAACAGGTTTGAATCTCCTTAAAGAGAGCGATATATCTGTGTCTTATCCAAGAAAAATATTATTTTATTTTTTTATTTTCAATTGACTATAATAGATCTATTTATTACCCAAGTTATCCGCACCCCCTACAAATGGTATCAGAGACTATGCTAATTAAAGTTACGGAAGTAGTATGTATTTGGATTTATTTGATAAAAAATTTGATTAATTTATTAATTATGATAAAATTAGATTTAGATATCCATCAAAATATTATAAATATTTTTTAGATAAATAACGTACAAAAACCACAACAATATATAGAATTAAAACAAATAATATCTAAAAAACGTAAAGAATTAAAAATAAGGATAGAAAGACTACAATATAATATAATTGCTGGAGTTAGCAAAAACTCAATAAATGCACAAAAAGAAGAAATATCAAATTTAGAATCAACAATAGATAGTCTAGAATATATATATATCAACATAACCTATATACATTTAAATAAAATGAACAAAGAAGAATTTATAATAGATTAAAAAACATATGAAAATCACGAAGGATTAAAAATAAAAGTAGTATTCTCTAATTTAGGAAGGAGATATAAGAAAATAGGTGAACATTTATATTTAATGTTAGAAAAAAGAAGAATTAAAATTAGATGATAAGTTGGCAGCCATGGTACGAATAGAAAAAGAAAACGAAGAGATAGACAGAAAAAAAGGAAATAGATAAAATAAAACAACAAACCACAAAAGAAATACGAAAAATAGAAGAGACTAAAAATAGTAGAATTGCTAAATTAGAAAAAGAACTACAAATGCTAAAAGACTTGTATGAAGAAAGACAGAGAAAAAAAGAAGAAAAAGATGAAGAACAAAAATTATTAATTGAGATAAATCAATTTAAAGAAAAATTAGAAATAAAAAACAAAGAACCAGAAACCAATGAATTAAAAATAAATACAATAGATGCTGAAGAAACAGATAATTATGATTCGAAAAATAGTGAAACATATACATAAATTCTGGAAAACATAGGAAAACTAGAAATTAATAAAAAACAAAAAGTAATTAATAAAGAAAATCTAGAACTAATAAATACAGAAGTAAATACTCTAGATAAAAATATAATACCTAGTACATCAGAAATAAGAAAATCAACCTATAATTACAAAAATAAGTTTAAAAGATATAATCCAAAGGATGAATATAATAAATGGACATCAAAACAAATAATTAATTATAATTTTTTAGATTTAGATTGTGTAATAAACACAAATAAAACAATACAACTATGGGTAGGATACATGTCAAAATAATTATTAGAAAATAAAATAGATACAACAAATACACCAGAATATATAGAAAAAACATTAATAGGAACAGTAAAATTATGATTTTTAAACCTAGCCGAACCAAGTAAAAAAATACTAAGATCTAATAATAAAACAGAAGGAACATCAATACCTACTAAAATACTACCAACAGAAATATTGAAAAAATATGAAATAGCTATAAGAGAAGAATTTAGTAGTATAACAACAGAAGAAGAAGAGAAAAATAAAGAGAAAGATACGAATAGAAATTTAATGTTAAAATTAGCAATATGTAATAGGTGCTATATAGATGAGTATACATGTGCATTTAAAGAATATTATTATAAAGGAACATATAATATAGAAGAAAGTAAAGAAATAAGAATATTATATTTTAGTAAATTACCTGAACCATTTAGTTCAAAAATAATAAAAAGTTGGGATGAAGCAAAAATAGTAGATACCCTAGGAGCAAGAATAAAATTTTTACAACAATGGTATAGAAATCTATGTGAAAAATATAGAGAAGAAATAAAAATGGAAAAAACATTAATAAGAAATTTAGCATGTTGCAAAGATAAAATAGCACCTCAATTTGGATGTGAAGAAAGATATTATAAGAAAAGAAAAAGACATAAGAAATATAAGAAATACAACAAATCAAAATATAAATATAAGAAACCAAGGAAAAGATATTACGTAAAAAATTATAAACATAAAAGACCATATAGAAAAAAGAAATCTATAAAAGAATGTACTTGTTATAATTGTGGAAAATTAGGACATTTAGCTAGAGATTGTAAATTACCAAAAAATCCAAAAAATAAACCAATATCAGAAATAAAAATAGAAAATATAGAATATATGCAGATAGATTATATAGATTATGAATTAGAAAGTGAAGATAGTATATATGAAATTTCGGAAAATGAAACTGATAATGAAATAGATAGTGAATTAGATGAATCAAATGACTGAAGAAGATATAAAAATGAACCAAATAACTGAAGAAGAAATAAAAATAATAACAAAGGAAGAATATTTAAATGAAGAAGGAACAAATCAAAAAATAATATTTGACAGTAATATATTTGACGAAATAAAAGGAAAAGAGTTAGACTTAAGTGTAGAAAAAATATTTAAAATATCAACAATAAAAAATATATTTAGTAGAAAAAAGGAAGAATACTACGTAGTAAGCCAAAAAGAACGTATAATAGACTGTAGATATGCAAAAGGAAGAGCTAGTATACCACTAGTAACAAAAAGAATAATTAATAAAGAAATAAACGATATAAAAAGTAAAGACCCAATAAAATATATACTCCTTGGAGCAACAGGGATATTAATAAAAGCATGTTTTAGTAGAAGAAGATAAAAAACAAGTTCAAAAAATAAAAATACTTTGTAAAAAGTTACCAAAATTACAATTTCCAGATGAAAATAAAAAAATTTCATATATAGTAAAAGCAGATGCAAGTGAATATAGTTATGGAGGAGTACTTAAATATAAATACGAAAATGAAAAATTAGAACATCATTGCAGATACTACTCAGGTACGTTTAATGAAACAGAAGGGAAATAAATAGAAAAAAATTATGTTCATTATATAAATGTTTATTAGCATTTGAACCATATATTGTATATAACAAATTTATAGTGAGAACAGATAATACCCAGGTTCGATGGTGGCTAACAAAGAAAATACAAAATTCAGTTACAACAAAAGAGATTAGGAGACTAGTATTGAATATATTAAATTTTACATTTACAATTAAAGTAATTAGTACTAACAAGAATGTTATTGCAGATTACATATCAAGATAAAGCTACACAGACTGATATAATAGAAGATGATGCTTTAGAAAAGATACTTAAAACCCTAACTACGCTTTCAATGAAAGTGGATAGTATGGGTAATGAAATAGAAAAGCTAAAAACTAATGAAGTTAAACTGAAGTCTGAAGCTACAAATCAGCTAACTCAGCAGTGTACAGAGCTATGTCGATCGGAAGACATTAAAATTCCAGAGCTAAAAGGAGACGTTGGGACACTCCATAAAATCCATAACGTTTATCAATCTACAATTGCAGGTAGAAGCAAAGGAGTTAGAGGACAAAGATACCAGAATATGAATATGAATAAGATATTTAAGAAGTCATTTATACCAAAAATACAAAAAGACCCCTTGTACATACCCCCACAAATTACCACATATCGAGATAGTTTGAACCAAGATAAAAAAAACTTATAACCATCTAGCCCGAGGATACATAAAAAATATCTACAAAGTACAAACTTTTCTAAACCTTAACCCCAGAGCTACAGATATCCAAGAACCAAACACAAACTATATAACCCAAAGATTGCAAGGTCATAACAAGCTAATCGCACTACCCAAAACTAATCAAGTTTAATAAAAAATTATTTCGACTATGGATTATTAAATACCATATATACCTAAGATGGAGAAGAACTATCAACTATGGATGAATTACATAAAATATTCACCACTTATAAAAGAGTAACCAAAGGAAATCTATTTTATATAAAGTTTTATACTGCACCAGCAAAGATATTATACGACGAGATCAAACCAGTTATACAAGTTGTAAAAATAGGCTTAACCAGAGATATGATTATACCAGAAGATATTGTACAGCAGCCAGAGATACCCAGAATTGAGATACCTGATTTCTATGCAAACAAATGACTTATTGGACTAGCTACAATTATTCAAGAATTAGCAAATAATTATATCAATGGAAACCCAATATGGAGTTATTATTCAAGAGACCATAAAATGATTTATTCAATTTCAAGAGAACTACGGAAAACAGATATGAAAGATGCCAGACAATGGATAATGCCGTTACTTAACCCAGAAAAATAATCTACTGCAAGAGCAATTAAGAAAAGATTTATTTCAGACGAATTATTAACAAGATATTGCAAGATAATTGGACACAAATATTCAGACCATCAATGTTTGAGATGTAATGGAGAAGATAATATTATCCCATAAGTCCAGCTAGAATAAAAGAAAAAAATCAACCATGAAGATAAGGACGCCAGCTAGACATGAAACAATAATGAAAGGGATAAAAAGACAAGCTATTAAATTGTGAAAGTGACATATAGATAACTTTCACAATTTCTTGTACACAAATTGTAAATTATTGTATAGGTAGAATCTTAAGCACTAATAGGTTTTTGTCTTTTAGTACTTTAAGTCATTTCCTCTTTTTTAAGATGTCAAGACTTTTTGACACCTACCATAATTAGCTTTTATAGATGTAAATAGGATAGCCTTTCACTTTTTTACTTTTGTAACATCAGGAAGAATACGTAGGAACCGTGTAAATTATTCATTTTCTCATTATAAATAGAGGCATAGAAGGCAGCAGAGAAGGCAAGCCTTCATGCGTTGAAGCAAACACTCTTCTTTCACAAGAAACTTTTGAACATTTATTAAAAACAGGTATATTTCAATGGAAAAAGCTATGGATAAACAAAGCTTAGAATTATCAAACCTACCAGAACAGGTATATTTATTTATGATTATGAATAGCTAAATTCATAAATTCCTAACAATCATGATATGATAAAATAGGTTCATGTTAGTTACTTTATAGTAGAATTATTCGAAAAATAGCATGTTAAGAAGTTTATTAGCAAAGTGGAAAAGGAGAAAAATCCCTAAGAACTATGCCATCCTAAAGGTGAAATCGGTGAAGCAAGAAAGCCGTGATAGGGGAGTAGCCAGAGTAGAGGCGTTGTTTAAGGAAAAAGTATTCAGATTACCATGCTAATAGTGACAGAAAAATATGTTATTTAAGAATAATCTAGTATATAGTAATCTAAAATGATCATATTTTGTTATGTGTATGATTGAAGAAAATATTTTGAAAAAACATCATATGAAAAATGAATACTTATTTATCTGACAAAATGGTAGATAAATTTAAAATACTTGTTTTATATGTACTTAACGATATATAAATTGTAGATATAAGAAAAATCATATTGGAAAAAATATTTGATAAATATTTTATGACTAGAATAAATTACATATCTCACCTACCTAACTACTCTTATAAATACTTACATACCAAACCTACACATCAACCATGATAAATTACGTATATTTAGAATATTGAAAAATGGATATGAAAAATATACAATTAATAGAAAAACTAATAAAAACAAATTTAGAAGAATATATGAGAACCAAAGATATAAAATATATAGAATATCTTAATGAAAATATAGAGGAATTAATAAGATTAAAACAAACAACTAAAAAAAAATTATAAAAAAGCATTTAATTAACCCACCTAAATGACAGATAATTTTGAAATACTAGTTTTGTACATACTCAGAGATATAAAAATTATAGACGTAAAAAAAATAATATGGAAAAAAATATTTAACATTGAAGATGAAGAGTTAGATTTAAACCAGATAAGACGAGTTAGGAGAAATATACTTAAGTGATGACAATCACTATTACTACCTAGATAATTATTCAGATGGATATTATACAAATTAAGAAATGCTAGAATATATTCAAAGAGTTAGAGAAAAACAAAGTTGGCTATACGAAGAAATTAATTATAGAAACCAGCTTAGAAAAGGAAGAGAACAATTAAAAGAAAGATTAATTTGGATAAATAAAACCATAAAACAACTAGAATTAAAAGACAGTTTAGAATATAATTTAGACATAGAATTATTCATAGACGAAAAAGACAGGATAATTAATGAAATAGATAACCTATAATTTAATATCAGATATAGTACAATTAGAATAAATTATTACAAAGAAATTTGCAGTATCACAACTACTTTAGGATAAAATGATAGACTATGAGTATTTAAAATATTGGAGACAAGATATGGAAGAAATAAGATTGATAGAAATACTTATGAAAGGAAATTTAATTAAATATTTTAGAACAAAAGATATAGACTATTTAGAATACCTCCAAAATAATATACAAGAATTACAAAGACTAAGAGAAAAAATTAAAGAATATTACAGTAAAGCATTTAATCAAATACTATCTAATCACCCCCCAAAATATGAACATTAATAAAATTAAAATAAATACACTAAAAATAAAAATGTTTAGAGAAGTTAAGAAATATTCACGCACAAATAAAAATAGATTCATTAAAATTATAATAGATCTATTTATTACCCAAGTTATCCGCATCCCTATAAATGGTATTTTCTAATGACCATTTTAATACAGGCATCGGAGTAGTTTGAATAGACCTAGAGTTATGGACATATCCCTCATAAGTAATAAAAAGAAGCAATTAGCAATTTAAAAATAATACGTGAACCAGTCGATGAATACAACATGATTGTTAGATAGAATAGTCCAAGACTAATTGCACTCATCAATAATGTAAAATCTACTCTTTATTGGTTGAAGATAATTATCTGATTTTTTTTTAGTTAGTTTATAATTATAAATTTATATTTTATTTATTAAATAAATAATTAACATTAATTTAATTTAGTAAATAGTTGATTACAAGTCCTTATGTATTACAAGATTTGACTTTCGAGTCACTATATTACTTGTACCACCGGGTAATCTTACGTATATGTGTGCATTCGGCTGCAAAAATGATCATAGAGTCAAATTTCATGTCCACATTATGATGTACCATTGAATTTAATGGAGGATAGATTTGGATTCTATTATATTATTAGTGTTATCTGTTGGGTTCGAAATCGAGAGAGCGTCATGCAGAAGTTTATAGTTTGCAAACCATAGAAAACGATAATTCAGATGACAAAGAAAAATATAATAAAAACATACTATTCGTATGATTTGGTCAAATGACCTACATATGAAAAATTAATATTGAAAAATATAAAATATATTGGGAGAAATCTCCCCCTAAACAAAACTCTTTGATGACTACATTGAGAATACTACTGTGTTGTTGAATGAGAAGGAATATTCTATTTATAGCGCTCTAAAATCTTTCATTCAAGAAAGAGGTTAGTCAAATATGAAAAAGAATTATATTTTCCTTTTAGGAAAAGTAAAAGTAATTATGATATTACTTTTATTTTTCTTTCAAAAAAAATAAAAATTAAATTTGGTAAGAAAATCAAGATAAAAATCCTAACACTATCTTCCATAGTATTTTGAGTAGACTATGATCAACTGATTGTTCTAATCTCTAAAAATATCTCCTCCACCCACACTACCGGAATTTCTTTTGGTACAACTACCTATGTTCAATTTGATTTTTTCTGGGCTGAGTTTAGTCCAGCAAAGACATGCTGTGTGGATCCTGAGTTTGATAATTTTTATATGAACTACAATATTGCTCCAGTGTTTCTTGAAATGTACATGCAGAAACTAACATGTGAGCAGTGGCGGATCCACCTTGTAATTAGGGGGTTCATTTGAACCCCCTTCGACGGAAAATTATACTATTTTTACGCCGTCAAAAATATTTTTATGTATATATAGTAGATGTTAAACCCTTTCGACAAGTCCGTATGTTTACTTCTGAACCCCCTCAATGAAAATCCTGTCTCCGCCAATGAATGTGAGCATCATTCTTATCTAACAGGGTGGATGCTGCTGCTTGGATTGCTTTTGATATTCTCACACTATGACTACATCTGACTTTTAAAATTTCCCAACAAATTAATAGAGGAAGATAATTTATTACCACTTAATGAACTGTACACTTAGTGTTACTCAGCTGGTATGTAATTAATAAGAGTGTATCTTATTATTCTGTCTATTAATAATGCTACATTACGATCTTTGGAAATTTAAACTAAAGACTATGTTTTCTTAATGAATGATCATATCAAAATGAAAAATCAAAGGAAAAGGAATTTGTGTATTGCATTTTTTTTTATTTTGAAATTTCCACGGAATAATACAACACATTTTCCAACTCACAATTAATTATATTTCTTGACTTAATTTCCTCCACACTTACGTTTTTAGAGGTGGATTCAATCTATAAACACGAAATAAAGATATATGATGAATCTTCACGTTCCATGTATGAGATGATTTGAAAGGTATAACATGTCCTGTAATAATTGATCTACATAGCCGATCCAAATTTTGTGGGATTGAGGCATAATCTTTGTTGGATCCGCTACTACTTTGTATCATGAGACAAACAGACAAGGTTTTCAATATCCTGTTTGAGGGTAAAATCCTCATTATCAAAGACGACTCCTATAAGAAATGTGATTTCATCAATCTATGTTGAACTGTTTGGATTTGGTAAGATCATATCATTTGCATATTATAGATCTTGCTCCTCATCCACAACACGAGCACTCACCGTTCTTTCAATCATTATTAAAGTGATTTTTCGGGGATTGACACTATCCCAGCCTCGTCATATGCCTTCCCCCCCTATAGTGCCAATTCTGTGCACTTTAATTACCTTGCATCGAGAGCATCTATAGAGAGATTTTTATTGGGTAAAAACTTACACGCATTCGGTGTATACACCAAATAAATATTTTTTACCATGGTTATGTAATTAAATTAAGTAAAATACATATTAATTAATTATGGTTAAGTAACATGAACTTTAAATTTAAACATATGGCATGCATGTATTGGCTTGGTACACCGGGTGCATGTAAGTTTTACCTGTTTTATTGAATATTCTTATTTACAACTAGAGGATTTGCATATTTTTAAACAACTAGTTTAACCACATGTATCTCACACGTGTAACATTTGATTATTTAAAATTAAATAATTTTATCTATTTCAGAGGTTTTAATGAAGTGTAAAAGTTCAAATCAATTTTTAAAAATCTTTTACACTTTAATATAATAATATAAATATAAACATATACACATACATATTTTACCACCAGAAGTTTCAAGTGATTAATGGATCATCACTTTTGCATTTGTTATATTGACACGAGCCAAATGGCTATCTTAGCTATTGAGAACATCATGCAATCCTGACACATGAAGAATCCTGTTGTGGTCACATTGAGGGAACGGGGACACGCATGGGAGACCTACTTTAAGTCCACAAAAGATCAATTTCGTGTGTAGAAGGTTGCTTGGGAGCTTGCCTTGATGAGACACCCGAGAGTCCAAGTTATGAAGAATAACTGTGAAGACCAAAATGACACAAGGGATGGCATAAGTTGAAGAGTAAAGAAGAGATTGAAACATTCCATGACCATCCTTTCTTTACACTCCAAAGCCACCCATCTCCTTAAGGGTGTATTGGTTATTTTATGCCCCTTCTTTACACTCCATAGGCGCCCCTTTTTCATTAAGGGTAGTTTGGTCCTTTCACTTTGTAATAAATTATAAATAGACTCATTTCAGTTTTAGTTCATTAGTTGTTGAATCATATTGAAAGAACTCATCTCTTGAGAGAGAGTGTTGTAACCGTAGCTAGGGTAACTTAGTGTGGAATCACTAGTGTTGCATTTTGGCAATAAAATGGATTCTTGAGTGGTGGATTCCTTGTTTGGTTCAAGTAAGAGTGTGGTGTTTCTATTATTGGTCTTAGGAGTTCTAGAATTTAATACATCCTTTAGTTCCTACCTCTTGTAATAGTGTATGTCTCACTACTTATCCTTTCTTTTATTGCAAAATTGTTAGTGTTGTTCTTGTCATCATGTGTTCGTCTTATGCTACTTGTTTCTTAGTGATGTTATTATCATGTTATCTTGTGTTTGTGGACTGTTTTTTATCATTTGGTACCAGAGCGCAAGACTTGATTTTGTCCAACAAAATTAATCTTGGGCTTGTTAACTTGAAAATCACAAAAAGAAATATTGAAAAAATAAAAAACTCAAAAAAAGTATCTGTCCCATTTTGGTGTCTTGGCCGAAATTTGTATATTAAATTTAGTATATTTTTATGTGTTTTGGTCGTTTCTAGTGTTAGCCCATTCTTCACTAACACTAAGTGAGTCTAGATTCGAATTTTGAGCCTTCGAGTTATTCTTAGAGTTTGAAGGTTGCTATTTTTTGAGGATTGGTGTCTTGAAAATGAGTTGTTGATGTTGTTGTTGAGTATTTGAACTTGAAAGCGTGTTGTTGTTAATTTTTAGAGGTCAAAAGTGCACCTAGAACTTTAAATTTTCAAAGTGGTGCTCTTAGTGTTCTTCTCCATCTTCATGTCTTGTTGAAGAAGAGTCTTCATTAGTGGTGATTTTGATCTAAAAACAAAAAAGAAAGAAGGTGTGGTCTTGTTAGTCTTGAACATACTCCAAGACTATTACAAAAGAATATAGGGGGCCAAAAGTCTTCCAAAAGGCCTAATTACCAAAAGGGAGAAGGGGTCTCCCCAAGACTTACCAAAAAGGAAAGGGGGACAAGAGCTTTTAAAAGGTGTTTTGTCAAAAAGGTGAAAGGAAAGTCAAACCTTTTTGAATATTAAAAAAGGCTCTAAGTCTTGTATTTTTCCTACCAAGGCTCATTTCCGCTTTTCTAATTGAATATTGCTCAAATAAAAACTGAAGACAAGAAAATTCTTTAAAACTTTCAACAATTTCAACGCCAATCCAAAGCTGTCACGTCATTACTCTTCAAGAACCGAACCTTAGACTCAAATTTTCAGATTCTTAGTTTCCTTTTTCTTGTTCCTTTAGTTTCATTTGTTGGTTCTAGTACTAATTTACAAACTAGTAATCACCTACTAGATTGTGAGTTGCTTTTGAGTCCGTTTGTTCGTGTTTAGTTCCTTGTGTGATTTTTATCTTTTTGATTCATTGTAAATCATTGGCTCATGTCCGAACTAGATTTCATTTGAGTCTTTCAAATGGAAATTCACTCCAGACAAGAGTAGATCTCCCCCCTCAACGTCTCACGGAGTACAAGCCAACTTACAACACTTGTGAGACCAAGTGTGAGGTATCCAAAGAGAGGAGAGTGTGAGGATACTTTTGGGATAACTAGTTTGTTATTTTTATTTATTGTTTTCTTTATTAGGTACCATGGGTGACGATACTTTCAAGGCCGCTTTTGAAGATTTCAAATGGAACTTTGAAAATATATGTCAATTGATATCCACACTTAGGCCACCAAATCCAATTCCTCTTGTCCAAGCACAACTTAATCAAAACTCCCTTCTGATGAGAGCTTCCCAAAGAAGCAACTGGGATGCCATGACACATACTAAGGTGAAGGCCGAAACTCATAAGAGCTATAAGGTAAAAATTCTATTTCCTACACTCCTATAAACTTAGAATATTGTGATGTGGCTATTAGTAGTCAAGTGGATGTAGTTGGTGGTTTTCCTAGAGGAGATTGAAATGAGTCTTTCTTTTGTGATACTCTTAATATTTCTAGGTTGCATGAATATCCAATTATTATTATAAGAAAACAAGTACTAGTTGATCCTATAGATGAAAAATATAATTCTTCTCGTAAGAATGAATTGAGTCCAACCATTTCTAGCACTTGTAACTTGAATTAGTTCTCAATGTCAAGTGATGAGAGTATTCACACACTATTTGACCCTTGTGAAAACCAAGGTGAGTCTACGTTGGTATATGAGTTGCCAACAGCTAGTGAGGGTGTGAAAAATGATTAATCAGGTGAAGATGACCTTGATTTTCTTGAATGCTTAGGAAACGCGAATTGTGATTATTCTTATGAAAATGGATTTGATTGTGATCCCTTTGCTGCCCGTAGTGGTTTGTATCTATGTGAGGATTACTCTTGTGAAAGAGAAGGTGGTGCGTGTTTAGAAATTCCATCTACTTCTTCTCTATGTGTTTCTTATGTTGGGCATACTCCTAGTGGAGATCTTGAAACTAGTAGTAAGTGCATGCATGAGAACCCATATATTTGAAGATGACTTATAGAACACCTTTCTCAACTCTCTTTTTTCTCATGATATTTTCAATGGTGATAAAGAGGGTATGCCTAATTTTGAGGATGGCACTGTAGAGGAAAGTGAGAAGGGACGAGACCTAAGTCCTATGATACTTCTCTTATTTGACCTTTTAATCTCTTGGGATGTGGAGATTTTTATACATCCAACTTTTTGCTTGGTCTACATTACAAGTGAGTCTTGAAAGAGGATATTTCTATCTTTCCCTATAATAAAAAGTCTTTCTTGGGGATTTATAATCGATATGAGGGCCCCTCATTATGCAAGGGAAAGAACTCCAAGGGTTAAATAAGGAGAGTCTTGAAAGGCTCCAAGAGGGTTCACCATTGTGTGTTTCTATTCTTGACCAAGGTTTTATCACTTGTAGGTCAAGAAGAGAGTCTTCTCTTGAAACTACTTTGGATCAATCCCATTTGTGTGATACTTTTCTTACATATTTGTGTAGAGATGGTGGCTTCTTTATCCAACTCCTTCATGCATTTTTCAATAGATTTCTATTGTATAGCACGAAGGATACTTGGCTATATTTCAAGTGTGTACCACCTTGGCATGATAATGTTATTTGTTTCACTAACCCTAAACCTCATGCCATAAAGATGTTGTGCTTGTTTGTCCTTTCTTTGTTTTTGAAAGGTATGGATTAGTGGTTGAATCTTTTTCAAGAAGGGGAGGATGATATGAGCCAAATGAAAATCATAGCTATTGATGATATCATACAAGGACAAAACATAAAGAATCCAATTGTGGTCACGTTGAGGGCATGGGGACATGTATGTGAGACCCACTTTGAGTCCACAATAGATCAATTCCATGTGTGGAAGGTTACTTGGGAGCTTGCCTTGATGAGACACCTGAGATTCCAAGTGATGAAGAATAATTGTGAAGGCCAAAATGACACAAGGGATGACATATGTTGAAGAGTGAATAAGAGCTTGAAACATTCCATGACCATCCTTTCTTTACACTCCAAAGACACCCATCCCCTTTAAGGGTGTATTGGTTATTTTATGCCCCTTCTTTACACTCCATAGGCGCTCCTTTATCATTAAGGGTAGTTTGGTCCCTTCACTTTATAATAGATTATAAATAGACTCATTTTGGGTTTAGTTCATTAGTTTTTGAATGATATTGAAAGAACTCATCTCTTGAGAGAGAGTGTTGTAACCGTAACTAGGGTAGCACTTAGTGTGGAATCACTAAAGCTGCATTTTGGCTAGAAACTTAGGTTCTTGAGTGGTGGATTCCCTCTTGGGTTCAAGTAAGAGTGTGGTGTTGATATTATTGGTCTTAGGGGTTCTAGAAGTTGATACATCCTTTAGTTCCTACCTCTTGTAATAGTGTTTGTCTCACTACCTATCCTTTCTTTTATTGCAAAATCATTAGTTTTGTTCTTGTTATCTGTGTTCGTCTTATGTTTCTTGTTTCTTAGTGTTGTTATCATCTTGTTATCTTGTGTTTGTGGGTTGTTTTGTATCACATATAGTACCGTTTTCCCATATTGCCACAAGCTAAGAGAGACACATCAAATCATTGATTACATTCTTATTATGTACTTAAACTTTTTAAAATTTGGTGCTTATTAAATTTTTCTTATTCTAACAATTTTATATTTATTTCTAGATTTTCAAATCTTCTTAAAATAAAATTTAGTTGATTTAGCATTCTTAAACTAATGAAAATGTATTAGTTGCCATTAATTTTGACGACTTCTAATAAGAAAAGGTTTTACCATAAATATATTTAATTAATTTCAACTCTTAAATTAGAAAAAAAGAGTGAAATTATGATGACTTCTAAGAAGGAAATGTTTTACCATGAATATATTTAATTAATTTTTAACTCTTAAATATTAGGAAAAAAATAGTGAAAAAACGATTTTGTCTAACTCAAAGACTTTTAATGAAGGGCCAAAAGTTCAAATAATATTTCTAAGGCCCTTCACACTTTTCATATATTATAGATAAAATTATTGTAATGACCTTTAAGGTAATTTTGTAATTTCTTCATATTTTTCCTCTTTCACCCCTTCTCATAGCCTTAGTATGATTTTTATGGCCTACATGGATGAATAAACAATTTTTGAGGTGGTTGGAAGGAGCTTAGATGAGTTTTTCATTCTAAAAAGTTGAAAAGTTTGGCAAAAGTCAACATTTAAGGAAGATGAGTTTGTATTAAAATTTTGATAGTTTTGTTAGGTCCAAAAGGTGATTTTTGACTTCGTTGAATCGTTGGTTCATTCATGGTCCAAAATCGATCATGATTACATGTACTATAACCCTCTAGTAGATAAGCCAAATCCACAAGCCATTTAGAAATAAGTAGTATCTAAAATGCTACCACGCAATTCAAAAGTAGAACCTACGCATTAAAATGAAATGAACAAGACAAATATTGGTAAAACTAAAATCAAGCAAAAAATTAGGTCAAAAATTATCCTCAGGGCTTGCTGAAAATAATAGAAATAAAACACCCAATTATCCTTCCCCAAGAGTATGAAACACATTCCCCAAAGTTGGGTAATATGGAGATGAATTGGAAGCTCAACTGGTTACAAAAGCTCACTTTAGTCAAGAAGAAATCGAAGAATTCAAGGTCAAATCGTGAATTAAAGATGAAATTGATGGGAGATGAAGTAATAGAATGTATACAAAGAAATTGAGCTTACCAAGTAATGAATTTGTCAATAATTCTTAAATTAACTCCAAAACTGTGGTCCACACTTAGAACGAAATAAAAATGAAATGTTTGGAGAGGGATAGGAAATATATACAATGACTTCAACTTCTGTGAAAGATTTACCGCAAAAATGATGTCACTTTGCTGCTGAAACTTTTGTAAAAGTGGAAGTCATTTTAAAATTGAGCCTCCTCAAAAGCGTTGGGAGAACCGCTAAAGCATTCCTGTAAAGCTGCTATAAAATATTGATGAATTACGAAAATTCTCTAGCTTGAGACATGCTTCTGTCAATGTCCTTAAGAATATTCCATCGGTTAGGGTGTATTTCCTATGATTCAATAAGGTATTCTAATATAAACTAAGATCCAGAAACTGCCAAAAAATTTTAATAGTTGGAAACCCAGCATCACAAAGTAGGAGGAAAAGTTTTTGTTTTTAATTGTCTTGTAACTTTTTGTTCTTCTATTTCTTCCAAGATGAACCCAAGATTATATATATATATATATATATATATAGGCTATTAACCTTATATTTTTCACAGTATAAATGGTAATTATTACTATTAAATCATTTGACTAAATGTCTGTAAAATCAAGTTCAAAAACTGTTTCCAAACTTCAAAATTTACTCAAACGGAAATGACCATTAAGACTTTTAATTAACAAAAATCAATGTCTTAATTTATATTAAAATAATAAGTAATAAAGAAAAGATGATTTAATATTAGTAATCATGGGTCGAAAAGAATTAATAATATTAATATTATTATTTTAAGATACTTAAATAATTATTTTTCTATCAATTCTCCATATATCTTAAAAATAGGATTAAGATATAAAATGCAATAAAAGGTCTGCTTGGTTTCATATGAGTACAATGTGTCGAATCTGGTGTCCACAGATATGAAGCAAACCTAGATAAAACAAGATTAAACCTTACAGAACAATGAGTGAATTTTAAAACTTCTATGAACCAAGAATTCTATGGCAGGCTTAGGGTCTTTTTGTTATCGCGATTTTGCACGAAAATGCCAGGCGTATAACCTGGTATTCATAAGTATTCTAGAAATCTGTCATTAATTTCATAGAAGCGACATCTCTTCATACTCATATGTCCTGTAATAATCCTTCAGGTTATTTTCTTTATTTTTACATGTTTTTTCCTTTTAGAGGTTTCCTATAGATGCCCCAAGTTATTTATGACTTGCTGGAACTGACAGTTCAATTACCATGTAGTTCGTTAGATTTTTACAGCCGATTTCCTATTTTGAAGTCTTTGTTGGTAGTGATTGACTACCCTAAAAAACATCAGTCAAATGACCTTGTATGATGATTCTAACTATTTCAACAGCTTTGAAACATCAATTTTAGGCTAGGTGGACCTTTGATTTGGATCCTAAGGCTTCTGGATTTATTCTGAGCTACTAACCAAAATTTTAGAAAAATGGCACTTGCGTGTAGAATCCACCTTTTATTAAAACGATCTCGGACGGAAATTTTCAATTTTCCATTGAGTTTAAAACATCGAATTTAATAGAATAGCATAGTTCATTCATGTATACGATATCTCAAACGAATCTAAAAGATCAATAGAGACCTAGAAAAATTTTAAGTTTTCAGTTGTTGCATCTGCTAAAGCCTCCCTTTGGGCACTTTAGTGGAGGCTGTTTTAGCGGCCAGCTGGGCTCTTTAGCAGCCAGACCTACCCCAGAGAGTACCTTAGCGGCAAGCTGATCACTAAAGCACAATCCGCTTTAGCATCGGCTTGAATGCTTTAACGATATGCTAGCTAATTGTGGGTACCATTTAGCGGCACCTGGGCGTTTTAGTAGTGACTGCTAAAACGGCCTAGTTCTCTCTTTAGTGGCACCTAATTAAGGAAAATTAAATGCACTAAACAGTCTGAGTTTCTTTCATTTTTTACACTATTTCAAGAGTGAGAACCCCTAAAATGTGTGAAAACTCGGGAGAAACATTAATATGTATTTTTGGGGTGTTCTTGAACTTGAATTGCTTGTTTTCTCTCTGAATTCTTGGTAAGATCTCATTAATTTCATGATTAATTTCTTTATTATTTCTTAAAATTCCTAGAATATTGGTGAGTTGATTTTAGCTTCATTTGATTAGGGAATTTACCCATTATTGAGGGTAAATATTCCTTGAGCATAGAGGGATGCATTGATTGTTTTGAAAGTGCAACTTTGCAAGTGGGTCCCACATGAAATTTTACGTAATTTTAGACCCAAAGTATGAAAATGCAACATGAGTTTCATTGTTCTCGTATTGATGTGTAGATTATTATTTTGATAGCATGGCATCGTGCAAAATCTCTCAAAAGAAAAATCATCGATTTCATTGATTTCTTCAGGCTTTCTTTGATGTTCAGGTAGGATAGGCTTACCTTCCTTTTAGATTGAGCTTAATCATAATATTTTTATGATAATGTGCTAGATATGGATTGAAAATTAGGTCTTAGAGGCGTAATTAGTGAATTTTAGATTATTTAGCCTACTAGGTATCCATAAACCTGGCGTAATTAACTTATCTACTCATGCTTAGGGTAGGATTTCTATCTTAGGACTAAACATAGTTTATTTAATATAAAGTAATGAAATTAGATGTCTTAGCCTAGTATGAGTAAAATTTGTGTTAGAATGAATTATCAGGGATTAAAAATGGGCCCCGAGGCCTACTTTAGTCCAGTACTATCATTAGCTTTTTGTGGACTTTATAGACTTAATTATATCTCTTACACGTATATTTTAGAGTTTGAAGAGGCTAGATTTATGAAACTTATACTAGATTGGTGTTTGAGAGTTGATTATAGTTTTGGTCGAACTCCGCCATTTGATGTATGAGTTTTTGTTCAAGTCTGACGATTGATGATATTGAGTCCTGATGAATGGTAAATTTATGACCTGACTCGACCAGGGGCCTTGTCAAAATAGGCATCTCAAATTCAATCAGGACCGGAGACCACCCCTAATACCTCAACCAACCATCCAGTAAATACCCTGAGTCAGATAAATTTCGAACATATTCCAAGATAGTGTGTAATTGCAAAAATACAGACTCTGGGATAGGTCTATCACTGAGATCGACCTAAACGAGCCCAATCGTCATAATCCCAACTGATAACGCTCAACTTACTCCCATGTTTAAGGGGTAAGACGGTCATTGTCAATATCCCAACTCACCTTGGGGTTGAATCCAAAATGAGTGAAATGAAAATTTCAAGTCCTATGAATGCTCTAATTACTAAAAAAATATACCTGAAATGCAAATAAAAACAACATTTAAAATAAAATGGGGGGGGGGGGGTTGGTTTGGATTTTTTTTATAACAATGTTTAGTCAAACAACACACAAGAATAGCATTTTTTTTAATTTAAAATCAAGTTTGGAGGTAATCTTGGGATTATGCCTACCTAAAAGTAAAGAACATGTGGGTTAATGATGGTTTAACACGAATCTTAGTTGTTAAGTGAGATATAGGCTAGGTCAAAGGTCTTTGTGGTTAGTCTTTCAACAAAATCACAAAGATGTCACCCATTGGCACTTTCGAGCACCTAACGAGTGTGCCATTCATAGTCACCCAAAACCTCAATTAGACATTCCTATTTCTAGGAAAATGCCTATGATATGGCTTACCCTCCATTTACACTTATGCCAAAGATTGTAAAAGGTAGTAAATCACATGTTTAATTATCAACTATTGTCTTGTCCCACTATAGACCTCGTTCAAGGATGCCATGGGTTCCAATATGTTCACCTTCATCCCTCTTTCAAGGATGATGGAGATTTTCTAGAGTTTAGGGTTTTGACCCATCAAACCCATTTGGAAATTTGGGATTTTCACCCACAAATTCCAAGTATTAAACTCAAGCAATAGTGGAATGCATACTTAACAACTAAAAATCATGCAAACACAACAAAACCCAAACACAATTATACTTTTAGTTCAACATAATCTCATGAAGAAAGTAGAGAAAGATATACCATAAGGATTATCCAAAGCATTCATCATTCACAAAACACTAAGAATTTATGTCTTCAAAATTAGTTAAAATCTTGTCCAATTAGGGTTCTTATTTCAAATTCAAAAGTGTCTATAAGGTAAGCAATATCTAATGAAGAAATGGTTTTTGCCTATATAAAGTTTGGGATTCGGCCAAGTGAAATTACAAGACTGCCCTGGGCAACATTCTCGCTTAACCGCGATCATATGAGGTTGTCTGCGACTACTGTATGGTTCTGTAATCGCATTCTATTAACCATATTGACTAACCGAGACCGTGGCCTTTGGACTTCCATTGCGGTAACTGGGGCTAATGACTGCTGCAGGGCTTCAGCTGAACTTCTTTGCTTCCACTTGATCTCTTTTATCTTCAATCCATATCTTTTTATCTCACCAACTCAATGCCTGCAAAATATAGATGTTAGTACATTAAATCACGATTATGTCTCATTTATTTATTCAAAACTTGGTAGTGTGCACGAAAGTTGAGTGCAAATGAGTGATAAAATTATCACTCATCAACAACCCCAACTTAAAACCTTGCTTGTCCTCAAGCAACACGACCCCTTTTCATGAGACAATTTCATATGTATGCCCACCTTTTATTTCCTAATGATCACGATGACTTTAGCTTTATTACTACCACAAAAATCTCTTCACACATGGGAAAGAATGATTTTGACTGCACCCCTCAACATAAAATGGAATAATAAAGGATGCAATAGACTTTGAGGAGCAACCATGCGAAAACTACTACTTACTCTAGAAATGACTCACTTTTTGACCTCAACCAAATTTTACTTCCTTTTATCTCATTGTGCAGAAGATGACAAAATCACCACCTCAATTTGTTCACATGCCTCCTCACAAGAAAGAATATTTCATACACCTAGTTATTAATCATGCAACAAGGAATTTAAGTGCAAACACTCTCTCTAAGGAAATTCTCAATGTTAACATGTACCATACCATAGGCTTGCCCCTATTTTCAATCGTCACTACAATGATCACATTTGGTTGAGAATCACCAAGGACATTTTGAGGCTGTACAATAGGTTTAGGGTAGCGTAGGACATTAATTTTGGATATCAAGGCTAAACCCTCCTTGAACTTCTACATCAAACTCATTCCACTTTTTCTATTGGGCTACTTCTTTTCTTTCATCATTGCCTACTTAGCCTTTCTTGCTTTACCCACTTTCATTTCACTTTTTTTTCTTCTCTCCTTTTTTTTTGTGCACAAAATTCATGCATTTATTTTCTATGATGGATTTTTTCTTTCTCATAATCATTTTGCTTTATTTTCTTAAGCATGTTGTTATTTTTTTATGAATTCATGGCCTGATGTTGGGTGTACTTATGCATTCTAGCTTCACTATTTTAGCCTTTTTAGCCTTGTTTTAAGGATAATTCTATACTATATTTGGAAATAATGAGATAAATTTGTTTAATCATGTGTTTATAATGGTTACAAGGGTTTTCCAACAAGTTGGTACTTAAAAGAGTCAATTAGAACTCAATAGACAAAACTAGTCTTTCTAACTTGAGCTAGCTTCTTGTCTAGTCTATCTTGTTGGACTCTATTGTGTTCTATGTGTTCCTTTTGGTTTTAAATATGTTATTATTTATGGAATACGTTTTTAGGAGTGTATAAAGTTCTAATGAGTCAAAACATTGAGTGAAAGATCATAGAAATCAACCTAGTCTAAGCTCTTATTTTTTATTCATCATTATGGATATAGTGTTGTTTGTACTTCTAATTCGTGTGGTGTATTCTTGAAGGATACTTTGTTAGCTTAATATGATGATATATGGATTATATATAGGCTTGAAAATCATTGTAAAGACACCATAAGATAAGGGATGCAAGGAGAAAGGACCAACACTTAACCAAGATTCGGAGGACAAATTTCAGAGAAGACGTGCAATTAGCATGCGTAGCAAGCTCTATTCCTATGGAACATAGGGTGAGAATCACACTCCATTCCATAGGAATATAGGGTATGACACACACTCCACTCCACACCTGGGTGTTTCATGCTAATTCGACTTTTATACGAACTTAGCTTACCTTTATGCTATATATACATGTTGTATCATATTTTTACATATCTTTTGACATATTTGGAGTTCAAGGGGCTGATACAACTTCATAATTACTTTTTTATTAATTTAATTTAGTTCATACATATTTTTAGTCATTAATTACAACCTTGTTATTATGATTTTGACTATGCGTAGCTAAACGTCCTCTTTCCGGGGTTGAAGCCAAAAACATAAGTATTATTGTTTTGGATTAAGTTTTTTTTCTTTGGTTATCAATATTGATTTTTTTTATTCTTATTTTAACTATTTTAAGGATTATCTACCCTTAGAATACATCAATTGTCAACCTTGCAAACTCAGGAGAGGGAATAGGGAGATAGAACATGGGAATAATTAGAGTATGGTTTGTATTTCTTTATGAAATAAGGAATTCAAGTTAGTATCTAGGATAGGGATGTACTTAGATACCGTACATGATTCACACATAGGATAATAGTTGTAAAGAACTTAAGTGGACTATTACATCCTCGCTCAATAGTGTAGTTGTAAGGTTCAACTTAGGTAAAGGATTAGAGGTTGGGAAACCATAATCATGCAATTAACCCTACGAATCAACAACCAATATAAGAAAGTTAATGAATAAATTCCCATAGCATAATACAATTGTTCAGAGTTCTTAACCTTGGATTTTCTCCTATTGATTATCTCAAGACCTTTACTTTCCGCATCATTTAGTTTTACAAATTTCCAAACTCTTTTTGATTACTCTCGCATCAATTGAATTTAAAGTGTGAACTTAAATTTAATCATTGCCAAATCTTGTCTGTGTGAGATCGATACTTGGCTTTAATTAGGCCACTTTACTACTTGATCAGACCACGTACACGTGCATGTGCACAGTCAAGTTTTTGGTGCCATTGTTGGGGACTTGTATTTTGGCAATTGTTTATTTTAGTTTTACTTTTAGAATTATTTGGTGTTTTTACGCTTGGTATTGGTTTTGTTATTACAGGAAATAAGTGTTTAGGTTGATAAGCTGGCAAGGTATTGGGAATTGGTAGAACCAAGTTCTGAACCCAAGCAACACTTTCACCAATACACGAGAGAAGTAATCCTCCCCCCCAGAATTCTTTAAATCCAAGAAGGCCAAGAGTATAATATTCCAATGGTTGAACAATAAGCAACCATAAGGACAGTTAGGGAAATGGCAGTCCCACTTCCACTGAACTTGACTTCCCCAATTCAAAGATCGGTAGCTGGGGGAATTTTGAGTTGAAACATAATATGGTGCAGCTTCTTATTAGTAGTGGACAGTTTGCAGAGCTTTCACACGAGAATCTACAAGTCCACTTGCAGACCTTTATTGAACTTATTGATACATCCACTCCGACTGGGGTGAGTCCAGATTATGTGAGGCTGACACTGTTTCCCCATTCAGTTTTGGGGAAAGCTAAAAGGTGGTTGAAAGCGGAGTCGGCCAATTCACTTACCACATGGGATGACTTAGCCAAAGAGTTCCTCATCAGATTCTTTCCATCAGGCAAGACTGCGAGACTTCATAATAAGATAGTGAGCTTCAAACAGAAGACTAATAAAAACTTTTATCATGCTTGGGAATGCTTTAAGGCTCTTCTTTGGGATTTTCCACACCATCAACAGTCCAATGAGGTAATTTCTCATACTTTTGTTGAAGATCTTGATCACAATACAAAGATTTTAATAGATTCAGCCACAGGTAGTCAAGCGTTGGAATTGAGTTATTATGAGCTGTACATATTACTGAACTGTATAGCATAAGGAAATCCAGAGTGGAATTCAGATTCTAAAAGTGCCATGAAAAGAATTGCGGGTGTATTAGAGGTGGATCAATTCATAACCCTATCATCACAGTTTTTTACCTTAAAAAATTTAATCAACACATCATTTAGCAGCATAAAGTTAGAAGCAACACAACCTGCAGACACAGTCAATATCGCCCAACAAGCTGCAGGTTGGTGTGAGGTATATGGAAATAATGGTCCTACAGCGGCTATGTGTGCCTTAAATCTAAAATCTGTTTTGTATGTAGGCAATGCTCAAAGGACAAATTATGGTAATGCCTACAACTTGAAGTCGCAAACTCAGCCACCAAATCAGCCATGACGAGCTCCACAGCCACAGGCACAACCAAATCAGCCAACTAGCAATATGGAGGAGATGATGAAACATATCTTGGCTAATTAAGCACAGTTTGTTGTAGACTTAAAAAATTTACAAGAAGTCACATGAAGTTTAGAGCTGCATGTGGGAAAAACTCAGTAATCATTAAATACTAGGATACAAGGTGGCTTGCCAACTGACACAAAAAATCCAAAGTAGGTTATGGAAATCACCTTGGGAAGTGGTAAAAAGCTTCAAGAAGAACCTCCCAAGGAAACAAAGGGGATAGATACTGATATGGTGACACAACAGGTAAATGACAGAGATGCTAAAAATTTAAGAAAGTCTGAGAACTTAAAAGAAAAAGTTGTTGCTGAAGAAGTAAAGAAGATGTTGCCACTACCCTTACCTCAAAGGCAGATAAAAGAGCTGCATATTAATTTACCTCTTTTAGATATTTTGCAGAGTATGACCAAGTATGCAAAGTACTTAAGGGATATGGTGGCAAAAAAGGTGAAACTGCAGGATGTGGGAGCTCTAACACTCACTGAAGAGTGTAGTGCTGTGATGATACAAAAAATCCCCACGAAAGTGAAAGATCAGGGGAAGTTTTCTATCCCTATTAAAATTGAGAGTAAAATGGTCCATGCACTGAGCAACTTAGGGGAAAGCATAAATTTGATGCCCCTATCACTATTTAAAACATTGGGCTTAGGAGAACTGAGACTGACCACTATGGTGTTGCAGCTGGCAGATGGGACGTTTACACATTCAAATGGAATAATTAAGGATGTCCTTATTAAGGTTGGTAAATTCATTATAACTGCTAACTTTATTGTTCTTGATTTTGAGGCAGGTGAATAAGTACCGATCATATTGAGGCATCCATTCTTAGCAATTGGAGAGGCCGTGATTAATGTTAGAAAAAGCGCTCAAAATGAGGGTAGATGATGAAGAGGTGGTATTTGATGTTTACAAAACACCCATCATAAATTCCTAAATTAAAGATTTTTATGTGATTAATGTGATTGAAGGGGAAAAGTGTAGGGTGATCAATCCACAAAAGACCTCTTCGAATCACCTGATTGAGCGGGCCAAGTTAAATCCACTGCTTCCCAACATGATGAAGGTGGAAGTGAAGAGATATGTTGAATTTGAGAGTGCAAACTTAAGAGGTCAGAAATGAATGAGAAAATAGCTCCCAAAAAGTAGTAAAAGAGTGAAGAAATATGGTTGAGTTGATATGGGTCGTGTCGTGACACTAAATCAAACGTTGATTGGGAGGCAACCTAAGTTAAGGTAGGTATGTTTTCTTTTCAATCTTTTTAAAATTTTTATATCACTTAGTTTTATTTTTGTGGAGTCATAGGTTAATGGGAAGTCTAAGTACCATAAACTTGAGATTGAACCATGGCAAAGATTAAGTGTGGGGTTCCACGGATCCCATGAATACAAAAAATGCTACTAGGTAGGCCTAGAGGCCTCAGAGAGTATTTCTATCTCATACCTTTAAACTCACTTTGGGGACAAAGTAGATTTTTATTTGTGGGGTGGGGAAATTCCCAAATTTTGGATCAATTTAAAATTTTTTGTGTAAGATATTTAAGTTAGTACTATTTCTGATAACATGATGCAAGTGGGATTGCTTGAAATAGCATGTTAATTGAATACATTGCTATTTTTTGAGACTCCTAGGCTCATATTGTGACTCTTGTACTTGTTGGCTTAATGTTGAATTCATACTATTATTTGATTGAGAGTCTATGATGATCCTATTGAGTTGAGCATGTGATGTGAGTGTGAGATTTTTTATATTTCATATTGCATGTGATATATAGAACTTGCTTGGTGTGTGTGTAAAGCGAAATAAAGAATAGGAGTTTAGGAGATGATTTAGGCATTTCGTTGATAGCCTTGTTTTATACCTTGTTTTTGTCCTACCCTTGAGCATTATCCTAGTTAACCCCCATTAAGCCTTTAGCTTTTTCACTGGCAACCTCATACATAGCCTAATCCCTTCTTTGGTAGACCATAATTTTATCCAAAAAGCTCTTAAGTGCTTTAATGAAAAATTAATTGAATAAAGAGTTTGAGAAATAAAAGGGAAAAGGTGAATTTGATGCTCCAAGGTAATAGTTATTGGTGTTTATATTTTATGTGTGATGGATGGATGTGATATAAATTTTGTTAAAAATATCATCATAGTTGTGAAGAAAGAGAAAAATTGATTCATATGGTAGTAAGCTATATGTCCACCAAGTGTTTGTGAAAATGCTTAAAAAATGGGGGAAAAACAAAAGATATGGGTAAACAAAAATGGTGTAATTTGGCTGTTGGAGATTGTTCTAAATGTATAATGTAGTGTATTAAAGCACTTAGAGAGGTTATTCTCTATTCCCAAATAGTTCCTACCCGTCCCTTAGCCTACATTACAACCCGGAAAAGTCCTAATTGATCCTATACTTTACATTCTGATATTAGTGGAGCATTACACTAAGGTCAAGCCAATGGTTCATTCTATTTAACCTGTGAGTTCTTTGTGAGAGTGAGCATAATTTGATTTTTGTACCTATTATATTATGAACTGCATTATCGTGAGTGATTATGGGTAACTCTCTTGTTGTGAGGGGAACATGTTTGATGAATATGGGTGATTTGTATAATGTCCTTGATTGAGAAATAAACATAAGTTTGCCACTAGGTGAGTTAATTCTTGAGGCTAGGATGTTTTAGAGTAGCGTTCATGAGCTTTTAATTGTGTAAATAACATGCTTAATATAGTAACTTGCATTCTATATAGTCATTATAGTTCTAGATTGAGTGTCTTGAACTTAGTAGAAGTGTAGGTTATCCTTAGTTGATGATGATTATAGTTATGATTTGTTCGAGGAAGAATAAGGTTTTAAGTGGGGGGTGGTGATGTTGGGTGTATTTATGCATTCTAGCGTCACTATTCTAGCCTTTTTAGCCTTTTTTGGAGGACGATTATATACTATATTTGTAGATAATGAGATAAATGTGTTTAGGAACGTGTTTATAATGGTTACAAGTGTTTTCCAACAAGTTGGTACTTAAAAGAGTAAATTATCGTTCAATAGAGAAAACTAGTCTTTCTAGCTTGAGCTAGCTTCTTGTCTAGTCTATCTTATTGGATTCTATTATGTTCTATGTGTTCCTTATGGTTTTAAATGTGCTTTTATAAGTGTAAAAAGTTGTTAGGAGTGTATAAAGTTCAAATGAGTCAAGGAAAGAGTCAAAACATTGAGTGAAAGATCATGGAAATCAACCTAGTCTAAGCTCTTGTTTTTTATTCATCGTTATGGTTATAGTGTTGTTTGTGCTGCTAATTCGTGTGGTGTGTTCTTTAAGGATCATTTTTTAGATTAATATGATGATATATGGATGATATATAGGATTTAAATTCATTGTAGAAACACCACAAGACAAGGGATTGAAGGAGAAAGGACCAACACTTAATCAAAATTCGGAGTACAAATTCCAGAGAAGGTGTGCGATTAGCATGCATAGCATGATATATTCCTATGGAATAAAGACGCATACTCCATTCCATAGGAATAGAGGTTGTGATGCACGCTCTACTCCACACTTGGGCGTTTCATGCTAATTCGACTTCTACACGGACTTGGCTTACCCTTATGTTATATATACATATTATATCACGTTTTTACATATATTTTGACATATTTGGAGATCAAGGGGATGCTAAAACTTAATAATTAGGTTTTTATTAATTTTATTTAGTTCATATATGTTTTTAGTCATTAATTACCACCTTGTTATTACGATTTTGACTATGCATGGCTAAACTCCCTCTTTCCGGGATTGCACCCAAAAACATAAGTATTATTGTTATGGATTAAGTTTGTTTACTATTATTATCAATATTGGTTGTTTTTTTATTCTTATTTTAACTATTTTAAGGATTAGCTACCCTAAGAATACATCAATTATTAACCTTGTGAACTTGGGAGAGGGAATAGGGAGATAGAACATGGGAATAATCAAAGTATAGTTTGTATTTCTTTTGAAATAAGGAATTCAAATTAGTATCTAGGACAAGGATGTACTTATATACCATAATTAATTCACACGTAGGATGATAATTGTAAAGAACTTAAGTGGACTATTAGATCACCGCTCAACGATGTAGTTGTACTTAGGTAAAGGGTGAGAGGTTGGGAAACCATAATCATAAAATTATCCCTACGAATCAATAACTAAGATAAACAAGTTAACGAATGAAATCCAATAGCATAATACGATTGTTTAGAGTGATTCAACCCTGGGTTTTCTCCTACTGATTGTCTCAAGACCTTTACTTTCCGCATCATTTAGTTTTAGTTTACAAATTTCCAAATTCTTTTTGGTTACTCTCAAATAAATTGAATCTAATGTATGAACTGAAATTGAATTATTGCCAAATCTAGTCTCTGTGGGATCGATACTTGACTTTAATTAGGGTACTTTATACTTGGTCATACCACGTACACTTGCGTGTGTGCTTGGGCGCTGTCAAGTTTTTGGCGACTTAGTTTTGGTCGTGGCACGACACATTTTTTTTTATTTTTGTTATCTTTTTCTTTCTTACAACTAAAATAGAAATGAACTACGCTATTACATTACATTCGTGGGTTGCTTCCCATGCAGTGCCTTATTTTACGTCGTGGCACGACTTAACCTCACTTATTTGCAAAGGTGATGGACACATTGAGCGTATCTCCATGATCATCCCAATAATGCTTCACACATTGTCCATTAACCAAAAACTCCTCATTCTTCTCTTTATTCCATAGTTCAACCACTCCATGAGGCGTCATTTGCACCACCTCAAAAGGCCCAGACAAATTAGACCGCAATTTACCTGGATATAAATTTAACCTTGAATTGAATAGAAAAATAAGTTGTTCGGGTTCAAACACTCTGTCCTGATTTATCCTGTCATGACATCTCTTGGTTTTCTCCTTATATAGTTTGGCATTCTCATAAGCATGGACTCGAAACTCATTAAGTTCAACAAGATGCAACAATCTCTTCTCTCCTAAGACCTTTATATCAAGATTTAACTATTTAACAACCCAATAAGCTTGATGTTCCAGCTCTACAGGCAAATGACAAGCTTTCTCGTAAACCAAACAATATGGAGAGGTACTAATAGGCATCTTATAAGCTATTTGGTATGCCCACAATACATCATCTAGCTTCTTATCCCAATCATTTTGTTTCCCATTAATAGTCTTCTGCAGTATCTTCTTAATCTCATAATTGGATATCTCAACTTGACCACTTATTTGTGGATAGTATGCAGTGGCCACCTTGTGCCTAACAACATATTTAGCTAAATGATTTTTAAACCAAGTGTTAATGAAATGCGTACCTCCATCACTGATTATAACTCTGGGAGTGCCAAACTAGGAAAATATGTTCTTTTTTACAAATTTCAATACCACTCTCACATCATTCGTCAGATAAGCTGCAGCTTTCACCCACTTAGATACGTAATCAACCGATACTAAGATGTACAAGATACCATTTAATGGTAGAAATGGTCCCATAAAATCAATCCCCTAAACATCAAATACTTTAACTTTAATGATATTGTTCAGGGGCATCTCATGATGCATTGAAATTGTACCTAGCCTCTGGCATTGATCACAACTCTTCACGAAAGCTACTGCATCTAGAAACAATGTTGGCCAAAAGAAACCGGATTGCAAGACTTTTATGTCTATTCTCTCACCCCATGATGTCCATCATAAGGAGATGAATGACACTTTTATAGAACTTGTGTGAATTCATCTTCTGGAACACATCTGCATATAATTCCATCAGGACCCTTCTTGAAAAGATACGACTCATCCCATATATAAGCACGAGAATCATAAAGCAGTTTCTTTCTTTGTTGAGTAGTGGCTTCGGGAGGATAAACTGAACATGCTACCAAGTTCACAATATCGGCATACCATGGAAGCTCACACGCATCTAGAATCAATAATTTTCATCCGAAAAATCTTCGTGAATGTAGAAAGAGTCATCCACAATATGGTCATAAGACTCCAGCCACGACAAATAGTCTGCTACTTGGTTCTCCGCTCCTTTTTTATCACGAACCTCTAGGTTGAACTCGTGTAGTAATAAAATCCACCTGATCAATCAAGGTTTTGCATCCTTTTTATTGAAGAGATACTTGATAGATGCATGGTCTGTGTGAATAATAACTTCGGTTCCCACTAAGTACGCTCTAAATTCATCGAATGCATAAACCACAACTAACATCTCCTTTTTAGTGATTGTATAATCCATTTGAGCATCGTTTAAGACTTTACTAGCATAATAAATAGAGTGAAATATCTTGTCTTTTCTTTTCCCCAAAACTGCTCCAACAACCATGTCACTTGCATCACACATTAATTCAAATGACAATTCCCAATCTGGAGAAATCAAAATAGGAGCTTCTATCAGCTTTTTTTTTTTAGCTTTACATAGGCTTCTTGACAATCCTTTCCAAAATAAAACTTGGCCTTTTTTCTAACAATTTACACATCGTGCTTGCAATCTTTGAAAAGTCTTGAATAAAATAACTATAGAAACCTACCTGCCCCAAGAAACTTTGCACTCCCTTGACTGTTACTGGATATGGCATCTTTTAGATCACTTTAATTTTGTCTCTATCTACTTCCAATCCTTTACATGACACTTTATGGATAAGGACTATTCCTTTCTTCACCAAAAAGTAGCACTTTTCCCAGTTCAGCACCAAATTTGTCTCTTTACATTGAGCTAGGAATCGATCTACATTTTGCAAGCATTTATCCAAAGAATCACCGTAAACATAGAAATCATCCATGCATACCTCGATAAATTTTTCAACCATGTCATAGAATATTGCCATCATGCATCTTTGAACCATTGCAGGTGCATTGTAGAGGCTAAAATGCATGCGTCTGAATGCATATGTGCCATACCAATAAGTAAACGTAGTCTTATATTGATCCTCAAGAGCAATGGTGATCTAACTATAACCTGAGTAACCATCAATAAAATAGTAGTACTCCTACCCTGCCAACCTATCCAATATCTAATCAATGAACAAGACAGGACAGTGGTCCTTTTTTATGTCTTCATTCAGCATGCAATAGTCAATACAGATCCTCCATCCAGTTACCATACGAGTGGGAATTATCTCATTAGCTTCATTGGCAACCACACTTATCCCACCTTTCTTTGGAATGCAGTGTAGTGGTCTTACCCACTTGCTTTCTGAAATTGGATAAACAATTCCATTATCAAGCCACTTTATTACCTTTTTTCGCACCACGTCCTTCATCACCAAATTCAATCTTTATTGTTGTTGCACTCTTGGTTTGAAACCCTCTTCCATGTTTATATTGTGCATACAAAAAGCTAGATTTATCCCTGTAATGTCAGATATTTGCCAACCAATCATCTTCTCTTTTCTTTTCAAAACTGTCATTGGTTCCTTTACATGCATATCAGATAATCCAACAGACAAAATAACAGGCAAGGTATCATTGTCACTAAGGTAAACATATCTCATGTGAGGAGGAAGAACCTTAAGATCTAATTTTGAAGATTCATTAATTAAAGCTTTGGGAGATGGGCCAATTGTCCTGTTCAATGGCTCAAAAGGCAGCTTTCGTGTTTCAAACACCACCAAATCCATGACTTGGGCTAACTCCAGTTCCTCTACATCTCCATAAAGATCACGAACCACCAAACTCGCTCTAATGGATTTTTTGACAACAACAACCTATGATCAGACTCAAGGTCTATAACTGATATAGCAGATAACTCCTCATATATAGCTGGCAATTTTAGCGCCTTATACACATCAAAATATTCAACTTTATTATGCGCTCTCATTGTCATCTTCCCTGCTGTTACATCAATTAATGTCTGCCCTATTGCTAGGAAGGGCCGTCCTAATATAAATGGAACAATCGGATCAGCTTCAAAGTCAAGAATCATAAATTCCACTAGAAAGATTAGTGATCCCACTTGCACTAAGACATCTTCAATAATTCTATCTGGACTAGCAAAGGGACCTGTCTTCCAACTACAAAATAATAGTCATGGGTTTGGGACTCCTAAGACCCATCTTTCGGTACAAAGATATAGGTATAATATTTATGCTAGCCCCTAAGTCACACAATCCACAAGCACTAATGGTTTGCCCAATAGTGATCTACAAAGTGAAACTACATAGATCCTTCATCTTTGTGAGCAATTTGTTTTGAATTTTTTATGTGCACTTCTCAGTAAGTGAAACTGTAGCATACTCTGTCAACCAGTTCTTATTTTCCACTATATCCTTCAAGTATTTTGCATATTTCGGAGCACTCTGTAGAATAACAACAGAGGAAGATTTACTTGAACCTGCTTTAGAAGATCTAAAAATTTCTTGTAACTGGCCTCCTCTTGATACTTCCTTTTTCTTTGAGGGAATGGTAGAGGTGGAGTCATTTTTTCCGCATGAATTTCATCACTTGCAGATTTTTCCTCTTTCTCTTTAGAATCATCATCAGTGACTGAGGGGATAACTTTCTCAGATACCATCTCCTTTAACTGCAACCCACTCCTTGTTGTAACTGTATTTACCTTCTTTGGATTTACCTCTGTATCGCTAGGTAAACCTCCTTGAGGTCTTGTATTTTGTGCTCCCGTAACCTGACCAAGTTATAACTTCAAATTTCTAGTAACCAACTATTGACTCTTCAACTCTTTATAAACTGTGCTTGATTAGCTAAAATCTACTTCAACATCTCCTCCACATTACTTGTTTGAGTGGTAGCTTGATTATTCTGAAACTGTTGTTGATTCTATTGCACTGGCCCCTTATACTAATTATTATTCTCTAACTAATTTCCACCTCATGAGAAATTAGGATGGTTCCTCTAGTTGGGATTATATGTATTACCAAAATTTTAATGTCCTTGACGATTCGTATTCCCCAAATAATTAACAGAATCTGGATTAGCCGTACAAGTATCTGTGGCGTGCTCACTACTTTCATAAACCTCACACCAAGAATTTGGATGTTGGACTGCATTAGCTGTAGCTTCTTCTTGTGGAACTCCAAACTTCATCCTATTATGCTGAGTAAGCATGTGATTTTGCATTGCTGCAATCTGAGCTGATAATGCGGTTAACTGGTCTGCCTCTAATACCCCTGCAACCTTCTTAGGAGTACTCATCGAGTTGGCATGTCAATCAGGATTCCCTTGTGAGGTCTTATTTAGCAGTGTGTACAATTCATCATAGGTCTTCTCAAGAGCTTATCCACCTGTTGCTGAATCCAAGAGAATTTTGGTATTTGGTTCTAGTCCCTCAATGAAAGTATGAACAAGAACATCATTAGACTGATGATGGTGTGGACAATTTCTGAGCATACTCTTACACCTCTCTCAAGATTATTAGTGATTCTATCCTTCCTTCTGTCTGAAACTCAAAATCTCTCTTCTTAAATGTGCAGTCTTCCCAGATGGAAAGAATCAAATAAGGAACTTCAAGGATTGATCTTCCCAAGAAGTGACAGAGAATGGTGGTTAAGCATATAACCACCTCTTTGCTTCCCCAATTAAAGAAAAAGGGAAGAGTATCAATCTGACATAATCAGTATTCACCTCTGCAGGAATGTAAGTATCGCTTATTTCCAGGAAGGTCTGTATGTGCTGCTGTGGCTCTTTATGTGAAAGGCCAGAAAATTGCCCTGCTGAATTCAACAATTGCACCATATTCTGCTTTAATTCAAATCGACCACCTGGCTCGGTCTTGCGAATATTGTTAGTCACATGGTTTTTGAGTAGGATTTTCACCTCACGAACAGGTCTAGTAGCTGGTTGAGCAGTAACAACTGGGATAACCTAAGCTGGGATATTTTCGGTATTTGGATCGATCGGATCATTTGGATCAACTAGATGAGCCATTTGAACCTATTGAATGGGATATTGAGCTCTTCACCTTTGTTGAAATATCAGTTCTAGTTCTACAAAAGGCTCTACCAACTCTTTATCTCTCACCAGTCCTATTGTCAGCTAATTCTGCAAAAATTCAGCTACTAAGATCAAGTCGTTAACACTTAAACTTATTATCAAAAACCAAAAATTTAGCAATTTACTAGTTACACTAGTACCCAGAAACATCGCCAAAACCTTGACAGCGCCCAAGCGCACTCATAAGTGTACATGGTCTGATCAAGTAGTAAAGTGGCCTATGAAAGCCAAGCATCAATCCCACAGAGACTAGATTTGGAAACGATTCAGTTTTAGTTCTCACTTTAGATACAATTGATGCTAGAGTAACCAAAAAGAGTTTTGAAATTTGTAAACTAAAACTAAATGATGCGGAAAGTAAAAGTCTTGAGATAATCAATAGGAGAAAATCCAGGGTTAAATCACTCTGAACAATCATATTATGCTATTGGATTTCATTCATTAACTTGCTTATCTTAGTTGTTGATTCGTAGGGTTAGTTGAATGATTATGGTTTCCCAACATCTAATCATTTCCCTTAGTTGAACCTCACAACTGCATCGTTGAGATGGGGATGTAATAGTCCACTTACGTTCTTTACAAATATCATACTACGTGTGAATCAAGTACGGTATATAAGTACATCCATGTCATAGATACTAATTTGAATTCCTTATTTAATAAAGAAATACAAATCATACTTTGATTATTCCCATGTTCTATCTCCCTATTCCCTCTCCCGAGTTCACAAGGTTGACAATTGATGTATTCTAAGGGTATCTAATCCTTAAAATAGTTAAAATAAGAATAAAAAAACAACCAATATTGATAAGAAAATCAAACTAACTTAATCCATAACAATAATACTCATCTTTTTGGCTTCAACCCCGGAAAGAGGGCGTTTAGCCATGCATAGTCATAATTGTAATCACAAGGTTGTAATTAATGACTAAAAACATGTATGAACTAAATAAAATTAATAAAAACCTAATTCTGAAGTTGTATCATCCCCTTGATCTCCAAATAAGTCAAAAGATATGTAAAAATGTGATACAACATGTATATATAGCATAAGGGTAAGCCAAGTCCGTATAGAAGTCGAATTAGCATGAAATGCCCAGGTATGGAGTAAAGTGTGTATCGAACCCTCTATTCCTATGGAATGGAGCGTTCATCACACCCTCTATTCCATAGGAATAGAGCATGCTGCGTATGCTAATCGTACCCCTTCTCTGGAATTTGTCCTCCGAATTTTGGTTAAATATTGGTCCTTACTCCTTCCTTCCTCTTGTCTTGTAGTGTCTTTCCAATGATTTTCAAGACTCTATATCATCCATATATCATCATATTTATCTTACAAAGGATCTTTCAAGAACACACCACACGAATTAGAAGAACAAACAACACTATATCCATAACTATGAATAAAAAACAAGAGCTTAGACTAGGTTTATTTCCATGATCTTTCACTTTATGTTTTGACTCTTTCCTTGACTCATTTGAGCTTTATACACTCCTAAAAACTTGTTACACATATATAAAACATTTAAAAAAATAAAAAACTCATATAACACAATAGAATCCAATGAGATAGACTAGACAAGAAGCTAGCTCAAGCTAGAAAGACTAGTTTTCTCTATTGAACTCTAATTGACTCTTTTAAGTACCAACTTGTTGGAAAACCATTGTAACCATTATAAAAACATGCTTAAACACATTTATCTCTTTATATACCAATATAGTATAGAATAATCCTCAAAACAAGCCTAAAAAGGCTAGAATAGTGTTGCTAAAATGCATAAATACACCCAACATCTCCACCCCACACTTAAAACTTTGTTCGTCCTCGAACAACTTTTAACCATAATCATCGTCAACTAAGGAAATTCTACATTTCTATAAATGCAAGACACTCAAGCTAGTACTATAATGACTACATAGAATGGAAGTTACTATACTAAGTATGTTATTTACACAATTAAAAGCTCATGAACACTTCTCTAAAACATCCTAGCCTCAAGGATTGACTCACCTAGTGGCAAACTCATTCTTATTGCTCAATCAAGGACATCATATAAATCACCCACATTCATCAAACATGTGCCCCTCACAACAAGATATTTACCCATAATCACTCACAATAATGCAATTCATAATATGATAAGCACAAAAATCAAATTACACTCACTCTCACAAAGAACTCACAGGTTACACACAATGAACCATAGGCTTTTCCTTAGTGTAATGCTCCACTAATATCAGAATGTAAAGTATAGGATCAATTAGGACTTTTTCGGGTTGTAATGAAGGCTAAGAGATGGGTAGGAACTATTTGGGAATAATGAATAACCTCTCTAATCTCTTTAATACACTACATTATACATTTAGAACAATCTACAACAACCAAATTAGACTATTGTTTTCTACCCATATCTTTTGTTTTTGCCCCATCTCTTTAAGCATTTTCGCAAACACTTGGTGGACACATAGCTTACTGCCACATAAATCAATTTTTATCTTTCTTCACAACCATGACAATATTTTTAACACAATTTATATCACATCCATCCACCACAAATCAAATATAAACACCAATGACTATTACCTTGGGGCATCAAATTCACTTTTTTCCTTTTATTTCTCAAACTCCTTATTCAATTAATTTTTTATTAAAGCACTTAAGAGATTTTTGGATCAAATTATGGTCTACCAAAGAAGAGATTAGGCTACATATGAGGTTAAAGCTAAAGGCTTAATGGGTGTTAACTAGGATAATGCACAAGGGTAGGATGAAATGAAGGTATAAAATAAGGCTATCAAAGAAATGCCTAAATCATCTCCTGAACTTCCATTCTTTATTTCACTTTACACACACACCGACCAAGTTCTAGACATCATATGCAACAAGGAATATAAAAAAATCTCACACTCACATGGCACATGCTCAACTCAATAGGATCATAATAGACTCCCAACCAAACAATAGGATGAATTCAACATTAAGCCAACAAGTACAAGAGTCACAAAATGAGCCTCGGAGACTCAAAAAATAGCAATTCATTCAATAACCATGCTTTTTCAAGCAAACCCACTTGCATCATGTAATAAAAATAGCACCAACTTAAATATCTTACACAAAAAAATTTAAATTGAGCCAAAATTTGGGAATTTCCCTTGAATGATACCTCTTTTAACTTTTACCACCCCCAAATTAGGCTTTTATCCTCAAATTACATTCTTAAGTTCAACGAGGATAAGGTTCAAGAGAGAGATATTAGTAGGGTCACAACTTGCAATGTGTTTCCCAAAGAAAATTCCGAAGGCTCAAAGTGGGTGACTAAGGATTATATCTATATTTTGGTAGGCCTTTTAGGCTAAAGTGGGCTTATAACATCACAAGAATGGCCTAGGATCATTTTGCCAATCAAATACAATCAAAATTTAGCCTTGAATGACTATGGGGAAAGTTTTAGATGGTACGAGTGCACATGAGATATAAAAAAAATAATCTCCCACACTTGGCATGTGAATCTCGTTAAGGGGGTTCAATTGTTCCTCCCTCTCAAGACAAATAATTTTCCTAAGTCAAACTCCGGAGTCATAAAAAGAGAAAAGTTTTGTTACAAAGATGCTCACATCCACACCTTTGAATTTTGCAAAATTTTGGACCGAGGAGGGTATTTTCTTTGCATTCACACCATGCATAATTTGTTAATCATGGAAACAACCCAAGCACTTGTCTCACATTAAGGCTTTAATACGAGATACCCACCCATATGGCTACTCATACTTCGCCAATAGGTATGAATCCGATCCAAAATCAACAATGCCACAATGTCACAGGTACTCAAACTTTTTTGCATTTGTGACCTTTATGCTAGGGGTACTTAGACTTCCCCTACAACCATGACTAAAAACCCAATCATAATATTTTGCCTAAAGAATATCGTCACTCAGTCTATCATAGGAAAAAGCTTGTCAAGTGACCAATATTAAATAAAACAACAATCTAGGAACAAAGTAACTAATCCATTCAAATGTGTACACCATCAAAGTACCCAAATATTACAACCCAAATAAAAATAAAAATCATATAAAAGAGCAGAAAAATATATAGAAATATCAATAATACAGGCCTAAATCAAATAAATACGAAGACAGGCACCCCCAACATAAAAGGTAACAGTGTCCCCACTACATAAATAATCAAAGATAAAAGACATGAGGGTGATCCCTGAAACTGCATCTAGGTCTGTTGTCACTCTCAGAATCTGCATCATGATTGTTTTAGTCTAGATTTGACCAATCATTCAGTGCCTCATCATCACTTTCCACCCTGGAGGAAGAAAGTTGATCTCAAGGTTTTAGGACCTTCCATAGGCCCTTCACCTCCTTCCACATTTTGTTAAAAAACTCATCCCTCATCTTTTCCCTTATGACCATTTTTTTATATGTAATATTAAGATCTCGATGTGATTACACTAAAGATGAGTAGTCTTTCTCAAGCCTAAAAATTGTAGCTTCCTTCTTCTTTTGATCCTTTCTGTATTTCTCATAATCAGACCATGATACATATAAATGACGAGTGGTGAAGGCTTCTTGTTCCCTAGGGAAAACTAGACACAAGCTTCCTGAAAGAAGCAATATCAACTATAATATCCTCGGGAGGACCGGTGGTGCATGGCCTATAAAACTCAGGCTCAATACATGCCGACTTCCCCATGTCGATCTTTTGCTTCTTGTCTTTGCCAGGTGCGCCCTCCTCTCAAATACTCAGAAGATCACTATAGTAGAGAGTGTGACACTCAGGTTTCATGAATCGGATGTGATTATACTTATCAATGAGATTGTCCTTAAAGCACTAGGCATACATGATATTAATCAATGAAAATTTTACATGCTAACTATGTTACATTTTTCACTAAAGCTCATAGGAATGGGTACTTGGCTAAAAATTGGAAGTGCAGGATTTTCGGCATGACAGGAAACTAGCCTTGGTTATCACGATCGCGGGCTATGACAACATTCACATTTCCATAATCGCAGATCGCGACTGCGATCGCGATAACTGAGGATGGTTTCGTGCCAGCCTTCCATGTTCAAAATCTCCCAAATTTTTAGGCCACCAGCATATTCTATATTATGGATTAATATTAAGACCAAATTGAACAATGCTATTAGGTGCTCGAATATGCCTTTTCAAATGCAAAAACCATTATGGAATACTTATTGAGGCAATGTATCAAAAACATGGTGTGAACACCCTATTTGTATATAATTTGCACAGATTTTTGGGTACTAAAGACTTCCCCACTTGCGTGCGCACCCTACTTTAGCATTCAACACCATACAAATACCAAGTATAAATACATGGAAGCATAACAATAAAAAAATTAGGCCCTCTCTATATCATGCATTCTATGGCCTATTTCCAAAAATCAAAGCATGGATTCATGATACCAACTAGATTTGTGTTGCAAGAGGGATGCAAGGATGCCATTGGAGATCTTAAAAGCTTTGTTAGAGTTTTGTCCAATTAGAGAGAAAAACTTGAAAGGGAGTGTGAGGTAAATGGGGAAAAATAGTGGTCATAAAGTTGAAATGACCGCGATCGCAGTCACGTGGATGGCCACCATCATACCTAGGGGCCTTATTCGCGATAACTGAGAGCATTTCTGCTCCCCTGCTTTCCCCTTTTCAGTCCACTTCTCAAATTCACAGATTTTTCCCTATTCATCTTTCAATGTAAAAGTTCACACTTCCCCCTTTTTAAGCTCATCCAATACACTCCATAACGCCATAAATGCATGATTTATTCAAATGCAAAAACTAATATCTATGCTACAAAATCATAACAAAAGAATACGAGCCACTTTCGTGGCATATATGGGTTTTCTCCCACACAGCGCCTTAGTTAATGTCATGGTACGACATATTCCTTTTTGTTTCATTCTCAAGGCGGGTCCTCAAGCCCGACTTCTTTTGCCTCCTCAATCTCAACACCCACCACGGACACAACTTAAAGCTCCATGGATTGCTTTTATGTCTTACCAACCTTGAAAGTAACCTTATCCTCTTGCAACCTAAAGTTTATCTCTCCCATTTCTAAATAGACAATGGCACTTCTAATGGGTAAAAATAGATGACCAAGAATGATAGGTACCTTTTGGCCTATTTCACAGTCCAAGACCACAAAGTCCGCCAAAAGTATAAACTTGTCCACTTTAACTAGGATATCAAATAAAATTCCCACCGGTCTTTTGATAGACTGATCCTCCATTAAGAGTCTTATAGATGTCGGGGTAGGGGCATTCAAACCAAGCTTCTTATAGATGAAAAAGGGCATGAGGTTGATACTTGCACAAAGGTCACATAGGGATTTTGCAAACATATGCGTTCCAATGGTACAAGGAATTATGAAAACTCCAGGATCATCTTTCTTTTCCGCAATAGTACTGTCAACAATAGCACTACAACCATGGGTGAGTTCAATGACGTCACCTTCGACAAGCTTCTTTATCGACATCAATTTCTTCATTAGCTTAGTATATCCCAAGATCTCTTGGATCGCCTCAAGCAAAGAGATGTTTATTGATAGATTGCTAAGATTGGCCATGAATTTTTTAAGATTGTCACCCTCTTCTTTTCTTTAAAATCATTGAGGGAATGGAGGAGGAACTTGGATTGTAGGCCTTATTTCATATTATGGCTTTTCAACCACAAATACTTCTTCATCATCTTTCTCATCATCTTCTTGTTGTTGTTGTTTTTGAGGTAACACCTCCTTTGGATTAGCCTTAGACATCTTCCAAATCAAGTCGTTATTCAAGTGATCATCAAGTGTCTTCATACTCCCAGAGATAATTTCTAAGACTTCAGCATCATTCTTTGGATTAGAAATCATGTAACTGAAGAGTCCACCTCTAGGCCTAGCGTTTAGTTGCATGTAGATTTGCCTAATTTGGGTCTCTAATTCTTAATGGAGGCAAAGTGGGATACCACGGTTTGAGAGAGATAAGAGAAGTCACCTTTCAATTCATGGACCATTTTGTCCGTACCTTCTACCCCATAGGGGGTACATAGCAGTCATAATTACGCTCTCTATCCCTTCAATCCCTATCACATTCATGGTCCATCAAACCTTGATTCCAAACTTTTATTTGATAGGCAGGGCAGGAATCCCTCGAATAGTTTGCTAAATACCAGATCTCCTTATCCAACTTCTTAGCCTCCTCATTATCCTTACAGGCCTTAGATTCTACGGTGTTTGCCATTTTTGTAGGTGCACCTATAACATGCTTTGTCAAGATCTCAAGTTAGGTCATCATTTTTGCCATGCTCTTCTCTCTTTACTTATCTCTCTTTCTTTGTTTTTTGTTAACCATGGATGTAGAGGGAGAGATTTTGGGAATTTCGGTATCTCGGGTACGCCAACCTTAATTTTGCTTCATCATCTCTCCTAATAATTGAATTGTCGTATGGTAGTACATCTTCACTAGGGAATCTCTCATCGTATTGTCTACCAAAGTTTTGTTAAGCAGATCAAGTGACAGGTAGAAGATTTGGAGAAGCATCTTCTCTGGGACCTCGTAGTTTGGACACTTTGCCAATTTTCCATTTTTATTCCCATGCTTCAAACAATGGTTCGCCACTCAATTACCTAACAATTATAATCTCATACCACATTTGGAGAATTTAGGATGGTGGGAAGTATCGATCAAGAAAAATCGTGGTAAGCTTATCCCAAGTAGTGATTGAACCAGGTGGGAGTAAATGGAGCCACAATACCACCTCGCCTATTAAAGAGAACGGGAAAAGGGGAAAATGAATAAACTCTTGAGTGATGTGTGCAATGTTGAAAGGTGTACACACCTCCACAAAATTCTTCAAGTGAACATTGGGGTCCTCATATGAATTCTCCTTATATAGACCTTTCGTTTGTAATATGTGTAGCATTACACTTGTTACATGGAAAACACCGTTCCCATTAGTTAGTGGGATACGAATTGCTCTTATTTGGCCCACATCATTGAGTTGTACCTCATCATCGAGAGAAACATCAAAGGGCCCCATGTTACTAGCGTTTTCACTCATTATTCCGTAAACACTACTATCACCTACAAAAATAAAAAACAACAGGTAAAGTAAATCACACCACTCCAGATATACCCAAGTAAATATCACACTGCACATGTGAAATCAATATTTCACTCTCCAGCAATGACACCATTTTGATAACACTCAACTTACTCCCATGTTTAAGGGGTAAGGCAATTGTTGTCAATATCCCAACTCACATTATGGTCGAATCCACGAGGAGTGAAATGGAAATTTGAATTTCTATGGGTTCTCTAATTACTAAAAGGATACTCGAAATGCAAACAAAAATAAAATTTAAAGTAAAATGGGTGGGGGGGGGGTTAGTTTGGAGTTTGTTTATAACAATGTTTAGTCGAACAACACACTAGAATAGTACTTTTGATTTAAACTCAAGTTTGGAGGTAATCTTGGTATTATGCCTACCTAAAAGTAAAGAGCATGTGGGTTAATGATGGTTTAACATGAATCTTAGTTTTTAAGTGAGAGATAGACTAGGTCGAAGGTGTTTGTGGTTAGTCTTTCAATAAAATCACAAAGATGTCACCCATTGGCTCTTTCGAGCACCTAACGAGTGTGTCATTCATAGTCAACAAAAACCTCAATTTTACATCCCTATTTCTAGGAAAATGTCTATGATATTACTTACCCTCCATTTACACTTATGTCTAACATTGTAAAAGATAGTAAACCACATACTTAATTGTCCACCATTGCCTTGTCCCTTATACCCCTCTTTCAAGGATGCTATGCTTTCCTATATGTTCAACTTCATCCCTCTTTCAAGGATGACAAAGGTTTTCTAGAGTTTGGAGTTTTCACCTATCAAACCCATTTGGAGATTTGGGTTTTTTACCCATAAATTCAAACTATTAAACTCAAGCAATAGTGGAATCCATACTTAACAACTAAAAATCATGCAAACACAACAACACCCACACACAATTACACTTTTAGTTCAACATAATCCCAAGACTAAATTACTTAGCTACTCATGAAAAAATTAGAGAAAGATATACCCTAAGGATTATCCAAAGCATTCATCCTCCACAAAACACTATGAATTGAAGTCTCCAAAATTAGTTAAATCTTGCCCAATTATGGTTTTTGTTTCAAATTCAAAACTTTCTATGAGGTAAGCAATACCAAAGAAGAAAAGATTTTTTACTATATAAAGTTTGGGATTCGGCCAAGTGAAATTACAAGACTGCCCTAGGCAATAATCCCACTTAGCCGCGATCGTACAAGGTTGTCCGCGATCGTGGTATGGATCCATGATCCCATTCTATTGACCATCTTGACTGACCATAACTGCTGCCTTTGGCCCACGACCATGGTATTTGGGCCTGATGACTACTTCAGGTCTTCAGTTGCACTTCTTTGCTTCCACTTGACCGCTTTTAGCTTCAATCCACATCTTTTCATCTCACCAACTCTATGCCTGTAAAATATGGATGTTAGTGCATTAAATCACGATTATGTCTCATTTATTTATACAAAACTTGGTAGTGTGCATGAAAGTTGAGTGAAAATGAGTGGTAAAATCACCACTCATCACCAATCGATAACCATAACCAAACCAAAACCATAAGCCAAAACCAAACAATAACCAAATCAATTTCCATATAATCGCATTAATGGATGGAACATTGAGAAATTTAGTGCAATGGTTTCAGCCAATACCAATGCCAATACTAAGGCTGATACCAATACCGATCCCGCACATACCAACTTATAGTAGTTCCATAAAATCCTTTTACCGAAAGAAAAGCAATATCCGGTTGGGATATGCCCCCAACCATAGATAAAACCAAAGTGTGTTAAAATATCAATGAACATAAAATGGAGCCTTCTGAAATATGAAAGCTCACCACTTCATTCCAACCGAGCTAATCCCTAAATTTGATCATTAAGCAAGAGAAGTAGAATGACCGATTGCTGCATTGCGTGGGGATACAGCTGCCCGAGGATAGGTTAGTCGGTGAACACTAGCACGTACTTAGTATAAAGATAAAAAAATGCCATCCAAAAAAATTTAGTAAGCCAACCATATGCATACATACCATACATATATATATAACCATGTCGGGAAATGGAATCGAGATTAGTATGGCTTTAATACTATTAACCTAGGTATATGTAGCTTAACCGTCCTTGAACCACCCACGGGCTATATGGGTCAAGTGTAACCCTCTGAACGGACCTCGATATGTATAGCCTCATGAACCAAAGATACCATAATAGAAGGGGATTCCCAAGTACCCTTCGCTCTCCATGATACATATGAACAATGTACTTGGAGGATTCTCATGTACCTCATAGTATCATATATGGTCGCTATGACCAACCCCTCAGTCGGCAAACATGAGGTTTTAGTGTCCATCCATTGGACTCGCATCTTTACGGTTAGCTATCACACCCCACCATTATTGCCCAATTAAAATCATTTCCAACAAAACAAACCATTATTCCATTATTATTAACCAAGGCTATAAGTAGTGGAATCGTCATACCGACTATAGCTTACAAGCAATGTCCTTATTAAACCCTTTTAATGTAAACAGATTCCTATGTACCCATAGATTACATTATCATGTTAACTTAGAGGATTCACATGTACCCCTCAAGTGTTCCATTATTAGGTTTTCATGACGGAATCCTATGTACCCCATAAGTTGTTCATTAACATATTTACTTGGGGGATTCCCTTGTACCCCACAAGGAAGTTTATTTAACCATAACCATGATCACCAAACCCTATATTCCCTACCGGAATTACCTCTGTGGTGATAGTTGCAAATCCATTGTAATAGATAATAAAACTGTTGCCCTAGCTGTACCGCAACGGTTCAGCAAACGTCCTATATGTGGGTGTTGTGATAGGTCTATGACAATGGTTTATGCTATGGTTGGCTGAAATCATAGCAATTGGTGAAGCTATAGAAACATATATTTTTTGACTTATTGGGATGCCTCTTTACATCTATTACAATATTTACAAACCATTGTAATAGATTATAATGCAACAACATTAAACTGTTGCAATAGCATCTATTGCGATCATTTTGTTATTCTGTTACAACGCTTTTTGAGTACCTATTAAAACTATTTCACTAAACTATTGCAACGATTTTATTGGTCTTTTGTGATGATTTTTGACTACCTATTGCAATAATTTATTGATCTATTGCAACGATTGTTGCCACATGTTATTAAAATGAAATAATTTATATAAATATTTACTCTATTAATGTAAATTTTTGTTTACATACATAATAAATTATAACACAATATATACACATCACAAAACAAAATCATTCATTAATAATTTCATAATCTAAAATATGCAACAAACTAGTAATTTAAATCCAAAACCAAAATGTTAATTAAGTCCAAATGACTAGTCAAGTTTTTATATAGTAGCAAGTTCAAATCGCGATAATTTTCAAGAAATTCAACACAAAACTATTGATATTAGAGCATTTATCAACAAACCAAAAATCTTCTTAAGTAAGGTCAATGTTTCATCACTTTCTTCATCTCTTTCTTCATTTTGGGTACCTATAAAAAGAGAACAAATTATATAAATCCGCAGTTAAATGATAACTTATTTCTTTTTACAACACACCAAAAAATAACATTTCAAGAAAATTTGCACAAGTAAAATTCAAGATGTGATAATTAGTGACAATTATGAGAATGCCTAGGGGTTAATGAAGTGGATAAGAATCCTGTGGTCTCAGGTCCAAATTCCAACGAAGACAAAAACACAATGTGTATAGAAATTAAATATTCACTTTTGTAAAGGAATTTTTTTCTTATCAGGGTTGAAAATGAATATTCACAATAGTGTGCAGTTTTAAGTTTTGTATCAAACCACCAAGTGTTACAAATCTGTAGATGTTTAACATAGTTTAGCACTTGGTAAATCATTTATTTTATTTGGGTTTTGAACTAGATTTAGTCTTTGTCTTTGAATCTGATTTGTATGATTTGTAAAAGTCAAATGTTGGGGTATATTTATTGACTTTTAGTTAGGTTATAACATCAGAGAAGTTTATTCTACATTTTGTTGAATTTAAAATGGCTTACTACAAGGGAAGTATATGGTAAATGATTGTTTGTAAAGAAAGTGGAAGGTATGATGCTACTTTCCACATCAACTTTTTTCAATCTTTGCAACAATGTGAAGCAGATATTGAACATTCATGTTTTATAGCCTTACCACCACGTAGACCACCATATATAAATATCAAGTCCCCAACAGCAACAGCTGCATGCCTACAGGGTCTGGTCAATTCAATAGCAGCATCTCCATCAGCTGCATATGTACTGTACCTGCCATTTCTAGGACTAGTTACAAAAGATTTTGTGTCACACCACATGCCTGCAGTTGTATCAAGAACTTCCAAAAGAAGAGAAAGAAGAAAGAAGAAACATAGGTGTAAGAATGATATCACACCGAGAAAAGTGAAATGTAAGAGTATAACCAAATAAAAAAGAGTATATCTAAACAAGCAATCAACATAAACAACATAAAGGAAATACCCGAAACACTTGATGAGTTGTCCACCATGCGTCTACCACCAAGTTCCCCTCCAGATACATGTAGCAGAGCATTAACAAAAACCTAGGTTACCTGAAACAACTAATAACTCCCTTACCATCAATGCCAGAAAGGAGCAATTTAACAAAAATAAAAAACACACTCTTACTGCAACATGTTGATATCTGGGAGAGGGTGACACACCAGGTGAAATGGCTCATTCCCAATTCCTAGGGCTGTCAAAATAAAACCATTAAGTTCAAACAAACCCAACCCGCCGAAACCTTATGGGTTGGGTACAAACTAATTTCAAATTGGGTCAGGTTTGAGCCCATTAAACCTGACTCATTAAAAAATAATTCTCAGCCATTTTAACCCGTAATATACCCATTTCAACCTATTTCTACCAAAAAAATCAGCCATCGATGCAACTGCATGATGCAAATTTATGGAACCCATATCAAATCGGCTGCTGATTTATCTCTAACCTTCGTGTTTTAGCTTTTACCAACTCTGAAAGGGAAGATGACATTGCAATATATGTCAATATAGTTGCTACTTAGAGGTTTCATTAGCTTGGTGAATGTGTGTAGTCTGCAGGTATATGCTTAATTACTACTTTATGATGTATTCTAAAACCCACATGAGTAATTAGTTCTTGTTGAATAATTAGTGCTTAAAGAACTTTCTATCACAAATGAATAACATTGATACCTACTTGGAATATAGATTAACACACATAAGATGGAATACTAGTTAAATTAGAGTGTGCAGGAAATGAGGTTGAGAAGAATAGTAAATGTGTCAATTTTATATACTAGCGTAGATTTATGGAGGAATGATGCTATGATTTTGTAAAAAAATATTTTCTTACTAGCAACTATGTCTGGACCACTGAAACCAGGTTTGGTTTATGAGACCGAGATCATAGACTACCTGCAATTCCTCTGCTCTATAGGCTATAACACATCAATAATAAAACTAGTCTTAAAGACTGTTCCAAACAACTTTTCATACCCTGCCAAGTGATGAGTTGGTGTTAAACATGAACTACCCATCGATAGCCATTTCTTGGTCCAGTGTAAGAGAAAAAAAGGAAGTAACTAAATAGTAACTAAAATTGATGACGAAGAATCAATATATACGACATCCATAACAACACCAGATATATTTAGAGTTCCCGATAATCTTGTTTTATGAAGAATTTTGTTTCATGATTTTTATGTTTAACACGTGCAGGCACATCACAAAAAATATCATAGTTCAATAGAGGCACTTATGTTTACTAGAAGCGCTTATAAAATTTAAAAAATAGCAAGCGTGTTATCCAATACATATGTGGTCATTATATTACTATTAGTACCTCGATTTTAATATTTGTCTCTTATGCTTTAGAAGAATGATCGATAGAATGGCCTTTGTGGATTTCAATTTAGGTAGATCTTTCATAGGAACCTTGTGTCACTTATCCCCTATTATTGGTGCACTCTGTAGTTACCATTGCCATTATTGTAGCTGTTGTAATTGTTGGAGTAGGTTCATTCTTGATTATTTTAGTTATTGTAATTATTTCCGCAGTTTGTTGGGTTGGCGATGTAGATTTTGCCACGCAATCTTATTTCTTTTAATTACTGTTGCTGATCATTATTGTTGTTATTGTAGTATGAGTTGGTAGTGTTATCATACTCTTTTTCCTCATTGATGTCCTCGTTGTTGTTATTGTAGTACTGCTGGTTATTACTGTAATCACTGTTGTAGAACTGTTGCTACTATAGACACAAGGTTCTACTATGGAAAATTCATAGGAAGTTATTAACTTGTTAGTCGTTCATAAGGTGATATACCCAAATTATATTTCTCTACATTTCATTTTAAGACAGTCTAAAGGAGATAATTTTCGTATATTATCCAATTTGTTGTTTCAAAGTTGATGCATTAACGAAGGTGTTGGCTTGGTGCTGTTGTTATCTAATCAACTCTATTGCCGTGGTCTTGCAGCAGGGAGTTTTCTCAAAGAACATCAATAAAACAAACACCTTGACTCGAGGACTGAGAGCTGGAACGCTGTGGATCAACTACTATGATGTATTTGATGCTGCGATTCCTACTACTAGCTCTATGTTTTTCAGGTTGAAAGTTTTTGAAATGTTGTACATATTATTAACACTGAGAAGCATCATCATAAACATATGATTTATGACTTAAGACTTATGTCTTCCACTATGTATTTATATTTGGATGTAAACTGTTTCCTTTGCCATGAATGAAGGAAGATGCCATTAGCAACACTAAATTGATGAAGTAAAGAGCTTATTTCATTCATGTTTCTTCATTATAATATTAGATTAAAATGGTGCACTCTCGTGTATATATTATGTAGTGGATCTTTGAAAATTGATTATAGATATTATTTAATGAAAAAATTTGGGCAGGTGAAAATTCATTATAGCAATTATTGGGTGGGTCAAAACCCAACGCTATATTTTACCCGTTTCAACCCAAAGTAACTTTGGGCGGGTCATGACCCAAACCAAAATCCAATTCAACTAATTTCATATTTTCAATCTCAACCCAACCCACCCATTTGACACCCCTACCAACACCCATCTCTATGTTTGGTAAGTCCATATGCACTTGCTAGAGGCTATGAATAACCAAGGCAACAGGAAAAAAAATAAGATCAATTGACAGGATACTAAACCAAAGATCACCATCGTGACATACAGATCTAACAGTAAGTAAATTTGTAATATAATAGAACAAATAAACCAATATAAAATGTATATGCTTGGCTGACCATGCTATTGACATCCCTCCAGCCACAGAGGAGAAGAAGACTATCTGAGCATGATTTACGGTTGCATACCTAAACAAGAAATTATGGCATATTAGGAATTCCTTGATTTATTAATTGGACGGACCAGATTATTATCACATGCACCATAATCTGATTTTAGAAGGTCATGAATAACTCATGACAATTTAAAAAGAAAAATCAAAAATAGATGACGACAAAAAAAATGCCTATAACCAAAAACACACAAGCTTTTCATTAGCAAATATAAATAAATATTTTGTTGCTTGGTATAGAGGTATCCCAGCACAAGTACTTGAAATGCTTAAGAAAATAAAAAAAATAGCATCTTCTGCGAGATGCTATATAGAGCACAAAGTTATCGCTGGACAATAATGTTTTGCACTGTATGAGAATTTCTAGACACCTGTATGTATATGGTCTTTTTCAAAAGTTCCAAAAGAATATAATGGAGTGTAGAGAATCATGTTCTTTTCCTTTCATATCTGTCCCTTCAAAGTGGAACCAAGAATTTGTTTCTTTCGGGGTAAATTCTCTTTTCCTGTCAATGAAATCATTCTTTCTTAGAGGTTTCAAAATCTACTATAAATATATAGAAAATAATGTTTACCATGAATAAAGTGTGATTTTATAACGAGGGGGTTCATCTACCTAGCTACGCCCTTGATAGGTAAGCTTCATAGAGTTGTTTTTAACACTATTTTATGTCATTCTTGTCCTTTTCTTGTAGATACGACTTGATTATCCAGATGAGTTTCTAAATTCTCTACATGGATATTATGATAGCTTGTATAAAAGAGGGTCAAGTTTTGTGAGATCGCTTACATTTGAAAGCAACAAAAGAACATATGGACCATATGGTGTCTAGCAAGGACCATATTTCACTTTGCCAATTTCTAAGGGAAATATTGTTGGCTTCCATGGAAAATCTAGCTGGTATTTTGATACTATCGGAGTATATATCGAGCCTATACATAAAGCTTCACTGATTAGTTCTATAGTTCATCTCAGCAACAACATTCTATCATTCATACAAAACAAAGCATTGTCCAAGGATGGAGAATCATGAATACTCAATGATACAAGGAAGTCTTGGTAAAAATTTTGATCTCATTTTTGCAGTTAGACATAAGGAGAACAAAATTTTTTTACCTTCAAGAACATTTTTGAGATACCATTGCGACCAAAAACAAAAAATAAACATAAACAAAGCTCAGATTTATTGGTAGTTTAAATAATAATAACAATAATAATATACAATCAATTACCTTCAATAAACTTCATCACTAGATTTAGGGGTATCCAAACCTTCACCTTCCTTAAGGAGCTTCTTCTTCAATCGATTTCCAATTTCCTTCTCCTTACCAAATTCACCCCAAAATCCTCTCTGTCACAGATGCTTCAAAAATCTGAACTCTTGAGTAACGTGTTCATCACAGACGCTTAAAAATTGATTATCTAAGAAAGGATTTTTTATTTACCTAAGAAATGGGTTTCAATTTATCATTATCTGAGAAATGGGTTTTGATTTACCATTAAATTCTTCCAAAATTCAGAAACATTCAGAAACTATCAAATTAGATGTATATACAGTAAAAAAATTCAATTCAAAATAGCAACTGGAATGCTGAAAATGCAGCTTCAACTCACCGACATAGCAGTTATTGGATGGGAGATCGGGAAAATTAGGTGTAGAAGAGAATGAACATGCAATTGGAGTAAGGGATTTTGGAGAATTGAGGGTTGACGGTGCTTAGAAAGATGGACAGCCAGCGATGTACTTAGAAAGAGAATGAAATGAGTTTTGTTTTGTTTTGAGAAAAAGAGAGAAAGTTGTAATAAGGGTTTAGTTTTGTTTTGACAGAGAAAAAAATGTTTTGTTTTGGCGAACTTATGTTAATTATTGTGGAGGAAATTAATAAGTGATGCAATAGATGATTTTTTCCATTAAGTGTTGCCATAGATGTTTCTATGGCGATAGTTTTAAAAAGTGTTGCTATATATACATCTATTGCAACGGTTTATTTTCAATAGCGACGGTCGTAGTGCTAATAAAACTATTATTTTTGACAATGGTTAAAATCGTTGCTATAGAATATCTATAGCGATGAATTTGCAACCGTCGTAAAAAAGTGTGTTTCCATAGGCTCAATTTCTGGTACTGATTTAACCATTTCAAACCATTTAAAACATTTAGAGTTTCATTACCAAATCATTCCAAGCAATAGTTCCATTAAATATCCAATAATATAGTAAAAGCATTATCATAGGTATTTCATCAACATATTGGGGGCGTAGTGTTTTCAAAACCAATTTCAATTATAAATTAACCATTCCCATGTAACCAATTATCCAAACCACCATTAAAGCATTTAAAAACATAATTAAAACATGGAAAACCCATAACCAAACATTTAATATCAAGACCCCAACATATATTTGAAAACCCCAAAATCATACCATAATCATGCCATGAAAACATTGTATAAATCATGCATTTAGTTAGAACTAACAATGAGGGAGAAGTATCTTGCCTTTGATGATGAAGATGATGGAGAGAATTCACCGAATCAAGCCCCAAAATTGATCACCTTAGTGAAACCCTAGCCTTCCTTTACCCAAAAGCCATAGAGAAAATTGTAGAGTGTTTAAGAGAGTTTTCTAAGTGTTTAGTAATAGAAAAATTGGGTAAATAACCTCCCAAGTGGTTTAGAAGTTGTGAAGCCTTAATTGGTTAAGTGGGGAAATGTTCAATTTGCCCTCACTTAAATTGCATAAAAATCCTATCGTAGGGTACAACTATACCATATTGGTCGTAACCTCCAATATGAGTGGTACCCAACACTGTCCAACATACAACTTTACACAGACCAAGTCGTACCCAAGCATACGATTAGTACCCTTGACCCGTACCCCTGGCAGAATAGAATTCCAAGAGGTTTGAACACTGCCCACTATACGAATCCATGGTACGACTCGTACCCTAGCTTACAGCTCATTGTGATCCAGTCATACTCAGATCTAAGTTATTTTACTAAGTCTCATATCAAGTGAAGGAAAAACCCTAACCGAACGACTTGTATCCAACCATACAACTTATACCAAACCAAGTCGTACCCATTCCAGAAACCAATCCAACCCATCGAAAACATTGGTCAGCATACGACCAAGGCATACCACTCGTACCACAATATATAGATGATACCCACCAGTCGTATGCTATCCAGAACCTAGAAATTAAAAAAAAATTCTAAGGGTCCCAACCCAGAGTGTTTCAGTCTCTCCCACTTGGATTATTCTTCCCCGAATGACGAATAAGGTAGGTACAAACACAAACACGATTCATTTGCATTATCAAATATCAACCCAACCATTAACCAAGCTAGAAAATAAAGATTCAAGGATCTATTCTAACCCTTAACTAAGTTAGAAAATAAAATGTGATCAAGAACATATACCTTCCGCACGAATATTCAAAGCAGAAAACAAATGCGAATATTTGGACTTCATGTCTACCTTTGCTTCCCACGTAGCCTCTTCTACCTTGTGGTTCCGCCATAGAACCTTAACTGAGGCCACATACTTAGTTTGTAATCGAAGAACCTAACAATCTAGGATCTCAACCGGGATCTCTTCATAAGGCAAAGAATTTGAGATACCCAATCCCCCAAAAGAGACCACTGAAGAAGGATCACCTAGACACTTCCTCAATGTAGAGACATGATATACCAAATGAATTGAGCTCAAACTAGAAGGCAACTCAAATTCATACACCACATTACTAACCCTACACAAAACCACATAAGGACTAATATACCGGGGACTGAGCTTTCCCTTTTGCCCAAACCGCATTACTCCCTTCATGGGAGATACCTTTAGGAACACCTTATCCGTAACCTCGAACTCCAAGTCTTTATGCCTTACATCCGCATAGAACTTTTGGCAACTTTGTGCATCCTTAAGCCTATACCAAATCACCTTTACCTTTTCCATAGCCCGATAAACTAAATTTGAACCGAACATATCTGCCTCACCAAGCTCGAACCACCCAATAGGAGATCTACACATCCTATTATATAATGCCTCAAAAGGGGACAATGTAATACTAGAATGGTAACTATTATTGTAAGCAAACTCTACCAAAGGTATATGCTTAACCCAATTTCCTCCATAATCAATCACATATGCCCGAATCATATCCACCAATGTCTAAATAGTCCTCTATACTTGCCCATCCGTCTACAGATGAAAATAAGTACTCAGACTAACCTTAGTACCCAACCCCTTCTGAAAAACTGCTAGAAGTGAGATGAAAACTGTGTACCATGATCAACGATAATCAAAATAGGTACCCCATGCAGATTTACAATCTCATGAAGATACAACCTCGCATAGTCCTCAACCACAAAATTAGTATGCACCGGCAATAAATGAGCGGACTTTGTCATCCTATCCACGATGACTCAACTCGAATCAAATTAGTTCCAACACCGAGGAAGATCGGTAACAAAATCCATATTGATTACCTCCCATTTCCATTCCAAAAAATCCATTTCCTGATGTAACCCACCAGGCCTTATGTGCTCAACTTTGACTTGTTATCACACCATGCATTTGGCCACAAAATCAGCCATATCCCTTTACATACCATTCCACCATTACATCTCTTTGAGATCATGATACATCTTTGTCAAATTGGGATGAATAACATAGAGTGATTCATGCACCTCAGACAAAACCCTTTGTCGCAAACCATCGACATCAGGAACACATAACCTCCCTTGGTACCTCAAGGTACCACCACCACTGATCTAAAAAACCATCACCCTTTACCCATCAACATAACTCTTGATTTTCATCAAGATAGGATCTAGCATTTTCTTCTTCTTGATCTTTGCACCTAGAGACGTCCAAACCACTTCATGGACCATCACACCACTATCATTGGAGTCCAAGAGATTAACTCCAAGATTAGCCTAGCGGTGAATATCCTTCACTAATTCCCACTTCTCCTTATCCACATAAGCTAAACTCCTCATGGATAACCTGCTAAGAGAATCAGCAACCACGTTAGCATTACTTGGGTGGTAGTGAAGACTCATATCATAGTCTTTGAAAAGCTCCAACCATCTCCTCTTCTTGAGATTATCTCCTTCTGAGTGAACACATACTATAGACTCTTATGATCAGAAAATATGTCCACGTGCACTCCATATAAATAATGCCACTAGATTTTCAAAGCAAAGACCACCGTTAAGAGCTCTAAATTATTAGAACGATAATTTCTCTCATGCACCTTCAACTACCTAGAAGCATGGGCAATTACCTTTCTATGTTTCATCAAAGCACAACCAAGTCCTACCCGGGATGTATCAAAATAAATCACAAACACACCATTAACCTTAGAAATGTCAAAATCAGAGCCAAAGTTAGCTTATTCTTTAGTTTCTAAAAAATCCCCTCACAAACATGCGACCAAAAATAATATACCTTCTTCTGAGTCAAGTTAGTCAATGGAGTAGCTATCGTCGAGAAACCTTCTATGAACCACCTCTAATACCCAGCCAAAACTCAAAAAGCTCTGAATTTTAGTTGGATTCATGGGTCTAGGCCATCTTTTAACCACAACCACCTTTTGTGGATCCACCATGATCCCCTCATTAGAAATAATATGACTAAGAAAAGTCACAACGTTCAGCCAAAACTCATACTTGAAGAACTTGGCATATAATTTGCAACACCACATGGAGGTGATCAGCATGATACACCTCACTCTTAGAATACATCAAGATGTCATCAATGAACACAATGAATAAAAGATCCAGAAACTACCTGAAAACCCTATTCATTAAATCCATAAATGCTGACAGGGCATTAGTCAAACCAAATGACATAACTAGGAACTCAAAGTGAGTTCGGAAATCCATCTTAGGGATATCCTCCTCCTTAATCTTAATATAATGATACCCAGAATGAAGATCTATCCTAGAAAAGAATTTGGCACCTTGTAACAGATCAAACAAGTGATCTATCCTTGCAAGAGGATACTTGTTCTTGACCGTTACCTTATTCAACGTCCTATATTCATTTCACACCCGAAGGGAACCATCCTTCTTCCACACAAATAAAACTGGTGCACCCCAAGGGGACACACTTGGACGGATGAAACCTTTTCTAAAAAATCCTTAAGTTGCTTCTTAAGATCCCTCTCAACTCAATTGGAGCCATTCTATAAGGAGGAATACATAATGGATGAGTTTCCTAAACAAAATAAATACCAAAATCAATCTCCTTATCTGGAGAAATAACAGGAAGATCATCCAAAAAGACCTCAGGAAACTCATTTAGTATCGGAACTAAATGAAAAAGACCTTCTGAGTTAGAATCTTTAACTCAAACCAGATGATAGAGATACCCTTTAGAGATTAATATCTGAGCTCTAAGATAAGAAATAAACCTTCCTTAGGAGCTAGAAAACCACTCTCCCACTCAATAACCGATTCACCAGGAAACTTAAGGACAACCTTATGGGTCTAACAATCTAAGGATGCGTAAATAGAGTGTAACTAATCGATCCTTAGAATAACATGAAAATCTACCATATCTAGTTCAAACAAATCCACCAAAGTCTTCTACTACCAATAGATACCCCACACCCCATATAGACTCTTTTAGCAATCAGAGAGTCACTTATATGAGTACAAACTGCGAAAGGATCCAAAATAACCTTGGGATCAAAACCAAAACACACAGCCATAAATGGTGTCACATAAGAAAGAGTGAACCCCGAATCAAGCCGACAATATATGTCATGAGAAAATAGTTATAACGTACCAGTCACGACATTAGGCAATGCCTTATATTCCTGCCAAGTAGAAAGAGCATATAACCTATTCCGACCTACGCCAGTACCAAAAGTAGAAACAAATATAGAAACAACACCCTTTGGTGAAGAAACAGAAGATGAAGCAACTGAAGCCTTACTTGCTCCTGAAGCACCCTTACCAACTGGAAAGTTTCTAAGTATATAGCTTGGCTGACCATATTTGAAACACCTATCCCTCTCCTCATCACTAAAACCCCTATGCAACCTACCACGGAATTGATAAGAAGGGCATGATAAAGCCGATTGAGATTCACTTTCGTAAGATTGGGCACCCTGTGCCCAGAAATTATCTTCACCCTGCTAAAGCATATCATTTGACTATTTTAGGTAAGGATCACTAGCTTTAGTGAATGAGAAAGAACACCCACACTTTTTCTGTGGCCATTTACTACCATCTCGACCACCTTGATGTTCCTCACCACCTTATTCAGAAGACCTAAACTTCTTACCCTGCCTTTCACTAAACTCAACCTAATTCTACTTTTCTTTCTCCATTAGCTGCATATGAACCACCAACCTAGAAATATCCATATCCTTGATTAGTAATATAGCATAGCATTCAAGGATAAAATTTAGAGACAGTCCAGAAGTGAACTTTCTTATCTTTTCCCACATATCAGACACCATATCCAGATCATACCTTGATAATTGATGAAACTTCATGGAATATTCCTTCGCAAATATTTTCCCTTGGCTTAAATTAGCAAACTTCTTCATTTTTGCTTCTCTCAACTCCTAAGGAAAGAAACGGTCCAGAAAAGCCTTAAAGAAAGACTCCCATAAAGTCAACTTCATAACATCACATCTCATCCTATCCCACTCCTCATACCATTGGTACGACATATTCTTAAGATGGTAAGCAGTAAAATTCACCCCTTCCACATTCGTGGCCTGCATCACCCTGAAGATTTTCTCTATTTCATCTAAGAAACCCTGAAGATCCTCTTTCACCTTCATACCAGTAGAACTAGGAGGTTTCATCTTCATAAACTGGCCAACCCTTGTGGCCTCAGCAGATGGAACACCAGATGCATCTCGCTCAGCCTTAGTAGTAACCTATTAAGCAATAACATGAATTGATTAGAAAAATTCGACATTAGTCACCTCACCTTGAGGAGGACTAGTACTGGTGGAACTCTAGAAATATCATGTACTGGACCCCTAGACCTAGTATGGATCTCCTGAATAGTGCAATTCCCATCAACGTTGTCCCTAGCTGGGGCATAAGAGTTACCTTGTATCTTAGATCATTGAGGCATGATCTAAAAAGTGAACAAACCAGGATTAGAAAAGACCTTAGACCTTGCAGATTGAAAGTAGAATACCAAGAAAGTGAAACATTACTAAATTCTGTATAGCCTCTCTCTTATTAGTGTGGCATGCTACATACCCCTAAAAGAGACTCTACTCACAAGGATTTGTGGACTCCCAATTGACCATGGACCTAAAGCTCTAATACCAACTTGACATAACCCGACCAGGGGCCTTGTCGTAATGGGCATCTCAAGTCTAACTAGGACCGAGACCACCCTCGATACCCAACCCAACCATCCAGCAAATACCCTAAGTCGGATGAATTCAAAACAGATAACAAGATAACACATAATTGAACAAATCTAGACTCTAGGATATGTCTATAACCGAGACTGCCCCAAAAGAGCCCAACCATCCCAAACCCAATTAATAACCATAACCAAACCAAAATCATAAGCCAAAACCAAATAATAACCAAACCAAGTTCCATAACATCAGAAAAGAATGGAATAGTGAAAATTTTAGTCCAACGGTATCATCCCCAAAACAAATACCAATACTAAGACTGACACCAATACCGATCCCGCCCATACAAACCTATAGTAGTCCATAAAAGCCTCTAGCCAAAAGAAAACAAATATTTGGTTGGTACATGACCCCAACCATAGCCAAAACCAATATCCATAAGTAAACTAAAGCATGTAAAAAACATACATGAACATGAAATGGAGCCTTCTAGAATATGAAAACTCAACACTTCAATCCAACCAAGTTGATCCCAAAATTGGATCACTAAGTAGAAAGAGTAGAATGGTTGGTTCCTATATCGTGTGGGAATAAAACCACCCGAGGATGGGTTTGTGGGTGAATGCTAGCTAGTATAAGAATAAAATAATGACATTTAGTAAAACGAAGTAAGCAAACCATATGCATACAAACATACACACACAAAAACATATATAACCATGTTGGGAAAACGAATCGGGTTTATCGTGACCTTAAAATTATTAACCTAGGTATTTATAGATTAACCATCTTAGAACCACCCATGGTCTATGTGGGTCCGTTGTAACCCCCTGAACGGTCCCTGATGCGTGTAACCATATTAACCGGAGATACCATAAAGTAAGGGATTCCCAAGTATCCTTTACTCTCCATGATACATATGTATAGTGTACTTGAGGATTCCCATGTACCTCATAGAATCATATATGGTCGCTTTGACCAACCCCTCATGCCAGTAAATATGAGTTTCTAGTGTTTATCTATTGGACTCTCACATTTACAGTTAGTTATCACACCCCGCCATTATTTCCCAATTAAAACCATTTCCAACCAAACCATTATTCCGTTATTACTAACCAAGTCTATAAGTATTTGTATCATCATACCGACTATAGCTTGCAAGCAATGTTCTTAGTAAACCCTTTTTATGTAAAGGGATTCCTATGTACTCGTAAATTACATAATCAAGTTAACTTGGAGGATTCCTATGTACCTCTCAAGTGTTCCATTATTATGTTTTCTTGGGGAAATCTCATGTACCCCACAAGTTGTTCATTAACATGTGTACTTGGGGGATTCCCTTGTACCCTACAAGGACGTTTATTTAACCATAATCATGACCACCAAACCCTACCATTTAACCATTTAAATCATTTAGGGTTACATTACCAAACCATACCATGCAATAATTGTATTAAAAGTCAAAGAATATAGTAAAAACATTATCATAGGCATTTCATCAAACATTTTGGGGGAATAGTGTTTCTAGAACCAATTCCAATTACCAATTAACCATTCTCATGCAACTAATTATCCAAAAAACCATTAAATCATGTAAAAAATAATTAAAATATGGTAAAAACATAACCAAGCATTTTATATTAGAAATATGTAACTTTAACAAGAACCCTAAAAGCACGTTATTGAATTTTTCTTCATAATTTTCTAGCAAAATGGCTTCATAGCTGCCGGTAGACATGCTCTGGCCACCGGACCGGCCAAAAAATCTGTGCACAAATGTGCCAATTAGCAACACAAGGATTCATCAAAAAAATTATCCTTTAGTTCTAAAAATTTGGAAAAGATTAATGTAGTTCTAAAAGGTATGTCCACTGAGCAATGAGATGCAATAAAAGTATTATTGGAGCAACAATAATCTAGATTAGTTGAGAGGGACCAAATTTCAAGCCAAAAAACTCCTCATAATAATAAAAATTCATGTTTTGAAGAGGGCAATCCGAGAATTTTGAAGGAGCAACTGATGGGTTCTGTTCGTAAACTAAGGATCTTTTATCTCCAAAAAAATTAGCTAAAAAAAGGGTCAAATTATGATTTATTCACTATTAACAATTGACGCCGGAGCTTCAGCAGGTTTACCAGTGGCGGACAATGCCAAAAAAAATGACAGCCACCCACGAGCCTACCCCACCAAAAATTTACAAAATTTTTGATCCAAATGCCACCAATTTATATTTGAATGTAGCTCCACCACAAGATAATTTTGATCAAAGCAGCATCAGAGCTCCATCGACTTTGGCGAATGCAGACCAAGGCCATGAGAGACACCCTCCCCCTCTCGTGCTGAGTTCAACCCTCCAAAAAGTCCCAATTTCTAGCAACCAAATTACTCATAATTTCAGTTTGAGTATAGCACCACCAATGAAAATTTTTGGCAACGGTGGCGCCACCATGTCGGAGCGGAAAATTCAAAATTCCCAACAGAATTTGATGGGAAATCAACTCAGTAATATAAATTTATCAAAAGCCCCAAATATTTCAAGCTAGGATCAATCCAATTTTGAAGTTAGGCTTTCAAAAACCTAAATTTTTTATGGCGGCGCTCAGTTTGTGAAAAATCAAAATCGGCAATTTGAATATGTTCAAAATGCTCCAATTAGTGATTCCCATTCAAAAGCCCCTTCTAGTTATCCACAGAATTCAACCAATTTGTATTCCAATTAGTGAGTTTTTTCTCATAAATCTCTTATATCTTCTCATAAGAGGAATGTAAAAAATTCATAAAACATAAGACACATTTTTTTTAGTTTAATGATTGTATATCGACTATAATAGTAGTAGATCCATAACACATATATATTATTCTATTTGGTCCAACAAGCCTCACAACTTTGTCTATATAAGAGATTAGACATAAGGCCAGTAAGCCTGTCAAATGGGTTGGGTCGACCCGTCCCGACCTGACCCACTAAGCAAACCCAACCCGATTTGACCCGGCCTGATCCGCCCATGGTTTGTAGAGTACCGGGTCCCGGGCTGGGTTAATTTATTTTTTTGGTTCGGTTAATGATAAAATACATGGTGTTGTGCATGGTGGTAGAAGTGAGGTTTATGGAGTTGATGTTGAAAATAAAGTGGTGTGAAAAGGTACTGCTGCTAATATCCAACATAAAAAACAGGCCTGAAAAAGAGTTCCAAATTCCAAAAAACAACAAGTCATAAAATGAGGCCAACAATTCCAAAGAAAAACTTTACATTCAAAATTTTAAACCAATGGAAGTTGCCTAAAACTTTGGCCAATTTAAAGATTCAGTAAATAACCCCAAGTCCAATGTCCGAAAATCCATGGATCCCAAAGATTTTGATGCTAATCTAGCCAAAGAAAATCTCAAGCAACCTCTTACTTGGCCAAAAACACCCAAAATCCCAGAACCACCTTTACCATTAATTTCTCATTCCATGATAACCAAACTTAGAGCTCAACAAATATTAAAAACCACCCATATTAATATCAACCCGCCAAGAATCACTACAAAACAAGGATTTCCAGCTGTTGTTTTTAAACCAAGTATTATTTGGACAAGTTGGCTCAAAGGTGTAAATTTACCCTCAAAGGTAAGTTTACAAATACAATGCCAAAGATGGAGGTTATAAGAAAGGAGTTTTTAATGCAAACTGAGCTTAGATGAGGTGTGAAATTATCTCATTTCAATTATAAGCATGTATATATTGATCTTGACAATGAGTTTGATCACACCAACGTATGGACCAAAGGGAGAATGTAGATATAAGGTCAACTCATGCGGATTCACATTTGGACTTCTTCTTTTAAACCTGATGAAGAAACACCTTTGGCACCTGTAGGGGCAATACTTTCAGAGCTACCTTGGCATTTTTATTGCATGGAAATAATTTTCCCTTTACTGTCACCAATTAGTAAAGCCTTATTCTTGTTCTTGGCTACATATACAAACACTAGGAGAAGTATGGCAAAGGTCATAATTTAGCTTGATCTTACTATACTTAGACCAAATTATTGGTGGTTAGGTTATGATGAGGATAGAAATGGGGATGAAAGATGGCAACAAATAATATAAAAGAGTTCCCTAATTTTGTCCCTACTGCAATCATCAAGGACATGACCACTTGACTTGTACAATCAAGGTAAGGGATGATGAGATTCAAATAAAGAAAGAACAAAAATAGAATGTTGATTCTGAAGAACTGCACTATAATGATAACACCAAAGAGTTTCCACCACCTCAAGAACATCAAGAGCCTTTTAATTAACCAAGTGTAACTTAAGAAAAGGGGAAAGAAAATAGGCAAGGAAAGGTAAATAACCAGTGACAAACTCAAAGAAGCAGAAAAAGCAAAAACCACCAGCAATAATAAAAACATCAACATCAATATAAACAAAAAACATATTAATCCACAGGTCCAGAAGTTTCTAAGAATACAGATGTGTGTGCTCAAAAACAAGAAGAAGAAGTTGGAAAAGTGGTAAATCTAATTGTAATTGAAGTTGAACATAACAAACTGGATTTGAGAACCATAGGTATTGACTATCTTTCTCCCTGGTCCTGTGATCCTGATGGTTGTGTGACTTGTTTTGTGCATGAATCTGGTGATGGTGTGGATGGTTTTGTTTGTGAATCTGGTGGTGTTGTGAAGAGTGTTAACCTCCCTATTATCAATCTATATTATGTGATGTCTGGATTGATAAATATGTCCAAAGTGCATGATTTGGGATAAGAAAAAAGGTGGAAGTTGGGGTAGACAGTGATGCAGATACAACTAATGATTTGGTCAGTGCATCTACTGACCGTATTAGTAGAAAAAGGAATGACGCACTGGTAAGAAATAAAAATAAAAAGGTGAAAAGTAGGAAAAGAGGAAGGATAGGGCTAGGAAGAAAGATAAACCACACAAGGGTAAAAAAAATTTAGTTTTCTCTCAAAACAAATAAATGAACATTTTCCAACCTCTTCCAAGAAATTCTGCTAGTTCCAAGGAATTTGTACTGAGAATAAGTCTGCTTCTCCTCTTAAGAAAGATGAGTATAGGTTCATTCATTCAGAGGATGATGTAGACAATGACAATCAAAGAAGGGAGAAAGAGGTATGTCAAAAACATCTCAAATTCTTTGGTCCTTAAGAAAACATTGATGAGAGCAAAGAGAAACAACAGGTTGCTACAAACAAGGGCCTTTATCTCAGAATTTTTAAGCAGAGAGGTCGTTTCTCTAAAGTAGGTCCTAGTTAATTGATCAACGGGCCTCTTGATAACGCTCAACTTACACGTCAATTCAGTGTAAGGCGGTAATCATCAATATATTTACCCAACTTTGCAGGTGGAGTCGAATCTACGAGGAACAATGTGAGTGGCAATTAAACTAATTTAAAACTATAACTATAAGTTAAATTCAAACAAATGATACAAAAAGATAAAATGGGGTTTCTAATGATTGAACAAAAGTTATTAACACTTCAATTCGCCTTAGAACTCGAAGCTTAAACTCCAATATTTCAAATCAATGATATAGATAAACTAGAGTTGTGATCACTATGATTAGTAATCCTCCATTGAACAATAGTTGTAGTATTGGATTCTCATGACTTGTGGGAAATACCAATTTATCAGTTTCGACAGTCAATCTAAGTGTTTCTCAACCTATTTAGATGTTGAACTCCCTAATTCTCTCATAGGAAATCATTCTATTCATATTAATTTTATCTCAAGTTGATTAATCTTGTTACAGTATTAATCATTAGATGAGATCTTAACCTTCCCAAATTCTTGTTGATAATTTACTACCTTTAGTTTATTTCTCAGTTCGAGAAAATCAACATAAGGTGGGATTTATTGTTTGCAACCAATAAATAACAATCATAACAAAGGAATTATCAAGATGTCCCCACAATCACTCAAACCCTAACCAACTATTAAATCCATGGGGAAATAATCATAGATGCCACAACCCTAGTTGTGGGTTTTAGTTCCAAATGAGAAATAAAGAGATAGAAACAATTATAATCATCATTCAAAGTAATTAAACTTACAAAAGATGAAGTCTGAAGTTGATTCTCTTCTAAGTTCAAGAGAAAATTCCCACAACCAAATTAAAGAGTTGAAAATTGAATTCTAAGTTTGTGAGACCCAAGAGAAGTAAAGTAGTCTCTCCAATAAGTTCAAGATGTTCGCCCCCTCATTAGAAAACCCTAAAATATTCTTTAAATACTTCAGCCTAATTATGAAAATAAAATCATAGATCACAGTATTTTCTCGGACAGGCGACGACGTGTGTGATGGCTCATCAGGAGTCTGACAACTTATCAGGAATGTCGTCAACTCCACTTCACTTTTGACAATCTCTGCCTTAGGTTGACGATGAGACGTGATAGCTTATCAGATATGTAACGACTTATCAGAATTTTGTCGCTTCTTCACTTCAAATCCCATTCCCTGCCTAAGCCTAACGACAAGCCTGACGACTTATCACACTTCTGACAGCCTATCACAGATGTCTTCACGAATTCTAATTGAAGCTCATTCTCTATCTAAGGATGACGATAACTCTAAGAGCTTATCACAAGGCTGATGACTTATCAGATAAGTCATCAGCTATACATCCCTCTCTACTTGCTCAGAAATTAACTCTTTTACTTCCATTATTGCTGGTTCTCTTGCATCTTGACTTTTACTGCAACATCAAATAGAAAACAATCAAAAACGACAAAAGTTGCTTAAGACATTGCAATTATTCTCAGTTAAAAGCCTCAAATGTGTTAGCATCTGCTCACACATCAACACCCTTAACTTAAAATAATATCTTGTCCTCAAGCAACTAAAACATAACTAAGAGGATACAAAGCACATTCGGCAGTCAATCCTCCATTTTAGCTCAAAACATCTTCACCATCTCCAAAGTCAATTAATTTAAAAAAAACAACTGTGCATATTATTGAAGAACAACAATGCGACACACAGGAATTAAGATATGGCATTAATTTAGCAACAACAACCTTGCATGTACCAAGATTACACTATCCAAACAAGTTAGCAATTAGCAACGTAACCATTGTGCCCTTATAACAAAGGGGTCCTCCTCACTCAAATGTGAACTCAAGCATGTCAATGCGGGGACGGTCAAGAGACAATCACTCTCAGAAAGAAGTTCCAGTCAATGTATGACAAATACCATAAGCTTGCCCTTATTTTCATTACCGAAGTTTTTAGACAGTTAAGTTAGGATCACTATAGGTCTTCTCTTTGGCTTGTAATGTAGGCTAGGGGCTGGTATGATACTCGATGATATTTAAAGTGACTAAGTCTCCTTGACACTACACTAGATTCTGGGGTCTCACTTATTAACCTTTTTCTATTCTTGTCTTTTACTGATCACACATATTCAGGATGGGTGCGGTCTTTTCTATAATCACTTCTTTTTTTCACAACTTTTCTTTTCTTGTTCTTTTCCACCGCACCCAGCTTTTTATTCTCTTTTCTTTTACCCTTCTTCATATTCACTTTACATCACGCACCCCTATGGTAGCCACCCTCAACTTAGGATATTTGCTTAAGTCAAAGTGCATAATGTCCAAAGAGGACCAGGGCCAAAACAGGTTCATTGTGATACAAATGGGAAGGTGATAGGTATAATAGAAAAAATAGGTATCTAGGCTCAAAATTAGGATCAAGGGATATTATTCACACATGGAAGGTCATTTAGGCTAAACATGGACTAATATCAACAATAGCCTATGATCGTTTCCTAATTGCTATCCTACAACCAAGGCAAGAGCAATTGGGCAAGTTCTGGATTTAACACACAATAGGAACTAGGTAGTATCTCACACAGACATGGCACAAAGGTACATCACAAGCTACTACTCATTCGGTTCATGCAATTTTTTAGCAATGGTTATCATGTCTCTAGTACTAATGCCATCACAAGATTACAGTGGTCACACATAAATGCATATCACACAGTTATAAAATAGACCATTGGAGAGTTATTCAAAAATCAACAAAAAACATGTTAACAACCTAAGGTACTTATATTTCTCCTAGTCAACTATAATATTTTACAATAAATTACAATACGCCTTAACATGCCAGCTCTACTAGGAACAAAACTCTGAGGAAAAGAGGCACCACAACAAAAACCCCAAGAGGACATCAACACCCACAAGTAGCCCTACCCTCAACTTAAAATCATGCAATATCCCCAATACGTCAAACTAAAACAAGAGAGTTAGAAACATACCTGTGGCACCATGGGTGTGAAGATATGATGTCAATCACATAATACAAATACTAATAATAAAATACCTTGGGTTGCCTCCCAAGCAGTGCCTGATTTAATGTCGCGGCATGACCCAACTCAACTTTTTTCTCCACCTTGAGGATATGAATTTCACCCCTAACTTAGAGCCTATCTTCTTGCCTCGCTCTTAGAGGGTGGTACAAAAATAAGAAGTCGAGTAATGGATTGAGTATGTTAAACCACTCGACCTTAAAGTGACGTGTGTTTTTATGCTTCTTGTCTAATATAAAATCAAGAATATAGGATTATTGTTCCTCAACTTAACACTCTTCTATTATTTTAAATGATTCCACGGCCAAGATATCATCTAAACATAATGTAGAAAAGTGATTTGAATGAGGCCCAATCAATCCTACTTCAAAATTTAAACTATCTACTACACACTCACTTTTATTCACCTTCTCGACATCTTCACTTCTAATTTGGCTAGAGTCTTTATTATAGATTTTCTTTGTTTCTTCTTTTGCCTTTAGCACCATGTCCTCAATCTTGGCATCATCTCTCACGGTTGGTTTGGTTGGTTGGGAAATCACTGAGGGTTTCTCAACATCAAGCTCAACATTAATATAGGGTTTTTGCTCCCCATCTTCACACTCTTTCATTATTTTAAATGATTCCACAGACAAGATATCATCTAAACATAATATAGAAGAATGTTTTGAATAATTGACCTCTATATCTATCTCCTCATGAATGATTGGCTTTATGTATTGACGGATATCACATATAATGTCATACGTTTCTTTATGTAGATCCAAAATTTGTTGAAACATAGGTTCAATACCACACTTCCAAGTGCTTCATTCTTCCTTTTCTTGACCATAAGACCTATCAAACTCATAAGAAGAACTAGAATTTGGGTTAGCGCAATAGGGGGATGGGGCATTTGGGTAATCACTCCAATGTCCATCTTGACCACCACATAAAGAAAAATAATACTCCCGGTAAGTTGGAGATGGTGTACACATCTCTCTCCAGGGAGCATAACTATAATCTTGCCAAAAGTAAGGTCCATCACAATATGGACATGGATCATCAAGATAAGATTTCCAACCACCAAGATCATCTTCATTCCATTATACCATATTAATAAGTAAACTAAAATAAAAATCTATCTAACAAAAGAAATAAAAGAAAACTAAAAACAAACATTTACAAGTTTTGAACTCAAGCAAGTAGGCCAAAATTCTAAAAGAACTCAATACGCCAAATTATTCCCCGGTAACGGTGCCATTTTTTATAACACTCAACTTACACGTCAATTTAGTGCAAGGCGGTCATCGTCAATATATTTACCCAACTTTGAAGTTGGGTTCGAATCCATGAGGAACAATATGAGTACTGATTAAACTAATTTGAAACTATAGATATAAGTTAAATCCAAAAAAATGATACGAAAAGATAAAATGGGGTTTCTAATGATTGAACAAAAGTTATTAACACTTCAATTCACCTTAGAACTCAAAGCTTAAACTGCAATATTTCAAATCAATGATATACATAAACTAGAGTTGTGATCACTACGATTAGTAATCCTCCATTGAATAATAATTGTAGAACTGGATTCTCATGACTTGTGGGAAACACCAAATTATTAGTTTCGACAGTCCATCTAAGTGTTTCTCAACCTAATTAGATGTTGAACTCCCTAATTCTCTCGAACTTAGGAAATTATTCTATTCATACTGATTTTATCTCAAGTTGATTAATCTTGGTACAATATTAATCATTAGATGAAAGCTTAACCTTCCCAAATCTTTGTTGATAATTAGCTACCTTTAGTTTATTTCTCAGTTCGAGAAAATCAACATAAGGTGGGATTTATTGTTTACAATCGATTAATAACAATCATAACAAAGGAATTATCAAGTTGTCCCCACAATCACTCAAACCCTAACCAGCTATTAAATCCATGGGGGAATAATCATAGATCCTACAACCCTAGTTGTGGTTTTTAGTTCCACATGAGAAAGAAAGAGATAGCAAAAATTATAATCATCATTCAAAGTAACTAAACTTACAAAAGATGATGTCTGAAGTTGATTCTTTTCTAAGTTCAAGAGAAAATTCCCACAACTAAATCAAAGAGTTGAAAATTGAATTCTAAGTTTTTGAGACCCAAAAGAATTAAAGTAGTTTCTCCAATAAGTTCAAGATGTTCTCCCACTCATTAGAAAACCCTAACATATGCTTTAAATACATCAGCCTAATTATGGAAACAAAATCATAGATCACAATATTTTCTCGGACAGGCAACGACGTGTGTGACGGCTTATCAAGAGTCTGATGACTTATCAGGAATGTCATCAGCTCCTTTTCACTTTTGACAATCTCTGACTTAGGTTGACGATGAGACATGATGGATTATTATACATGTGATAACTTATCAGAATTTTCGCTGCTTCTTCACTTTAAATCCCATTCCCTGCCTAAGCCTAACGATGAGCCTGACACCTTATCACACTTTTGATGGCCTATCACAGATGTCGTCACAAATTCCAGTTGAAGATGATTCTCTGTCTAAGGCTGACGACAACTCTGATATTTTATCACAAGGCTGATGACTTATCAAACAAGTCGTTAGCTATACTTCTCTCCCTACTTGCTCAAAAATTAACTCTTTTACTTCCATTATTGCTGGTTCTCTTGTATCTTAACTTTTACTGCAATATCAAACAGAAAACAATCAAAAACAATAAAGGTTGCTTAAGACTTTGTAGTTATTCTCAGTTAAAAGCCTCAAATATATTAGCATTTTCTCACACATCACCTCTATCAAGGTCACAAAGTAAGAACTTTTGAGATCATGTGGGGTATATATTTCCTTTAGTTATATAGAGTTTCTGTTTTTGCATATTTTATATCTCTTCTGTCAGGCTATGGTGTTGATTACTATATCATAATAAAATAATTCTTGGATGAGAAAAATCATAGATTATAAATTCTAGTTATTAGGTTATCTTATCTTTATAAAGTTAAGCTACTAGGTCTCATGTTAGGTAGCTTAATTTTCATCTCTATGTCATTTTTTACTATATGTTTTGGCCTATTCCCTCTCCTTGTATTTGATTTCTTGATGAAATAAAAGGTTTGGGGGTGTTGCTCAACCCCTGGCCCATTCTGGTTCTCTAAAATTAGGAAAAACAACAACATATATTTGAAAACCCCAAAATCATACAATAATCATGCCATGGAAATATTGTATAAATCATGCCTTTAGTTGGAAGTAACAATGAGGGAGAAGTATCTTGCCTTTGATGATGATAATGATGGAGACAAATCACCCAATCAAGCCCCAAATTGATCACCTTAGTGAAACCCTAGCCTTCCTTTACTCTAAAGCCATAGAGAGAATTATATAGTGTTTAAGAGATATTTCTAAGTATTTAGTAATAGAATAATAGGATAAATAACCTCTCAAGTGGCTTAAAATTTTTGGGTCCTTAATAGGTTAAGTGGGAAAATATCCAGATTGCCCTTACTTAAACTGCATAAAAATCTCGTCGTAAGGTACGATCGGTCGTACCCTTCAATACGAGTGGTACCCATCGCTCGTACCCTAGGCGTCCTTCTTAGCCCTAACACTATCCAATATATGACTTTACCCAAACCAAGTAGTACCCTATCATACAACTAGTAACCTTGACCCATACCCCTGGTTGAATAGAATCCTAAGAGGTTTGCACACTATCCACTATACGAGTTTACGAGTCCATGGTATAACTCGTATCTTAGCTTACCGCTAATGGTGAGCGATCCGTACTCAGATTTAAGTTATTTTACTAAGTCTCAAATCAAGTTAAGGAAAAGCCAAAACCAAATGACTCATACACAACCATATGACTCGTACCAACCCAAGTCATGCCCATTCAAGAAACGAATCCAACCAACCAACAAACATTGGTCAGCATACAACTAAGGCATACCACTCGTAACCCAAATATACGATTGGTACCCACCAGTCGTATGTTTTCCTGAACCCAAAATCCAAAAAAAATTCTAATGGTCCCAAACCTAGGGTATTTCAATTTTCCACTCATTGACGCCTAAATTCATGCATACTAATATGATTTAAAGGTGTTAATATGATAAATTTGTAATTTAAATGCAATATTTACCATATTTTATAGGCATACATGTGATTTGAAGAAAAGAAGTGAAATAACATAAAAAGATATCAAAAAGGAAAGAGTTAGTGCAAAAGTTGGAAAGCAGGAGAAGGAACTGACCCACAGTTACCGCGATCGCAGTCTGAGGGATGCGATCGCGACCAACCTAACTTAGTCAAGGAACATAATCATGATAAATTGTTAGTGATTGTGAAGGCACAGAAAATAGTCTAGGGGAAGAAATGTAATCTACCACAGCTAGTTCTAATTCTCTATAAGATGAATTCTCTTCCACTTTTTGGATATCACCAACAAGATTTTAAAGTTTTTGCTTTGTAAAACCCTACTAAATTGGGAAAGAGTATTGTGGTTAATTTTACGATAGAGTTTAGTTGTAATTGAAGTTAAGTTTAAGAATACTCTTGCTTGTACCTACAATGGAAACTTTGAATGATCATTTTGGTATATTTCATTCCATAAACTTCATGAGAAGCTAAATATCTATCATGGGATTATGTTGAAATATGGTGCAAATATGTATGGGTTTTGATTATTAGTGTAGATTCTTAGTTAATGACGTTGGGTTTCACTAATACTTGCTTGTTGAATGGGAATTTATGGGTGAAAACCCAAAATTTCCAAAATCTCATGTCATCCTTGAAAGAGGGATGTGGGTATGTTTATATATCCTATATCATCCTTGAAAGAGGGATATGGGTGATAAGGTATTAGTGAACAATAATTAGGCATTAGCTTATTCCGTTACATTATCTTAGAAATAAGGATGGATTGTAAATTTCCTATGTCTTGGGCATCTTCCTAGAAATCAGGATGTCTAATTTTAGGTTTTGGGTGGATTTGTTTGCCATACCTATGAGGTATCCGAAAGGGTCCATGGGCGATATTTTTGTGGTTGGCTGAAGAACTAGCATCAAAACCCCTAACCCAGCCTTCTCATAGAGTCATTAATTAGATGTTGCATTTGATTATCATGAACCCATGCATTATTTTCCACTAGAAAGACATAATTCCAAGACTACTCTCTTATTGGAACATTACGTACAATTGTTTCTCCTAATTGGTAGCTTGAATAGATTTTGTTAAATAACATCTCAAACCATAAACCCCCTATTTTAATTTGTGTCTTCCATTTTGTTTACATTATGGGTAAATCTATAGTAGATTTCAACACCCATAGGATTTGAATATTAATTCTACTCCTCGAGGATTCAACCCCAGCCCAAGTTAGCTTATTTATTTGACAACGATCGCCTTACCCATAAATCATGGATTAAGTTGAGCGTGATCAAAATAACACTGTTGTCAGAGAGTGAAACTTAGTTTTCAGTTGTGCGGTGTTGATAGTAGCTATGGGTTTACCCATAGTGGTTGTTATTTATTTTTGTTTTTTTTTTATTTTTTTAGGTGATTTCAATAGTTTCCACGACACAATGAGAGATCATGCAAGTAATGTCGGGACCTTTGATGGGCCCCTTGATGATAAGTAGAAACTCCATGATGTTGGTCGTGAGAGTGATATCTGTATCCCACCTAATTAGGGGAATGGGGTATTCCACTTCACAAGTATTATTTTTCACATGCTTCAAATGAAAGGTCTCTTTGGGGGTCAATCTCATGAAGACCCATATTTGCACTTAAAGAATTTTGTAGAAATATGTGACCCTTTCGACATTGGTCACATCTCACAAGAATTATAGTTGTGCCTCTTAACATTTTGTCTAATGGGTGAGGCAGTGTTGTTGCTACGATATCTTCCCACTAGTTTCATCACATTGTGGGATGAACTTACTGATGTTTTTTTAGATCTATGCTTCCCACCATCAAAGATATTGCAATTGCATGATGAAATAAAAAACTTTCATCAATCGAATAGAGAGCCTCTATATGAGGTGTGCGAGAGATTCAATGGGAAGCTTATACAATGTCCCAATCATTAGTTATCAGAGAAGATGCTTCTCCAAATATTCTATCGGTCTTTTGATCAATTAAATAAAACCGTGGTGGATAAAACGACCAATGAGTCACTTATAAAGTTGTCATATGGAGTGGCTTCATACTTTCTTGAGGAAGTCACAAAGCAAAATAGAAAGTGGCATACCCGAGACACTGAGGTAGCTAAAGGGTCCCCTACCACCTCCCATGTTGATAAAGAATACAGGAAGAAAGAATAAGATAGGGAGGAAAATATGGAAAAAATAATGACACAATTAGAACACCTAACAAAGCATGTGATGGGTGCACCCATAAAAATAGTAAATGACATGACATCCAAGGTATATGATGAAGAAGAGGACAAGAGTATTGATGAGTAAATTAGATACTTGTCTAACTATCCAGTGCGTTCCCGCCGGCCTACCAAAGGCAAGGTAGAAACCATGGTTGGATCGATCGTGAAAGAGAATGAGAATAATGAGATAGGAATTGAGATCATGATTGGAGGGACAAATAAAGAGAGTAGGTTAGATATGTGTCCCCCCCCCAAGATCGAGTAAATATCAAAGAGGCAAACCCTGTTGATCCTGATATATTCAAGATCGAGGATATGTTGGCTAGATCTTGATGAGAGTGAAGGGAACATAATAAATGGTCCAATAATTTAAAGGAAACTTTTCATAAATCAACCAAATGGTTGTATCACACTCCACCTCAATCAAATAATTGGAGACTCAAATTGGCCAAATCTCCACTCAACTAAATGCTAGACAAAAAAGGAGGCCTTCCTTATGATACCATTGTAAATCCAAAGAATGATGCCCAAGTATTGGAAATCATCACTAGGAGTGAAAGAACCCCGGTGATTATATGGGTGAAGTTGAAAAAAAGACAAATTTTGAACTAACAAATATTAAGAAGAAGTTTGTGGTTGATTCAAACGAGGAGGCTCCAAAGTCTCCAAAAAGGGATGAAAAAAAACCAATGATAATTGAAGAAATGGTTGATGAAGAGGGAGATCCTAAGGTAGTTGAGTATAATGAACCGCAAAGAGATCCATTACCTTACCATGAATTTTCCTTCTCTATTCCCTCAAAGACTAAAAAAAGAGGATAATGTCAAGTTCAAGATATTCCTTGCTAAGCTTAGCAATCTTTTAATTAATATCCCGTTGCTAGAGGTCATTCAAGAGATTCCCATATATTCTAAGCTAATAAAGAAGTTGATGTCAAAGAAATATTTTGTTGATAGAGAAACCATTGAAGTTATCCATGGGTGTAGCGCTATCATGACTAGTGCTATAGCAGAAAAAAAGAAGGATCCCGAGGCCTTTACAATCCCTTACACCATAAGGAAACACAAGTTTGAGAAAACCTTGTGTTACCTTGGTGCAAGCGTCAATCTCATGCCCAATGTAATCTATCGTAGACTTGTTTTAGGCATTCTTACTCCAATAACAATGAGGTTATTAATGGCTGATAGGTGTATCAAGAGATCGTCTGGAGTTTTGTTTGGTGAAGGTGGATCACTTCATTCTTTAGGAGGAATTCATTGTGATTGATTATGAAATAGACCAAGAGATTCCTATTATCCTTGGGAGACCTTTCCCTATAACCAAAAGATCTATTAGTGATATGGATCAAGGAGAAATAAAATTTCTAGTCCAAAGTGATGAAGTGTCCTTTCAAGTATGAAAGACCAAGAAATAATCCATGTAACTACAAGTGGTGTCCATCATTGATGTAGTGGACACGGAGTTAGATCATAGGTCCCTCAGGATGCACCTTGAAAGGTTAAGAACATCATGCCGCAATGATAAATTAGGACTGGATGGGATACAACTCATCAATGCTACAAAAATTGTCTGTATCCTTTGAATTTTGATTATTAGAGTAGGTTTCATTTTTGTTTGAGATTAATCCATGAAATTATAGTAGGGTGAGGTGTTTTAATTGGGTTTATAAAGGGGAGTATGTTGCATTTGAGTAATGGGATGAATAGTTAAAAATAGAGGAGTAGAAATAGCGTCAATTATTGTGATGGGATAGGGTTTGTGATTCTGATGACACGGGTTTCATTATAGTGGTTCCCCCTTCGCGATCTCGATCAAAACTGTTTTAAAAGATGAATAGTCACAACTATTTTCTCTCAATTGCACCCATTTTTTGGACCTCATTTTAAATCCATTTTTGCATGATTTTTCTTATGTAGACTCCTATAACCTTAGAGAATGTGTTATTTTTTTTTAAAAAAATCTACTTTTACTCCTTTTGTTTTTTAACTCATTTTTCTAACATGTTTTGGACCCAGCACAAATATGGGTTATATGAGTATCGGTAGCTTTCTTTTAAAGAATGTATGGTACTTTCTTTTAATTTGTACAGACCAAACCATCAAGTCAAACCAAACTGAAGAACCAAACTAAACCGAGAAAAAAAACCGACTGATGGTTTGGTTTAGTTGGTTTGGCGTTTGAAAAACAAATGACCATTCTTGGTTTGGTTTGGTGTTAACCAAAAAAAATGCAAACCTAACCGAAATAAAACCTACATAATATATATGTACACACACACACATATATATATGTGTGTGTGTGTGTGTGTGTGTATGCATGTATATAATTTAACTTTTTAGACATAAAATATTAATTATTATCTACTTTTTCAATTAGTTTTATAAATTTTCAATATTTAGAAAGTAGATGTATATATATATATATTTATATATATATTCATATTTGGGCTTTTAAGTTATAATATTTATCCATTAATTGCTAATAAAATGATCCAAAATCCAATATAAACTTAAAACCTAAACTTTTCACTCTTCATCTTATTTTTTAGTTTCAAGAGAGTTTTTCGCTCCTCAATTTTTCATAATTGTGGTTTTTCATTAGCACATGAGTGAAAACATACTTTATCTAAACTTCAGTCATAATATAATTGTAAAAAATAAAGATTATAAAAAAAATTGAGAAAAACCCCAAAAAACAAAAAAAAAATGAAAGAACCGACTAAAACCTAAACCAAAAAAATCAATTTTATGTTGGTTTGATTTGGTTTATAGTTTTAATAATCCGACATAATTGGTTTGTTTTTTTAATAGAAAACCAAACTAACCCGACCTATGTACACACCTAGTTATAGTTGATTTTGGGGTTGTTCAAAAGGAGAAGGCTTCGTATTAAAGCACTTTACCCTAGAATTTTTTCATTTTGATGTAGGTTATGGCTTAACTTCATTCAAATTAAGTTGGGCAGAAAATAAATAAGTAAAGCAAGCTATGGGTTGGGAAAATAGTTATGGGGTTCATATTTTGAAATTAATTTTTACTGTTGTGTACCCGTGTGGGGACTTATATTCTATTGTGGTTAGTTTATGATATTTGATATTGTGTGTTGCCATGTGGAGTCTTTATTTGACATCATTTTCCTTAACGGCACATTCTTTATTCTAGATATGATGTCCATGCAGGGCTTATTTTTCTTATACAGGCCTTAATTTAACATTGGTTTCTTTTATCAAGATAAAAATACCTATGTTAGGGTTTGATATGATATTAGTGATATATTGCATGCATATTATTCTAATGGTTCCTAATTAGAGTTGTTAATAATGAACTATGGACATATTGAGTTGATTTCTGGGTTCACTTGTATTTATACATGTTTGATAGTTGGATATCATCATATTGAGTTGATTGTCTTTATTACATCATCATTCTATATATATACGTTCATGATATTCCAGTACCAATGACAGACACTATTTTTTAAAGAAAATAAGACATTTTTTTATGAAAACCCTCTATGAATAAGAGACTGGGAGGGTAAATGAATTGAGATTGAGTTTGAGATATAGTATATTGGTTGTTATCCCACCATGGGTCCTAACTGGTAGTTGGGAGCTTGGTAGGTGTATACGAAAAGTCATATGATGGCTTTTATCAATCATCCTATTGATATTGCATTGCATTACCTTTGCATACGCATCTTCATGATTTTTCTTAAATTCATTGACTTTTGCTTAGTTTTATATATATGTTTGTGTATGTGTGTGTGTTCTTTTTTTTGTGTATTTATATATTAGAAATGCTAGTGGAGATGGTGTGAGCTTCCCATTGGGACATTTTTGCTTGTAGGTACCATGCTTATAGTAAATTTTACTTATCTTTTTTTCTACTTTGCTCAGTCGGCCTATGATATTTACTGAGTACAAATGGATCGTACTCACCCTTACTGTGCCATTTTGGTGCATATCCTAGTATAAACATGTAATGACCCTCTATGTCATTTTTTGTATTTTTTCTTATTTTCGTCATTTATATCTTTCCTATAGCTTCCCTACGCCATTTATTACTTACTAGAACTGATAGTTTGATTATCGAGCAGTTTGATTTATTTTAGGAGTCAATTCCCTATCTTGAAGTCTTTATTAGTTCAAATTGGCTACCAGGCAAACACTCTAGTCAAAAAATCTTATATTCCAATTCTGATAGATCCAACAACTCTAGAACATTGACTTTTAGGATAAGTGGACTCTTTGCCTAGATTCTGAGGCTTTTGGACTTATTTCAGGCTATTGGATGGAAGTTAAGAAAAATGATAAGTGGGTGTGGGTCCCATATTTCATTAAAATGACCTCAGATGAAAATTTTGACTAATTGAGTCTAAAACATCGAATTTGATTGGATAGCATAGTTCATTTACATATACATAATTTTGAATAAATACTGAGGGGTTGATAGATACTTGTTCCAAATCTTAGGTAGTGGTGGTGCATCGTATATGCGACTAGCCGATTGCTTAAACAACCTGGCTTGGATTACTGGTATTACATAAGTAAGGTTACATGTTGCATAAGTGAATATTGCTTAAGCAATACCAAGGCCGCTTATATGACATGCACTTAGGCAACACATATCACTTAAGCAACTCGATGTCTGCTTAAGCAGCATCCATGGACTTGAGAAGGGTATAAATACCCCAATTAGCCCGATTTTCCCCTTTTTATCCATTCTCAAGAATATTGAACCCTAAAATCTGGAAGAACTTGGGAAAATCATTTGTGGGTGATTTAGAGCTTGGGTGAACCTAATTTATGTGTTTCTTCTTCGAATTTGTGGTAAGGTTCCATTAATTTCTTGATAGAATCCTTCATTTTTTTCTAAAATCCCTAGAACACTTATGGGTTGATAGTAGCACCATTAGTGCTCAAAATTCACCCATTTTTTTAGGATAAATGTCCCTTGATCATAGAGGGACATTATGTTTGTTTTGAAAGTGCGATTCCATAGATGATCCCCAAATAAGATTTTTACATAATTTTGGATTCGAAGCACAATAATGCAATATAGGTATCATTGTTATCTTTTTGATGAGTATATTGTGATTTTTATAGTATGGCACCTTACGAAAGCTTCTCGAAATTGAAAATTAGTGGTTTACCAGATTCTTTGGGCTTTTTTCAGCATCCAGGTAGTCTAGGTTTACCCTCTTCATATATTAAGATATTTCACAGTGTGATTATGATATTATGATACATATGGGATGATATTTAGGTGTTGGAGGTATGATTGAAAATATTTGGGTTAGGTGGACTATTTAGGCTATCTTGAAATCGTAATTTAGGCATAATGGACTTAGTTGGTCATGTTTTATGATAAATTTCCATCATAGGGCTAATTAGGTATTATTTAATATCTAGAAATGAGTTTAGATACCTTAGCCTAGTTCGGGGTAGAATTTGCCTAAAAATGGATTTTCAGAGTTAGAATTGGGCCCCTTCGGCCCACCTTAAGCCAAGACTTATGTTATCTTTTGTAGACTTATTTACACATGGTGTACCCTTGTTAGTAATTCTTTTGGTACTTTGAGGATATTTAACACTTAATGAGTATTCTAGTCTGGTATTAGGAGTTAAAGCTAATTCCAGGTAAAATCTGATAGTTTATTTCTATGGTTTATGGATATGGCTTAGTTGTATGGTTTATTGATATGGTCTATTTATATGAGTTCTAATTCAACTCAGGTAATTGATGATGGTATTGATATTATGAGTTTCATTCATGTTCGAGAAATGATGTTATGATGTTGACACTAATGGATGTTATGATGACGATTAAATGAGTTTTTATTTGAGTTAGTCATTGGGAGTTGGGAATGATATGATGTGGTATAGATCATTTGATCGTTGTAGCTGATATTCAATGGAGTTATGGATCTTTAATTTTATTCCTCTTTATTGTACCCTCCAAGCTTATGAAGGCCTGTATTGGGTATTTTACTTTTTTGCACTTATTGGCTTAGAGGGGCTAATTTAGTAGTTATAACTGTTTGATCGTCACATTACTTTTTTGTATTTATTTATTTAGTTATGCACAATTGTATTGGAACTTATTTCCATGTTTGCCCTTATACCCTGACTTAGATATTTTATCTCATATTTTATAGTATTTCTATCATGATTTAGCTCAGTCGGTGGATGATGCCTATTGAGTACCATGGTTTTGGTACTCATATTACACTTTTATACCTTTTTGGTGCAGATTTGAGTACTTTTGTCGCCATTGATATGATGCTCATGCAGGGTTGATTTTGCAAAGTGGGTGAGCTATTGGAATTAGAGTTACCCTTTCTTTCTATTTATCTATGTCTAGTATTTCATTTTCGAGACAGATTGTATTTGGCTATTTAGTACTTATACTTCATTTATAGTAGCTCTTGTACCAACATTATTGAGTCTTGGGATGATTGTTGACCTTTTATATATATATATATTAGACTACTACGACTAATTTATTTCAATTTTAAGTCTTTAGATTTTGATTTTTGGCTTTTAGGCCATTTTCCACCAAGTTATCCCATTACTTATAGATCCAAGCTATGGTTTGTCTTACCTACTAATGGGATAAAGATGACATCATGACTAATAAAATAGGTCTTGACAAATTGGTATTAGAGCCAAGTTCACTGGTATTTTTGGTAAAAAAGAAAGTGTCTAGTAGAGTCTCACAGATTTGAACAATGATGTCTATTTCTTATCGTTGAGAGAAAATAGATATTCTTTGGAGTTCTTCACTTCTTTCACTTATTTTGTGATAAGTGTCTGAGTTAGTTTCTAAAAAATTCCTGTGGTTTCCCTCTTTTACAGATGGCTAGGACACGTGTTATCGCTACATGAGACGAGGGTCTTCAGATTGAGCCTATGAATGCTGTCGCTATTCGTGGATGACCTATAGGTTGTGGATAACCTAAGTCCAGATAGGGGTAGAATAGGGGGCCTTCACCAATCCTTATTCCTAATCTCAATCCAAAGATTCTTCTACCCCAGCCAGCAGCGAGCCAAGGACTAGCCCAAGCTCCATTGAGGTTTAGTTCTTTTTCAGTGCTCAGGGATGCTTTGGTTCAACTTTTGGGATTAGTTGGTGGTGCATCATATGATGGTGCACAATTTATAAATCAGAGTGGTGCTGAGGTAGGGGCATAGTCGATAGTTATGGCTCCTAGAGTTGAGGTCCCTCTTATGCTAGTGGTTAACTAGTCAGAAGTTACACAACCATTTATTTCTCAGCCAATGGTTTCCCAGATTGCTATGTCTGTTGAGGAGCAGAAGATATTAGGTAGGTTCTTAAGATTGACTCTGCCTAGGTTTTTTGGTGCACCGAGCAAGGATACATATGAGTTCTTAATTACTTGTCAGTATAGACTCCATAATTTAGGCCTAGTTGAGACTCATAGTGTGGAATACACTTCTTTTCAGTTGGACTTGGCAACTAGATATTAGTGGAGAGGTCATATTGATTCTAGGCCAGCTGGATCTCCCCTTTTGACATGAACTTAGTTCTTTAAGATCTTTTTGGAGAAGTATATGCCTTGCAGTCTTTGGAATTATTTGAGATATTAGTTCTCAAGGTTGGAGCAAAGCTCCATGACTGTTGTGAAGTATGAGGCTCAAATCCATGAGTTGGTTAGACATGCTTCTTCTATTCTGACTATCGAGTATGAGAGAGTTAGTTGCTTTGTTTGAGCATTGAGTATTTCTCTTCCCATGTCTACATAGATTTTGGTTGTTGAGAGTAGATCTTTTGCAGAGATTTCTAATCATTCTCAGGTTATGGAGGAGATTCATTACGAGGCCCAAGAGGAAAGTGATAAGAGGTTACTATATCAGTGTAGTTTTAATGGGAATTATAGTGGCTCACGATTTAGAGGAAGTAGTTCTCATATTAGGTACCCTCTACATCAGCCGTATCAGTAATCGGGTCAATGTAGTAGGCTCATTCAATTTGCTCTTAAATTACTGATAGAGGTCAGTCTACTTTGAGTGATCGTCCTAGCCAGGGTAGCGGTCAGTCTTTGATAGGTTCATCATCTAGTTATTCTCATTATGGTGGTTATTTTAGGTTAGTCAAACATTCTTATTTTAGTACAGTGCCTGGAGCATGCTATGGTTGTTAAACTTTTGGTTATTTCTAGAGAGAGTACCCCAGCTATAGAGTGATGGTTCCTTTGGTTTAGATTATTCCATCAATTCAGGTAGTTCTAACCTCATCTAGAAGTGGTATGCATGGTGTAGGGGTGGCCCCAAGGATTCTCATGGAGGTTCTTAGGAAGGTAGGATAGGAGATTGGTCAAAATCCCAGCCAAGTGGCGGTCGTGGTCAGTTGTTTGTAGTATCTACTAGATCCAAGGTGGAGTCTTTGAATGTTGTTATCATAGGTACGATCTTGGTGTGACGTCAATCAACTTTTGTTTTATTTAATCTGAGATCAATTTATTCTTATGTGTCTGATTATTAAGCCCCACGGTTAGATTTTTTTTGGGATTCATTGTATGTGTCGTTAGGTGTATCTACTCCCATGGGTAACTCCTAAGTAGTGGATTGGATTTTTATATCATGTGTGACTTTTTGAGAGTTTGATACTTAAGTTGATCTTCACCCATAAAAAAAAGAACAGAAGTAAAAAAGGAAAATAAAATTGAACAAATAAGCAGAGAATAAATATATAACTTGGAAGAGAGCATCCTTCAGAGTCATTGTCACACAAAGAAAAGTAAGAGACTCAAACATTGGGTCCCTCTGTAAATTGTATTAAATATTATGGATTTTGATGTGATTATCAACATGGAATGGTTATTCCACTAGCATGCGTTCATGGATTGTTTTTCCAAGACCGTTACCTTCACCATGCTCGGTATACCCTTAATTATGTGGTAGAAAGCAGTTAGCCGCAAGCCGATGGGTATTATTTCTTATATTCATTCTAGGAGACTTATTTTGAGGGGTTGCGAGTCTTATCTCACTTATATTTATGATGTTAGTGTGGAGAACTCATTGATGGAATTAGTTTTTGTAGTTAGTGAGTTTCCTAATATTTTCCCTACCAATATGCATGGTCTTCCTCTTAAGCGTGATATTGATTTTGTTATTAATCTAAAGTCGAGAACCTAACCTATTTCTATGGCACCTTATCATATGAATCCTGCCGAGCAGAAGGATTTAAATACTCCACTTTAGGATCTTTATGGTAAGGGTTTTATTATACTGAGTGTGTCTCCTTGGGGAGCTTCTGTGTTGTTCGTAATGAAGAAGGTTGATTCCATACGTATGTGTATTGATTATCAAAAACTTAACAAGGTGATGGTGAAGAATCGATATCCTATACCTCACATTAATGATTTATTTGACCACCTTTAAGGATCAGTAGTGTTCTCTAAGATTGATTTGAGGCCCGATTACCATCAATAGATGGTTTGGGCGGAGGATATCCCAAAGATAGCCTTTAGGACCCGTATGGTCCTTATGAGTTCGTAGTGATGACTTTTGGGTTGGCTAACACCCCAACTACATTTATGGATTTGATTACTGTATATTCAAACCTTATTTGGAATCTTTTGTGATCGTGTTCATCGACGACATCCTTGTGTATTCGAGGAGCAGAGAGGAGCATATACACCATTTGAGGATTGTGCTCCATACTTTGAGAGATCATATGCTTTTTGCCAAATTCTATAAGTGTGATTTTTAGCTTGAGTCAATGACATTTCTTGGAAATGTGGTGTCTAAGGATGAGTTTATGCTAGACCCAACGAAGATTGAGGCTATTCATGATTGGGCCAAACCAGCATCTCTGTCTAAGGTTCATAGTTTTATTTGTTTGGCTGGTTACTACAGCCAGTTTGTTGAGATTTTTTCTACTATTGCAGTACCGATTACCAGATTAACTAGGAAAGAGGTTCCCTTTCAAAGGTCTGAGGAGTGTGAGTTGATTTTTGAAAAGCTCAAGGAATTTCTTACTTCATCTCTTATTTTTTATCTTTCTATTATGTGTGAGGGATTCACAGTATATTATGATGCTTCTTATGTTGGTTTGGGTTGTATACTGATGCAGAAGGATCGTGTTATTTCTTGTACGTCAAGACAACTGAAGGTGCACAAGTGAAACTACCCCAATCATGATTTGGATTTGGATGTGGTAGTTTTCCCTCTTATGATTTGGAGGCATTATCTTAGTGCATTGTGAAATCTTCATGGATCATTGTAGTTTTCAGCATCTTATGGAACCCGAGAGAGCTTAATGCTATGAAACATACATGAATAGAGTTGCTTAAGGATTATAACATCTTTATTTTGTACCTTCCAAGCAAGACAAATATTGTAGAGGATGCCTTGAGTTGGAAGATGGTGAGTATGGGTAGCTTGACTTGCATTTCAGTTTCTTAGTTTCCATTGGCATGGGACATTCAGTACTTAGCCAACTTGATGGTGCAACTTGATATTTCAAACCCTAGAAGAATTCTTGCTAATGTTGTGGTGATGTCTTCGCTATTTGAGAAAATTTAGGGTCGTCAATATGAGGATAAAAGGCTTTTCATCATTTCTGATCAGGTGTTAAGTGGTAATTCCAAGAGGGCTACCATAGATTATGAGGGTGTTTTGAGATTTGATAGCCACATTTGTGTTCTAAGGGTTGATGACTTGATTTAGTCGATTTTTCATGAGATTGATAACTCCAGATATTTTATTCACGTAAGTATAACTAAAATGTATAGAGATTTGAGACAAATATTATGGTGGAGTGGTATGAAGAGATATATGGTAGACTTGGTAGCTCATTGCCTATGTTTTCAATAAGTGAAGGTCGAACATTAAAGACCTGGTAGCTTGATTTAGAGATTGCCCATACCCGAGCGGAAATGGGAGAAGATTATCATGGACTTTGTTAGTGGTTTGTCTCGTACTTTATGTGGTTCTGATGGTATTTAGGTCATTTTGGATTGATTGGCCAAGTCTATATATTACATTTCTATTCAGATGTCCCTCAGTGTTGAGAAGCTAGCTCGTATCTATGTTAGTGGGACAGTCCATTTGCATGGTGTTCTTATATTTATCATTTAGATTGGATTTGGTGTTTACTTCTAGATTTTGGAGAGCTTTTCGGGAGAAGATGGGAACTCAGGTGGATCTTAGTGTATCCTTCTACCACCAGAATGATGGGCAGTTGGAGAAAACTATTTATGTTCTCGAGGATATGCTCCAAGCTTATGTTATAGATTTTGGAGGTCAGTGGGAGCAACACTTAGTTTTGGTAAAGTTTATTTATAATAATAGCTATAATTCAAGTATTGAAATGGAACCTTTTGAGGATTTATATAGTAGGCAATATTATTTTCCATTTGGTGATTTTGGACTTTTGAGATAAGATCTTGTGGTATTGACTTGCTTCAGGAGTCATTGGATAGAGTTAGGGTAATTCAGGATAGGTTGAGGGCAACTCATTATAGGCAAATGACATACGCAAATCGTAGACTTTGTGCCTTGAGATTTCGAGTTGGTGACCGATTATTCCTTCATGTATCGCTTATGAATGGTGTGATGAGGTTCAGGAGTAAATGCAAGCTCATCCCTAGATATATTGGACCCTTTGAGATGGTGAAGTGGCTTATAAGTTAGCCTTACCCCCAAATTTTGTTGTTATCTATCTAGTTTTTTATGTTTCTATGTTGTGGCAATATATTCTTGACCCTTCTCATGTGCTTAGATGGGACTCAGTTGCTACATGTAGTTTTGATGATGAGCAGCTAACTGCAAGGGTCCAGTCCCTCAACTTGCAAGATTCAATATAGTTGGCACGCATTGTCTACACAGTTTTGTCCTCTTTGTAACAAATTTGCAGGTGCTATTTTGTAATGATTAGGATAGCTGGTCCGATGATCTTTCAGCCCTAATCATCACCCAACTATAAAAGGAAAATGAGGCTCCTTCATTAAATAGGGTTTCTACATAACTACAAAGAGTGAAGTGAGATAGAAGTAAACACTCTACTTGTCAAGTTCTTAGCTATTTATGTGAGCTTGAATTGAAATTGTTCTTGAGTTAGTACCGAATTGTAATTGAACTACTCTTTCTATAAGAGTAGTGTTTTCTCTTTGAGTGAGAGTGCTTAGGTAGAGTTGCCTAAGTGTGAGGATGATTAGAGGTAATTAGCATAGAGATTCCTTGGTAGAGTTGCCAAGATGAGCTTGTACTAGAGTCATTACAAGTAAACGGAGCCCAATGGTAGGCTGAAATCTATACTGTAATTAGAAGGTTGATTATAATGGATTTCTTGAGGTGTTTGTGAGGGCAAGTCGTGGTTTTTTCCTTCCTGGGTTTCCACATAAGATTTTTGTGTTTTTACCTTCCTGCACTGCCTTTGTTCTTCCAGCACCTCATAGTTGCTTTACTGTTCTATCTCTTGTGATTAACTTTGAGGGACCTGGTCCCTCACTGTGTGTTGCAACCCTCGAAGGTTCCAATAATTGGTATCAGAGCAGGTTAACTCTAAAAGGTTTACACCTTGAGTGTTCTGGTCATTTGGGCTGCTTTAATTAGACTAGGGGTGGTCGTGACTTCAAAAACTCTAGAGTCTGACCTAGGTAAAGAAGACAATGACATTTCACTTCTGGCAACAAAGATTGTTAGAGCTATAAAAAAAAGGTTGTCATCTTAGAAAAAAGAATGATCAAAATCCTAAAAAATAAAAAAAAATGCAACTAGTTGCATAATAAAGAAGGTGTTAGGTGTATTGAAAGACACCACAAATAGATCTGAGAAAGACAAGGAGTATAGAGATGGTTTAATGATGAAACATGCTGAGAAGAAAATAATCTCAGGATCATGTAGCTCTCTAATGGCCACTACTGAAGATAGAGAAGAAAATGTGCTAGAAAAGGTAGATGAGAACCAAAATTGGTTAATGGACAGTGGTTGCTTTAGACACATGACTTGGAGAATTGATTGCTTTCTCTCTCTCAAAGAACTTTAAGGGGGAGGTATGTCTTTTGGAAATGACAAAAAAGGTTACATCCAAGGTGTTGGAAAGATTCATAAATCACCTCATCATGCAATAGAAGATGTGTATTATGTGAATGGGCTAAAGTGTAGTCTTCTAAGTGTATCTCAAATATGTGACAAAGGAAATAAGGTAAAATTCTTATCTGATGGATGCACTATCTATAGCGTAAAATCTAGAAAGATTATTATCAAAGATAAAAAGATCAACAACAAGTGTGTAGCTAACCTGGAGTGTGTGGCTGATGGGGAATTAACTTGTTTAAATGCACAAGGTGAAGATCCTAATTTTTGGCAAAGAAGATTAGGGAATGTGAGTTCCTTCTTGTTAAAGAAGTTGATTTCAAGGGGCCTGGTTCGTGGCCTACCAAAGCTACTATATCCAGACAACAAAATCTGTGATGCTTGTGTTAAAGGTAAATAGACCAGATCCTCCTTCAAATTAAAGAATCAAGTATGTACTTCCAGACCTCTTTGAAATACTTCACATGGATTTATGTCTACCTATTAAAGTCCAAAGTAGAGGAGGGAAGAAATATGCGCTGATTATTGTAGATGACTATTCCAGGTTCATCTGGACAATGTTTATAAGAACCAAAGATAAAACATATGAGGTTCTTGTGGATTTTTCCAAGAAAATCCAAGTGAAGCTAAATTTAAAAATTGTTGATGTTAGGTCTGATCATGGGAATGAATTTGAAAATTCACAAGTTGATGAATTATGTGTTGAGCATGGAATAAGTCACAACTTTTCAGCTCCTATAACTCCACAGCAAAATGGAGTTGTTGAAAGGAAAAACAAAACTCTCATAGAGATTTCTAGGATTATGCTAATTGATAGTGGTCTTCCAAAGAGTTTCTGGGATAAAGCAGTGAATACTGCTTATTATGTTACTAACAGGTGTTTGATTAGATCACTTCTTAATAAAACTTCATATGAGCCGGTATTCAATAGAAAGCCTAGAATAGACTACTTCAGACCTTTTGGATGCAAATGTTTTGTTCTAAACAATGGGAACAGAGAATTAGGAAAAATTGATTCCAAAGGTGATGAAGTTGTGTTTGTAGGATACTTATAAATATGCAAGGCTTATAGAGTGTTCCGTAAAAGAACTTTGTGTGTTGAAGAAACTATTCATGTGATCTTTAATAAGTCAAGAAGTCAAATGAAAACTGAAGATAGTGAAAGTTCAGAAGATGAAGAGCTCATTCCTGTTCAAAGGGATGTTGTTACTGAAGATAATGATCAAGGGATTAATGATGCAGATGAGAGTGATGGCAGTGATGATTATCCAGTATCTCATCCATAAATTCTAGCTCCACTAGAAGAACAACTAGAGGAAACCAGTCAGAATTCATAGGGACATAGTCCTAGTGGTATCAATCTCAGAAGGCTAAATTAGAGGCACAAATTCTCTCATATCCTTGAGAACCTGACTACACCCTTGGAAACTGGAGTTTAAACAAGATATCAAGCTAGGAATGCTATGGCATTTTTAGCCTTTTTATTCTAAATTAAGTCCAAAATGTAAAAGAGGCCCTGAAGGATGCTGATTTGATTAATGAAATGCAAGAAGAGCTTTATCAATTTGAAAGAAGAAAAGTATGGCATTTGGTTTCTATTCCTATTTACATAACAATCATTGAGACCAAATGGGTGTACAAGAATAAGCAAGATGAAAATGGAACTATCAACAAAAATAAGGCAAGGTTGGTTGTTAAAGGTTGTAACCAGGAAGAAGTGATTGACTATGATGAGACCTTTTCCCCTATAGCAAGAATAAAAGAAATTAGAATTCTTGTTCCATTTGTGGCATAGATGGGATTCAAACTATTTCAAATATATGTCAATAGTGAATTCCTGAATGGAAATCTGAAAGAAGAAGTATATGTCAAATAGCCTCCAAGTTTTGAAGATGCAGATTTTCCTCACCATGTACTTAAATTGGACAAAGCTATTTATGGTTTAAAGCAAGCATCAAGGTCCTAGTATGAGACTCTCAGAGTTTCTCATGGAAAATGGCTTTAAAAGAGAGAAAAAAGACAATACCCTTTTCTCAAAGACCAGAGGTAGCAATCTATTTATTGCTCATATATATGTTGATAACATAATCTTTGGAGCTAATTCTGAATCCCTATAAATAATCTTAATTTTTTACCCAATAACCCAATAAGAAAAAATCAAACCAAACCAATAACCCAATAATTTTTTTTATAAAACCATTAAAACACTGTTAACCTAATAATCTAATAATAATAAACCAATAACATTTTTATCGGTTAGATTAATTGGTCGGTTCGATTTTTGCACACCCCTAAGGAGAAGTATATCAAGGAGCTATTGAAGAAGTATAACATGGGAGATTCCAAGACAATTGATACCCCAATTGGATACTTGTTATATCTCACTGCAAGTAAGCCTGGCATTGTTTTCACTGTAGGAATGTGTGCTAGATTTTAAGCAAGCCCAAAGTAGTCCCATCTAAAAGCTACAAAAAGAATTCTTAGGTATCTGAAGAGGACAGGGGACCTGGTCCTATATTATCCATCAAGAGACAATTTCACTAGGTGGGCTATGCTGATGTTAACTATACTACATATTTAGTAGATAGAAAAAAAAACTTCAAAAATGGCACATTTTCTTCGATCATCATTAATATCCTGGGGTTCGAAGAAGCAAAATTTAGCTGCTCTATCTACTATTGAAGCTGAATATGTTGTTGCAGCTTTTTGTTGTGCATAACTACTATAGATCAAGAAGCAATTGAAAGACTTTGGTATCATCTCAGATACCATACCTCTAATGTGTGATAAAACAAGTTCTCTAAACATGTCCAAGATCCAGTGCAACATAAAAGGACTAAGCACATTGATGTGAGGCATCACTTCCTAAGAGACAATATTGAGATCAACATAAAGTTCTGCAAGATTGAGGATCGGATAGAAGATATCTTTACTAAGGCACTTCATAAGGAAAAATTGGTGAAGAACAGGAGGAGGTTAGGCCGGATCAAAATGACCTAACTTTCCATAAAAATCAGTAGTTCTTCACAAAATTGGTTATGATCAGGAGAACAGGTATCCTTGGTACAGTATGTAGTTGCTAGTCTAACTCAGTATCATACCTTTGCAAGTATATGCCCATGGAAACAACTTTGGAAGAAAATAGATGAAGTATGCACAAATGTGAGAATTCACTCAAAGAAAGAGAAGGACCTTGTCCCATCTCTCAAGTTAGTATCATAATGTGCATAATTTTCTTCTTGTTCAGCTAGAAAAGGCCATATTTTCTCTCCATGATAGAAACTTGTTAAAAGAAAAATTAAAATCAATTTCATCTTTGAATTAAGCCCATGGACCCTAGTCAACTTAGTTATCCAAATTATTCAAAGACAAATCCTTTTCTTCACTTACTCTTCCATTGAAGATTTTTTCCCAAAAATATATTACTCTCCTAACAGTGTGCAGGAAAGTTTTGATGATTAAAGCAACAAAATAACAATCCTAAAAACAAGCCTGTGTAGTAAATACTGAACATCTTGTTAAAAGACACAAGACTTCCAAGGGACTCGGTCCCAAGAAAAAATAAAATTCTGATGATAAACCTAGCAGGGCTTGTAAAAGAAAAATTCTAGAAAATGCTGAAATTTTATGTGTGCTTGTGCAAAATCAAAAAAGTGATGAACTCAAGATAATGGTTGAAATTCTAACCAATTATTCTTCTAATCTTACATTTTTACACTGTCCTAAGATTACCTTATGTCTCCAAATCTTCTCCCATAATCCTCTACCTTTTTCCTCCAACTTTTGTGTTTATTTTCTATGGAACTCAAAATGTCTTGTTCTACCTTAAAAGTGTTCCACATGATTAGTGTTTCCCCAGTGTCCATGAGTTAATTAACTTATGCTTACTATTACTCTTGGTTTAGTATTCTTTCTTTTCAATAATGCCAAAAGGGGGAATACTAACTGATTTTAAGGGAGGAAAACTGGAAAGTGTTAATAAGCAAAAATGAGGTTGCAGATAAGTATACATGTTGATAGGGGAAAGAAATGATGTAATGAGCTACAGTGAAGGTATGAAGGCACAGTGATATGGGGAGAAAATACAAATGTTCTCAAAGGAGTTTTCTTTTCACTACAACAAATAATAATAAGGGACTAGGTCCCTGTGTTGCCCAATAATGGAGGAAGCATGATGATAGGGGGAACATTAATCTTTAGTTAGTAATCACACTGATTAAATATGATAAATGTGCACTGGTGTTCAAAACTATATGGTTGGTTTATCATCATCAAAAAGGGGGGAAATTGCTACATGTCATTTTGATGATGAGTAACTAACAGCAAGGAACCAGGTCCCTCGATGTGCAAGATTCAGTATAGCTGGCATGCGTTGTCTGCAAGTCTTGTCCTCTTGTGTAAGAAACTTACAGGTGCTATTTTGTACTGATTAGGAAAACTGTTCTAATGATATTTCAGCCCTAATAATCACCAAGCTATAAAAGGAAAATAAGGCTTCTTCATCAAATGCAGTTTTTTCACAAATACAAAGAGTGAAGAAAGATAGAAGCAAAAACTCCACTGCTCAAGTTCTTAGCTATTTATGTGAGATTAAATTGAAATTGTTCTTGAGTTAGTACTAAATTGTACTTGAACTAGTCATGTTATAAGATTAGTATTTTCTCTTTGAATAAAGAGCTCTTAGGTAGTGTTACCTAAGTGTGAAACTAATTAGAGTTGATCAGCATAGAGATTCCTTGGTAGAGTTGCCAAGATGAGCCTGTAGTAGATTTATTACAAGCTAAAAGAGACTAGAGGTAGGCTGAAATGTAGACTATAATCAAAAGGTTGATTATAGTGGATTTCTTGAGGTTCTTGTCAGGGAAATCCATGGTTTATCTGTTCCTGGATTCCCACATAAAAGTCTTATGTTTTTACATTCCTACACTGCCTTTATTCTTCCAGCACCTCATAGTTTCTTTACTGTTCTCTTGACTGTAATTGACATTAAAGTACTTGGTCTCCCACTATGTGGTGCAACCCCCAAGGGTTCCAACATTAGTTCAATTAGATGAGCGGTTGGCTTTCGTAAAGGACCTGGTGCTCATATTGGTTTGTATTGTCAGGAAATTGCATACTACAGAGATTCCAGTAGTTAAGGTTTAGCGGAGGCACAGCCTAGTAAGAAGTCTACTTAGGATATCGAGAGTGAGATGCGGACCCAGTATCCTTACTTGTTCAAGGTTTCAGGTACTTCCTAATCTTTTACTTTTGCAGACAAAAGTTCTTTTAGTATTAGATATTGTAATGACCATCTAGGTCATTTTCTTTATTCTCCTTATTTCTACTATTTAGAGATTTCCTATAGCTGCCTTATGTCATTTATGACTTGCTGGTACTGACAATTTGGTTATTAGGCAGTTTGTTTGTTTTTTAGAGTCAATTCTCTATTTTAAAGTCTTTGCTGGTTTAAATTACCTACCGCACAAAAACTCCAGTCAAATGTCCATATATTCTAATTCTGACAGTTCTAATAGCTTTGAAATGCTAATTTTTGGCTAGGTGGACCCGTGGTTTCGGTCCTGAGGTCTCTAAACTCATTTTGGATTATTGTTGAAAGTTATGAAAAATGATAAGTGTTTGTGGGATCTACTTTTCATCAAAACAAACTCGAATGGATATTTTAACTATACCATTAAGTCTGATACATTGAGTTTGATAGGTTAGCATAGTTAGTTTACATATACTAGATTCTAGATGAATCCTGTGGGGTTGGCGGAGACTTGGAAAAATCTGAAGTCTTAGTTAGTGCTGGTGCTTTGCGTACTCGACCAGTCGATCACTTAAGAAACTTTTCTTAGCTCACTGGTATCGCATAATAAAGATGCATGTCACATAAGTATATACTGCATAAGCGATACGATGGTTTCTTATGCGATATGTACTTAGACAACAAGTATCCGTTAAGCGACCCAGTGTCCGCTTAAGTGGCACTCGTGGACCTGGGAAGGGTATAAATACCCAACATAGCCTAATTTTTCCCATTTTAATCAATTCAATAGAATATTGAACCTTAAAAAGTGTGAGAACTTTAGAGAATCATTTGTGGGTTATTTTGCAGCCTTGGTGAAGTAAATTTATCCATTTCTTCTTCGAATATTTGGTAAGCTTCCATTAATTTCTTGATAGAATCCTTTGTTTTTTTCTAAAATATCTAGAATCTTGGTGTTTTTATTGTACCACCATTAGCGCTCAAAATTTACCTATTTTTTATGGATAAATATTCCTTGAGAATAGAGGGATATTGTGTTGGATTCAAAAGTGTGATTATGTATATGGTCCCTACATAGGATTTTTACATAATTTTGAACCTAAAAAATAATAGTGGGATATGGGTATCATTGTTCTCATTTTGATGAGTAGATTGTGATTTTTAAAGTGTGGCACCTTGCAAAATCTTCTTAGAAAGAGAAATCGGTGGTTTACTAGATTCTTCTAGCTTTTTTACGACGTCCAGGTAGGCTAGGTTTACCGTCTTCATAGATTGAGCTATTTCATAGTATGTTTATGATATTATTCTATATATTGTATGGTATTTAGATGTTGGAGGTATGGTTGAAAGTATTTGGGTTAGTTTAACTATTAGGCTATCTTGAAACCGTAAATTAGGTATAATGGAGTTAGTTGCTTATATTTTAGGATAAATTTCTCTCATAGGGATAATTAGGGATTATTTTTCTTCTAGAAATTCATTTATATAACTTAGCCTAGAGCGGGGTAGAATTTTCCTAAAAATGGATTTTGGGGATTAAAAATAGGCCCCTCCGACCCATCTTTGGGATAGACTTATGTTAGCTTTGGTAGACCTATTTACGTATGTTCTACCCTTATTAGTGATTCTTTTGGAACTTTTAGAAGATTAAATACTTAATGAGTAAGCTAATCTGGTATTGGGAGTTGATGCTAATCTAGAGTAAAATCTGGTGGTTTATTGGTATGGTTTACTTATATGGCTTATTGTTATGGTTTAGTTTTATGGTTTGTTGATATGGTCTATCTATATGAGTTTTGGTTTAAGTTCTACACTTAATGATGATATTGATATTATGAGTTTTAGTTCTAGTCCAACAAAAGATGTATGATGTTGACACTATTAAGGATGTTATGATGATGATGAAATAAGTTTCAATTCCAATATGGCATTGCGAGTTGGGAATGATATGATTCGGTATGTATAGTTTGATGGTTGTAGCTTATATTTGAAGATCTATGGATCTTTGATAATTTATTCCTATTGGGGCATGTATTTGGTGTTTTATTTTTCTGCACATATTGGCTTATGGGGGCCAATTTTATAGTTATAATTGTGTGATCGTTATGTTACTTTTCTATATTTATTTATTTACTTATGCATGATGGTGTTGGATCTTATTTCCAGGTTTGCCTTTTTACCCTAACTTAGTTATTTTATCTTGTATCTTATCTTATTTATATCATGATTTATCTCAGTTGGCTGATGATGCCTATTGAGTATCCATGCTTTTGGTATTCAGACTATACTTTTGTACCTTTTTGGTGCAGATAAGAACTAGATATTGTTGTTGACATGATGCTCATACAGGGTTAATTTCAGAGACTGGGTGAGCTGTTGGAGTCAGAGTTATCCTTTTTCCTTCTATTTATCTATGTTTAGCCTTTTTTTCTTCAATTATTAACTCATTTGGATGGTGTTTTCTTGATTTCACATGGTGTTCCTCTGGTTCTATGTATGGTACCACCATCAATGTTGGTATTTTCTTATAGTATTTCTCTGACTCTAAGTGTGGTTCTGTTGCCTGTAGTAGTTTAGCTTATGGTATTCCTCAGACTTCAAGTGGCGTTCAAATTTCTATGCTGGTATCTGATTATGGTGTTTCTAGTTCAAGGGTACAACCTACATCTATGGTACTCTCACATGTGGATTCTCAGTCGGCCAAACTTACTATTCCTCCAGGTTTTTCTGGCATAATTATGTCATATGAAGATCAGAAGAGGTTTGAGAGGTTTATTCGCTTGGGTATGCCAAAGTTTAGTGGTTCTATTGGTGATATTGCCTATGAGTTTTTTGGTTGATTTCTAATAGAAGTTACATAATCTTGGATTTCTTAAGTCTAATAGAGTTGTTTATACTACTTATTGGCTGACAAAGTTGTAGAACTTTAGGTTTTCCTACTATGACTTGGGATCAATTTTTTAAGGAAATCTTAGAGAAATTATACCATATAGTTTGAGAGATTAGATGTGTGATGAGTTTGATCATATGGAGTAGGGATCCATGACTATTGCTGAGTATGAGGCTTGTTTTCACACTTTATCCAAGTATTTAGTCGCTATTATCTCCACTGAGTCTAGGAGGATTTGAAAGTTTGTGAAGGGGTTAGATGGTACTTACTAGTTGGTTATAGCTTAGATGGTATTTTCAAGGCATTCTTTTTAAATTATTATTGAGTATGCCAAGATGAATGAGTCTATCATCTAGGCTACTCAAGGAGGCACCAAGAATATGCATCGTCATAGTGAGTTTACTGGAAATGCCTTACAAGGTAGGGATTTCTCTAGTAAAGGTTCATATGGTTATCATGTTAGGACAATTAAGTCTTCTTTGGAAGAAACTAATGTTAGAACTTTAGGTTCAGCAATATCTAGAAGCCAAACATCGGGTCAGGGTGGACATTTTAGTTCAGCCGCACCTCCTCATATTGTGTCAGGCTATAGAGAATATTTTTTATGTGATATGTTCGGCAATGTGGCCAAGGATTTCCCTCAGTATACTTTCATACCTACTCTTATATTTGTTGTAAGAGGTGGATCACAAAGTGGTAAGGTGTTGGTGAAGGTACTCGAGGTAAATATAGAGGTGCTCATAGTAGTGATCAGAGGGTTACTCTATCTAGGAGTGAACATGGTCAGTGTTATTTTCTACCTAATAAACCCTAGGTAGAGGCCTTTGATTCTGTTATTATAGGTATCATCCTACTTTGATATAGGTTGACTTCCATATTATTTAATCGTAAGTCAACTTTCTTCTATATGTTTATATATCTTTCTTTGGTTTTTAATATTTCATGTGATCCTCTTGATATGCCTCTTTGCGTTTCACCCCTATAGGAGATTATTTAGTGGTGGATCGAGTGTACCAATCTTTTGTTGTTACCTTTTGGGCTGTTAGACTTGGGTAGACTTGATTGTACTAGATAGTTGAGTTTGATGTTATCTTGGGTATAGATTGGTTAGATTCTTATCATGTTGTTTTGAACTTTTTTGCCAATACCATGACCTTAGATATATTGGGTGTGCCAATATTAGCTTTTAAGGGAACACTTAATTAAGGTCCTAGAGGTGTTATATCTTTTCTTTAATCATTGCATGATAGAGAGAGGGGTTTTTCTCTGGTTATCTCATATCCATGATACCAGTGTTGCATCATCTCCTCTTATGGATTCTATTCGGGTTGCAACGAGTTCATGGATGTGTTTCTTACAGATTTACCTAGTATGACTTTGGATCATAAAATTGATTTTACTATTGATGTAGAGATAGTCACTAGGCCTATTTCTATTTCTCCCTATAGAAGGGCCTCGATTGAGGTAAAGAAGTTGAAGGTATAGTTGCAAGATTTATTGAGTAATGAGTTCATTAAACATACTGTATCCCCTTGGGGTGAACCTATCTTGTTTGTGAAGAAAAAGGACTACTCTTTGTGTATCTATATTACTTATAAGCAATTGAACAAAGTGACAGTTAAGAATAATTATCCTCTTCCTCGCATTGATGATCTTTTTTAATAGCTTTAGGGATCTTTGGTGTTTTCCAAGATTGATTTGAGATATGGGTATCACTAGTTAAAGATTAGGGCTTAGGATGTTTCAATGATGAATTTTCAAACTCGATATGGTCATTATGAATTCTTAGTCATGTGTTTTGGATTAAGTGATGCACTTGTTGACAGGGTGTTTGGACCATATCTCAACTCCGTTATGATTGTATTTATAGATGATATCTTGGTTTATTCCAAGAGTAAGGTCGACCATATGAAGCATTTGAGGATTATACTTCAGAGGTTGTGTAATGAAAAGTTGTATGCTAAGTGTTCTAAGTGTTTGGTTAGATTCTATATATTTTTTGGGTCATGTGGGGACTAAGGATAATATTATGGTTGACCTGGCCAAGATTAAGGAGGTTCTTGATTGGTCTATACCTACTTTTCTTACCGATAATTGGAGTTCCATTAGTTTGGTGGGTTATTTCTGGCAATTCATTGAGGGTTCTTGTATATTGCAGCTCATTTGACCAAGTTTACTCAGAAAAAATGATTTTCTACAGGTTGGATGCATGTGAGAAGAGCTTCAAAAGCTCAAAGATTTGTTGACTTTGTCTCTTATACTAACTTTTCCCAAGTAAAGTGTGGGTTTTATCGTGTTTTGTGATGCTCCTGGTGTTGGTTTGGGTACGATGTATATGTAAAAAGGTAAGGTGATTAATTAAGCCTCTCACCAGTTGAAGCCTCATGAGAGAAATTGCCCTACACTTGATTTAGAGTTGGCAGTCATATTGTTTGTGTTGAAGTTTTGGTGTCATTACTTGTATGAAGTTTCTTAAGAAATTTTCTCAGACCATCAGAGCCTTCATTAAATCTTCACATAGAGAGGTCTTAATATGAGGCAATGATGTTGGTTTGAGTTTCTTAAGGATTATAACATCACTATTTTGTATCATCTGGGCAAGGCTAATGTGGTTGAGGATGCATTGAGCTGAAAGTCGACTACTATAGGTATTTTATCTAATCTGTTGGCATACGAGTTACCTTTATCCTTGGAGGTTTAGTCTTTAGCTAACCAGATGGTTAGGATTGATATTTTAACACCTGGGCATGTTTTATTCTTTGTTGATGCTAGATCTTCTGTGATGGAGCATATTTGAGCTCACCATTTTGATGATGATAGTTTAAGGGTGATTATGGATAAGGTGTTGAATGTTGAGGAAAAGTAAGCTTCTTTTAATTTTGATGGTGTGTTGAGGATTGGTAGTTGACTTTGTGTGCCGAGAGTCAAAGATCAGGTGACATTGATTTTAGATAATTATTTTTGATATTCTCTCCATCCAGGTATAACTAAGATATATCATAATTTGAAGCACCTTTAAGGGTGGGTGATATGAATAAGGATGTGGCAGATTTTATAGCTCATTTTTTTGTTATCAGCAAGTGAAGGAAGAGCATTAAAGACCAGGTGGTTTGCTTTAGATATTACCCATTCCTGAATGGAAGTGGGAGAGGATCACTATAAACTTCATGACCGGGTTTCCTCGCACTTCTCATAGTTCTGACAGTATTTGGGTCATCATGGATCGGTTGACCAAATCATCCTATTTCATCTCTATTCAAATTTCCTTTAGTGTCTAGAGGATGTCCCATATCTATATTCATCAAATAGGTCATCTCCATGGAGTACCTGTGTTTATTATTTTAGATAGAGGCTCCATGTTCATTACTAGCTTCTGACAGACCTTCTTGGAAGAGTTGGTACTTGTGTTGACCTTAGCGCAAGATTTCACCCCTAAACTAATGGTAGGTTGTAGCAGACTATTCTAGTTTTTAAGGATATGCTCTGTGCATGTGTGATGGACTTCAGAGATCAATGGGAGCAACATTTCTCTTTGGCAGAGTTCACTTATAATAATAGCTACCATTCGATCATTGAGATGGCCCCATTGAGGAAATTGTATTGTCACAACCCGAACCAGGGCCTGGCCGTGATGGGTATCTCAAGTCGCACGTGGACTGGAGATCACCCCTTGCACCTAACCAAAACAAACACAACATTCCTATTGTTAGATGAATTCCGAACATATAACAAGATAATTAAAAGGAACAAAAGATACTTCTATGATCCATAACTAACAACCGGCCAAAACAGTCGACCAACATCACCCAAGTCCACAGTAATCCAAACAAAGCCTTTTTAACAAAGAACTAAAACCAATCATGGTGAGGACATGTCCCCGACTCCAACGGATTACAATGAAAATGAAAATGTTAATGATAAAGAAAACTGTCAACTCAATTCTAAGAGTTGAAATAGGTGAAATGCCTAAGCCTTTCGGAGAATGGAAGCTCACCACTTCACTATAACAAACCAACAAACCAAGACGATCCACCTAACTCAGCGCAGGAAGAGCACACTTTTCTTTGGAGGCTGCATCATGTAGGGATACTATTACGGAGATGGTTAGTGGGGTGAACACTATCATGAAAATTAGGGATAGGGGAGCAAAATAATGCCATCATATATACTAAAAAATCAGTGAAAATCTAATGCACATAAACATATGCAAGTACATATTAATACATCAAGTGTTGGGATAGGTAACAAGGCTTAATATACTATTTAAAACTTTATCTTGGATTGTGTAGATCAACCGTCATAACATATAAAGTCACCCACGAGCTATATGGGCCTAGCTCTCCCCCAGCTGGTAGGGCCTCAGTGGGTGTGGCCGCATGAACCAAAGGGTATACATATGAACTATGCAGGACTCAAACCTCCTGGTATATAAAAGTTTCACAAGCACAAAATCATGTAATATGATGTGTTGGACTCAAACCTCCCAATCAAATGATATTAATACGGGGGACTCCCAATCAAGTTTCACGAAAGGAATTCAACCCTTAAGCCCTTAGATGACCTACTTCTTGGAAATCCTAAGTATGGTTTCTTGAGAGAATTTGAGAGAGATTTGGAAGTGTTTGAGTATATTAAGGATGAAATATAACCCCCTTAATTTCTTTACGGACGTGGGGTTTTAATTGGGAAAAGAGGGAATCGTCCAAAGTGCCCTTAAATTTAAAGCTAAATTTTAGTCATCAATGACTATAGGTCACTATACATCTTGTATAATCTCATTACGACTCTTCTTTATGAGTCGTAGCCAAGGCAGTCTCTAAGGAACTCGCAATCAGTTGACCCTACAACTCAATCAATAGGACTCGTAATGGGACACTACGACTCGTAGGGTCCAGTCATAATCAACACAGAACCCATTTGGGGTAAACACTTGACACCCTACGATTCGCACCCAACGACTCGAAACAAGTCCTTATGACACATATACTCAGAGTAGAACTTAGATACATAATTACTTATTTAGTTATGACATAGGTACGTAGGACCAGTCAAAACTTCCTACGACTCGTAAGGGGAGTCGTAGTCAGGACAGTGAGGATAAAATTTTTGAAATTTTTCAAGGACTAAAAACCTGAGGCATTACATACTCCCCTCTTAGGATCATTCATCCTCGAATGATAGGACAAGGCACTTATTAGCACGATTTAACTTCACACATAATCACACTTACCTTTAACAAAGGCAGAAAACAAAGATGTTAAGAAATACGCATACCTCAAGCTTGATTATTTGGAATAGGGAATAAGAATGGATACTTGGACTTCATGTCCTCCTCGACTTCCCAAGTAGCTTCCTCAACCTTTCGGTTCCTCCAAAGAACCTTTACTAAAGTCACATCCTTAGTCCGCAGCTGAAGGACTTGCTAATCCAAAATCTCAACTAGGACTTTCTCATATAACAAGGATTCCAAAATACCTACCTCTTCTAAAGTAACAACCATTGAAGGATCATCCATGCACTTTCTAAACATCAAAACATGAAAAACAATTGAATAGAGCTCAAGATAGAAGGCAACTCCAATTTATATGCAACATTACCAACCCTCTTAAAAATCAAGTACGGACCGACATAATAGGGACTGAGCTTCTTTTCCTTGCCAAACTGCATCACTGCCTTCATGGGGAACACCTTCAAGAACACTCAATCACTGACATGAAACTCCAACTCCCTTCGCCTCACATTCGTATAGGACTTTTGGAAACTTTGGGTGGTCGTAACTCTATCTCAAATTACCTTCACCTTCTCCCTGGCTTGGTGAACCAAACCAAGACCAAATAACTTATTCTCACCAACCTCAAACCACTCAATAGGAGACCTACGCCTTCTATCATATAATGCCTCAAATAGAGCCATATGATTTCTAGAGTGATAACTGTTGTTGTAAGAAAATTCTATAAGAGGCAAGCGGTCAACCCAACTACCACCAAAATCAAATACACAAGCCCAAAGTGTATCTTCCAATCCCTGAATTGTGTTTTTTGCTTGCCCATCCTTCTGCAGGTGGAAAGTGGTACTAAAGGCTACCTTAGTCACCAAACCTGGCTGGAACTACTTCCAAAAGTGACATGAGAATTAGGTACTCCAATCAGATATGATGTAGACTGGAGTACCATTCAACTTCATGATCTCTTCAATAAACAACTTGGCATAATTTTCAGTAGAGTAATTAGTCCTTACAAGAAAGAAGTGAGTAGTCTTAGTCATCCTATCTATGATGACCCAAATCAAATCAAATAGTTGGTGAGACTATGGAAGATCGGTAACAAAATCCATATTAATTATCTCTCATTTCTATACCGTTAGTTCAATCTCTTGAGTCAACTCACCATGCCTCAAGTGCTCCACCTTCACTTACTGACATACTGTACACTTAGCCTTAAAATTGTCCAAATCCTGCTTCATTTTATTCAACCAATAAATCTCCTTAATATCATGAAACATTTTTGTCAAACCAGGATGAATCGTGTAATGCGGCTCGTGAGCTTTGGCCAAAATTCTTCTTCACAGGCCATAAATATCAAGAACACATAATCTGCCTTGGTATCTTAAGATACCATCACCACCAATCTCGAAAATCATCACCTTCTGCCTATTCACCTCATTTTTGAGTTACACCAAAATAGGATCTAACATCTACATCTCTTTTACCTCCGCTCCAAGAAATGAATTTTCCACCTCTTGAACATCACCACCATCCTCAAAATCCAAGAGCCGAACTCCTAAATTAGCCAAACAGTGAATATCCTTCATCAAATCTCGCTTCTCTTCATCCATATGAGATAACCTTCCCATGGAACACCTTCTAAGAGCATCAACAACCATATTATCTTTACCTGGATGATAGTAAAGAATTATGTCATAGTCATTGAGCAACATAAGCCACCTCTTTTGTCTAAAATTTAGCTCATTTTGAGTGAACACATAATGCATGTTCTTATGATTAGAATATATATTAACATGGACCCCAAACAAATGATGTCACAAGATCTTTAATGCAAACACCATAGGTAGCAATTCCAAATCATGAGTCTAATAATTCTTCTCATGAACTTTAAGTTATCTAGAAGAATATACAACGGCCTAGACTTGTTGCATCAACACACAACCCAGCCGTACTTAGGACGCATAACAATAGACAACAAAACCATCAGTGCCCTATGATAGAGTCAAGACTGGAGTCGAAGTCAACTTATCCTTCAACTTCTCAAACCTATCCTCACAAGCATCAAACCATAAAAATTTAACCTTCTTCTAAGGAAACTTAGTCAATAGGGCAGCAATAGAAGAGAAACTCTCCACAAATCTTCTATAATAACAATTAAACCAAGAAGCTCTTAATATCGGTTGGAGTCGTGGGTTTAGGTCACTTTTTAACCACCGCAACCTTTTGTGGATCTACCATGATCCCTTTACTAGAAATAATATGTCCCAGATAAGTCAAAGCATTTAGCCAAAACTAACCCTTAGAAAATTTTGCATACAACCGTTGATCTTTACAGGTTTGCAACACAAGGCGGAGGTTATTGGCATGATCTGCCTCGCTCTTAGAATATACCAAAATATCATTAATAAAGACTATCACGAAAAAATACAAAATCTAATGGAAAACTTGATTCATAAGTTCCATAAATTCTGCTGGGGCATTGGTCAAACCAAAGGACTTCACTAAAAACTCAAATAACCATATCGCATTCAGAAGGCAGTCTTAGGGATTTCCACCTCCCTAATATTCAACTGATGGAAAATCGAATAAATATAAATCTTAGATAAATACTTAGATCCCTAAATATGATTGAATAGATCTTCAATCGTCAAAAGCGGATACTTTGTAATACCCTAAAGTTTTCTAACTAATTTCGTCCCAAGAATGTCTAGTATTATCTTCTAAATTGAATGATGTTTATTACATGGGGAATTTTTAAGATTTTTACTTTTGATCATGTGGAAAATTCAATAATCTTTCCATCGATATAAGATTCGCCTAAATCTGATAACCGAGTAAGAAGTTATGACTATTTCAAGTTTTGGTCGTAAAACAGCGTCATATTAGTTAATGGCGCACCGCGCCACAAGAGAAAATGGTATTTGTCAAATTCTAGTAGGGGTCCATGATAGTGGTTAATTGCACCAAACTTCCAGGTCACAAACAAAGTGGCAACGCGATGGCTCCGCATCGCGCCATTCCCCTATTTCCCAATTGTTAAATTCCAGTGGCACGGCGCGATAGCGCCTCATCGCGCCAGGGGTTCAGTTCGGGAAATTTTTACCAATTTTAAAAGACGCATCTAGGGTTAAAAGGGTCAATTTTACACCCCTATTTAAGCCCTTTAACACGTGATTTAGCCATTCTTCACTCAAAATATACTAGTTTCTCTCAATTTTCTCTCAAGAACAAGCTAGGGTTTCAATTAGGGATTCAATTTCAAGAAAGTCTCTCCATCAATCTTCGCTAAACCAAGAACTGACGTATGCATTGTGTTGATTTATGGATTCCTTTTATCCATAAAGCTCAAGAACCTTATTTCAAATTGCAAATCATGATATTTATGTTGTGGGTTGATTGTAACCATGTTTATCTTGTTATATGATTCCCAAGTTGGAATATTTATGTATTTTTCATGAAACTACATTAGCAAGTGAGTGAAATCCATAAATCAATTTATTTATAATGTGTCAATTTGATGATTAATCCTATGCCCTATGGTTGAATGCAAGGTGTTTGATTAAAATGTCTAGGAAGATAGAAATTATGCACTATAGCTAAATTGTGATCCAAAATGACTTCCATGTTATTCTTATGTATTGAAATTTATTTGTTGGATTTCTCATGAGTTAGCCTTATGAAATTATGCTATGTATACATGCTATCTTATTTACGTACCAAGCTATGATAATCAAATGCCCATGAAATATCTCTAATTATTGTATTAAGGATTGTTGATGATTGGTCATGCATTCAAGAATGTCATGCCTTGTCAGTTTCTTTCCATCGAGTCCTGGGGGTACTTGTACCCAAAAATATAGTTGTGTTCCTAGAGTCAGTGACATGTTCCACGATATCTTCAGTCAAGCCATGATATATATAGAACTCAGTCAGTCATATGACTTAGAAAATCTCAGTATTTCAGTAATCTCAGTACTGTTCCGTCAGTCAACGGAATTAAGTTAATTCAGTTCAGTAATTCATGTTCAGTGTCCATTCATAAGGGAGTAGGATTTAGCACCGAGTGAACCCAAGGGTGGGAACTCACCTGTTATACGAGGGTGTGATTCTTAGAAGCAATCCTTGCGTTCTAGAACTACGTAGCCAGCGTAGGTTGAGACATCATAGCCTGCTATATGAGGTTAGATGAGGTGACTTGACCTGTTATATGGGGTTCCCACTATTCTCACTAGAGTTACTTGTTATATGAGGGTTACTCGCAGATTGTCCTTACCAATGGCGCTATATTGACACCCTTCCAATTGGAGTTACAGATTGGACCCCAACTCAGCCATAATGGCGTATTAAGGGCATATCAGTTAGATAACTACTTCCCACAGTTTTAGTTACAGAATTCAAAATTGTCAGATACAGTCATTCAGTCTCGGTATTAGAACTCAAATAATTCTACAGAATTTAGGACTGTCAGATACAACCAACTTAGAACAGTATAGAACTCATCTAGTTCAATCAAATTTATGACTGTGAGATACAGTCACTCATGTTATCAGTTATATCAATCATCAGAACTCAGTTATCAGTCATGTTAGTTATCAGTAAACTCATATTATCACGATCTCAGATATAGTTACTATGTGTTCATGCGTGTATTCTCACGTTCATATTAGTCTGTTAGCCAGTATTGTTCATGCATATGAAACCCATGCATTTAGCCTACCTCACATGCATACCAGTACATTCAAAGTACTGACGCATTTGCGTTATGGTGTTTTATACCATAGGTTCCAAAGAACGAGCTCCAGAGCATCAGTAAATTCTAGATATCAGCAGTTAGTTAGCAATGAGTCCTCATCCTTTGAGGACATAATTATTTCTTTATTATCTCATTAATTAATTTATTAGTTGGAGTTAGTTGGGGACCTGTTCCATCAACTCCTTATTCAGACAGTTCAGTCAGTTAGAGGTTTTTCAGACTAGTGTGTTCAGACAGTCATTTCAATGTTTGGGGTATTTCATACCCCATCCATATGTTATGATTTATCAGTTATGTTACAGATTTGAACCTTATGGCCTTTCAATTCATGTTTTAGCATTTATATAGTATATCATGCAGTATACAGGTACAGCTATCAGTCATGGGTTAGCTTGTGGTCCTTTGGGGTCATAAGCACCGTGTAGCATTTCGGGTACCAGATTCGGGGCATTACATACTTATTCTTCATGGTCACCTTATTCAATTGGCGATAATCAATACACTTTCGAAGAGACCTATCCTTATTACGCACAAGAAGAATAAGATCACCCCACAGAGACACATGAGGGTCGATAAAACCCTTGTTAAGAAGATCTTTTAACTGCTCCTTAAGCTTTGTCAACTAGACTAAAGTTATTCTGTAAGGAGGGATAGAAAGAAGATGGGTGTTTGAAAGAAGATCAATTCCAAAATCTATTTTCCTATTGGGAGGAACACCAGGAAGATAATTAGGGAACACCTCAGGAAATTCACAAACAACAAGGAAAGTCTGCATTGAAAGACCTTCGGATCTAGAATCCTTAACATGCATTAAGTTATAGAGGCACCCTTCAGAAACCAATTTCCAAGCTCTAAGATACAAGATGAACCTTCCCTTAGGTACTAGGGAACTACCTTCCCACTATTATTGGCTCATTAGGGAAATGGAAAATGACCCTCTGGGTCCAATAATAAAGAGATGCATAGACCGAATGCAACCAATCCATACCTAATATTACGTTAAAGTCTAACATATCCAACTCTATTAAATCTACCAAGGTCTATCTACTATAGATCGACAACACATAACCCCTAGAGACTCTTATAGACTGAATAGGGTCTCACACCGATGTGGACACATAGAAAAGGTCCAAAATACATTTAGGATCAGAGCAAAAATGGATAGTCATATAAGGGGTCACATAAGAGAGAGTGGATCTGGGATCAATCAGATAATAGACATCATTAGAGAAGAGTTTGAGAGTACCAGTAACAACATGGAAGAAAGTCTCAAAATCTTGGTGAGTGGCAAGAGCGTACAGACTGTTCTTCCCAGCACTGAAGCTAGATGTTGAAGTAGCACCCTTTTGTGCAGGAGTGAATGAAGTAGCAACAGGAATCAAATTTGACCAGAAGCAATCTTAGAAGAACAATCCCTCTGTATATGACCAATCTAACCATATTTAAAGTATTTGTTCCTTCCCTCTTCACAAACACCATGGTGTACCTGACCACAGAATCTTCAAGGAGGATACGATGGAGCTGACTAAGCCCCACTAGCTTGTGACTGGGCTCCTGGTGACCTAAACCCACAATCACAATAAGAACGACAATTACCTGATGACTTACGATAAGGTTCACTGATCATAGAGTAGGAAACAGAATTTCCCTACTTCTTCTTAGGCCATTTTCCACCATCTCTACCACTCTGCTCCTGACCTCCACCCTGATCTGAGTAGTGAAACTTCTTATTCTTCCTTTCACTTATTTTAGTTGCTTCTTCTTTTATTCGTCCACTTGTTACATATACACCAAAAGTCTAGAGATGTCCATATCCTTTTCCAACAAGGCAGCCTTTCTCTCCAAGATGAATTCATGGGATAACCCAGAGGCAAACTTCCTCATCCTATCCCTCATGCTATATACCAATTCTAGATCATAATGAGATATTGATGGAACTTTAAGGCATACTCCTTCACTGACATACTTCCTTGGTTTAGATTTACAAATACCTTAACTTTTGCCTTCCTCAACTCCTGAGGAAAGAAGTGATCAAGAAAAGCACTGGAGAAGTCGTCCCACAAAGTAGACTAAGAATTATTACCACTAAGCTATTCCCATTCTTCATACCATTTGTATGCTATGTCGTTCTACTGATAAGAAGCAAACTATACACCCGCTACATCAGTAGAATGCATTACATGAAAGATCTTTTTCATCTCATTAATCAAGTTTCGAGGATCTTCCACAACTTTAGAACTAGGGAAAGTAGGAGTACTAAACCTCATAAATTGGCCAACCTTAGTGACCTCAGGTGATGGAGCAACAGAAGCAACATGCTCAGTTTGAGAGACCACCAATTGGGCAAGGAAATAAATGGACTGGAGAAACTCAGCATTAGACATGCCAACCTGAGGTGCCTAAGGAGGGATAGGGGGAACCGGCGGAGTTCCAGCAGGGCAATCAAAAGCAGCAACCCTAGACCAAGTCTGAACTCCTAGAGTTGGATGAGCTTCATCCACATTGTCCTCGGACTGGACAGAAGGGTTTCCACGAGCATCAGATCTTCTAGGAAACATAATATGTACAACGAACATACGGGAATTATAGGAGATTCAAGACCCTAGATTCAATAGCTCAAAAATAGAGCAAAAAGAAAGGGAAACATTTTTAAATGTCTCGTAGCCTCTCTCTTATAAGTGTGGCATGATACAGAGCCATAAACAAAACTCCACTTGACACGGCTTTATTAGAAAGCCAATGACATCAAACCTAGGCTCCAATACCATCTTTGCCACGACCCAAACCAGGGACTAGCAGCGACTAGTATCTCAAGTCCCACGTGGATCAAAGATCACCCCAGAAACCTACCTAAAAAACACAACATACCTACTGTCGGATAAATATCAAACATATAACAAGATAATTCAAAGAAATAAAAGATACTTCTATGATCCATAACCAACAACCGGCCAAAATAGTCGACCAACATCACCCAAGTCCATAGTAATCCAAACAAAGCCTTCTAAATAAAGAACCAAAACCAATTTAGGTCTGGATATGTCCTCGACTCCAAAAGATGACAATGCCAATGAAATATTAATGATAAAGAAAAGTGTTAACTCAAATCTAAGAGTGGAAATAGATAAATACATAAGCCTTCCGAAGAACGGAAGCTTACTACTTTACCATAACGAATCAACAAACTGAGTCGCTCGAACTAACTCTGCACAAAAAAGGTACACTTTTCTTCGGGCCTTACATCACATGGGGATACAACATTCAGAGATAGTTAGTGGGGTGAACACTAGTATGAAACTTGGGGATAAGGGAGCAAAATAATGCCATGATCCATACTTCAAAATCAGTCAAAATCCAATGCGTATAAATCTATGCAAATACATATATATACACATCACGTGCTGGGATAGGGAACAACAATTAATATGCTCTTTAAAACTTTATCCTGGATTATGTAGCTCAACCATAATAACATATGAAGGCACCCACGAGCTATATGGGCCCAGCTCTTCCCCAACTGGTAGGGCCCCAGTGCATGTAGCTGCATAAACCAGAGGGTATACAAATGTACTATGGGGGAATCAAAACTCCCAACATATCAAGACGACATGAGAACCAAATCATGTAGTAAGATATAAGGGACTTGAACCTCCCAACCAAATGATATTAATAAGGGGACTCAAACCACTCGGTTATATAGACCCTCGCATCGGCAATCGTGGTTTCCAGTATTGGTCTCTTGGACCTTCACTTTTATGACTCAGCTACACAACCCATATTATAACCCAATTAAAATAGGTATCATACAATCCTATTAATTGAAGCACAATACATATTTAGGCATACATTATTGGTATCATCATGCAAACTACACTTACAAGGCAACATCAACATGCCACACCACTTATCTTTACTTGGGGGAATTCCCAACCCCCTTGGTTAAATTTTACATTATCTTGGGGAATTACACAGTTCCATAAGGTTCAATTCAAAATCATAATGCAATAGTTCAAGAATAATTCAATTCCCATATTTCTTATAATTAAAACCAATTTCACAAAATGGGATTGCGGTCATAACCACTTCAAAAGTCACAAGTTTGGAAAATCAAAATTCCTAGTTCATTCACCATTCCCATGTATAAAATTGATTTTAAAACCACTATTTAAACCTAACCCATACAAGGACAAACAGAAAACATCACATAAACAATAGTTTTACAAAAACCTTCAGCCCATATTTTCAAAATCAACACCCATATCTCATGAACACCACTTTAAGACATATGTTTTTTATCAACTTAGAAATTAGGGAAGAGTAACACTCCTGAAATACCAATTTTCACACAAGGAATTAAACCCTTGAGCCCTTGGATGACATACTTCTTGGAAACCCTATGTATGGCTGCTTGAGAGAATTTGAGAGAGCTTTGGAAGTGTTTGAGTAAGTTAAGGATGAAATATAACCCCCTTAAGTATTTTATGGATGTGGGGATTTAATTTGGCAAGGTGGGAATTGTCTAAAGTGCCCTCGAATTAAAAAATAAATTTTAGTCGCCAATGACTATGGGTCACTATACGACTTTTTATAGTCTCATTACGACTCTTCACTATGAGTCATTGCCAAGGTAGTTCCCAAGACACTCACAATCTGTTGACCCTACAACTCAATCGATAAGACTCATAATGAGACTCTACGACTCGTAGGGTCCATTCATAATCAACACAAAACCCATTTAGGATAAATACTAAACACCCTAGGATTTGCACCCAATGACTCATAACAAGTCCTTATGACTCATAGTGAGCCACTCATACTTAAAGAAGAAGTTAGACATTAAATTATTTATTTAGTTATGACTTGTGTTCCTAGGACCCATAAAGACTCCCTACGACTCTTAAGGTGAGTCATTGTCAGGACAGTGAGGATAAAATTTCCAAAAATTTTCAAAGACCAGAAACCCGAGGCATTGCATATATGGTAGGCATTTTCGATCTCTTATTAGTTAGTTTAAAACCTCAAAGGTGAGAGCCCATAGTACCAACTTGATTCATGAGTCATTGGATTGGGTTTAAGTGATTTAGGATAGGCATTTGGCAACCCAGAGTAGGCAAAAGAGTTATACAGACTATAGGCTTCGTTCTTTGAATTTTAGGATTAGTGATAGGGTCTTTCTTTACGTGTCACACATAAAGGGTGTGATGATGTTTGGGTAGAGGGTCAAGCTTAGTCCTAGGTATATTAGACCTTTTGAGGTTCTTTCGATATTTGGAGAGGTATCTTATGAATTAGACTAACCCCCAAACTTCCATCCATTCATATAGTTTTTTATATATATATTATCTGATATTATTTTTCTAATGAGGCTCACGTTCTTTGATTGGACTCGATTCAATTAGATAATAGGTTGATCTTTATTAAGAAGTAAGCGTCTATTTTAGCTGGGGATGTTAGATGGTTGTGTTCTAGAGATATTCTTTAGTTAAGATTCAGTGGAGATATTGTCCTATTGATAAGGCCTCTTGGAGGTTTCGACATGCATAGTTATCCTCAGCTTTTTATTGATTTTTAGGTATTTTTTTGCCTTTAAGTTCGAAGATGAACTAGTTTTAGTGGTGTATGTTATAATGACTTGAATATGTGAATTTTCTAAATCTTTTTTTTTTGCCCATTTTTCCCTTCTCTATAGTTGTTATATGTTGATTCTAAGGTTGGGGGATGGTTGGCATGGTTGCCAATGCAATTGGGAATAATTTGTGCAAGTTATTGATTTTTAGAGGCTTAAGAAGACATATAGTTAACTTTGGTAAACATTTATAGTTTTAAGGGTTAGATGGAAAAACAGACTATGCCAGCAGATCTAGAATGTCGAATTTAGATTACTAATAGATTATTAGAAGGGTTGGTTCGGTTTCTAGGCTTTTATATCATATTTTTAACCTTTGTTTGGAAGATAATAAAAAATGATTCCAGAGGCTAATTTTGCAAAAACAAACTTTTCTCAAAAATCCAATATCATAATTAAGTTTGAAACATAAAATTAGCCTAGTACCATATATGATTTACTTCTTTCGAGTCCCAAATGAATTTTGAGGGTCCGTTTAAAGAATTTGAAACTATGCAAATCAGCTGGTGCAAAAATGATATCTAGTGCATGATCCTTCTTCCCAAAAGTGTTCCCCTAGCTGCAAAGAATGAAATCACCCATCATTATAATCGCGGAGGGTAACGGAGTCCTTTTTGTGAACGCGATTGATCTATAGCTAACATGAAGGCTTGATTCATCAGTTTTCACAAACGCAAAGTCTTGACTGCGAGCGCAAAGGTTAATAATTTGTTTGATCAAACTTTAACCCTTGTAGTTTCCAGGTGGGGTCCACAAATACGAGGTATTGTTTATCGAATAGTATATAAGTCTATTTTCATATTCCCCTTCATTTTTGGACCTTTGAGTTTTAAGTTTAGGCAATTCTTGAGGATTTCATCACCATTTGAGCTTGTACAAGCTCCAAAACCCTATTTCCATTATTTCTCATTGACTATATCATCAAAAACATCTTTAAATAATGATTTCAAAATGTAAAATTAGAATTTTTACTTGTAAATATTAAAAAAGATTTTTCTTCGATTTGGACCTTATTTTAACCCATTTTTGCATGAATTTTCTCCTCCGGACTCCTGTAACCCTGCGGAATATATTCTTAAAATAAAATTTTAGTTTTATCCTTTTATTTTTAAACTCATTTTTTGAATCTATTTTGGATCCAGGCTAGATATGGGGAATATGTGTATTGTTAGCTTTCGTTTAATGTGTAGATGCTATATTTGAATATTATAGTTGATTTTGAGGTTGTTCACAAGGTGAAGGCTCCGTGTTAAAGAACTGTATATAGGGATTTCATCGTTTTAAGGTAGGTTATAACTTAACTTTTTCAGGTTATGGCTTAACTTTTTTTAGATGAGTTGGGTTAATAAACAAATAAAATATGCTATGAGTTGGAGAAAATAGTTATGGGATTTATATTTTGAGATTATTTTTATCGTAGTATGCCCATATAAGGCCTTATATTCTGTTATTGTTGGTTTATGATATATGATATTGTATGTTGTTCGTGTGGTGGCTTTATTTGTCATTATTGGACTTATTCATGTATTGAAATGCCTTTATTCTAGATATGATGTCCGAGCGGGGGCTTATTTTGCTAATATATGTCTTAATTTTTCATTGGTTACTTTTATCATGATAAAATATATTTGTTATGGCTTAATATGATATTGATTTCTAGGCTCACTTGTATAATATATATATATATATATATATATATATATATAAGTGTTGAATGGATTGCATATCATCATATTGATTTGATTGTGAGCATTAAATCATCATTTCATACATATAAATTCATGAGATACTGATACTATTGAGAAACACTATTTTTGAAAGAAAAATGAGACACTTTTTATGAAAACCCTCTCTATGAAGATGATCCTGAGAGATAAGATGAGTTGAGATTGACATTGCAATATAGTCTATGGGTTGCAAACCCCTCATGTGTCCTACCTGGTAGTGGTGATCTTAATGGATATATACAGAAAGACATGCAATGGCTTTCATAATTCATCCCATACACATTGCATTGCATTGCCTTTGCATATGCATCTTGCTTATTTTTCTTAGTTTACTTGACTTATGCTTAGTTTCATTGTATTTTTATATATATTTGTGTTTTGATATTTTCTTTGTATTTATATATTAGAACTGTAGTGGAGATGGTGTGAGCTACTATTTGGGACTTTTCTACTTACAGGTGACGTGCTCATAGTATATTTTACTTATCTAATTTTTTTCTTTGCTCAGTCGGTCTATGATACCTACTGAATACAAGTGGATCATACTCACCTCTACTGTGTTCTTTTGGTGCAGATTTTAGTATGAGCACTTTTCGTGGCAGCTAATTTTGTATGGAGACTTTTAGTGTTCGAGGTACTGATCCACTCCAGTGTACGAGTCTGAATCTGACCTAATTTATCCTGGCCTATCTTTATTTTGATTATCAAAGACAAATACATATATTTAAGGTTTGTGAATATTGTATTTGAAGTTATAACACTATGACTCCAAATTTTGAGAATTTATGAGATTTCTTTTGGATTTTCACTTTTACTTATATTTTAGAGCCTGACTTCATTCTAGAAGTCTCGCCTTGGTGTGTATTTATTTTATATTTCGTTTTTTCTTTATCAGTTTGAGTGAATGACTTACTTATCAAGACTAAGCCATGATAAGCGTCATCATGAGCCATTTTTGGATCGTGACATTATCAAAATGAATTTCATGATCCACTTAGCATCATTGTACCAAATTAGTATAATAAATATTAATTCACCATAACACATTGTAGACACGTGATTTTTTATCCTCCCGAGTTTTGACCTATTTTTTGACATTAAATATTTATTTATGTCAAAATATTATCTTTAGTTCTTATTTCATTTTTAAGTTCATTTCATTTTTAAAATTGTGAAAAACATTCAATAAATAAAGTTACATTTTAGGATATTTTTATTTTTATTTTTAAAATAATACAAAAATAATTCAAAAAATATTTTCATTTAATTTAGATTTTAATAAATAAGCTAGTAATTTTATTTTATCTTAATTACATTTTATTTTAGGTTAGTTGTATTTTTATTATATTTTTCTTAAGTATAAAAAATTAATTAGTTAATATTCTTTTATTATTATTATTTATATTATATATAATTTATTTATTTATTTATTTATTTAAAAAGGTATCATTATGCTTAAAAAAACTACCCAACCACCCCTAATTTATCTCAACCTCCCTCAATTTAACGTCCCCATTATTCTGCACACACATGCACATAATATATACTCCTACACGTGAAAACAACCAAAGGGAATAAGGATAATTATTGCTCCTTCACATCCTAATAATTTCCAGGAACAAAACAAACAATTACAACCCTTACATAATCCTCACATTATAAAAGAACAAAGAGAACATTGAAAAAAAAAGGGAACAGACAAAAACTGGAAAGCCAGAAAAAACAAAGAGGAAAACTGGAGAGAAAAATCAGAAAAGAAAAGAGTGAGAGTTGTAGTCAGGTCTCCATTTCGGCGTTCTTACTTCTATATTCTTTATAGTTCATCACACAGGTTATAATTTAATCTTGTACTCTTATTTTTATGTGTACTGTTGTAAATCAAAGCATAGATAAAATTATTTAAATGACTTTATGCATTTTTTTAGTATGCAAAGTTGATTATTTATGTAAGGTCTATCTTGTCCTTTATCATTTTAGTTTTGTTACATTTTTTTCTGTTATTTTTTATATGTGAAAGTTTTGCACATTGGCAAACTGCCTATTAAGGAGTGTTTGATAATGTTTTATTTATTTGTCTTGACAAAGTTAATTCTAACGAAAAATAATGAATATATATTGGGGTAAGAGGCGGATTCAAAATTTTAAGATAGGAATTGTCAATATTTTTGTATATAATATATATTTTATCATCAATAACAAAGATTAAATAGGAATGATGATGATTTTATAAGTTAGTTTATGGTTCATTAGTCAGTTGGGTATTTTATTTACAAGTAAATAAATAAGTTTGGTTTTAGTTTTGTTTTTACACTAAATTCAAAAATGCCAGAATCAATTGCAAGAGAAAAACCATGAAAATCCCTCCAATTAGGAAATTTGCATAAAAAGTAGTTTAATCACTATTTATATAATTACATTAATTTACCTTTCTTCTCCTCATATTAATATTTTATACTCTATAAATTATTGAATTGTCTGACAATTTTTTTCCCAATTACATCAGACTATTACATTATTGCAAAAGTTAATATAAGATATTGATTACATTATATTCCAATATATGATTAATAGTATCATCAAAATAAGAGAAATTATTAACCACTAAAATCAATCTAAAATTACTTATTATTCAAGAAGTTACTCATGTGTGGTAGTATTTAAAAAACAAACAGTGTGCATGATATAGATTTTAAAAAGAACAGAAAAAGAGGTACTGAAGTTAATATGAGGAAAGAAAAAAATGAAATGCATTCGCGGGAATTGGAACCCTGATGCATGGGAAAGAAGATGAGTTGCGGATTAACTCAAAATTCGCTGCAAATTGAATGAAAGATAGTACAATGAATAAGAAATTTGGTTTCGAGTTTACAAGAGATAAATCATTGTCTTTAATGCTAGATGAGTTTTAGGCATATTTAATATATTTATCTTGATTTAGAATGCGACGTACGCATCTTTTTGAGACATTAAAATATTATTCAAGGATCCAATAATGCACCTTGGCAAATATTTTTTCTAAAATTAATTTTTGTCGGTTTAATATAGAATATATAGACAGATTTTAGATATTTAAAAATGAGCAAATCTAAACTTTAACATAATTTAGCAAAAATAGTTTAATTTAGCAAAATAGTTTAAGTATAAGTCAATAAAAGCGACCGTGCTGGAACGACGGGACTCGAGGGGTGCCTCACACCTTCCCTTCGATCAATAGAATTTTTTACTCGTTCTTATGTTTTCGCAGACCAAAATAAAAGAGTCATTTTTCTTTTGACTAGGGATTAAAAAAGGTGACTTGAAACACCAAAACTCAATTCCAAGTGGCGACTCTGTAATTAAAATAATTCATATTCATTATTGTCACTTTAATTGAAAAAAACCTTCGACTTCGACCCTCGGGCGAAAAGGGGGTGTGACATCTCTGGCGACTCTGCTGGGGAAATATAAAAATTTGAACTTTTGATATTGACTTTTACTTGCTTTAAATATTTTATGTGTTGTGTTTGTTGGCCTTATGTGCTACTTGTCACTCATTTACTGCTTTGATATTGTTGAAATGTTTTATAAATTGTCTTCTCTTGCGCATCCTCTCTAAGTCTCTAAAATAGGATAAAAGAATGCAGCGTATGCATCCTACCTTCTTTTTTAGATAGACACAGTGTCAAGGAACCTGGTGAAGGATTATTAGTCACACATGTTAGGTGGGGTTCGGATCGACAACGAAGGCGGAGTACCACTGCTACCGAACAAGTTGTCCCTCCTCGACTTGAGTGTCCGCTCGGGTAAGCCACTCTAGACACCTATCCCAATTAGACTTAAATTTAGAAGAACTGAAAACTCAAAATATAGTTATCTCTATTAGGTTCCGCTTTATTTGCAACATATGCATTTTGACTTAGCGGGACTCGGCATAGATGTCGGGTTTGTCTAGGATAGGTGTCCCTCTTTTGACCAACATGTGCATCCTACGTGCTCTTTAATATTTATTTTAAAGGCCATTTGATTGTTGACCGGCTTTTAGGCAACTTAGTAAAATGCAAGAGGGTATATTGTCCTCAAATTTAATAATTCATTTTTCAAAGAAATCAAAAATATACACAGTCTTTTTTGAAAGGTATTCATAAACTACGAGGGTCTGATTCTCACTCTTTAGTGGAATACATTGGAAGTCCTTCCCAGGATACGACTCTATCTTTTGAAAAATTATTCATAGATTTATTGGGGAATATTTTGAAAATATGATTACTTTCATAATTATTTTTCTAAACCTCAAGTCAAATTTTATATATCTTAATAGCCCTAAATCTTTAGGGATCATGACGCTACGTTTTTATAAAATAAAAAATATATATAAATCTTAATAACTCCGAACCTTTAGGGGTCTTAAGGCTAAGTTTTGTACGACATATATTTCAAGAACTACGAACACCTGATTCTCATCTTAATGAGATACGTAGGTAGTCCTCCATGGATTTGGTGGTCTTAACAAAAAAAATTGAACTGTGACACATTAGTTTTCTCCAAAATCAAAATAATTTTTAGTGGTTGGTTTGTAGCTAAATTGGCACCTCACTCATACAACACCATGTCCAAATAACAAACAAGATGACCCATAAAAATGATATAGAGTCTGAGATGAGTTGGTGTAGATTGTTAGAAATGAGGAATAAGAAAAATTGGCCTGAAAAGTGAGAAATTTGGAGCAAAATATGAGAAACATGCAAATACTGAGAAAGAAAAAAGAGACTTCTCACAAGAATTTTTATAGGTTTCAATGTTCACTTGCCTCTAAGCTCTTAAACACCAAAGTTGGTCATGTACGAGGGTCATGGTGATCCTTTGACTCATATGAAAAAGTTTTGTAATCAATTAAGAGGAGTAGGGGGAAAGAAACTGTTGATGGCTTACTTTGGAGTGAGTTTAACGGTGATAAATTCAGAATGGTTGGGACAAAAAAAATAGATGATGTCGCAATGAGGGTGGAGACTCCATTAAGGCCAACGTGTAAATCAGTGGCTAAAATATTAAGTTCGGCAATTTGAAAGTCACTCTACTCCCCATGAGAAAGAAGTTTTGGTAGTCTGTTTTGTTTTTCTTTCTGCTACCCGAATTAGTTTAAGGTTGTAGTTCGGAATCTATCTTATCTTATTTTATTATCATTTCTATTCAAATCCTTCTATCTTTCTATCAAAAAATATGTGTCCTTTTTATTTTTATTTTATTTTTCATTATATATTGTTTGGTTGTCTTTCTTTTCTTTAGAGAGTTCTTTTGATGGTGATTCTGGTGATGTGATATGCATGTTAAATTCACAGACTGATCTTTAAAGCTAATCTAATCCTAATGTATTGAGCCAAGAATTTAAAATTGAAAAAAGAAAATCATATAAGAAAATAAGTAAATTGTTGGGATATTTGAACACCGAATTAAAGCCTCATTTGAATGGATTGAGGCAATCACTTTGCGAATCAGAAAATAACTTGGTTTCGAATGAGAAGGTCCATCTCAAGCATTTTGAATAAAGATTACTCGTAGGATCTATAATCTTAACGGTCAGAAGAAAAGAAAAAAAAAGTTAATTTGTTGTGAGGAAAGTACAACACAAATAGGCCTATATATTTCACAAGCTTAAAAGAAGTAACACATGTGCACTTGCTCAGTCAAGGTCAATGTTGGAAAGATGTGCACAATTTTTATGTTGTACTCTCTCATTGGATATTATGTACTTGCATTTTTAAGGATTGATATGACGAAGGCATTTCATTTTTCTATCCAAATATTGTGTCATCCTTTGTTATCCCCTTTGTTCTTTAATTTTATTTTCTTTCATAGAACTCTTTTAGAACCAAAATAGAGTCTAAAAAAAATTCAAAAAAAAAAAGAAAAAGAAGAGTGTCAAGAAAAAAAAATAGAGTCAGAAAAGTGTCAAGAAAAGAAATAGAGACGAAAAAAATCTCTCTCTCACAAAGAAAAAGAGAGAAGAGTCAAGAAAAAGGAAGAAAAAAAAGAAAAAAAAAATCAACCAAAAGAACAAGAGGCCTAAACTACGTTTGACCTGATTCTTGCTATGACAAGATATGTAGGCAGCAATACTTTGGGATTCAGTCCAACCAAAAGAAAATTCAAGTTACCCAGTATGAAATAAATCTGGAGAAAAAGTTTTTTTGCTTAAAGAGTCGATTCCAAAAGTTGTATGCTTCACCCAATATTATGTAAATTTTTTAGCCTCATGTTGCACTTTCTTTCTAACCCTTTCCAAAAATCAAGTTACAATCAAAGAAAGACCTTCAGATCAATTTTTGAGAATGTCAAGTCTAAACATGTTATGGGTGCATGATGTTTCATATTTTGGGTGTCGTTTACCTTCAGCCAAAAAAAAATGAGAGAGTCGTATTGACGAAAACCCTTTTGGGCATCATAAGGCGACAGTGACTTGTGAGATCAATAAAAATGAGTCTTATTGGTAAAAGTCTTCATGGGTACCATAAGATGACAATGAGTTGAAAAATAAAAGAAAATAGGAGCGGCTCATTGGTGAAAACCCATTGAGGTGTCACTAGCCTAAGGAGGATTGTAATCCATAGGGAACAAGTTCAAGAATGGCTCCATTTCAAATTCAATGAGTGGGCAAAAGGTGATAGTGATTAGTTTGGATAGATCAGGTTGTTTAATTCAAATGCATGTCATAATCACTGGAATCAGCTGCCACACCCAGATAAAATTTTCTTTTTGATATTTTTTTTTAAAAAAAGATGTCTATTGTCCTTTTCTAGTCTTTTTGTTATTTTTATTTTTATTTTTATTTTTATTTCTATTTTTATTTTTTATTTATGATTTTTGTGTCTTTGTGGTCAAAAGAAAATCACTATCGTCATCTTTCACGTATTTTTAAGTCAATTTTTTATCAAGATAAGTGAGCAAGGACTTTAAAACTTGCTACCAACTACTTCAGTTGTGCAAAGCAAGACAAATGGACAACCCACAAAGATAACATGTTTCAAAAATAAAGTAAAGTACTCGAGAATGTTTGTCATACGACAGTTTTTGGACTCATAGAAGTATAAAAGGTGTATTTGAAGCTGAATACAGAGACATCATACAAGAGAAATATGATTTGAGTCAAAAAAATTTGGTAGTCAGATTTGGGGTCGAAAGTATGACAAGTCAACAATACCTATCAATGATTTTCAATGGAGCTGAGCATCACAAGTGCACAAACGATCGCCTCAATATCCAAATGTCACAAATTAACCACCGTATTTTAAAATTAAAATTTTTTCTTTATATGAAACAAAAACACATGTTACCTTCAAATTAAGGGCTTCAAAGCCTAAATATCAAAAGATGCAATTCCTCACTTTTGCAAATACAAGAGACAATATTGCTACACATGTTTAGTAATCACAATAATGGTAAAAACTTATCATCCATTACTCCTAGAAGACGTACTTTCTAGTCAGTCATTTCATTTAACCCCTAGGAGATGCACTTCCTAGTCAGGGTATGTCAGTTTTCATGTGTTAGGTAACGCACTTCCTAACTTGAACCTTCACTCCTAGAATACACACTTTCTAGTTGAGTCATTTCATTTAATCCCTAGGAAACGCACTTCCTAGTCAGGGTATGTCAGTTTTCATGTGTTAGGTAACACACTTCCTGACTTGAATCTTCACTCCTAGAATACACACTTTCTAGTTGATTCATTTCATTTAATCCCTAGGAGACGCACTTCCTAGTCAGGGTATGTCAGTTTTCATGTGTTAGGTAACACACTTCCTAACTTGAACCTCACTCATAGAAGACACACTTTCTAGTTGAGTCATTTCATTTAACCCCTAGGAGATATACTTCCTAGTCAGGGTATGTCAGTTTTCATGTGTTAGGTAACACACTTCCTAGCTTGAACCATTACTCCTAGAAGACGTACTTTCTAGTTGAGTCTCTCCATTTAACCCCTAGGAGACGCACTTTCTTATCAGGGTAGTTTAGGTTTCATATGTTAGGTGATGCACTTCCTAACTTAAATCATTCACTCCTTGAAGACACACTTTCTAGTTGAGTTATTTTATTTAAACCCTAGAAAACGCACTTCCTTATCTAGGTGATTTAAGTTTCATGTGTTAGGAGATGCACTTCCTAATTTTGGTCACCAGTTTTACTCTGACAAGACGTATTTCTTTAGCAGGGCCTTGATTCACCCTCTTTATTGTACTTTTCAAAAATTATAATCCGATGACACTCATAAAATATTCTAGTGTACATTAGGGAAAAAATTTTGTTCGTATTTATTGGGAATTTTTTTTTTTGCTCAGGACCCTCCTGAAAAATGGGACAGGACCCTCCTGAAGAATGGGAATTTATTTTATGCTCATGACCCTTCTGAAGAATGGCAATTTATTTTTTCTTAGGACCCTCTTGAAGAATGGGACAGGACCCTCCTGAAGAATGCGAATTTATTTTTTGCTTAGGACCCTCCTGAAGAATGAGAATTTATTTTTATGCTCAGGACCCTCCTGAAAAGTAGGAAAGGACCTCCTGAAGAATGGGAATTTATTTTTTTCTCAGGACCCTCCTGAAGAATTGGACAGGACCCGTCTAAAGAATGGAAATTTAGTTTTTACTCAGGATCCTCCTGAAGAATGAAAATTTATTTTTTGCTCAGGACCCTCCTGAAGAATTGGACAGGACCCTCCTGAAGAATTGGACAGGACCCTCCTGAAGAATGGGATGTTATTTTTCTGTTTCACTATTTTTTTTAAGTTCAGGAGCCCGCCTAAAGAACAGGATGAAGAAATAACAGTCAGGTGCCCGCCTGAAGAACAGAGTGAAGAAATAACAAATCAGGAACCCGCCTGAAGAATAGAGTGAAGAAATAACAAGTCAGGAGCCCGCCTGAAGAACAGGGTAAACAAATAGCAGATCAGGAACCTGCCTGAAGAATAAGGTGAACATTATCAATTGCAAGTTCAGGAGCCCGCCTGAAGAATAGGGTGAAGATTATCAAGTTCAAATCAGAGAAAAGTTTGAAGATAAATCAATTATCAAGTTCCTCTCTAGTTCCAAAAGCCAACGAGAAGGAACATTTAGTTTTTCAAGTTCATCTCAGAATAACGACTATCTTACCATTTGAGAATTCATGAAGATTCAAGTCAGGATTCCAAAAAAGCAGCATAGATAGGATCTTTCACTTGTATTTTCATTTTATTTTTTGTTATTCATATCAATGTATAAGTAGAAAGTTGGAAACCGAAAACTGGATGGAACCTCACTCGATCTTTAACTTGTTTTCTCATCATTTTACCTTTGAACTACATGTGACCTGATTCTCTTATAAATCGGGATATGCAGGCGGTCCAAAATCAGGACTCGATCACATCTTTTATTTTATTTTAATTTATCTTTACTTTTAGAATAATCAGAGAGTCAAAAATCATCTCTTTGTCTACTTCTTTGTGTGAAAACTCTTCGAAATTTCAAACAAAAAGGGGCAAAATGTTGACAAGTGATTTTTGGCCCTCCCGAATTTTGACCTATTTTTCACATTAAATATTTATTTATGTCATAATATTATCTTTAGTTCTTGTTTCATGTTTTAGTAGATTTCATTTTAAAAATTGTGAAAAATATTCAAAAATAACGTTACATTTTAGGATATTTTTATTTTTATTTTTAAAATAATACAAAAAAATTCAAAAAATATTTTCTTTTAATTTAGATTTTTATAAATAAGCTAGTAATTTTATTTTCTCTTAATTATATTTTATTTTAGGTTAGTTATATTTTTATTATATTTTTCTTCAGTATACAAAAATAATTAGTTAATTTTCTTTTATTATTATTATTATTATTTATTTTATATATAATTTATTTATTTATTTATTTTAAAAAGGGATCATTATCCTAAAAAAACTACCCAACCACCCCCTAATTTCTCTCAATCTCCCTCAATTCAACTTCCCCACTATTCTGCACACACATGCACGTTATATATACTCCTACACGTGAAAACAACCAAAGGGAATAAGGATAACTATTGCTCCTTCACATCCTAACAATTCCAAGCAACAAAACAAACAATTACAACCCTTACATAATCCTCACATCATAAAAGAACAGAGAGAACATTGAAAAGAAAGAGGGAACAGACAAAAATTGGAAAGAAGAAAACAACAACAAGGAAAACTGGAGAGAAAAATCAGAAAAGAAAAGAGTGAGAGTTGTAGTCGGGTCTCCATTTTGGCGTTCTTACTTCTTTATTCAATGTAGTTAATCTCACAGGTTCTTATTCAATCTTGTACTCTTATTTTTATGTGTACTGTTGTAAATCAAATCATAGATAAAATTATTTAAATGACTTTATGCATTCTTTTAGTATGCAAAGTTGATTATTTATGTAAGGTCTATCTTGTCCATTATCATTTTAGTTTGGTTACATTTTTATTTTTTTTTTATGTGTGAAAGCTTTGTACATTGGCAAACTGCCTATTAAAGAGTGTTTGATAATGTCTAATTTATTTGTCTTGACAAAGTTAATTCTAACAAAAAATAATGAATATATCTTGGGGTAAGAGGCAGATTCAAAATGTTAAGATAGGAGTTGTCAATATTTTTGTATGTAATATATATTTTATCATCAATAACAAGGATTGAATAGGAATGATGATGATTTTATAAGTTAGTTTATGGTTCATTAGTCAGTTAGGTATTTTATTTACAAGTAAATAAATAAGTTTGGTTTTAGTTTTGTTTTTACGCTAAATTCAAAAATGCCAGAATCAATTGCAAGAGAAAAAACATGAAAAGCCCTCCAATTAAGAAATTTGCATAAAAAGTAGCTTAATCTCTATTTATATAATTACATTAATTTACCTTTCTTCTCCTCATATTAATATTTTATACTCTATAAATTATTGAATTGTGTGACAATTTTTTTCCCAATGACATCAGACTATTACATTATTGCAAAAGTTAATATAAGATATTGATTACATTATATTCCAATATATGATTAATAGTATCATCAAAATAAGAGAAATTATTAACCACTAAAATCAATCTAAAATTACTTATTATTCAAGAAGTTACTCATGTGGTAGTATTTAAAAAACAACCAGCGTGCATGATATAGATTTTAAAAAGAACAGAAAAAGAGGTACTGAAGTTAATATGAGGAAAGAAAAAAATGAAATGCACTCGCGGGAATTGGAACCCTGATGCACGGGAAAGAAGATGAGTTGCAGATTAACTCAAAATTCGCTGCAAATTGAATGAAAGATAGTACAATGAATAAGAAATTTGGTTTCGAGTTTACAAGAGATAAACCATTGTCATTAACGCTAGATGAGCTTTAGGCATATTTAATATATTTGTCTTGATTAAGAATGCGACGTACGCATCTTTTTGGGACGTGAAAATATTATTCAAGGATCCAGTAATGCACCTTGATAATTTTTTTTTCTAAAATTAATTTTTTTTGGTTTAGTATAGAATATATAGACAGATTTTAGATATTTAAAAATGAGTGAATCTAAACCTTAACATAATTTAGCAAAATAGTTTAAGTATAAGTCAATAAAAGAGTCATTTTCTTTTGACTAGGGATTGAAAAAGGTGACTTGGAACACCAAAACTCAATTTCAAGTGGCGACTCTTTTGACCCTCGAGCGAAAAAAAGGTGTGACACACATTATCATTAGTTGTTTCTTTTCAAACATTTGCACCACAAAAGAAATAACAACATAACATATTTTAGAATCACTATCAATAAAATGAGCATAACCATCTTCACAAAAATATTTCAAGATCACTTATATCAACACGATAACTAGAAAAATCTTCACCAAATAAACTTTCTATTATTTTCCTTAAATCCTTATTTTAAAAATCATTGGACAATAAGACCACGTAAGATGGTATCACTTTTCAATAAAAATATATTCTCAAAATTTATTTTTGCATCGGTATAAAGTTTTTCATAAAATCAATCACACCAGTTTTAATATACACAGTTTATATACACTTATAATTAGCATAAACATGCATCCAAAACTATTATACCTTTCTTTTTGCTTCTTTCCAAAAGAATCTAGTAGCACAACCTTGCAAGTAACCGTCATATTTTAAAAATATTTCAAGATAAAGGGCATAACTTTTGTGAAATGCTTTACCCCATATTTTTTAATATTTTAAAATGAGATAATAATATTTCGTAACTCATAGGAAGTTCAACCAAATTCTCATTAATTATAAAAAAAATAATTTATTATAATTTAACATGCAATAAATTAAATAAATCAACCAAGTGACTTACTAGCATTTTTATTCATGACACATTATTTAGCATAGCTTAAACCATAGCACACGTTCTATTTTCACCTATCAAAGATTTATTTGTATTCACACAAAGTCTATCACACAGTCACTCATATTGACCACAATATTTGCTTAAGAAATAACCATACCAATATCATCATCAGCTTCATTCAAATTAAATTTGTGAATTATCAAGATTTTAAACTTCCCCTATTCTCTCAAAATTGTGCGGCACTTATCAACTTTGAATTTAATATAATCATATCTCTCAATATTAAAATAATGCATGCCGACATACCTTATGACGATAGAAACATAATTTAACATCATAGTAGAGATTATACGAGCTTACATCCTAATGCATAACTTTGAGCTATAAAATGAAGAGGACAGAGGAAAATGAGATTGGAAATAATAATTGAACTTGAGAAAGCAGTGTGGATTACCCAAAATAAGCTTTCCCATAGAGCTTCTCCTTAGAAAATTCAAGTTTCCTCCATTGGCACATCCTTTCGCTGCTCAGTCAGATCCCCACTATGTAAACATTCAAGTTTTCTTTTTTTTTCCTTTGCAATAACACTTGAAGCTAAAAATTGAATCGAATATTTTGATTCTTTGATTAAATTTTGCCAAGATTGCTTGGTTTCTTTGTTAAGAATAGAAAGCAAATGTTGCACACAATCGTAAATGTCATCCCTTTTCTGCCTTTGTTTTCTTGATATAAGTTGGAGAAGTTTTCCTAATTCATAAAAGAAATATTCTTAAGATTCTTGTAAAATATTGATGAATCATGAAAATTCTCTATCTTGAGTACTTCTGTCACTGTCCTTAACAATATTTCAGCAGTTAGGATGTGTTTCTAAGAATTCAACAAGCTCTTCTATTATAAATTAGGAGTTAGAAACTAACAAAGATTTTTAATAATTGGAAACCCAGCATCACAAAATTAGGGGGAAAAGTTTTTTCTGTTTTATTTTCTTGATTCTTTATGTTCTTCTCTTTCTTCCAAGATGAACCAAGATTTAAAATATACGTATGCAGAGAAAATATATTGGCTACTAACCATATTAGGTACACAGTATAAATGGTAATTATCTCCAATAAATCATTTGACTAAATGTCTATAAAATCAAGTTGAAAAAATGTTTCCAAACGTCAAAATTTAGTCAAAAGGAAAAGACCATTAAGATATTAATTAACAAAAATGAATATATTAATTAATATTAAAATAATGGATAATAAAGGAAAGATGATTTATACTAGTAATAATGAGTAGAAAAGAATTAACAATATTAATATTGTTATTTTTTAAGATATAAAAATAATTATTTTTCTATCAATAGCGATCTCACAAAAGTGGAGAAATTTTTTACTGAAGCGATTGCCAGCTGACATCAATGTCCATCACATATGAAGCCTACCATCCATTGGAGAGGCTCTATTTAAGTTAGCCAAGCTCTGCAAAAGTGGTTGCACTAGACATCAGCTACATCAACAACTTGGCCAAGAATTTCAATTTCTGAATGGACCTGTAGAGTCATTTGAAGTCCCATGAATGCAAACAAAATATGCTATCCTATTGAAAAAAAATATTTCAAACTCAGCGCCAATTGAAGAAATGATCAATAGAGGTCTTTTCAAGGAAATATTGACCAAAGTCAACATTTTTTTTAAACTTTTACTAAAAATTCAACCAAATGCCTAAACCAAGTCTGATGGTCGGTACTCAAATCAAAGGTCTTTTCAACCTATAATTCATATTTTGGAGCTAACAAAACTATCAGAATTTTTAATTTTGGGCTATTTACTAAGAATGTTGACTAAAATCAAACTTTTCAACTTCAAAAGCTCTAAAATAGGCAATTGATTTAAAATTCAGTCGAACTCCGCAGAAATTGAACCATCAATTTGGACAAGTCACAAATAACCTATAACAACTATAAGAAAACTCAAAGCAGGAGAATGCATTGAGGAAATAACCTAAAGGGTCATTACATTTCTAGTATCATACAAATGTTATTTGGATCATTGGTTTGAAGTTTTGATGTTTAGAAGTTAAAAGTAGATGCTTGTCAAGAGGACTCAAAATTGGTGATCTGATGGTTCAAATAGATTTAAAATGTCATTTTCAGTCAAGTTATATATTTGGTTTTTTTTCATGTGGTTATAAAAGAATCTTGAGGAGCTATTTCGAGATTGTAAGATTTTTGCTTGCTGATTTTATTATTATCTAATAATGGGTGCATATATAAACCTCATGGGTCTCTTATCGATTCAATCAATCTACATTATGGAAACGAATATATATAAATTTTTTGGCTATATTGAAGGAATGTGCATCATATGCAAACATAATCTTATTTCTATTTATATGGTGTTGTTATATACTGAAAAGTGATTGAGTGCTTATAAAATTAACTTATTTACTTTTATTTTGACTTAATTGTTATTTAAAGTTATTCAGAGTAGACTAATACATTCTAGCTGACATTAGCCGATAGATTAGGTCAGTGTTTCATTAAAAAGAGTTATATTTGCGGTACATAAAAAAATTGGGAAGTTTAGTACCTACCATCACTATTATTTTTTTGTTAAAGTTAGTCAACAATGTTAATGACTACACATGTATTTTCTACTCACCCTTACTCTTTTCTGTACTTTTATTGTGTAAGCTTTGATTCGAGTATGAGTGGTTAGTGATCTCGTAGAATTTGAGCTTTTCTTGTGATTCTGAGACAGTTGAATGGTTGATCCACAATTTTAAGATCTCATCTATATTTTCTTTCTTTTATGTTATTTTCATTTTCTGATATTATAAGCAATGAGGTTGTACTTTAAGATTCATAGAGGATTGTATTAGTGAAACTTAAATTTTTTGGGGATTCTTATGAGTTCTATGAAAATTGATTATTTAAGACTTATCCTATTATAAATATTTCCTTTTTGTATGTTATTCTTGATTATATTTCATGATTTAGATTGTCTTACCTATCAATGGGTTGATATAGGTTCCACCATGTTCTTGATTTTTGGTCATGGAAACTTGGTTTGGATATTAGGTTCACGGGTTTTATAAGTACAAGTTGTGTCTAGTAGAAACTTGTAGATTGGTGTAGAGACATTTGTTGCTTCTTGTAGAGAGGCTACATGACTTATAGAAACTTCCTTTCTTTCTTTTATTTTCTTATTGTGTACTGGATTCATTCTCTCATAAATATAGAGCACACCTGCTATAATTGCTAATGATTAGGAGATCATTCCAGCATGTACACTAATTATTTATTTCATGGCATGCAAACAAGGTAGAAATTATGGAAGGAGGTGAGGTCGTATTACAACACCGACTAGAGTGAGACCATTAGTAGTTTCTAATATTTTAGGCAGAGCAAATTCCTATGAGGTTGAGTATGATTCATAGGGTGATTAGTTTTTTGAGAGAAGAGATGGGTCCATCTTATGCATCACCTGGATTATTGACTATTCTAATGCTTCGGGATTCTTTGATTTGTATACTAAAACTTGCTTGAGGATATCACTCAAACTGGTAACTTTATAGGTACTCTAAATGGTTCCTATACTAGGATTGGTGGACATTCTTCTAATCAATAGATAATTCTACGATTTCAACGGTTAGCAAGCCTTTGGTGTCATAACTTTACTAGGTTTTAATGTACTATTAGTGGTCGGTACTATTAGTATAATAAAGAACAGAAGTGGTTTAAGTGCTTTAGAAATATATATCCACCTTAATTTCAAGGTGGATAGGGGATGATGCATATGAGTTTTTGATGAGTTGCCATGAGATATTGCATAGTATGGGTTAGTTTAGACCCATAGAGCTTATTACATTACTGGTCAAATATATAGGCCTACCAAGTAGTGGTGGGGGTCTTATGTTGATACAGGTAAGTAGTGTCTCCTCTAATGACTTTGTAAAAGTTACGCCATACTTTGTAAGAGAAGTTCATTCTCGTAGCTTGGAGGTGTTGACTAGGAACAAATTTGAGTGATTAAGCATGAGACTAGATTCTATGTCTAGTCTTTTCAAGCTTTAGTGATTTTTCTAGACAAACCTGAGGGGATTCATCAATTTGTAAGGGTTTTGACTTATCATATCTATATTACAATTTATAAAACTGTATGGATTGGGGTTCTTATTTAAAGAGTGGTCGATTAAGCTAAGGAGTTTGAGATTTTGCATTCCAAGAGTCTGAGGATCTGAGGTATAAAAGTTCCCACACTTCTAAGACTTTCAAATGGATATTATCTAGAAGTAGAGGATCATTCAAGTGGAGTTTTAAGTCTTACTCAAGTAGATAGGTTGTTGTTGTTCATTCGTTTGAGGGGGGTTATTCTAGATAACATTCATAGAGTTTGGGTCAGAGTTCCTAAGGTTATTCTTAAAGACCTTTAAGATGAAGTGGTTATTTAAGTTATTTTCAGCACCCATAATAGATAATGGTTCCCAAGTCTTGCTTTTCATGTATTGATATTGAACATCTTAAAAGGGATAACCCATATTTTAGATAGAAAGTCCCCTAGCAGTGTCCTCACCTGCTAGTTAGGGTAATGACAATGCCACCTTGGGGTTATGCTGTTTCTTGGTCAAATAGAAATGTAGCACAAACTAGACAAGCTGGTAGTAGAGGATTTACTTGGGCAAATGCTAATCATTCTCATTCCTATGCATTTCCTAGTATACTGCAGTAAAGGCCTCTAAAACAATTATTGTAGGTATTGTCCTAGTGTCATCGACCTGGTTGAAATTTATATGATTTGTGTTCTTGTCATGATCCAAAAACCAAGAGTCATGATGGCACTTGTCGTGGAAAGACTTGACAAGTAATCCAATTACCCAAACTTATATAAAATGACAAAATAGTATCAAAACCTAAGACAAGACTCTTAGAACGGAGTCGAACCACACCTATATAGTAAAAGCAGAAAATACCTAAGCAAAAATACCATACAATTTCCCAAAACCTAGTGTCACTGTGTAAGAACTACTAAATACATCATGGATGTCAAAAGATACAATGATAGTCCAAAACAGATCACAATCTATCTCAAAAAAACAAAATAAGACATGAAATAGATAAGAAGAAGTAGTAGATCATCTTCGGAAGCATAGATAGACCGCTACCTCAAATATACTTTAGATACTACATGAATATGCTATCGTGCAATGCACTCGTACTTAGATCGACACCGAAAGGGAGTAGTAGGGGTGGGTATGGTCCACTTGTACTTAATAGGTATCATAGGCCGACTGATTAAAATAGAAAATAAAGCATATAGAATACACACTATGGGCACGTCACCTACAAGCAAAATATGTCTCAAACGGTAGCCCACACCGTCTCCACTAACAGTTCTACAATATACACATATACCAAAAATAAATACGAGAAAGAAGCATAACTATACATGTAAACCAAATTTAAGGATAAGAAAGAAGTACAAATAGATAGATATCACATCAAGGACAATGATACAACACAGAATGAGCATAACACATATGATGTAATGAAAATGATGATGATAATGATGATGATGTGATGCTCGAGGTTGTTGCACAACCTTCATATACACTTACCAAGTTGTTCTTCCGAGGTAGGACCCATATGGGGTTTGTCAACCCATATATAATTAAATATCTAATGCCAATATTTATGACTCCTCTCCGACACATCGCTCTATTGAGGGTCTATAACGATCTCACAAACTAGTGTTTTCAGTATTTCCACAGTGGTACTAATGTTTGACAAGTATATATAATATGAGGATGCAAAAATCACAACCAGCCAGAATGAGAATTTCCAAAGCCAACCAATATACTAACCCTGTGAGCTAAATCTACTCAATATTCCAATAATTCATGAATCCAATGTAATCATATGCCAATAGAACAAAATACACAACAATATGTCATTAATACCACATAAATTCCAATTTAGGCTTTTCACCAGAAATATACCATCAAATATACATACATAAGGCCAACAACATCATACAAGACCCCACACGGTCACACATAGCAGATGATGTCTCAATATAACCAAATAATAATAGCATAGGGCCCCACAAGGGCACAACACAATATTAATAGTCATTTTCATGCTTGGTTACCCTACCCATAACATGATTTTATACCAATATTAACTACCCAGTCCAATATGAAGAAAGTTAACCCATAACCTACCTCAAATGGCGAAATTAGTACAAACAAGCCTTCAACACGGAGCATTCACCTCACGAACGGACCCAAATTAGCAAAACCACACAAACATAGAATCTACATGTTAAAAAAAGCCAACGATACACATATTGCCTATTTTTGGGTTAGGGTCAAAATGGACCCTTGGAACAGGTTTTCAAAAAAGAAGGGTAAATTGGAATTTTAGTCCAAAAAATATATTTTCCATGATTAAAGGAGCTTATAGAAGAAAACACAAGTGAAAATGATTTGAAATAGGTGTTCGAATCGAGAAATTACTAATTTAGCCCTTCAGGATAAAATTTTCAAAATTCCACTTTTAAATCTAAGTTTAACAAGATTTAATTGATAAGAATAAAAAAAAGTAATGAAATAGAAGTTTGGAGCTTACCCAAGCTTAAAAATGGAAGAAATTTTCCCAAAACTCAAAACCCTAAGCTCTAAGTCTCAAAAATGGTGAAAATGTAAAAAGAGGGATGTAACCCACCCAAGCATCGCTTAAGAGACCACTGGGTCTCTTAAGAGACCAGGCATTGCCTACACAATACCCACCTTGTCGCTTAAGCGATATAGATGTCGCTTAAGATACAGAAGCCTAAGCAATGTGGAGTCACTAAGATGATACCCCCAACTAGCTACCATGTTGATTATGCGACCAACAGGTCGCCTAATCAGGTGCACTAGTTGAGTGGTGCAACTGCCAGAGAATTGCAGAATTCCAAGTCTCCACGGACCCCTCATAATTTATTCAAAATCTCAAGAATGCAAACAAACCATGCTACTAGACTAAATTTAATGCTCTATACTCAATGGCGATATTAGATTTTAAAAAGAATATCGTTATCACAAAGTTGACTCTCAAAATCCAATTTCACAACTTTCCTAATCAAGGGTCAAAATGAGATATAAAAAACATAAGATCACACCAACCACGTTACCAACCTAAAACGATGTTCTGGATCTACTAGAGTAGTCTATTATGCCATCCAATGCATAAATAAATAAATGTTGAGAAAATCAACTCTAAAGTCTTTATAACTACCAAAACCATAGTATCGCATAAACCAAACCCAAATACATTGGGAATCATGCTAATCATCCCCACTCCCCAAAAATACCACAATGTAACCATGGGATAGGGAAAAATTATCAAATTACGTAGAAATAATAATTCACAAAAATCACCAAAAATTAGGTCATTACATCATCCACCACTAAGAATAGAGTTTGTCCTCAAACTAAAGACAAGAGAAATACATGAATCAGCAAAAAGCTAGGGATAACTACCACGCATATCAGACTCAACCTCCCAAGTAGACTCATCTACAGGGCGATGTCTTCACTGGTCCTTAACCACTAGAATAACTCTATAATACAACTGTCTAACATACCTTGATAGAACATAAATGAGCTCCTTAACAAAAAAAAACCTCTCATCTAACTGCACCATATCCTAATACATTAAATGAGACTCATTCGGAATGTAAATCCAAATCATATAAAATGAAAAAATGGATGAACGACTGATAAATATAGGGGTAATGCTAACTCATAAGACACAAGCCTAATAGTCTGAAGAACGTCAAAAGGTCCAAATACTCAGGGATAAGCTTGCCTCTCTTCCCAAACCTTATCACGTCCTTCATAGAAGACACACTAAGGAACACTCAGTTACCAACACTAAATCTCATGGTACAAAGTCTGTGATCCACATAGCACTTCTATCTACTCTGAGCCACTCAAAATTTATCCTGAATGACCCATAACTCTAGCCAAAGACTCATGAAGAAAGTCTATACCTTGAGTTTTAACCTCAGAAACCTCAAACCAACCAACTAGAGAGTGACAACGTCTACAATACAAAGCCTCAAAAGGAGCCATCTCAATACTGGAATAATAGCTTTTATTATACATAAACTCCACCAAAACTAGTTGCTGCTCCCACTAACCACCAAAGTCCATAACACGAGCGCGGAGCATATCTTCCAGAATATGAATAGTCCACTCCGACTAAACATCGATTTGGAGGTGAAAAGTTATACTAAGATCAAATCAAGTACCCAAATCTTCCTAAAAAGTCTTCCAAAAGTAAGATGCATACACTGAACCTCTATCTGAGATGATAGACACTAGCACACCATAAACATAAACTATCTCATGAATGTAGATACAGGCCAACCTCTCAGCACTAAAAAAAATCTGAATCAGAATAAAATAAGCAAATTTGGTCAATCAATCCAAAATAACCCAAACACTGTCAGAACCATGAGAAGTACGAGGCAACTCAATCATAAAGACCATAGTGATACATTCCCATTCCCACTCGAGAATGGGTAACCTTTGAAGCAAACCACCATACCTCAAATGCTTGGCCTTCACCTGCTGTCAACATAGGAAACGAGCTATAAAATTTGTTATACCTTCCCCATACCACCCTACAAGTAATGTAGTCTCAAATCATGATACATCTTAGTCACTCCTGAATGGATAAAATACCTAGAACAACGAGCCTCCTCCAAAATCAATCAAATCTAATAATATACTCTATGCACACAAACTCGTCCTCCAATCCTTAAAACACCATCAAAATCAAGTGACACTTCCTTAGCTTCACCACTCAACACTTTATCTCGAATCACTCTCAACCCAAGATCATCAAACTGATAAGCCCAAATCTAATCCATCAAGGAAGGCCTAGCCTCCACAAATGCTAAAACATATCCATGTGTCAAAATATCAAGCCTAACCATCTGATTAGACAAAGACCGAACCTCTAAGGCCTCTCCTAGGTTAAAAGATACGCCAAGCTATCCATGCTAGTATACTTCCAGCTCAAGACACCTACAACCATATTAGCCCTATCCGAATGATAGAGAATAGTGAGGAATAATCCTTAAGCAACTCAAGCCAATAACACTACCTCATATTAAGATATTGTTGGGTGAAGAAATACTGAAGGGTACAATGATCCAAGAAAATATCATAATGGACTCCATACAAGTAATGCCTCAACAACTTCAAAGAGAAAACAACCGTTCGTAACACCAATTCATAGGTAGGGTAGCTCCTCTCATGGGGCTTTAACTAATGAGAAGCATACGCAATCACCTTATCCTTTTTCATCAACATAGTACCTAACCCAACACCTGAAGCATCATAAAAGATGGAAAACTCATGCCTTCTCTAGGAAAAGTCAAGATACGAGCTAAGGTCAATAAATCCTTGAGCTTTTGAAAGCGCGCCTCACAATTATCAGATTATTGAAAGGAAATATTCTTCTAAGTCAATTTGTTCAATGGAGCTGTAATAGATAAAAATCCCTTTAAAATGTAGATATTAACCTTCTAAACCAATAAAACTCTGAATCTCAATAGGAGAATTAGGCCTAGCCCAATCACGAACTGCCATAATTTTGGCCAGATCGACCATAATACCATCCATGATCATCACATGATTGAAGAAAGAGATAAACTCCAACCAAAACTCATACTTAGAGAACTTATTTTTCTCATATCCATGATACTGGTGTTGCTTCACCTTCTTCTTTGAATTTTGTTTGTATTGTCTATGAGTTTATGGATGTGTTCTCTATGGATATGCCTTCAAATTGTTATATTGACTTTGCTATTGATGTTAAGCAAAGCGCCAAGCCTATTTTTGTTCCTTTATATAGGATGGCCCTAGCAGAGCTGAAGGAACTAAAGGATCAGTTATTGGATAAGAGATTCATCAAACTTAGTGTATCACCTTAGGGTGCGGTTATCTTATTTGTGAAGAAAAAAGATGGGTTTATATGTATATGTATTGATTATCGATAATTGAACAAGGTGATGATTAAGAACAAGTATCCTTTTCCTTATTTTAATGATTTGTTCAATAAGCTTTAGGGTTTTTAGGTGTTTTCAAAGATTAATTTGAGATCCAAGTATCACCAGTTGAGGATTAGAGATTTGGATATTTTGAAGATAACTTTTCAAACTCGATATAGTCATTATGAGTTCTAGGTCATGTCCTTTGGGTTGACCAATGCCCCAGCTATATTTATAGAGTTGATGAATTGGGTATTTTTATCATATCTCAACTTTTTCATCATTGTATTAATAGATGATATCTTGGCTTATTCCAAGAGCGAGGCCGACTATAAAGAGTATTTACGGATTGTGCTTCAAAGATTGAGGAATGAGAAGTTGTATGCTACGTTCTCTAAGTGTGAGTTTTGGTTGAAGTCTATTTCTTTCTTGGGTCATATAGTGGCAAAGGATGGTATTAAGGTTGATCCAGCTATGATTACAGTAGTTCATAATTGGGATATGCTTACTTTTATTATCGAGATTTAGAGTTTTATTGATTTACTAGGTTACTATCGGTGCTTTGTTAAGGTATTTTCATCTATTATAGATCCTTTAACCAAGTTGACTTAGATTAAGATTTCCTTTTAGTGGTTTGATGCTTGTGAGGCAGGCTTTCAAAAGCTCAAGGATTTGTTGACTTCAGCTACTATCTTAACCTTACCCAAGGAGGGCATAGGTTTTAAAGCCTTGGTGTTGGGTTAGATGTTGTGTTGATAAAGAAGGTTAAGGTGATTGCTTATGCTTCTCATTAGTTGAATCCCTATGAGTGGAATTACCCTACCTATTATTTGGAGTTGTGCATAGTTATTTTTGCTTTGAAGTTGTAGAGACACTACTTTTATAGTATTTATTCTGAGATTTTCTTGGATCATCGTAGCCTTCACTATTTCTTCACCTAGTGAGATCTTAATATGAGGCAGAGTCATTAGCTTGAGTTGCTTAAGGATTATAACTTAACTATTCTCTATCATCCTAGAAAGTCTAATGTGGTTGTAGATGCCTTGAGCCGAAAGCCGACTAGCAAGGGTAGCTTGGTGCATCTTTTGACATAAGAGAAACCTTTGGCATTAGAGGTGTATTCTTTGGCTAACCAGATAGTTAGGCTTGATATTTCGACACCTGGGTGTGTTTTGTCATTTATTGAGGCTAGGTCTTCCCTAATGGAGCAGATTTAGGCTTATCACTTTAAAAATATTGGATTGGGAGTGATTCAAGATAAGGTGTTGAGTGGAGAGGCTAAGGAAGACTCTCTTGATTTTGATGGTATTTTAATGATTGGAGGGGGAGTTTGTGTTCCAAGAGTGGGTGATTGGATTATATTAATTTTTTAGGAGACTCATTATTCTAGGCATTACATCAACTCGGGAGTGACAAAAATGTATTGTGATTTGAGACAGTACTACTAGTGGGTGGTATAAGGAAGGATATAGTAGATTTTATACCTTATTGCTAATGTTGCTAGCAGGTGAAGGCCGAGCATTTGTGGCTTAGTGATTTTCATCGAAGGTTACTTATTTCCTAATGAAAATAGGAACGGATCACTATGGACTTCATGACTGGATTTTCTTTTAATTCTCATGGTTTTAATAGTGTTTGGGTCATCGTGGATCGATTGACCAAATTTTCTCATTTTATTTTGGTTCAGGTTTCTTTCAGTGTTAAGAGGTTGGCCTGTATCAATATTTGTGAGATAGTTTGTCTTCATGGTGTGTCAGTGTCCATTATCTCAGATAGAGGTTCGGCATTCATATCTTACTTTTGGAAGACATTTTAGGAGGAGTTGGGTACATGAGTTGATCTTAGCAAAACTTTTCACCCCCAGACCAACAGTTAGCCAGAGTGGACTATTCAGTGGGAGTAAATTTTAGCTTTGGCAGAGTTTGTGTATAATAATAGCTACTATTCCAGTATTGAGGTGGATTCTTTCGAGGCTTTGTATGGTAGGTTTTGTTGCTCTCTCTAGTTGGTTGGTTTGAGGTTTTTGAGATTAGACCTTAAGCTACAAGCTTGCATCGTGAGTCTTTGGATAAAGTTCAGGTCATTTAGGATAGACTTTGAGTGGCTCAGAGTAGACAAAAGTGCTATACGAATTATAGACTTTGTGACTCGAGATTTAATATTAGTGACTGATTCTTTCTTTATGTGTCACCCATGTTGGGTGTGATGGGATTTGGGAAGAGGGGAAAGCTTAGCCTCAGGCATATTGGACCTTTTGAGATTCTTCCAACTACTGGGGATGTGTCTTATTAGTTAGCATTGCCCCCAGATTTATTAGTTGTTCATCAAATTTTTCATGTTTCCATGCTTAGGCGTTACATTTTTTATGAGTCTCATGTTGTTTGTTGGGATTCAGTCTAGTGAGATTAGAGGTTGTCTTTTGTTGACAAGCCTGTCTCGATTTTAACTAGTATGTTAGATGAATACGTTCTAGATATATTCCAGTGGTTAAGGTACAGTAGAGATATCAACCTGTAGATAAGTCTACTTGGGAGGTTGAGTCGTATATGCGTGGTATTTTTCCCTAGTTGTTTGTTGATTCAGGTATTTTATTTCCTTTAGTTTGAGGATGAACTAGATTCTTAGTGGTACATGATGTAATGACCTATTTTTAGTGACTTTTATGAATTATTCATTTCTTTATGAATTAATTATTTTACCCCTCTATGTGGTTGATTTGTGGTATTTTGGGGTATGGGGATGATTGGCACAATTTCTAATGCATTTCAGTGTGATTTGTCTGAGGTTGTAGTTTTTGGTAGTTATGAAGGTTTATTAGTTGACTTCGGTCAACATTTATTGATTTATGCATTAGATAGCAAAACAAACTACACCAGCAGATCCAAAATTTTAATTTTAGGTTGGTAACATGGTTGGTTAGGTTTTACGACTTTTATATTTTATTTCGACCCTCGACTTAGAAATTTGTGAAATTGGGTTTCGGGGGTTAACTTAGTGAAAATGATATTTTTTTTCAAAAATTTGGTATCGTCATTGAGTCTAGAGCATCAAATTTAGTCTAGTCGCATAGTTAATTTGTGTTCTTGATATTTTTGATGAATCCCAAAGGGTCCACGGAGATATGAAATTCTCCAAGTCTCCAGCTCGTGCACCACTCGGCTGGTGCACCTATTTAGTCGACCTTTTGGTTGTATAAGCGACCTAGCAGCCAGCTGCGGGTATCACTTAAATGACTCCCCCATCGCTTAGGCGCCTTTTTCTTAAGTGACATCCATGTGGCTTACACGACAAGGTAGGCATCGCATAAGCGATGGCCACTTAAACTACCCAGTGATCGCATAAGTGATGTATGGGCTGGTTTAATTCCCATTTTTGCAATTTTTCACCATTTTCGTGACTTAGAGCTTGTAGTTTTGAGTTTTTTTGCAACTTCTTCCATCTTTAAGCTTGGGTAAGCTCAAAATTGCTATTTCAATTAATTTTATTCTATTCTTGTCATTTAAATCCTTTTAAAACTTGAATTCAAAGGTGGAATTTAGGAATTTTAGCCGAAGGCCTAAAAATTTTTAATTCTTCAATTTAAACCCTAATTCCAAACTTTTTCACTTGGATTTTCTTCTATAAGTTCCTTTCAGTATAGGAATTATAATTTTGATAAAAAATTCTAGTTTTATCATTATTTTTTAAAATCAATTTCGGGGCTTTGTTTTTCCCTCAACCTAAAATGGTCAATATATGTATCATTCGCTTTCTTTTAATGCGTAGATTTTATATTTGTGCATTTTTTATGATGTTGGCTCCTTTTGTGAGAAGAAAGCTCTGTGTAAAGGCTTTTTGGACCAATTTTTGAAATTTGAGGTAGGTTATGACTTAATGTTATTCAGACTGGGTTGGGTAGCTAATATTGATATAAAATCATGTTATGAGTGTGGAAACTAATTATGGAAATGACTTTACTATTGCGTTATGCCGGTATGGGGGCCTATGTTGTTATTATTTGGTAGTTTTGGGATATTATTTGCTTTGTGTGACCATGTAGGGTCTTATATGATTTTTTTGGCCTTATGTATGTATATTTGATGGTATCTTTTCTGGTGAAAAGGCCTAAATAGGAAATTTATATTGTATCAATGGCATAGTGTTATGCATTTTATGCAATGGCATAGTGTTGTGCATTTTACTCTCTTGGCATATAGATTACATTGGATTCATGGATAGTTGGCATAATAAGTGAATATTGGCTAACACAGTTGGCATACTGGTTAAATTTGGAAATTCTCATTCTGGTTGGTTGTGAGAATTATATCCTCATGTCATATACATTCATGAAACGTTGGTACCACCGTGGAAATACTGGAAACACTGGTTTTTTCTGACAGAAAAGCTGGCATCTTTAAAAACCCTCTGTTGATATATGTGTCGGTGAGTATTTATTGATATTGGTATTGGACATTGTATAGTATATGGGTTGACGAACCCCCCATGGGTCCTACCTTGGGAGCACAACTCAATAGGTGTATAGGAAGGTTATGGTACAACCTTGTACATCACATTATAATCATAATCTTTATTTTATTTCATAGACATATTTGTCCTCATTCTATGTTGTATTATCATCTTTGATATGATATTTGTCTATTTGTACTTCTTTTTCATACTTGTATGTGTGATATGTGTATACCTGTGCTTCTTTTTTATATTTGTGTGTGGTATATATGAATATTGTAGAACTGTTAGTGGAGATGGAGTGGGCTACACAAAACATCCTAGATTTTAACCCTTATAAAATTTCCTGGAAATCCATTCTCCAGACCCAATACGACTCAAGGGTACGAGCCGAATAATGGGGTACGAGCGGAATGGTCCTGTCGTATGCTGACTAGTGTTAGTTGGTGGGATGGTTTTGGTCACTAGAATGGGTACGACTTAGGGGTATGAGTTGTAAGGGATTGGTACGAGTCGTATCAAGGACTAGTATGGTGGGCAGTGTTGATTCTCTTGGTATTTCATTCTGCCAGGGATACAAGTCATGGGTATGGATCATATGTTAAGGTTACGACTTGGTTGGATGAGTCGTATACTGGAAAATATTTGGTCCAAGGATTGAGGCTTGGATACGAGTGGTGTATATCGATCGTATAGGAGGGTATGACTCATATAGATCAGTTGTATCCCTGTGATGGGTTTTTAAGGGATTTAAGTGGGGGTATTCTGGACATTTCCCTACTTACCCTAACTAGGAACCACGACTTCTAATACACTTTGGAGGTTATTTACCCTACTATTCTATTTATTAACACATAAAAACTATTCCAAAACATGTCATAATTCTCTCAAGAGCTTTTGGGGCAAGAAGGCTAGGGTTTCATCTTACAGATTTCTTTGGCTCTTGCTTTGGAGATTTCGTTCCATCAAATCTTCAGTATAAGGCATGATTCTCTTTCCTTATTGTAATTTCAACTAAAGTCATGGTTTATATGATTGATTTCTTGGTTTTACTACTTCACGATTATGGTTTTCAACTTTTATTTGGGGGTTTTGACATTAAATGCTTGGTTATGGTTTCCTATGGTTTTAATTATGTTTTTATATGCATTAATAGTGTATTTGGACAATTGGATTGCATGGTAATGGTTTAATGGTCTTTGGAATTGGTTTTGGTTATATTATGCCCAAAGGTGTTTGATAATGCTTATAAAGATATGTTCGTTGCATTGACTTATTTTAATGGAACTGGTGCATGTTTTAAATTAGATAAAGGATTTATGAATGGTTTAAATGATTTGAAAATGGCTAAATGGTTATGCTTGTGGAGAACATGGAAGTCTTCCAAGTTGATTTAATATGGTATATGGAAGGGCACCTAAGGTCCCCTGAACCTAAATGGTTTGGCTATGGATATTACTTACAAGTAATGAGGTGGTATGAAGATACCATTAAAATTGGTTTTGGTTAATAAATGGATAATGGTTTGGTTATTTGGAAACTGGTTTTAGTAGGGCATTAATGGTGGGATGTGTAGCTAAGCTATGAAAAGTGGCGGTCCTAGGGGGGACTAAAATTGAAAACTCATAGTTGCCGATATGAGGGGTCTTGATGACCATGTGCGTTTGTCATATTTTATATTGGGAGATGTATAAGTCATTCCATGGGATATTCCCTGGTCGTGCGGCTACACGCACTGAGGCCCTTTCAGCAGGGAGAGCTGAACCCATATGGCCCGTGGGTGGTTAGGACGGTAAAGCTACACAGCCTAGGTAAAAGTTTTAAATGCATGTTAAACCCGGTATCCCTTTACCGACACTTATCTATGTATGGTTGTATGCATTATGGATGGTTTTACTTGGTTTTATAACTGGCATTATTTTATCCTTTTCTTGTGATTCATGTTAGCGGTCACTTTCTAACCCCGTCTACTAGTGGTTGTATACCCACTCTATGTAGGAACCGACCATTCTACTCCTCCTAATTAGTACGCAGATTTGGTATCAGCATTTATACTGAAGTGGTGAACTTCCATCCTTTCGCAAGGCATCATTTCATGTTATAGATTTGTTTAGACATTTTTCTTTTATTTTGGACATTAGTTTTGACCATGGTTGGGGGCATGTTCCAACCAGATTTGTTTATTCTTTTGGATTGAGGCTTTGTGGTACTTTTAGGGGTTGGTATGGATGGGATCAATATTAGTGTTACCCTTAGCATTGGCATTGATATTGAGGCTGGCATCATCGGACTTGATTTCTCACTATTTATTTATTGTAAATTTTAGGATTGATTTTCATATTATGTGTTGGTATTCCCTTTGGTTCATGGTTTATGGTTTGGTTTTGTTTGGTATGGTTGGGTGGTAGTGGCGGTACGGTTGGACTCGATTTGGTCGGTCATAGTTGTGACCCTATCCCAAAGTCTTAATGAGAATAATAATGCTATCTTGTTATACGTTCATAATTCAGCTCATCTAGGGCTGGATATAGGTTGTTGGGTTAGGTAACAGGGGTGGTCCCCAATCCTGGTTGGACTTGGGATGCCCATTACGACAAGGCCCGGTGTCGGATTGGGTCAAGTTGGTATCAGAGCCTAGGTTCATAGTCAACTGGAAAGTCCACAAAGATATATCAGTAGAGTCTCTTTCGGGGGTGTGAAGCATGCCACACTCATAAGACAGAGGCTGAAAGACATTTAAGAATGTTTTACTTTCTTGGTATTCTATCTTCAAGCTTGAGTTCTCAATCGTGGAATATCCTCTAATCCTTATTTGTTTGTCTTTCAGATCATGCCTTCTAGATCTGGAATCTAAGGAAATTCTACCATCCCCTCTGGGGATAATGCTAAAGGGGTACGTCCTACCTCTAGAGTACATCTTCGATCTCATGGTCCTAGTCCTGATGGTACTGGAGTTCCTCCTATTCCGGCTAGTTCTCTTTTGGTCCCTCAAGGTAATGTGATAAATACAGAGTTTTGTCAGTCTATTCATGTTATTGCCTAACTGGTTGCTGCTCAGTCTGAGCGGGGTGCGACTGATGATTTATCTCCTGAGGCCACAAGGGTTGGCCAATTTATAGAGATTGGTCCTCCAACTTTTACTGGGGTAAAGGTGGAGGAGAATCCACAGGGCTTCTTTGATGAGATGGAAAAGATCTTTTGTGTGATGCGGGCTACTAATCTAGAGGGCGTAAACTTTGCAGCTTATCATCTCAAAGGATTTTGTTTATCAGTGGTATGAGGAGTAGAATAGGGATATAGGTGATGTGGAAGAGGATGGATTATGGGAGGCCTTTTCTAAAGCCTTCATGGATCGGTTCTTTCCTCAAGAGTTGAGAAAAGCTAAGATGGAGTAGTTTATGAGCCTCCGACAGGGAAGGATATCAGTAAAGAATAATGCTTTAAAGTTTCATCAGCTATCAAGGTGTGCTCCTAATTTGGTGGCTGATATGAGGTTGAGAATGAGGAAGTTCACTTCTGGGCTGAATAGAGATTTGATTCTGGAGAGCAAGACTGCCTTGCTGATTAAAGATATGGATATCTCGAGATTGACTATTTATATGCAGCAGGTTCAGAATGAAAAGAGAAAATAGAGTTTGGGGATAGGAAGAGAAAAAGGATCAGGTTTTTTTATCAGATAGGTGCTCAGTCTCAGGGTGGTAGAGATGGTATCAAGTGGTAAAAAAGAAGTGGGGAAGTTCGAGCTTCTATTCTACTAGTGCTCTTTATCAGTAGGGAGACAGACGTCATCAAGGTGGTGACAATTCTCGGGCACAGGTTGCCCAATCTCAGGCGAGTGGAGGTTAGTCAGTTTCTTTATGTCCTTCTTTTTTATTTGGTGGTCATCCTCTTTGGGGTTATTATGAGGAGGAACGGTACAAGTGCTTCAAGTATGGACAGGTAGGCCATCGGCTCAGGGATTTTTTGGTCAATAAGGTTGCTACGAGAGTGAATAAAATTCATGTGGCTTCATCTTCTATTCCTATACCTGGTGGAGTGTCATCTGCTTCTGTTACTACTCCTGGTTCTAGTGTTGGTCGAAATAGGTTGTATGTTTTGGTGTCCCAATAGGAATCTGAGGCATCACCTAATGTCGTTACAACTTTTCTCTTATGATGTATATTATTTACTTGATCTAGGGTCCACTCTTTCTTATGTGACTCCATATGTGGCTGTGTCTTTTGATTTTGATCCAGAAGTTTTCTTGGATCCTTTTTCTATTTCTACTTTGGTAGGTGACTTGGTTATTACTAAGAGTCTATTTGGGGGGTATCTGTTGGTAGCAAGCAGACCTTGGCGGATCTGTTTGAGTTGGACATGGTAGATTTTGATCTAATTCTAGGTATGGATTGGTTGCATTTTTGTTATGAGTCTGTGAATTGTCGGACCCATAGGGTTATATTAAAGTTTCCTGGTGAACCAGTCATAGAATGGGAAGGCAGTTCCTTAGCTCCTAGAGGGAGGTTTATTTCTTATCTTAGAGCTTGGAGGTTAATTTCTAAGGGTTGTCTTTATCACGTGGTTCGGGTTAAAGATTCTAACTCGAAAGGTCCTTCTTTGTCTTCGGTCTCTGTGGTTAACGAGTTTCCAGAAGTCTTTCCAGATGATCTTCATAGCATTCCTCCGGATAGGGAAATAGAGTTTGGTATTGATTTGCTTCCGGACACTCGTCTAATATCTATTCCTCCATATAGAATGGCTCCAAATGAGTTGAGCGAACTCAAGGAGCAACTTAAGGATCTTCTGGATAAGGGGTTTATTCGTCCTAGTGTTTCTCCATGGGGTGCACCGGTGTTCTTTGTGCGCAAGAAGGATGGTTCCCTTTGAATGTGCATTGACTACAGGCAGTTGAACAAGGTGACGGTCAAGAACAAGTATCATTTTCCTCGGATAGATTACTTGTTTGACTAGATATAGGGTGCCAAGTTCTTCTCTAAGATAGATCATTGGTTTGGGTACCATCAGCTTAAGATTAGGGAGGTGGATATCCCTAAAATGGCTTTTTGTACTCGTGGGCATTTTGAGTTCTTGGTAAGGTCATCTGGGTTGACTAATGCTCTAGCAGCATTTATGGACTTGATGAACAGAGTGTTCAGGCAATATTTGGATCTCTTCGTCATTGTGTTTATTGATGATATTTTGGTTTATTCAAAAATCTAGGTAGATCATGCCAATCACCTCTATTTGGTGTTGCAGACCTTAAAGGAACAAAAGTTGTATGCCAAGTTCTCTAAGTATGAGTTCTGGTTGAATGATGTGACCTTCTTGGGCCATATTATTTGTAGTGAAGGGATCATGGTGGATCCGCAGAAGGTTTTTGTGGTGAAAAGGTGTCCTAGGCCCATGAGTCTCTCCAATATTTGGAGCTTCTTGGGTTTAGCTGGGTATTATAGGCGGTTGTGGAAAGCTTTTCTTTGATAGTTGCTCCTTTGACTAGGTTGAATCACAAGAAGATTAATTTTCTTGGTTGGAAGCTTGTGAAAAGAGTTTTGAGAAGTTGAAGGATAAGTTGAATTTGCCTCCAATCTTGACCTTGTCGGAAGACAGTAATGGATTTGTGGTTTATTATGATGCATCTCGGGTATGGCTTGGTTTGTTTTGATGCATCATGGGAAGGTGATTGCTTATGCTTCCAGGCAGTTGAAGGTACATTAGAGAAATTATCCTACTCATGATTTGGAGTTATTAGCGGTTGTGTTTGCTTTGAAAATATGTTGGCATTATTTGTATGGTATTCACATGGATATCTTTTCTTATCACAAGAGTCTTCAGTATGTGTTCACTCAAAAAGAGCTTAATCTCAGGCAGAGGAGGTGGCTTGATCTTCTCAAGGATTATGATATGAGCCTTTAATATCACCCAGGTAAGGCTAATATTATTGTTGATTCTCTTAGCAGGCTATCCATGGGTAGTTTTGCTCACGTGGAGAAAGGAAAACGGGAATTGGTGAAGGATATTCACCGCTTTGCTGATCTTGCAATTCGTCTCTTGGACTCTAAGAATGGTGATGTAAAGGTGCAAGAAGTGGTTTGATTGCCTCTTGGTGCAGAGATTAAGGAGAAACAAGTGTTGGATCCTGTCTTGATGAAAATGAAGACTGACGTTGGTGGGCAGAAGGTAGTGGTGTTTGAGATCAGTGGTGATGGTACTTTACGGTACCAAGAGAGGTTGTGTGTTCCTGATGTCAACGAGCTGGGGCAAGGTGTTTTAGCAGCGGCTCATGAGTCGTGCTATGTTGTTCGTCCTGGATCGACTAAGATGTATCATGATCTCAAAGAGATCTATTGGTGGAATGGAATGAAAAGAGATGTGGATGATTTCGTGGATAAGTGTATGGTGTGTACACAGGTTAAGGTTGAGCACATGAGACCTGGTGGGTTGTATCCAAAATTGATTTGCCCTAATGGAAGTAGGAAATGATCAATGTGGACTTCATTACTGATCTTCCTCAGTCTCGGAATCAGTATGATTTGATTTAGGTCATCATGGATAGGATGACGAAGTCTGTGCATTTCTTGCCAGTACAACTACTTTTTTGACAGAGGATTATGCGCGGTTGTATCTTCAGGAGATTGTAAAGTTGTATGGGGTACATGTTTTGATTATCTCTGATCGTGGTATGCAGTTTATGTCTTATTTCTAGCAGTCTTTTCAGAAAGGGTTAGGGACTAAGGTTAGTCTGAGTACTGCTTTTTGTAATACCCCGTAAAATCCTCTTGCAGTCTGAGCCTTAGAGCTTATTTGGTAAAGCGAAAATCCGAGTCAAAATGTTTCAAAAATATCTTCCCAAGTATGAAATACTTGGGATCGCGTGGAATTTCCCTAATTTCTACTTTTTGTCATGTAAAGCATTGAATAAGCTTTCCATCGATACCAAATTCACCCAAATTGGACACTCAGGTGAAGAGTCAGACCCATTTTAGTAAGACAGTGTGTCACCTGGCATTCTGGCACGTCGCGGAGCTAGCCAAAATGGAAGTCGTCAAATTCCAGTGGACCTCCGCGATTCCTCTGCGTCGCGGTGAAGTTCCAGTTCGCAACAAGTTGGCAAAATGATCCCCACCACGTCGCGCCACTGAGCAATTTCCCAATTGTCCAAATCCAGTGAAGGACCGCGATCACAGTGCGTCGAACCAGGGCCAAAAATTGGGATTTTTCAGTTTAAAATCTCCAAGTGCTTTTTGGTCTTTTCACCTTATCCCCACCCTCTATATATACCCGATTAAGGGCTTTCAGCCCTCATTTTTCTCTTCCTCCACCCAAAAACTAGGGTTTCCAAATTCCAAAATCCTCTCTCTTTCTTCCACAAGTTAAGAGAGATCAAGAGAAACCAAGAAGTCTTTCGAAGGCTTTCAAGAAAAGAGTTTCCACAAGGTATGTAGATGTTGATTCTTGGGTCCTTTTCATCCAAGAAGCTCAACTACCTTTTTTTTTAATCTTAAATAATTTATATTTATGAATTTTAATGATTCTTGTGAGTTGAAATTGATGTTTTTGCTATGGTTGAGTTGTGATTCATATTTGTTTACAATATTATCAAGCCTTGGCCCTAGTAGGTGGTATTTATGTGGTAAATAGATTGTGTTCTTGTTGTTGATGTTGAATGATTTCCAAGATGGAATACTTACATGGTTTGTATGAATCTATGAGATTATGTGAGTTGGAAACATGTAAAATTGGTTGATTAGGGTGAGTATGTCGATGAATACACCTATGTCTAAGTTGTGAACGTAAGGTGTCCGATGAAATGTCTAAGAGACTAGAAATCAAGTATTGTAGTTAAATAGTGAGACTAGATGGATGGATGGATGGCATATTGTTATATACACTCCCTTTCATGGATAAGACTTTGAGAACTGTGTATCGTGAAATGACCAAGTGAACAAATTACTCCACAATAGTAAGAAATCCCAAAGTAGGTGTAAAACCGTACATGTCTTGTGGTTGTTGAAAGACCGCAAAGAGTAAGTTGAGACAAAATAGTGGTAAATTTTCCCAAGTAAGTACTCTTTGATATATGACAAGCTTCCCATATATGCCAAGTGGTTAGCAAGTAGGTTATGACATGATAGTGTGAAGTTTCCCCAAATTACGTGATATTCGAATATATAGAAAGATTGATATAGGTATGAAGTACTTGATATAAGTCCTTATTGAATGAGGTATAATCTAATAGCATGTCTACCCTAGGCTAGTACATGACGGTGGACCGATGTTGATGATCCTTGAATGTTTGAGGTGACGTTTTGGTGATTGTAATGATGAATGAATGCTTGAAATGATGAATGTATGATTATGTTTTACTTGTATGTTATCGAGTTTTGGGGGTATTTATACCCGACAATAGAGATGTTGTCTAGAGCCTGTGTCAGTTTCACGATAATTCCAGTTGAGCCCTGATTCTCAGAACTCAGTGAACTACAGAAACTCTATATCCTCAGACAGTTACAGAACTTGAGAAATCTTAGAAATCTCTGTTATCTCGGTATTCTCTGTATCTCTAGTAATCTAGCCTTAGTGTTGTACTTAACTCAGATCTTGTAGTATTCCAGTGTTCAGTTCTGTCCTCGGTAATGATCGAGTAATCTATTCAAATTTTGTATCATCAGTCAGATATCGTGATTCAGTAGTATTCCGTCAGATACGGAACCATGTGAATTCAACTTAACTCAGTTGAATCATTTGAGAAACATGATAGTGTCAGATTCATCCCAGTTTGTGTTCAGCTGAAAGTTCAGTTCAGAGTCCTTCAGTTGGGAGTAGAAACTTGCACCGAGGGAGGGAAGGGATGGAGATTTCTCCCATCAGAGAGAGAGGCTGGAGTCGTTAGTATCAATCCCTGAACTCCAGAACTGCGTAGCCAGCGCAGGATACAGGAGTCCCCATCAGTAGAGGCTGTCACCGTCAGAGAAGTTGACTATTATATTGCCTCAGGTCGACTTCCTGTGAGGGTCATCCCATCAGAGAGGCTTGACCAGAGAGTGAGTCTTTACTTGTGGCACGGTATTGACGCCCTTTCAACTGGGGTCTTAGGTTGGACCCAACCTGTGGTAGGTCGAGGCATGTCGGTTAAGTAACTACTTCCCATAGTTTTAGTTTCAGTATCAATCTTGAGAAACCAGGACTGTCAGATACAGTCATCTATCATTATAAGGAACTCAGATAGTTCCATTGATTCAGGAACCATCCCAAAAGATAAGCTTGTTCACATATACAATTATTTGATATCATATTCAGAGATAAGCCGCCAGATAGGCTTGATTCATAGTCTCAGATTCTATTGGGTATCCTTGTTGTCAGATTCTGATATAATCATATTCCTTATCATTGATAATAGTTTTTGAATATCATCAGTTAGAAATGTTGATATCTAATCCTGTCAATCGAAAGTAGTAAGCTCAGAATTTAGTCCTTGATGTAAGTGCATCCAGATTCTCAGTTATCAGTATCAGATGAGTCAGTGATTCAGTATCTCAGTGTCAGTAGTGAGTTCAGTCTGCAGTAAAGTGGTAGCCGAGTTTCAGTACCTAGTTGTGATGATTTTATTTATGGTTTGTGCATTCATGTATGTGTTCTCGTGCGACATTTTCATGATTATTCAGTTTAGATATTATGCATGCATGAGCCTTTGTATTTAGCTTTACCTCGTCTACATATTCAGTATATTCTTGTACTAACGCATTTGCGCTATGGTGTTTTATTTGGCACCATAGGTTCAGAGGCACAGGATCCAGAGTATCCTTAGTAGTTCAGCCGAGTCAGCAGCAGTAGCAGTGAGTCTTCTTTCGAGGATGAAATCTCAGTTGATTATTATTGCATCAGATTCTATTTATATTTATTTCAGTTGACGGAGTTAGTTAGGGACCAGTCCCATCAACTCCACAGTTCAGATAGTTAGAGGTTTTTCAAATGGATTTATTGGAATTTAGTTTTCAGTTTTGAGTATGTATAGATGTGTTGAACCTTATGGCTAGTTTCCATATTTATTTCAAATTTTATGTAGTGTACAGGTACAGATATCAGTAAAGGGTTAGTTTGTAGTCCTTCGGGGTCATAAGCACCGTGTGACGTCCTGGGATGGGATCTCGGGTCGTTATACTTTTCATCCACAGTCAGATGGTCAAGTGGAGAGAACTATTCAGACATTGGAAGATATGCTTTGGGCCTATGTAATTGACTATGGTAGAAATTGGGTTAAGCGTCTACCTTTGGTGGAGTTTGCTTACAACAATAGCTATCATTCGAGTATTGGTATGGCTCCTTTCGAGGAGTTGTATAGTAGGAGGTGTAGATCTCCTATTTGGTGGTTTGAGCGTGGAGAAGCAGATATATTTGGTCCGAATTTGTTTTTTCAGACAATGGTGAAGGTAAAGGTGATTCGGGATAGGATTAAAGTTGCCCAAAGTCGCCAAAAGTCCTATGCGGATATTAGGCGTAGAGACTTGGAGTTTGAGGTCAGCAATAGGGTGTTCCTCAAGGTATCTCCTATGAAGGGAGTGGTGTGATATGGAAAAAAAGGGAAACTTAGTCTTTCATTCGTTTGTCCTTATGTGATTTTATGGAGATTTGGCAATGTTTCTTATGAGTAGGAGTTTCCATCTAGCTTAAGTTTGGTTCATACGGTCTTTTATGTTTCTATGTTAAGGAAATATCTTGGTGATCCTTCTTTGGTTGTTCCTTTGGAAGGATTGGGTATCTTGGATTCTCTGTCTTATGAAGAGGTCCTGGTTGAGATATTATATAGGCAAGTTCGTCGGTTGCGGACTAAGGATGTGGTTTTGGCTAAGGTTCTATAGAGGAACCATAAAGTGGAAGAAGCTACTTGGGAATCGGAAGAGGACATGAATTCCAAGTATTCATATTTTTTTCTTCTCCTGGGATTCGTGTGGAAGGTATATGTCTTGAACACATCTTTATTTTTTGAGTTTGTTAAAGGAAAGATTAACATCTTTACTACTTTATTTTTAAACTTTGTTGAAGTGATGTTTGATAATGCAAATGACTGTGTTTGTGGTTACCCCTTCCTTGTCCGTCATTCGAGGATGAATGTTCCTAGTGGGGAAGACTGAAACATCCTGGGTTTTGACACTTAGAAAATTTTCTAGAAATCTGTTCTCTGAACCCAATACGACTCATGGGTATGATCTGTATGATGGGGTACGAGTGGTATGGTCCGGTCATATGCTGACAGTGTTAGTTGGCGGGATGATTTTGGTCACTGAAGTAGGTATTACTTAGGGGTATGAGTCGTAAGGGATTGGCACAAGTCATATCAAGGACTCATATGGTAGGCAGTATTGATTCTCCTGGTAATTCATTCTTCCAGGGATACGGGTCACGGGTATGAATCGTATGCTGAGGTTACGACTTGGTTAGATGAGTCGTATACTAGACAATGTTTGATCCAAGGTTTGAGGCTTGGATACGAGTGGTGGATACCAATCGTATAGAAGGGTACAACTCATATGGGTCAGTCGTATGACAGGTTTTTAAGGGATTTAAGTGGGGGTATTCTGGACATTTCCCAACTTACCCTAACTAGGACCCACGACTTTAAATACACTTTGGTATTTATTTACCCTATTATTCTATTCATTAACACTTAAAAACTATTCCAAGACATCTCATAATTCTCTCAAGAGCTTTTGGGGAAAGATAGCTAGGGTTTCATCTTACGAGTTGCTTTGGGGCTTGCTTTGGTGATTTCTTTCTGCCAAATCTTTGGTATAAGGCATGATTCTCTTCCCTCATTGTAATTTCAACTAAAGGCATAGTTTATATGATTAATTTCATGGTTTTAATATTTCATGATTAAGGTTTTCAACTATTATTTAGGGTTTTTTACATTAAATGATTGGTTATGGTTTCCTATGGTGGATATAAAAGCATAAGTAAAACCATTACCATGCACTAATGGTGGATTTGGACAATTGGATTGCATGGTAATGGTTTAATGGTCTTTGGAATTAGTTTTGGTTATATTATGCCCCCAAGGTGTTTGATAAAATGCTTATAAGGAAATGTTCATTGCATTGACTTATTTTAACGGAACTCTTGCAGGTTTTAAATTGGATAAAGGATTTATGCATGGTTTAAATGATTTGAAAAAGTCTAAAGGCTAAATGGTTATGCTTGTAGAGAACATGGAAGTCTCCTAAGTGGATATGGTATATGGAAGGGCACCTAAGATCCCTATAACCTAAATGGTTTGTCTATGGCTATTACTTGGAAGTAATAGGGTGTATGAAGATACCACTAATATTGGCCTTAGTTAATAAATGGATAATGGTATGGTTATTTAGAAACTAGTTTTAATTGGGCTTTAATGGCGGGTGTGTAGCTAAGCCGTGGAAGGTCTCGGGGGCCAAAATTGGAAACTCATAGTTGCCGATATAAGGGGTCTTGATGAGCATGTGAGTGTGTCATATTTTATATTGGGGAATGTACTAGTCATCCCATGGGATATTCCCTGGACGTGCGGCTACACGCACTAGGGCCCTTTCAGCTGGAGGAGCTGAACCCATATGGCCCGTGGGTGGTTAGGACAACAAAACTACACTGCCCAGGTAAAGGTTTTAAATACATGCTAAACCCGGTATCCCTTTCCCGACACTTTTATATGTATGGTTGTATGTATTATGGATGGTTTTACTTGGTTTTATAACTGACATTATTTTAGCCTTATCCTTAGATTCATGCTAGCGGTCACTCACTAACCCCATCTACTGGTGGTTGTATACCTATGCTATGCAGTAACCTATCATTCTACTCCCCCTATTTAGCTATCGGGTTTGGTATCAGCATTTTGACAGAAGTGGTGAGCTTTCATCCCTTTAGAAGGCATCATTTCATGTTATGGATTTTTTTAGACATTTTTCTTTTATTTTGGATATTAGTTTTGGCCATGGTTAGGGGTATGTCCCAACCGGATTTGTTTATTCTTTCGGATAAAGTCTTTGTGGTACTTCTGGGGGTTGGTATGGGCGGGATCAGTATTAGTGTTAGCCTTAGCATTGGTATTTATATTGAGGCTGGCATCATTGGACATGAATTCTCACTGTTCCATCATATTATATTTTGGGATTGATTTTTATATTATGTTTTGGTATTCCCTTTGGTTTATGGTTTATGGTTTGGTTTGGTATGGTTGGGCAGTAGTGGTGGTTCGGTTTGACTCGATTGGGTCGGTCATGGTTGTGACCCTATCCTAGAGTCTTAATGAGAACAATAATGCTATCTTGTTATGTGTTCAGAATTTAGCTTATCTAAGGCTGGATATAGGTGGTTGTGTTGGGTAACAGGGAGCGGTCCCCGATCCTGGTTGGACTTGGAATGCCCATTATGACAAGGCCCGGGGTCAGGTCGGGTCACTACCTCTTGGGATATTTTCTGATTGCAGGTGACGTGCCTATAGTGTGTATTTTATATGCTTTATTTTTTTACTTTGCTCAGTCGACCTATGATACTTACTGAGTATATGTGGACTGTGCTTACTCCTACTGCACCCTTTCGGTGCAGATCCAGGTACAAGTGCATCACACTATTGATTATTCACGCGACTTCTAGAGTATATTTGAGGTAGGGTCGATCTATGCTTCCAAAGTCGATCTATTACCTCTTCTTATATATTTTATTTCTTATTTTGTATTCAAAGATAGATTATGATCCTTTTGGACTATCATTGTATCTTTTGACATTTATGATATATTTAGTAGTTCTTACAATGTGATACTAGGTTTTGGAATATTGTATGGCATCTTTGGTTATTTATTTTCCCACTTTTACTATATATTTGTGGTTCAACTTTGTTCTAAGAGTCTTCTTGGGTTTTAGTATCGATTTCTCATTTTATATCAGTTTGGGTGATCTTCTTACTTGTCAAGGCTTTCCACGATAAGTGCGATCATGACCCATAGTTTTAGGGTCGTGAGATGTTGCTTTTGGGTAGTTAAAAATCACAAGAAAAACTACCCAACTTATTACTTAGAGTTTGTAATGATAAGTTTTTCTTTGAAGATTTTGAAGCACTACTTATATAGATTCCATTGTGAGGTTTTTACCAGTCATCATAGGAATACCTTATGCATTCAACTAGAAGAATATGAATTTAAGACAAAAAAGGTGGTTGGAGTTACTTAAGAATTATTACAAGATTACCCTTATTCGATCAATATGGTGCTAGTTTCTTTGAACAGAAAAAGGGAGAGTATGTCTAGTCTTTCTTATTTAAGAGCAGAGGAGTGATCTTTGGATTAAATGTTCAAATTTCAGCAAATAGTTTTGTGAGATTGGATATTTTTGAGCTTGATATAACTTTGCATCTGTTAAGGCAAGCTGGCCATTAATTAAGCAAATTCAGAGAAAATAGTTTAAAGATGAGAACTTATGTTTAAGTCTAGATATGTATTGAAAGTTGAAGCGAAGGAAGAAATTTGTAATGACCTTATTAGAATTACATGCTTGAACGATATAGGGTATGAGAATCTCTTTAAAAAAATTTAAAGGGCTCAAAAAGTCTAGGATTATACAGATTCATAGTAGGAGAAATTTTGGAGAGCCATCTAATGTTATCCTATTATAAAAAGAAAATTCTCAATATAGCAGTGTCGTGGTAGCAACATGCCTGTCTCAATAATGAGGTGTTGAAAACAATCTCTCTGGATTTTAAACACCTTATTATTTCCAGCTGTAAGCCAGATTGAGGTTTTAATCCAATAAACTTGAGGGTTAACGCAAGGCTCTGAAATGATGAAGATGAAGGGGCATGTTTAGAAGGGATAAAGCATGATGATTTTCTATAGTTTTCATACTAGAAATTGCTAGAATGAAGCAAGGTGTGTGAGTTCATACATCTATAGTTGTTTCTTAGCTTCTCAAGTAGGCTAGGTTTATCTTTAGTGGTAGACCTTAGTTAGAAAACATATGTATAACGTAGATAGTTGACATATTTCATGCTTAGGATTGCGAGCAAGATTAATTATGTGAATAAAATATACAAATTAAGGCCATGTGAAAGAGATTCATTTCCTAAATATTGTGGTGCATTGTTATTAATGGTGTTGGTTCATGATAATCAAATAGCAAGTAGACAAACTAGTTAAGACTCATGAATTTATGTTAAATGGAAATATGTACTTGTAGGGTTGTTATTAGATGCCCCGAACTATGTTTAGTTAGGTCAATTATTTGTACTGGGTTGGATGTGTGAAAAGTGCAATGGTGTGTCCATTCACTTGAAAGAATTAAGGGTAGTTGTGAAATAGTAATCGAAGATGATGTAGTGTTAAGATAAAAGTTGAGGAAGTAATGTTGTTGTAGTTGGAGGAATTGGTTTGTATCCCCGATAGGTATAAATAAGAGCAACACATAATTGAATATGTGTATACTCTTTACTATAAATTAATTGACCTCGAGTACTATCTTAAGTAGGGGTAGGTGATGGTTGAATTAGAACCAAAAGTCAAGTTAATTTAGGTGTTCATGTCAACTGACTGTTTGTCTACTAGTTGGCATGCATGCTAATGAAGGTTGAACTTATTTGTTGTAAATAAAAGTTAGTATTTGATAACCCATAATGAGAATGTAAAAAAGGACTTGTTTTGATATGCATGTGTGGTTGAATTATCTCATCATATAATTGTACATGCTATCGTTCTGTCTGATGTTTTGAGATGAACCAGTAATGGTTGATCATCATGGAATTGGTGGATTTTAAGGAGTATAAGGCTGGGACGTTAGAATAAGCGTGGTATAATACTTGATTTAGGATAAAGGGAAAGATACTGATTGTCTGGGTTTTCTAGTACATGGATTGAGCTCATCCCTTACAGATCTTGTCTAGTCAGCATATATAAGACACATAGCATGTGTGTACATGATAATTGGAGAGTTTGATAATTCTTTGAATGGAGTGTGTTACATTGTGGTGTGTTATATTTGGGATCCTTTTGAGGTCCGATATCTTGGTATTATATTTGAATTTCCTTATGAGCTCTGATTTACCTGGCATGCTAATATATCCTTGTGTTATCCGCTTATTTGATTGTTGCATTAAAAGAAATTAATACTTGTTGATGAATTATAATGAGGTGCTAGTATCAGAAGCAATAAGTTTAATTATTTTATGAGATATCAATGCTTGATTTGAGCTGAGTAGTTATTGTTAAATGTTATTCATCTGTTTGTATAATTGGTTTGTATCAAAATATAATTATTGTATATATTACTAGTTAAATACTTACTTTTATGTGGCAAGCTTAGGTTGGCCTATAAGTTAAGTGGTGGTGAATTACATTGGTCAGTTTAAAAAAGTTGTCTAAGATAAACTCATGTATTGTCTACAAGTCTATGATTTGGGTAGGATGCTATTGGATTCATTAATTGAATAGATGACATATGTGTCATTAGTAGTGCTATCAACGTTGAGAGGATAGTAATGAGGGAAAGCATAAAATAGGTTTCAAGAAACTAATTGGGTATATTATTTAAGTGTATGTCTGATTTTGGATATTTATGTTATGTTTGCATGATTTGACTTGTGTCGACAGATGCTGCTTATCAGTACATGTGGTTGTACTTGTCATGATCCAAGCCGAGGCCCTACCTATGACGGGCATCTCAAACCAATAAAGGCCCTAGAAGACCCCTTAGCATTACATCAAAAGCACAGTCATAATTACTGTGCATAAATAGACCCAGGTAAAAGGTGTTCAACTTAATAAAATAAGACTTATACTGTTCTTGCAAATTATGTCTCCGGTAGTATGTGATGCCTTTAAAAAATTTAGAGAAAGTTTATAAGCTAAAAAATGGCCCCAGCAATACCATAAAAACATCTTCTAAGTACTGGTGAAAAAAAACATAGGCCTTTCGAATGATGGAAGGCTCACCACATGCTACATTCTGATCTGAAAAGATCTACTACTGGTAAGTACAATAGAAATATGTCTTCAAGTCTTCATCATGAAACGATGCAGCCACCCGAAGATGGTTAATATGTGGAATGAATTGGCATATAGAACACAAAAATAATATAGAAAGTAAAGCTTTTAAAGACATAATACAATAGAGTAGGTAAAGACCAAGGCATTATGTAAAACATCAATTTTTACCTCCAGTTGAAAGAAAACCCACACTTCTATGTTTTATTTCTGAACTAAATCGTATCATCGACTTCCATAAAACACCACAGGCTATGTGGATCTGATCAATGCTCGACCGACTAAGCTACAACCCATATTTTTCATATGAATCAAGATTAACGTTTTGGATATACCAAAGCATAAAACAAGTATACAGTGATTATCCATATTTAGGAAAAAATTGATCCCTAGAGAATAAAGCAAGTATACAATGATTATCCATATTTAAGAACAGAATCAATCGCTCATCGGCAAAACACGATTTAGGGCAATGAGCCTTTTGAACTCATGCCTTCTAGGATAACCATCTAGTTCTCTTTGAGGACTGACTTTAGCACTTTCACATCATCAAACATTATTATAATAACTTTTCTTTCCATTAAGCGTTTGTCCATAAGGTACATTTTCATGGTATCATGCCTCAAATAATTGTTATAAAATATCATAGGTTCTTTATCCCATCATCTAAAAACATAAGTGTAATCATTATTGAATTCAGCTTAACAATTTGAAACAACTTAGAAATATAGTACATTCTATAACCATAAGGGATGGGATAAACAATGATATTTATTGTTAAATTCAAGCTCCCAAGAGATTTCCATATCCATAACTTAAAAGAGTTAGATTCAATATTCACTTTACAAAACATAAAATGTGTCACCTTTTTTCTATTAGTCAATTTGGTTTTCAAATCTGTAGAGACATAATTAAACATTCACCCCCTGAGTAAAGAGAAGAAATTTACATGAACTTTCATAGAATTAGCTTACTTCTTGACTTAGAGAGGAAGAGGAGAGAGTTCTGATATTGATTTAGGGTGAATGAGACTTAGGAAAAATGTGATAGGATATAATGGGATGATTTTAGGTGCATAAGGACCAAATGCCTTTGAAAATACCTAAAAATTTTGAAATCTCATCAGGTAAACAGGAGGGAGTGCAGTCACACCCTAGCGCGCAACCCCTCCCTGCAGGACATGATTCTCAGTGTGTGCCTTGATCCATGAAACCTGATCCTTGTCATGTGCTATGCCTCGTGCGGAGAGAGTGCACCACGGAGTCAAGACAGTAGACCTTGGTAGTGTCTTGTGCTAGTGATGTCAATGCGTAATTGTCCCCATGCTATGTGTAGCCCATTTTCTCACCCCAAACACTCTTGTAAACATATTACACCTTGTTCCCAATCAATTTCTACTCACTTTTAAGGTCCTAAAGGTTTGTATTTAGCTCTATAATGGTATTCAAACATGTAGGGTGTTACATTATCCATCCTTGGGATCATTCGTCCTTGAATAATGACTTAGGACATATTTTGCACGATTTTAAAGAAACTCTTTAAAAATTAAGAGTAAACTTAGTATTATATTAATACCTTTCATTACTTCATTCGAAGATCAAAATAATAAGGGATACTTCACTTGCATATAATCTCCAATTCCCACATAGCTTCCTCTACCTTTTGATTCCTCCATAATACCTTTACCAAAGTTATTTCCTTAGTTCTCAACTTCCAAACCTACCTATCAAAAATATCGACCAGAACTTCCTCATAAGAAAGAAAATCTTTCACATCAATATCTTCTACATGGACTATAAGGGAATGGCCACCTACACATTTCTTAGGAATTGACACATGGAAAATGAGATGAAAGGATGTCAAACTCACCAACAAGTTCAACTCGTAAGCAACACTTCTAATACTTCTCAAATTCTGATAAGGATCTATGAAGCAAGGACTAAGCTTCCCCTTTTCTCTCAAACCTCATAAATCCTTTCATAGGACTGACTTTCAAGAATACCCAATTATCCACCTCGAATTCTAGTTCTCTCCATCTCACAACAACATAAGACTTTTTGTGATTTTGAGCAGTTTTATGCCTTTCTCTAATAATCTTGACCTTTTCTATTTCTTGATGCTCAATTCAGGCCAGAACAATCTAGTTTGACAAACCTCATACCATCCATTTGGGGACCTGCATCTTCTACCATAAAGAGACTCAAATTGAGCAATCTAGATGCTGAAGTGATAGTTATTATTATATGCAAATTATATAAGAGGCAAATGGTCCACCTAACTACCCTTGAAGTCAATAACACGGTCCCTTAATATATCATCTAATATGTAAATAGTGTATTCTTCCTGCCTATTCGTTTGAGGATGGAAAGTGGTGTTAAAATTAACATGCATACCTTAACCTTTCTGGAAAGACGACCAAAATTAAGAAGAGAATTGTGTACCTCCGTTAGATATAATGGAAATGGGAGCCCCACCTAGTTGAACAATCTCCCTGCAGGACATGATTCTCAGTGTGTGCCTTGATCCATGAAACCTGATCCTTGTCATGTGCTATGCCTCATGCGGAGAGAGTGCACCACGGAGTCAAGACAGTAGACCTTGGTAGTGGCTTGTGCTAGTGATGTCAATGCGTAATTGTCCCCATGCTATGTGTAGCCCATTTTCTCACCCAAAAACTCTTGTAAACATATTACACCTTGTTCCCAATCAATTTCTACTCACTTTTAAGGTCCTAAAGGTTTGTATTTAGCTCTATAATGGTATTCAAACATGTAGGGTGTTACATTATCCTTCCTTGGGATCATTCGTCCTTGAATAATGACTTAGGACATATTTTGCACGATTTTAAAGAAACTCTTTAAAAATTAAGAGTAAACTTAGTATTATATTAATACCTTTCATTACTTCATTCGAAGATCCAAATAATAAGGGATACTTCAGTTGCATATAATCTCCAATTCCCACATAGCTTCCTCTACCTTTTGATTCCTCCATAATACCTTTACCAAAATTATTTCCTTAGTTCTCAACTTCCAAACCTACCTATCAAAAATATCGACCAGAACTTCCTCATAAGAAAGAAAATCTTTCACACCAATATCTTCTGCATGGACTATAAGGGAATGGCCACCTACAAATTTCTTAGGAATTGACACATGGAAAATGAGATGAAAGGATGTCAAACTCGCCGACAAGTTCAACTCGTAAGCAACACTTCTAATACTTCTCAAATTCTGATAAGGATTTATGAAGCAAGGACTAAGCTTCCCCTTTTCTCTCAAACCTCATAAATCCTTTCATAGGACTGACTTTCAAGAATACCCAATTATCCACCTCGAATTCTAGTTCTCTCCATCTCACAACAACATAAGACTTTTTGTGATTTTGAGAAGTTTTATGCCTTTCTCTAATAATCTTGACTTTTTCTATTTCTTGATGCTCAATTCAGGCCAGAACAATCTAGTTTGACGAACCTCATACCATCCATTTGGGGACCTGCATTTTCTACCATAAAGAGACTCAAATTGAGCAATCTATATGCTGAAGTGATAGTTATTATTATATGCAAATTATATAAGAGGCAAATGGTCCACCTAACTACCCTTGAAGTTAATAACACGGTCCCTTAATATATCATCTAATATGTGAATAGTGTATTCTTCCTGCCTATTCGTTTGAGGATGGAAAGTGGTGTTAAAATTTACATGCATACCTTAACCTTTCTGGAAAGACGACCAAAATTAAGAAGAGAATTGTGTACCTCCGTCAGATATAATGGAAATGGGAGCCCCACCTAGTTGAACAATCTCCTAAATGTATAACTTTGCATAATTACTCTCCCAAATATTGTTATTAATGGTAGTAAATGAGTAGACTTGGTCATCCTATCAATAATAAGCCAAATAGAATCGTACTGATTTCAAGACCGTAGAAAACTACTAACAAGATCCATGTTAATTAGATCCCATTTCCACATGCGAATAACTATATTTTGGGAGGTTCCACTAGGTCTCAAATGTTCAACCTTACCTTATTAAAAATTCAAACACTAATCAACAAACTCTACCACACCCTTTTTTTATGTTATTCCAAGTCATGATATATGAAACACCTCAAACTTTGGCCCTTGCAAACTTCATGTATGTTGAACCCTTTGATCATTATATAACTCAAAACCTTGACTCATATGGTATGGGTACGGGTCTAAGACCCTAGGCATATGTTGGTTAGTGTCATATTGGCCAAGTTCTACTCTTTGTACGAGAAAGACATCATTCAAGTTGTATGTACATAATATGAGAGGTAGGGTCTAAATTATATGTTACTCGGGGTCTAGCCTTTGGCATTTTTCTTAGGGTACAACTTGAAGGGTACTAGTCATATGGATAGGTTATGAGTTAGGCTAAGGAGTCGTATATTGGACAGAATGCAATGTCTAAATTTTTTATCAAGTTACGAGCAAAGGGTATCACTTGTATGATGTGGACACTAGTGAGGGGTCCAATTGTACCCTCCTACATCCTTTTATACATTTTAAGATGAGGGTATTTTAGACATTTCCCACCCAATCCCTTAAGACCCCATGCCTTATAACACTACTTGGTCCCTCATTCTACACTTTAGAAGATCAAAACACCTCAAGAAGATTGGGCTAGGGTTTCTTCAAGGTGGTCATCTAGAGGTTTGACGGTTGAAATCTCTCCGTGAATCTTCGTAACTCAATCATGTGACTCTTACTTCATTGTTATTTCACAAAAGTCATGTATTTTTTATATTGTTCTTGAATCATAAATGGTGGTTTTGAAATCCATGGTTTAGGGTTTGAATGCTTAATATTAAGTATCATTCTCTCATGAGTTCACTTGTGTTTATACATGTTTTGATGATGGTTTGTCACATGTGGGTGCATGGGAATTGTGGTTAATAAATAGATCATGATTAACCCTTACATGATGTTTTTTCACTTGCATAATGGTTTGATAATGGAATGCCCTCAACCTGTTTATGAAAATGTCTATAAGAAGAATCTTGGCATATGATAAATTATGTTTTGAACTAAAGCTTGGTATAAGAATGTTAATGAAGGGTGAATGGTTTTGTAAAGGTCTTTACAAAGAGTATGGAGAAGGTTCCATGCTGAAACATCATGAGAGGAAAATAATATTTGGTTTTTGTTTCTCTCTCATGGCAAACACAGAAGATGAAAAAGAAAATGAGGTAACACTCTTTGATATTAAGGAGAGTCTAGATAACTACACTACTAGGAAGACAAAAAGGCTTGCTAGTGTGTTGATAGACTCTGTATAGGAACTTACTACTACAAAAAAGGCTCTAGAAGAAAAAATAGATAATCAAGAGATTGAATTAACTACCTTAACTCTTCAGATTTCTGAAACAAAAAAATAGTTTACTAAGTTAAAATCTTGCAATCTAAACATTGTGAGTCAACTAAAGAAAGTCAATGCTTTTGAGAGTAAAGAGAATAAAGAATCCTCAAATCTTCAAATTGAACTTGAAGAGAAGCTAAGGGATTCTCAAGAGCACCTTAGGTCTATGTTTCAAAAGAATGAAAAATTAGAAAGGAAATGGTCTGTTTGAAAGAAGAGTTAAACAAATCTCTTAAATAGATTGTTTCTTCATAGACTTTTTCTACATTGAATAGTCAAAGTGTTAATGATGTCAAAGGCCTGGGTTATCAAGAAAAAATTGACCTACTTGGTCCAAAGGGAAGACTGTCAATGAGGCTAGAAACAATGCTTCCAAACCTATATGTAATCATTGTGGAAAAGATAGGCACACTAAGGGAAATTGTCAAAGTTGGATAATAGTTGTAATGGAAAAAATTCAGATATGTTCAGCAGGAGTATACATAGACAAATTAGAAGAAGAAGAATTCTCTACCTAAATGGTCCAAGAAGGTTTTGATCACACCATTGTCTTTTTACTGGGAACTCAAAATAAAGTGGGTTCTGATGCTCCGACTTTTGACGGAATATTTTTCATCTTTTTTGGGGGAAAATTGCATGTTTTAAAGAAACCAAGGTTGCATTTAATGCTGGTTTTTAGTGTTTTGGGGTAAGGAGCCAGCTGAGCGAAAAGACTCAGAAAATTAGAAGAAAAACACTTCTAACGGCCAAAATGGTGGACCGTCAGTCTTGCGACGGACCACCAACTCAACTGTCAGGTCCAAACAGAGTCCATGACTTTAGAAGACCCAGCGGCGGACCATGTGATGGACCATCAGTCTTGCAGTGGACCACCACTTTGGCCGTCGGCGCTAAACAGAATCATGCATCCTGAAATGCTCAGCGATGGCAAATATGGTGGACCGTCAACCTTGATCTGGACCACCACTTCGGCCGTCAGGACTATCCAGAACTTGAATCTCAAGGATCATCAGCGACGGTCAAAATGGTAGACCATCAGTATAACGATGGACCACCACTTTGACAGTCAGTCTTATCCAGAAAGTGACCTACCAAGATCAGCATCGACGGACCAAATGGTGGACCATAAACCTTGCGATGAACCACAAGGCCGTCTCTTTGGATGTGGGTTTTATAATTTTGAATTTTAAATCCTTTTTTATGGGGAACATATAAATAGCCAATTTTAGGTTTTATTGGAGATCTCTTATCTTTTATTATGGTTTTCCATACTGAAAATACATTGTTACATAGTTTTTCTCTAAGATTCATTGGAGATTTGTGGATCTAGATTCCTTTATCATATTTTCTATTGAAGATTGAAGAACAACAATTGTGATTTTTTGTAAGTAAACTTTGAATTAATTTATGAATAACACAATGGTTTCTTCTATTTCTTAGGTGGTAATATATGGCTAAGATCCCATAACTAGGGTTATGGGAGCCTTGATGTTAAAAGCTGGCATTGGGTTGTGAATCTAGTAGATTCCCATGAGTAATTGATATTGCATAAACTCTTCTTCACTTTAATGATTTTTCTTAGTTGCAAACTCGAAAAGTGAGACCAAGAACAACACTTGTTCAACTAGAAAAGTGCTTGTTGGGACATGAAAGGGTTTACATAAATCTAAAGGCTTTAACCTTTGGATAGAGGGTAGATGCCTTAACCGGATTAACCCATGTGATATTATAGTTAAATTAATACTAGGTTCCTTAAGTTTGAAAGAATTAAGGGATATGTTACTCATTTAGGTTGAGAAACTAATGGGTAAACCATAGAATTCAATTACTCTTGGAATAAGTATTGTTCATTGAGAATCCGCAATAGTTCACAACCCTAGCTTCTTAAGCATCTTGGTAACCATAACTCTAGTTTGACTTCTCTTATTGAATTACTATTAGCAATATAACCTAAAGTTGGATTACTTTATGTGACAAACATTTGAATATAATTGATAAATCAAAATCCCCCTCCATTCTGGACCCTTCGATCAACAGTCTAGTAATAACCACAATACTTAGTGAACACAGTATTCCCTGTGGGATTCGACACCCAACCCAGTTGGGTTCTATATTTGATAGAGACCGTTTTCTATATTTGATAGACATCGCTTACAATTTCTAATAAGAGTTATAATTTGGGTGTATCAAATTTTAGCGCCGTTGTCGGGGAATACGGTTGTCAATTAAGTTTGTGTTTGTTAATTGACCTTTGGTCAAGTTTCCCAAATTTTACTTTTGTTTGTTATTTTTTCTCTGTGCAAGGTAGTTATTGTGTATGCCAAGTACATGGATATCGGGTGCACCATTATTACCAATACATCTTGAACCGCAGTTAATTGGCAGAATGGCAGACCCCCAGGATACTAAAAGACTAGCCGCTCTGGCTAGAGCTAAACTAAATCAGTAGAATGATGGCCAGCAGATGCATCATCCTAATCCTGATGATGATGATTTGGTGGATGATGATATGTTAGATCCTGTTAACCCAAGGCGTGCATAGAATGTGGCTACACCAGTGAATCATAATGTAAATAGGAATCGACCCTTTAGGGAAAGGTAAGAACGTCAACCAGTGTAGTTTGATCTGAATAACGATGAAGATAGAATGGATGGAGTAGGTGCAACTAGATCTTTCATTCCTCCACCTCTAGCACCACGAGCTAAATTTAATATTACCAATACGATGATTCAACTTCTTCATCTTAAGAGATTATTCGGTGGTCTTCCTGGAGATGATCCAAACATGTATTTGGTGAACTTTGTCACTATTTCCAAGTCTTTTGATAATCCAGGAGTGGGTTAGAATGCTATCCATCTGCATTTGTTTTTGTTATCTCTATCTGGAGAGGCAACACTATGGCTAAATAAACTGACTCCCGACTCTATAACCAAATGGAGGCAGTTGAAAGAGGCTTTCCTAAAAAGTTTCTTTCCACCCCCTAGGAGGGTACAGTTGAGGGATGAAATCAGTAACTTCCGATAGCTTCCCACTGAAGCTCTTCATGAGACCTGGGAGAGGTTTAAAAAGAAGATGATGTAATGCCCGAACCATAACATGATCGATATTCATTTAATGGAGACTCTTTATTAGGCTATGAACTCTATTACGAAGCTAGTCATGGATAATGCTACAGGAGGGTCGTTTGTTGACCTTACTTTTCCAGAGTCTTCGAAGATACTTGATCGGATGACCAAACAGAGTAGATCTTGGGATACCAGGGATTCTATGGTAGTAAGCCCTACTGTGTCTGGTAGTATGACTGCTGAGCAACACAAGAAGGAGGAGGAACATGACTAGGATCTGGCACATTTGAAGACACAAATAGATTTACTGACTAAGCATCTATTGCATGGAAAAATGGAGAAGGTGGAAGTTGTTGCATCCCAGGGAAGAGCTGACTCTGATTCAGAAAAAGATGCGAACTATCTAAATAATCAGGGGGTTTCCTAAGTAATAGCCAAGGAAATCAAGTTCGGAACTATTATGACAAAGCTGGTTACAAGGATAGAGATCAAAGGAACTGAAAGAGCAAAAATGATAGGAGTGGACTATATGTACTTCCTGAAAGCAGAGATAATGCTGCAACTAGCTCTGGCAAGATGTCCATGGAGGACATAATGGAGAAATTATTAAAGGGAGTTGAGACTACCAACTCTAGGGTGACTACTATGAAAAGTAATTTGTCTTCCATGAGTAAGTTGGTAAACTCACTCTACTTATATCAAACAGTTAGAGAAGCAAATGATCCAACTCTTAGCAGCATTGAATCAGAGAAAAAGATAAACTTTGACAAGTGATACAGTTCAGAACCCTTGAAATAATAGCTCTTGCATGACAATTACCTCATGGAGTGGTAAGGTCTTACCAGGCCTGTCTATGGGCAAAGATGCAATTGAAGACGTGATTAAAGAGGATATTAATCATGATCAAAGTTATCCAGTGGAGTCTGAGAAACTGGATAAAGTTATTGATAATACACCAACCATTAGAAGGGTGATGAGTTATAGAAGAGCAAGGGAAAGAAGACTGAAGTGGTGGTTACTACACTGCCAAAACCACCTTCTCTATTTCCCTATCGGTTGAAAAAGAAGGTCGAAGACACAAAGTTTAGCAAGTTTATGGCCATGCTTAAGAAGTTGACAATTAATTTTCCATTGGTGGAGGCATTAGAGAAAATGCCCGGGTACTCAAAGTTCATGAAAGACCTTGTTACAAAGAAGTAGATAGTTAGTTATGAGATGGTGGACAATATTCATCATTGTGGTGCTATTTCCACAAGGTCATTAGTGCAGAAGAAGGTAGACCCAGGAGCATTTACTATCCCGTGCACTATTGGGCCTCTTGATTTTGCAAAAGCTCTATGTGATTTGGGAGTTAGTATAAACTTGATATCGCTTGTTGTGTATAAGAAACTGGGTTTGGGGGATCCTACTCCCATGAACATGAGATTAGTTATGGAAGACAGGTCTGTGAAGCGGCCCGTAGGGATTCTATATAACGTATTAGTTAAGGTGGCCAGTGTCATATTTCTAGCTTATTTTGTCATTCTCAATTGCGAGGTGGATTTGAGGTTCCCATAAACTTGGGTAAACCTTTTCTCACAATCGAGAGTGTACTTATTGATCTAAAGGCAAATGAGCTACTATTCAGGCTGAAAGATGAAGTAGTTTGATTCGATGTATGCCAGTCCATGAAACAGCATAAAGATATTAACGTATTTTCTATTGTGGATGTTTATCATGAGGGGGAGTAGGAAGTACCTATAGAGGAAATATTTGTTGTGAAAACTTTAGGTGCTATATTAATGAATTTTGATGAAGGTGTGCTTTGACATGCATGGGTTCTTATCTTATGCACCCAAGAAGCTGGATTTGGACTTGAAAAATCATCTAAGTCCTCCAGCCAAGCCATCTATTGAAGAGATACCTACTTTGGAGCTGAAAGAGTTTCCCATTCATTTGAGGTATGTGTTCCTAGGCAGCGGGAATACACTACTTGTTATTATTACGGCTGAATTAGGTGAGAAACAGGTGTAAGCCCTTATTTTTATTCTTAAGAGATATAAGAGGGCTATTAGTTGGAAAATTGCAGATATTATCAGTATTCCTCCTAGTATATGCACACATAAAATCTAGATAGAGAAGGATTATTTCCCGATTATTGAGCATCAGCGTCATCTAAACCCACATATACAAGAGGTGGTGAAGAAAGGAATTATCAAGTAGCTAGCTGCAGGAGTGGTATACCCTATCTCAGATTGTAAGTAGGTAAGTCATGTTCAGTGCGTGTTTAAGAAAGAGGGCATGATAGTGGTGGCTAATAAGAAGAATGAGTTTATTCTACTCAGGTCTATTACTGGATGAAGGGTGTGAATGGATTACACAAAACTCAACTCGTGGACATTGAAGAACCACTTCCCAATGCCTTTCATGGATCAAATGCTTGATTGGTTGGCGGGAAGAGGTTGGTATTTTTAATTGGATAGTTATTCTGGTTACAATCAGATTTCTATAGACCTGGAAGATCAGGAGAAAATGACATTTCCCTACCCATATAGTACTTTTGCATTAAGCGGATGCCGTTTGGATTGTGTAATGCACCCGCTATATTTCAACGGTGCATAATATCTATTTTCTCAGATATGTTAAAGAAACCTTGGAGGTGTTTATGGATGATTTTTCTATGGTAGGATATTCATTTAAGCTGTTCTTGGTAGATCTGGGTAGGGCCTTGCAGCGGTGTGAGGAGTTCAATCTTGTGCTTAATTAGGAGAAATGACACTTCATGGTGAAGAAGGGCATTATTCTCGGACACAAAACTTCAGCAAAGGGGATTGAGGTTGATCGAGCCAAAGTTGAGGTTATAGAGAAGCTTCAGCTCTCATTTTAGTAAAGGGGTGCGTAGTTTTCTTGGTCATGCTGGCTTCTATCGGAGGTTTACAAAAAACTTTTCAAAGATTGCAAACCCTCTTTGCAAACTTTTGGAGAAGAAAGTCAAATTCTCCTTTGATGATGATTGCTTGAAGGCATTTGAATGCTATAAAGGGAAGATAGATGATGCTCCTATTATTGTTGCACCGGATTGTTCAAAACCATTTAAGATCATATGTGATGCAAGCGGTGTTGCCCTTGGAGCTGTACTGGGACAAAAGAAAGACAAATTATTTCATCCAATCTATTATGCCAGTAAAGTGCTGAATGAAGCTCAAAAGAACTACACCATCACAGAACAGGAACTTCTTACAATAGTTTATGCTTTTGAGAAGTTTTGGGCTTATTTGCTAGGAACCAAGGTGGTGGTCCACACAGATCATGCAGCCTTGACATAATTGATGGAGAAAAAGGATACAAAACCAAGGTTGATTAGATGGGTGCTTCTACTTCAAGAATTTGACTTTGAAGTTAAGGATAGGAAGGGTTGCAAAAACCAAGTGGAAAATCATCTGTCTAGGCTTGAAGGCGAGCAAGCAGCTAGAGATGAATTTGAGATCAATGATGAATTTTTGGATGAGGAAATCTTAGTTGCTATTATGGAGAAAATACCTTGGTATGCTGATTTTGCAAATTATATAGTAAGAAAAGTGATAACAGAGAATCTTTTCTTTCATCAAAGGAAAAAGTTTCTCCATGATGTAACCCATTACTTCTGGGATGAGCCGTATATTTTTTGGTGATATGCGGAGGGTATTATTAGACGGTGCATCCCAAAAGTAGATATGTTGAGTATACTGGAGCCGAGTCATGCTTCCCCTGTTGGAGCTCACCATGCAGGTGATCTGACTGGAAGAAAAGTTTTTTAGAGTGGCTACTATTGGCCCTCTTTGTTCAAAGATTCCTATGAGTTTGTGAAGAGGTACGACCAATGTCAAAGGCAAGGGTCCATCTCAAAGCACCATGAGATGCCAATTTCTAAAATGCTTGAGGTAGAGTTATTTGATGTCAGGGGTATTGATTTCATGGGTACCTTCATGAGCTCATTTGGGATGAAGTACATATTAGTGGCCATTGACTACGTGTCAAAATTGGTTGAGGCAGTGGCTCTGGTAGATAATAAAGGGAAGACAGTGTTTGCATTCTTGAGGAAAAACATCTTCTCTCGCTTTGAGGTACCACATACCATCATCAGCGATGGAGGATCACACTTTTGCAATAAGATATTCAGAGCTGCCTTGGCAAAATATGCAGTTAAGCAGCATAAAGTGGTTACACCATACCACCCGCAAATCAGTGGGCAGGTACAAATCTCTAATCGGGAAATCAAAGCTATCCTTGCTAAGACTGTAAATGCTAGCAGGAAGGATTGGTCTAGGAAGCTGGACGATGACTTATGGACATTTTGAATGGCTTTCAAGACACTATTGGCATGTTGCCATACCAATTGGTTTATGGAAAGGCGTGTCATTTGTCGATTGAGCTAGAGCATAAAGCATTGTGGCCAATGAAGTGGCTTAACTTGAATTGGAATGAGGCAGCGAATATGAGGCTGGGGAAGCTGAATGAGATGGATAATTTCCATCTTGGAGCTTATGATCGGGCTGATCTATACAAGAAAAGAATGAAGAAGTACCATAACTGCAGGATTGAAAATTGGGATTTCCCAAAAGGTGACTTGGTGCTTATGTTCAACTCCAGACTCAAACTGTTTCCAGGTAAGCTCAAATCCAAATGGTTCGGCCTATTTTAAGTGAGTCAAGTCTGCTCAGCTGGAGTAGTGGAACTTGAAAATGAAGACAGAAGTGTCTTCAAGGTAAATGGGCAGCGTGTAAAACTGTATATCAATCCAATGGACTTGATAAAGAGTATTGATACTAGCTATCTTGATAAAGTCTTAGTAATCGAGATAACTGAGTCGTGCCGTAATGATAAATCAGGCGCTTATGGGAGGAAACCCACAGTGTGTTATTGTAAAGCATTAGTTAAATTATTTTGTTGTTCTAGTGCATTTTTTATGTGTTTGTGAAGCGTGCAGGATTTAAAATGCAACAAAAAAAAAGGAGTAACATAATTGGAAAAAGGGGAAAAATCTTAGTTACTGGAACAAAAGTGATGGATGAATTGGTAGACCACCAGTCACCTGACGGACCACCATTTCAACCGTCGCAATGAAGTTGAAAAATTCATTCACTAGAAAAAGTTAACGGCCAAAGTGGTGGACCGTCACTAAATTGGTGGACCAGCACACTGACCGTCAAAATCAAGCTGAGTTTCCTAGGTTCTGGTAAGGTGCGACGACCAAAGTGGTGGACCGTCAAAAATTTGGCGGATCGTTTCTTGGACCATTGAAATTAAACTGAGGTGACCATGTTCCGGTAAAGTGCGACGTCCAAAGTGGTGGACTGTCACAAATTTGGTGGACCGCCACTTGGGCCGTCAAAATGAAACTGAAGTGACCATGTTCTGGTAAGGAGTGACGACCCAAATGGTGGTCCATCATATTTTTTACGGACCATCATAGTAGTCGTCGCTGTTACCCCAGCTCTGGGTTGGGTCGGGTTAAAATTATTCTTTATTTAAGTGACCTGTATTTGGCCCAATTGATTTTAAAGAGGTAAAGAGCAGTTACATACATAGTACCCTTTTCAGCTTCTTCAACTGAACAAATTCTTTTGGATTCAAAGCATCTAAAGGCATTTGTTCTTCCTAGGACTCACTATCTACTCCCTTTTTCCCTATTTAAGTGACCACCTCTTTTGTTTATTTTCATCACAAACAACCTCGAGAGAAAATATAGATTTGTAAGTGAAGCTTGATTTGGTAATTTGCAAGAAAGTAAAAGAAGAAGCTACTACAAAACCAAGGTATGAGAAGCACCCTGTTCTTCCCTCTTTAAATTGCAAAACATGAAATGAATAAGTGGTTTGTTGATTAAAATTCCATCTTGTATTATTCTTTTTCTTTGAGTTATTATAAGTTCGAAAACTTGAATATACACTGTTGAGTGAAGTCTGAGTACGTCACGCATTTAAAAGTGAGAAATTGTGTGCATAATTGTGAAGTTGGTGTCAATTTTTGCTAAAAAAATCAGGACTGTATGATAAATGTTCGACAAAATGCCAAATTGAATCCCGAATCTGAAGAAGGGGGTGCAACGATAGAAATGGTGGACCGTCAATTATGCGATGGACCACTAAATGGATCATCCTAAGAACCCCAGAAATTACACCCATTGGTTAAGATGCGACGGCCAAAGTGGTGGACCATCATCTTTATGATGGACAACCATATGGACCGTCGCAACTCTCTAAATTTTTAGGTCTTCTGGATAGGACCTGACGACCCACCTGGTGGACCACCAGTTACCCGATGGACCACCAGTGAGGCCGTCAAGTCTAAGTTTTCACTATTAGGCTATTTTTGTGCTGTGAACTAATTCCTTACTTCTTTTTAGGCGTTAAGGCTTAGAAACTTCCACTAAACAAAGGAGGAAGATCTCAAAAGGGTAGAGGCAAATCTGTACTCGCTTACAACACCAATCAACACGAAAGGGAAACTCCCACGCTCTCCCAATCTGAAGAGGAGAGCGACAGTAGCACAAGCAGTACCAGATCAAGCCCAGATGAGGCAACGGTTTATACAAATCAACCCGATCCTGTTGAGGGTAAAATTGAGGCTTCTAACATCAGAGGACAAATATAAGCAATAGATGTAGTTACTGAACCTGATGATGCTAACTCTATCAAGCGTAAGGATCCTCAAGTTTGAGAGATGATTAGATGGAAGATAGAGGGAGCATGGGAGAAATTTAATGACGGATTGACACCTACAACAAGAGGATAAAAAGTTCATTCGTAGAAGAACATCAGATTGTGACAACAGAGTTACATGAATATCCTGAGTTGGAATGCCTTTTTAATGAGTATGAACTAGCATAGATGAGCAGGCAACCAGGAGCGTACCAACCAAATTGGGTAAGAGAACTCTGTGCCAACTATCTTGCACTAGTCAAAAAGGACTGTCTAAAGGGGACGTCAGTTGTAAGCTTGCCGAATAGAGAGTTCGTTCCAATCCGGGGAGTCACTATCAATATTTCATCCCAAACAATCAATAGGATACTGTTCGAGCCAGAGTACGAGGCTCCCCCTGCTATACCTGATCTTGAGTATAGGTTGAGAATTGCATCCACTCAGAGGCCTTGGGTGGATTCATTATTGACTGATGATGGTAACCTCTCTTGGTTGACTAATCCACAAAAGCATATTGCAAAATTTTCCATTTGCTTCAAGGCTAAGTTTTGGACGGTTGTTGTTTGCTTAAGGCGGATGCCAACAAAAGATGATGGAAACTTGGATAAAAATAGAGTCGTATTAGTGGAAAGCTTGGTTTCAGAGTTGCAAGATAATTTTGGCCAAATTATTATGGATGATATATTTGTGAGGGCTCATAAAACACCCAGTGCATTGTCGTTCCCATGCTTAATCACTGATTTATGCAAACAAGTCGGTGTGCCCCTGATTCGTGGAATTTACAATAAAATCCCGGCTACACATAGATAGGACATTAAGAAGTTGAAAGATGACTCAAAGTTCAAAATGCGTGTCACCAAGCCTTCAGCTTACCAAACTCAATCTGCACCATCTCCCGATGCTACAGAAATTCCTGCAGGTATGCCTTTTCCCATCACCACTTATGTGCCACCTGAGTACTTTCCCCAAAGTATATCTACAGGGTCAGGTTCTGTACAGTCTATGAGTGGAGCAGAATTTTCCAAATATAGGTTAATGAAGGAAAATTTTGCAAAATCAGTGATGCTGCAAAAGAGGTTTCAGAGACAGTTAGATAAATAGGCGTCAAAATTTAAGCCTATTGTTGATGGAATTGTTGCTGAGGCAATCCGTACATTCCAAAATATTCAGACGAGGATGGACAACATGGAACACCACATCGACAAAAGGCTAGATGTATTATCTCTCCCTAATTTTTCCAAGCTTATGGTTGAAATTGAGTAGGCAAAGGCTGATATAGCAAAGTTAAAGAGAAAGTAGCCATAACAGACTATTTTTGACCCAGCCTTAGTGGTAAGTGATGATAATGAAGTCATTGTAGACCTAATGGGAAGACCTATGAAAGACAAAGAAAAGCAACACATGGATGAACGAGCTGCAAAAAAAGCTAAAAAGAGGAGAAAGAGAGCACAGATAACACCAGAACAGCAGGAACAACATGATCTGAAGAGAGATCAAAATAAATCAAAGAAATATGAAGAAAAGAGGAAAAATAAAGAGAAATATAAAACAACAGGAGTATCTACTAGTGTTGCCCCAGCAAGGGGGCAAAGTTCAGCATCAGTTCGAGAGATGATTCCTCCGATCCAGGAGGGTGAGGTTTTGAGTAACCCTACCACCAGAGGGGCCAACATTACACCAGGTGAGGACGCAGGGTCCTCACCACACTTCACAGATGCCTCAGATGAATAAAAGGCAAAACAGGTATATCCATTCCTTTGTACTTTAATTTAATGCTTTGAGGACAATGCATATATTTTTATGTGGGGGTGGTGTACTTGTATCATGGGGGGGTTGTGTTTCTAATATTCTGAACCCTATCATGTTCTATCTAGGAGAATCGGCATAGCTAGGATCATGTTAAGTTTGCATCTTTATTTTCTAGGTTTAACTTCAGATTTGCATTTTTCTTATTTTTTAAGTCTTGTTATGTTGTTGATGTGGTCCATGAAATAAAAGTGGTTTTTTTGTTAGTATCTTTTTGTAAATATGGATGATGAATGATGTTGTCATCAAACTATGACTATTTCCATTTGACTGCTTATTTTTGTCTCCTAGGATATGTGATCAACTTTTAATGAATCTGTAGTTGGCATTAATCTGGAAATACACATAACATGTGATGCAGATCTTAAGATCAGTAGAATGAGTTTGACTCAGTTTCCACTCTGTGTACGAGTATTTTTATTAGTTCTTACATAGTATAGTACCTAGAACTTATCTAGTTTAATTGATGTTGTTCTGTAGTTGATGAGATAAGAAGAGATGGCAGGCCACCTTGTGCTTTTAGTCCACTTAGCCAAAGTAATGAACCCTACCAAAAATAATTTTCCATTTTTGAACCCTTATTTAAGCCTTTGTTATTTTTTCTTCATCACCAAGCATTCTAGTTAACTCTCTTTCAGCTGTTGACTCCTAGCTCTGGCCCTGTCCTAGTAATGGGCGATGTGTACCTAAACCTAGGCAAAAAAACTAAGTTAAGGGTAGCTATTGTAGGACTATTAATTTCCTAATGGAAAGTTGGTCTAAAATTTGAATTTAAGCATTTGGCCCTGGTCTAGTTAAGACATTTTGCACCTTGACTTATGGCATCAGCCTAAGTTGAGGGTGGCTGATGCTTGTGTGTGTGTGTGTATATATATATATATAAGAGGGATTAGTGTGGTGAAGCATGAATGAGCGAGAAAAGGGTGAGTGAGCTAGCAAAGCAATGGCCTTGGTAAGAAAAATTTGAAGGCAAAGAGAGTAAAGCCTAGTTCTTAGCCACTTTACCCAAAATTCCTTCCTGACCTAGCCCGATACCTCATTTATAGCCTAGAAAAGACCTGTTTGATCTTGGAACTCAGCTATAATGGGGGAGTTGGATGAATAAGGCAAGCTTATGGGTGCATGTGCTATGTTGGTTACTTCTTTTATGAGATAGGGTTTTAATTTGTATCCACAAAATATACTGAGTGGTGGATCTTCTTGTTTGTGAGGGAACCTTAGTCATACTTAATTTGGTTGATCTCTGTGGATTCTTGTATCCATGTTGTGTAGATGAATTTAATTTGAAGCAATGCTAGTTATAGACTCTGATATGTTAAGCTATATGATTTGGATTACAAGTGAATGGTCGTGTGAGAAGTGGTTTAGTAGTAAATGCCCATCATTTATTGTTTATATTTGCAATTTGGTGCTGAGTTTCTTAAGGACAAGCAATTATCTTAAGTTGTGGGTGTTGATGCTCTGGCTTTTGATGAAATATTTTTCATTTTTTTCTTGGGAAAATTGCATATTTTAAAGCAACCAAGTTTGCATTTAATGTTGGATTTTAGTGTTTTAGGGTAAGGAGCCAGCTGAGGGAAAAAACTCAGAAAATTAGGAGAAAAACACTTCTAACGGCTAAAATAGTGGACCGTCAGTCTTGCGACAGACTACCAACTCAACCGTCAGGTCAAAACAGATTCCATGACTTCATAAAACCCAGCGATGGCCCATGTGTTAGACTGTCAGTCTTGCGACGGACCACCACTTTGGCCGTCAGCGCTAAACAGAACCAGGCATCCTAAAATGCTCAGCAACGGCCAACATAGTGGACCGTTAACCTTGTGATGGACCACCACTTCGGCCATCAGTACTATCCAAAACTTGACTCTTAAGGATCATTAACGACAGTCAAAATAGTGAACCGTCAGTATTGCAATGGCCACCACTTTGACCATCAGTCTTATCCAGACAGTGACCTACCAAGATCAGTAGCGAGGGACCAAATGGTGGACCGTCAACCTTGCGACGAACCACCACTTGGGCCGTCACTTTGGACGCGAGTCTTATAATTTTGAATTTTAAATCCTTTTTGACGGGGAACATATAAATAGTCAGTTTTAGGTTTTATTAGAGATCTCTTATCTTTTATTAGGATTTTCCATACTGAAAATACATTGTTACATAGTTTTTCTCTAAGATTCATTAGAGATTTGTGGATCTTGATTCCTTTATCATATCTTCTATTGAAGATTGAAGAACAACAATTGTGATTTTTTGTAAGTAAACTTTGAATTAATTTATGAATAACACAATGGTTTCTTCTCTTTCTTGGGTTGAAATGTGTGGCTAAGCTTCCATAACTAGGGTTATGGGAGACTTGATATGAAAATATGACTTTGGGTTGTGAATCTCGTATATTCCCATGAGTAATTGATATTTCATAAACTCTTCTTCACTTTAATGACTTTTCTTGGTTGCAAACTCGAAAAGTGAGCCCAAGAACAACACTTGTTCAAATAGAAAAGTGTTTGTTAGAAAAAGAAAGGGTTTACATAAATCTAAAGGCTTTAACCTTTGGATAGAGGGTAGATGCTTTAAGCGAATCAACTCATATGAGATTATAGTTAAATTAATACTAGGTTCCTTAAGTTTGAAAGAATTAAGGGATAAGTTACTCATTTAGGTTGAGAAACTAATGGGTAAACCATAGAATTCAATTACTCTTGCAATAAGAATTGTTCATTGGGAATCCCTAATAGTTCACAACCCTAGCTGGTTAAGCATCTTGGTAACCATAACTCTAGTTTGACTTCTCTTATTGAATTACTATTAGCAATATAACCTACAGTTGGATTACTTTCTGTGACAAACATTTGAATATAATTGATAAATCAAAATCCCTCTTTATTCTGGAACATTCGATCAACAATCTTGTTACAACTACAATACTTACTGAACACAGTATTCCCTGTGGGATTCGACACCCAATCCAGTTGGGTTCTATATTTGACAGCTACTGCTTACACTTTCTAACGAGAGTTGTAATTTTGGCTTATCAGGTTCCCAAATCAAACAAGTGAATATAATTCCACAAAGGGGAGTACAGTCAGGAATGTTCAATAAAAGTAAGTGTTCAAGTGCTAAATAGTAATAATTTTGACTTAGTTATCTCTCTCTCTCTCTCAAGGCACTCCAAGGTGAAAGTGTCATACTTTGAAACTATTAATCTCAAGGTACCTAGTCCTTAGAAGACACATCTTAGAATGAGAAAGCCTCAGCAACTGAGCATGGATCGATCAATCCAACCTAATCTAATATGTGAATCAGTGTCTCTTCCAATATTTGGTTGTGTTCATGAGACAAGTATCCATGATAAAGTAGGTGTTTGTTCATCTAACACAGCTTTATATCTTTGCATGTATACACCCATGGGAACAGCTTAGGAGCAGAACAGTTGAAGATAACACAAGTATAGAATTCAGTCATAAAAAAGGGGACTTAGTCCCATCACTCAGGTTAGTACCTATACAAGATACTTAAGTAATAATAAAATATTATCTTAAAAACCATGTATGTTCTCTCCTATAAGGTGTAAATTCCTGTGCAAAATGATTAATCCTATTTTATAGTTTTTGATATGTCAATTCAAAAGGAACATCTGTAATGACATTGGTCACCTCTTAAATTTCTAAGTCGAACCATCTTGTCATTATTCTTCAACTAATCTAAATTATCTTTCCGAATATACAAATATTCTCTAAACCCAAAATAAACTAGCTCATCTCTGACTCTCAAAATCAAATGGACAATATTACTACTTTTTCAAACCCAACAAAAGACCATGAAGCAGACAAAACTTCAGAAAGTCAAACTGGACATCCCCAAGTTGAACATCTTCATTCTTCAGAAATTAGAACCGTGGAAAATATCATTTGTAGTCCCAAACAACAAAGTGAGTCAATTCTTCTAACTGAATCTTCCTTAGAATGTACAGAACCCACAATCGAGTTAGTTTCCTTTGAACCCTCCTTAACCTTAGAAGCTTATTCTCAGACAATCATAAAGAGAATCCAAACCAAGGATTTGGATCACAAATAGAACAAGAAATTTCTGACCTGAAACTCTTTTTTCTCTAGGAAATCCTGAACTACCTGAAAATATCCAAATTCCTGAGTCATCTAAAAAATCCAAAAAAACTGAACCCGTTACAACATAACTAGCATCTGACTCTCTCATACCCTCAGATTCAATCCCTATTTTTTCTTAGTTATTTGGTGAAAAAATTTTAGTGAAAAGGGTTGATCTTTCCTACAATGAAAATTAGGTAGCTTAGAATTTACTCCTACTTACATACGATACCAAGGAAAGTTTAGTAATTAGAAAAGAATAAGAAGTGGGTGATAAGCATAAAATGAATAAGGGAAAAGATGAGTTGTTACCACCAAATGTGGTAGATGAGGAGAATGAGCATGAAATTTTTTTAAGGTGGTTGCTAAAGAAACTGAGAGGAAGTATTAGTAAAGAGAAAGTGACAAACTCTAAGGTAAAGGTAACTAGAACCTACTCTATAAGAGGTTCTGAAAAGTAAATGTTGGAAGATGCCATGAAGAAAAACAAAGCTCCAACTATAAGAATAAGAAGGCTTAATAAATCTATTGCATTAGAGGAGAATGAAAATATAGAAGTTGTGGAGGTTGAAAAAGGGGAGGACATATATTTAGAAGTTATTACTGCTACTGAGGAAACAAGAAAGAAAGATGAGGTTGCTAAAGGATCAGGTCCTCTAAGTCAATGATGGGTGGTTCTACTGGAAATAGGTAGAAACATAAAGTTGTCAAGAAAAGAAAAAACTTTGAGAAACCCAGTTCCATGAAGTGAAAAACTAATGAAAAGGGAGAGCCAAGTAATGATCCTAAAATAAAAAAGAAGAATGAAGAAAAGAATGATACGTCCAAAGAAAGGAGGATTGGGAACTTGAGAACATAGAAAGTTCTGTCTTGGAGTATGTTTAATCCAAAAGCTATGAAAAAATAGGGATAGTAGAACTAGTGAAGTATGTGAGGCATCAGGGGTGGTTTCACCTGCTAGAAAAACCAACTCCTATTTTCTTTGAAGGTAAAGTGAGAGAACTCTACTACTCCATAGAGTTCTCAAATGATGGTTTGAGTTTGACTATATAGGTACAGGGAAAGGTTCTTAAGCTGGAGAAAGAAACACTAGGAAGAATCTTGGATGTACCTATTATAGGGTGAGAACTATGGTGAATTAATAACCTACCACTGAATTCATGATTAAGGCATCAAAGGTAGGAGGGATATCAATAGCTACAGTGAAAACAAAGTTTTTAAAGAGTGAGTAGCAGCTTCAACAAGGTCTTATGGACAAGGTCTAAAAAAGGAACAATTGTCTCTAGTGTTGACTTATTTGTAATTAATGCTTGAAAAAGTTCGAATTGATTAGTCTTTCTTCCCTAATAATAGAGCATCTTCATAAAGTTCTTCATTAAAAAAGGCAAACATGGAATGCCATATGGATATCTACTAAACAAAGTGTTTGAATATTATGATGTGAATGGAACTAGAGGAACACTTGGAACAACCAAGCAGATGATCAACCTGACAACTCCTATAGAGAATAAATGTATAGATGGAAAATCTAGATCTGTGTCTCAAGTATCTTAGTTGCTAGCTGTTCAGGAAAGGTTGGGTAAATAAATGATTGAGTTAAGGATTATGTTGGCTGCCAAAGATATTGAGATAGTATATCTGAAGTTCTTAAATCAGAAGTTGTTTGTTGAGGGATCAGGTACCACTGATGAGTTTGTAGCTGAAAATGCAAAACTCCAGGCACAAGTGGTAGAACTGACTGGTGAAGTTCAAGGATTGAATGCTAAAGTTAGAGTCCTCACCAAATAGTTGTTGGATGCATACAATGCTGAAAATACAAGAATGGAGATGTTTCTTAAGTCGCTTTCCCCCAAACCTCCCTTTACCTAAGCCCCATTATTCATATCCTCTTATCAATCCTGTGTTAGTATCATAGGTTCTCCATCAGGTTGGATCTTGAAGACAGTTTATTTTATGCATTATTTTAGTATAATTGTACATGTAATGACCATTGTTTTGAAAATGAATGAATTCTGCTTATGTACCTCAATTGTCTCCTTTATTTTAAAGTTGCTCTTCATGTTAGTGTTGCCCCAGTAACCATGTGTCAACTAAGTTGTACTTGTATTTACCTTGGTTTACTATTATTTCTTTTCAATGATGCCAAAAGGAGGGATACTGAAGTTTATGTAGTAGGGACCAGGTACCAGGTAATTTAAGCTGCAAATTTGAATGACATGTTGATAGGGGAAAGTAAGTGATGTGCTAAATAGATAAATGAAGGAATTCATATTGATAGAGGGAATTGTGCAAGCGCAAGAGAAGTGTGAAAATGCACTAAATGGCAAGAGGGAGAAATCAGAGCTTTTTTCTGCAAATGACAACAAGGGACCAGGTCCCTATGTTGCATGATGATTGGAGAAACATTCATCTTCAAGTAGTAATCACATTGATTAAATGTGATGCATATGCATTAATGGTCATAATTGTATGGTTGATTTGTCATTATCAAAAATGGGGAAAATTGTTATAGCTAGTTTTGATGATAAGCAGCTAAACTGCAAGGGACCAGGTCCCTAGATGTGCAGATACAGTACAACCGGCATGCATTGTCTGTACAGTTTTGTCCTCTTGTGTAAAAACTTATAGGTGTTATTTTGTACTGATTAGGATAGTTGGTCCAATAATCTTTCATCCTTAATAATCACTCAGCTATAAAATGAAAGAAACGTCTCTTCATCAAATAGGTTTTTTGCACAAATTACAAAGAGTGAAGAGAGGCAGCAAAAATCCCATTTCAACACTGCTCAAGTTCTAAGTTGATTATTTGTGCTTAAATAGAATTTTTTCTTGAGTGAGTACTGATTTGTAACTGAACTACTCGTGTTATAAGAGTAATGTTTTCATTTATTAAGAGAAGTGCTTAGTTAGAGTTGCCTAAGCTTGTTGCTAGTTAGAGTTAACTAGTTTTTGAGGGAAACTTGGTAGTGGCGTCAAGGTGTGCTTGCAATAGAGGTATTGCAATTAGGAGGAACCTAGAGTTAGATTCATAGACGAGCCTGTAATCAAGAGTTTTGTTATAGTTGAATGTTTTGGTTATTGTGAAGGCAAGCCGTGGTTTTTTCCTTCCTTGGTTTCCATGTAAAAATCCTGTGTTTTACTTTAGTACACTACCTTTGTTTTCCCAGCACCTCATAGTTGATTTACTGTTCTATCACTTATGATTGACTTTAAGGGGCCTAGTCCCTCACTGTGTAGTGCAACCCCCAAGGGTTCCAACAGGTTCATTTAGTTAAAAGGTCATGTGATTGAACTCGTTGGGGACAATTCTTTTTTACCCTCTATTTTGTCGACTCTAGTGGGTCCTCCAGACATTAATTCTAGTTTTCAGTTTAGTAATATAGTAATAAATTATTAATTTAGTTTTCCTTTAATATATTATTTGAAATTGGTTCAAATTGTTAATAATAATTTAGGTTAATATATTAGTTTACTTGTTATTATGCCTAGATAAAATTATTTTATAATATACAAAGTTGTGTATTTTTTCCTTCCTCTTGTATTTTTTCCTTCCTCCTTGGGACAACCAATTAGGTTAGCGTGTCTTTGTTATTTTTTTATTTTATTTATGGTTTTCAAAATTGCTATATTTCTAATATTATTTATAATATTAACACTTAACATTTTATATTGAAGATATGTGAAAAATTTCAACTTTATAATTAGTAGTTAATCTTGATATATTATTTGTTAGGAAATTATATTATATTGTTTATTTACTTTATTTATTTTAAATTGAACACCACCTCAAAACAATATTTTCAAAAGTATTAAGGGAACATAAATTTTTATTATTATTATTATTATTATTATTATATGTATACTCTTATTCACATATTTTAGAATAAAATATCACCTCAAAATAATTTTTCTAGGGGTATTATGGAAATAAAAAAATGATAATTATTATTATTATTATCAGTTATCGTCATGGTACATTATAACTTGAACCCACTTGAACAATATCCTAGGTCCACCACTGATCATAATAGTATGTTGAAGAGGCATAACCATTAGGAACATAGCACAAAGTTGGATCCATGAAATCTGACAACACAGGGGTCACAGATCGGCCAACTGGCTGGATATGAAAAAATACCAGGTATTGATTTTCTCTACCAGATATTCTAAACCATTACTGCTAACTAAATCTTAATCATTGTCTACATCTGCTAACTCCCACATAATGTTACCTGGTATCTTTTTGGCCATTAATTAGGTAATAGTGCAAAGAAAACTGAAACTGAATATGCAACCAAATATGGCCAACACATCCTTTACTAATACATGGAACTAGAAGTCAAGTCTTTAAACCACCACATTAGTAGACTTAAACTCATCCACAAGACTAATTGTGACAACAGATTAGCACTAATTACCTAAAATCTTCCATATGCTATCATTTACAAACAAATATCAAACATGGAGAGAACTGACCTCTAGGTATATATGGGATTGAAATTATCATGAGCCTCAAGGAGGGGTTTTTTTTGGGAGGAGGACATGATTGCATTTAGCAGTTCTAAATGTAAAAGTTTGATCTTTTTGATGTCGTTGCTTCATGTGTACTGATTTTAGTTAGCAATTTGAACTAATTTTTTAAGTATGATTTGACTTTGATATGCACCAATGCATGGACAATTTTTAGGTTTGTATATATTTTTTTATTTATTACAAATATATTCATCAGTATATTGTTGTTACAAACACCAATTAGATATAATATTCATAAGTGACTAAGTCTTACAAATTCTCTCACCGGAAAATCAAGTTCAGGTGATTATATTCAGTATTGCTATAACACATTTTGAAGATATGTTTTCTCATTTCAACACATATTTGGTGTTAGTTATGCAAGTAAAGGAACCATCTTTTGGATATGAGATTTCACTTAATGATTACATTTGAATAATTGACAAAAGCACCATAGTTGATCTCATTGAAAACGTTACTCCTCCTGAAGATCAGATACCACAACCAACTCGGTTAACTCTTACAACATTTGCCATTTTTGAGTATCAACCTAAAGAATATGAGTTTGGTACCTTAAAAATTTATTATTTTCTTATATATCACATATAATTTAAATATTACTATAATAGTATGATTCTGATTATCTAATTACTTTAGCATTTATTTATTTTAATGCGAGATATACTTGCTATTGTAATTAATGGTAGTCATCTTACAAAGACTAGAAGCGAAAAAAAAGTTTAGGAGTTCATTATCATGGATAAATAGTAAGTATATAAATCATGTAGTCTCTAAAGTTATTATGTTTCTTATTTAAGTCAGTGTTCCTACTCTAAAATATATTGTGGTTGACAAAGTTGAGTTGTTTTACCTTCTTTCAAGAACCAACATAAGAAAACTATTCAAACTTAGAAAAGCTAATTGAAGATAAAAAAATTACTATACTTATAAATACAACAAGCTTTTGGATTTAGTATAAAACACCCTTATTAGCAGAATGTAATTAGCAATTGATACTGCTATGTTAGAAAACTAATGGCTCTACTTCTAGATTCGCATGATGAAGTCACAAGGAAAATAATCTATATACAACATGATGATAAATTAGAATTATGGCACTGTTGTAATATAGTCATATGTTATACTTATTCAAAGCATCAAATTTTTATTCATTGTGTTTCTTCAATATTGCATGTTGTTTGTAACTTTTAAATAATGTTTGAACATATATTTTCATTATATGCAAGAAAAAGCCAACAAAATTAATATTTTGGGACAGTTTTATTGATCATGAAGGGACTAAACTTTAAAACAACTTCATGAGTATTCGGTCCTTCTTGCCAGAAGAGTTGCGAAAGCAACCATAGGTGAAACTACAACCATTATATATTTTTTTCAATAATAATAAATATTACATGATGGAATTATTAAAAATAAATATTTCAATGCATGTAGGACAAAAAATAGATTTAATGGTTTGTCAAACAGGTTCAGTACAACAACTGAGAGCAATCCTCCTTATCCACAGGCTACCGCATTGAGGATATGGTAATATGCTTTTATAATTTGATATTTGCATCCAAAATGCCAAGTAGGAACTACATCTAATGAAAGAATAAAACACGCATATGATACAGTGTAATCAATTGCTAATTTCAACTATTTGTAAGGTTAAAACAATTGAATCAGAGCTTACTGCTTATAAGATGAAGAGCACTACTACGATGGCCTCTATTCTGTTGGTTCCTTTTGAGGATGAAATCATATCAATCGCTAATATTCAAGCACAACTTCTGGTAATGATTATAATTTTGTAGTTTCATTTCTTTAAAGATATATTAACTATAAAATTAAAAAAGTAAAAGTGTATCATTCTTAAATTTTTAGGGACAAGTATTTTATGTCGAAGCCAAACTATCCCTTGCAAGTAAGGACCAAAACTTCTATGTGTTACATTTCCCAAACTGTAAGACATTATTCTCAAGATACAATGTGCGGAGAGAAATCTACTGCACAATTTATCACTGGTCCACATTTTTAACTCCCAAGTATAAATGCTTTTCAATAACAAAATTTACAAATTTGAATTATTATTTAATATGATTAATCTGGGTGATCGCTACATTTAAATTTCATTTTATTTAATTATGATAGATGTCACTTTGAAGTCATTCTTAAATACAATAGCGCTATTGCAACCATTACTATTTTGGATGAAGTTGCAGAGAAAATGTTGTTTCTCACTATTACAAAGATTTGTGAGATCGCGATTGTTAAGGACTAAAATTTTGCATGATTGTACTTCAAATTAAAGGTTACAGATCCATACATAGTTAGTTTTGAAAACATTCATTTTTATTAACAATATCATTGGCCAAAATTATTTATTTTTATACCATTTGACATTCTCAGATATTAATAATGAAAAAGAACAAGGGTATCATTAAAGTACTTCAGACATCTTCTACATATGCTTTTTAATATTTATTCCATGCTTAAAATTTGAATCGTGTTGTTGAATGACAATAATTTAACTTATCCTTTATCCAATTTTGACGCTTTCAAAATGATACATCATCCCTTCTAGGTATGAAAAATCAGTTCAATGGCAACATGTTTAAAATTCAAATGAAGAGGTTATACACGAGAAATCAGAATATAATGTCAAAGTTTTCCATTTTATCTTACTTCGAGAAACAAGATGCGATTCATAAATCATTATTACCAACCACGGTTGATGTTCCAGAGGTGAACAAAATTGGTCATCTTAGCTATGAAATAACCAAATATCAAAACACAATAAACAAATACAGTTCGTCATCTCAGAAACATAGCATGAAAATGAGAAATTCTTCTATGAAGAAGAATTGAAAGGTAATAGTATATATTTCTCTATTGAGTTTTAAATTTTAAATGTTGCTTCATTACTTAAAAAATTTTCCCCTTCTAATTTAGCTACTTCTTTGTGGTAGGTTGTGAAGATTTGAATACTGATTGTTGTACAAATTATTCCTTACATACTCACAAATAAAAATGTATAACTAATTCTATCTCCTTTTACTAGGTTTTATCATGGAACCATCTTTTCATTGTTATTGTTAAAATAAAAGTTACATTGAATAAGTTTTTTGTTAGCTATTGTATCTTTAATTCTATTAAATATGATGATAAATTTTTTTAAAAGGTTAAATATGATGATAATTGTTATTTTAAAGTGCAGTTTAAATATTTTCTTCTATTATTTTGGGGTCGATTAAAATCATATATGCTACTACTGGATGCCTTTCTTGCTACACTTTTAATGTTGTTATGCTCTTTTATGGGGATTGAAAATATTTTTTCAGCTGTGATATAAGGTTAGTTTACATGCAATTTTATTTATGTGGTTAGTTGGAACAACTTCAATATATTTTTTGTTAATGTATGTAAAATATTTCTTCATCTCTCTTTAGTTTGGTTTGTTGGTCCTTTCTCAGTGCCTTAGCTCTTATGCCTTATGCTGATTTGAAAATTATATGTCCTTAAGACATAATTCCTTCTTTCCATTGATGTCTTTGAAGTTGGAGATTTTACATCTCAATTGTACTGTTCTTATCTAATCTGGTTCATGTTTTGAACCATTTATGAAAAATATATAGTGTGTTTATTTTTCCATGGTATGTATAAATTAATGAAACTTTAATAGGAATATCGAATAGAAAATAAAAAGAAAATATAGAGAGCTAATAGGCCTTATCTTAAATGATGAAAGTAGGAGAAATACTGAAGTCGCTTAATCGGGTAGAAGATGACCTTATACATAGCAAAAACTATTTTTCGCCACTCAACACACACCCCTATCTACTATGGAAAAGCCAGTGAACTTTTCATGTCCACTCAATTTTCTTACCTTTAAAATTAGACTAACTCTAATTAAATTGTTTACTACTCACCATCTTCCTTCTTCTCTCTTTCAACAACATTTTATCTGCACTGTCCATTAGGTATGTAACTAATTTTCACACATTTTTTTCTTAAGCATTGATGACTGAAATGTGTAATTTCATGCAAAATAACATTGTTTGTTAGTATGGTTTTGTGTGATTTTTTATTTCTTGTGTACTGTTTGTTGACAAATCAATGTATGAATTAGTGGGATTTTTATTCACTGTTATTTCAAGATTTCCTCTTTGAGACCTAAATTAAAACTAAAGTTACTATCTTTTTTATTTTTTCAAGTGTTTTGACCTTTGCATTATATGCATAAATTGCTACAAGGTATGCGTACACTCTACTTTTCCACACTCCACTTGTGGGATTACACCAGATATGTTGTTGTTGTTGTACAATGGAGAATAAATCAGAAACAACCTCTCTATCTCATAAGAGATAAGGTCTGCGTATGATTTAACCTCTTCAGACCCCACTTTTGGGGTTAAGATAGGTATGTTATTATTATTGTTGTATAATGGAGAATAACTCTAGGGGAGGTACAACAGTATTTGATTTATGGAAAAATGTAATTTTATTCCTTGAATGTATCACTCCAAACAAAAAAAAATAAAGAATGGTGAGGTTTTCTTTATCGAAACTAGACTATATATGCATCCTGACTAATTTAGATTGCAATATGATCAGCTTTTCTTACTTACTATTTATTAATTGTATAAGAGACTTTGGTTCCATATACAGGATGAGTCGTATGGTTCATTACCCATTACTTGATTAAAATATAATAGTTTATCCATTGATTCTACGAAAATAAATGACTTAACAGTAAAACCATGGTAATTAGTTTGTCTGATGAGCATTTTAATCTGATGAGATTGTTTTACTTTTAATTTTATTATAAAGTTTCTTGTCTTTTTATTTGAATATTTAGGTTGGTTAGGAGGTATAAAAGTTAATTGCTAAGTATAAGTGTATATGGTTTTTGCACAGGGGTTTAAGCACTTTTTGTTGCATATAAAGTTTGTAGGCTGGCAAATTTAAGCTAGTGTCAGAGAATATTCTTGTTGTATTTAGCATCATTTTCAGTTTTCATTTATTCTATTTATGTACTAGAATTAACTTAAGAAACCCAAAACATTGAGACTGGATTTATTTTATCTATTGTTTACTTATTATCTATTAATAGTACATACTATATCCTCACTAGAAGAAAAACAAGTATCAGAATATAACTATTGATACTTTACAAACTAATGCTAATGTCTCATGTATGGACAAATATGGATGTATTCCTAAGAACTAAGATCCTATTTGGAATCAAGATCAAGATTTCTCTTTTATTGGTGTGTTGTGATTTGTGTGTGTTGTTTTTGTGATATTGACCTAGCTTTTTTCAATACGATTTTGGTGAGACAAAGGTTGAATCTTTATTGAAATGACTATGGGACACTAATATCAAGATGGTGTTCCAAATAACTTGAGAAAGCAGCTTTGTAAAATTCCGTAAAATTCTAGACACGTTTCCAGCTACTAGACACATGTTTAAAAGGGGTCCAAGGTATTAATTCACATTAAGTACAAAAAACGTAGCCATTCTAAGACCTCAAGATTTTGAAGATTTTATTTTGGTCATTCCCGAGTTTGAAACATCAATTTTTGAGTTGAAATTTGTTTAGGGGTGTTAAAAGGGTCATCCGAAAGAGTTTTGAAATTTTTGGAATTGGTTCGGAGTGTTTTTGGACCTCAGAGGAAGAATTCCTCTGCGGTTTGGGTGTGTCATGGAGGCAGGACCTATGTAATATACTGTATGTCACAGAGGTTAGCCTCTAGATATACTTCGTGTCACAGAGTCTAGCCTCTGCGATAGCCTCCGTGGCACAAAGGCTGTGTTTTTCCTACAACCTTAGTAAATGTTCAAGGGGGAATTTTAGTCCTTTACCTTTTACCAAAACACTATATTAACGAATTAAAAACTCTAAGAGGGCCATTATTTTCCCCATTCCCCATCAGTTAACACGCTAAACTCATCTTTATTCCCAAGAACGTAAATTCAAGCATCTTCCCAAGGATTCAACCATTCAAGGTCGCAATTCTAAGCTCTTTCTTCAAGAACTCAAGAAATTAAGGTATGTGGGGTATTAATCAATGGGTTTATTCAACCCATTGAGTCCCAAAAATCCCCATTTTGTTCAAGTAGAAACTCTTTATCCCCTTTTTATGAAATTTGAATGTTAAGTATGAATTTACTCCACGTTCTCTTACTAGTTTTGAATTCAAGCAATGCCCATATATTTTCCCATGTGAATTATGTTATTACATGCTTTAAAATTAAATCACCCATATCATATACATTTGGCACCATGTTAATTTACCAATTCATGAAGTAAACCATGTGAACATATTGTCCACCCAAATTTATCATATTCCCATATTCAAATTCGTGGATTCCGTCAGTTTAGTGAAATGTATTATGTTTTGGGTATTTGAATCGTGAATTTCCTTGTAGTGTTTTAAATGATGTTATTTTATTTAAAGTATCATTCAGTGCTAGAGGGTTATGAACACCTGATACCTATATGTTTTTATATGTTTTCGTTTTCAAGTAACAAGTCAAACAGATCACTTTTTTATTATCATAGTTAGATTACTATGTTCATGCTGAGCACTTATCAGTACAGTATCATATTATGTTAAACGAATAATAATACCAGTGTCATTTATTTGGGAGTAATACTAAGCACTAAGTGAACGCAGGGATGGAAGCTCCCTTATCATTTAGGCATGAGTTATTAGTAGCAATCCCAAAGATCCATACCTATGGTGCCACCATAGATTAAGAGGGGTACCTCGTCAGTAGAGGCATGACACCCTCGTGCTTTGGGAAATCAGCCTTGTGGATCCATATCGTTAGTCATATGTTGGTACCCCTGGCAAGGTACCAGTACCCTTTCAACTTGGGTTACAGGTTGGACACTAATAGCTCAGATTGGGGCATGTCAGTTGTAGTTAGCTCCCACAGTCTCAGTACAGTATTCATACCATATAAGATCATGTTTTCATGACCAAGTATTCAGTTATCAGTTGTTCAGTTATTTAATTTTATAAATTATTTCAGTACATGTTTTACTTGGTCTTGCATTCTTTTTACATGTCCATGCATCCATGTTCAGTATCCATATGTATTTTTTGTTAGTCCTTATATCACATATTAGTATATTCAAAGTACTAATTGCATACTCTTTTTTGATCTATATTGATTTCATAATATAGGTTTAGATGCATAGTTCCCCAATCTCTCTTAGTCAGCTCAGTACCTCTCAGCAGCAGTAGCGGTGAGTCCTCATCTATCGAGTACAAGTTATTTTTAGTTATTTCAGTATTTTTTTATGTTCCTTCAGTTGGAGTTAGTTGGGGGTTTGTCCCATCAACTCCTCATGTTTTAGAGGCATTCAGATAGTCAGACTAGATATTCAGATATTTAGATTTATTTTCAGTTTCTTTTATAAGTAATTCAAACTTGTCGGTATTTATATTATTTCAGCTTCTAATAAGATACTTTATCATTATTTTACTCAGTGCTCACAGAAGGTACCAAATAATGGGTTAGCTTGAGGTCACTGTGTCCTTAAGCACCGCGTTATGACTAGAGGGTAGCCTCTGGTCATGAAAAAATATGATATCAGAGCCTAAGTTTTAAAGTGTCCTAGGGTATATGAAAGCCACATAGAGTATAGTCATGTGCATGGGTGTGAATTATGCCACACTTATGGGCAAAGGGATGCGAGACATTTTAGGAAATTTTCCCTTCTTTTAGTATTCATGTCGTGCAAAAGTGCATGAGCTATATTGAATTTTCTTTTCTAGCATGAGCTCTATTGAATTCCCTTTTCTAACTCAACTTCATCCGTTAACAAAAAATGCCTCCCAGAGGGAACAACAGAAGAAGAAATGAGGACCAGCCCGCACTACCACCTATTCAGGAAGATCTCATAAATAAACATGTTTCTCACACCTAATTCAAGGTCATTTTCACACCTTTGTCCTATTTTATGGATTTTCAGAATAATCAATAGGTTGTTTCCCCAGTAAATCTAGTGATGAATATACTTATAGTTAGATTAGAGACTTTACTCAGATCAATCCGTTGGTGTTTTCTTGATCTATCTCCAAAGAGGATCCACGGGAGTGTCTAGACTGTGTGCAGAAGGTGAATGACATTATGGGTGTCACCGCGAGTGAGAGTGCTAACTTAGCTATTATCAGTTGTATGGAGTGGCTCATACTTGGTTTGCAGTTGAAGGAGGATAGAAGTGTTGAGGCATAACCTATGGAATGGGAGGAGTTTGCCACGGGTTTCTTAGACCAATTCTTTCCATTAGAGTTGAAGGAGACAAAGGTTCAGGAGTTCATCAATTTGAAGCAGGGTAGCATAAGTGTGAAAGAGTACTCACTCAAGTTTAATTAGTTGGTGAGGAATGCTCCGACTATGGTGGCAGATTCTAGGTTTTGGATGAGTAAGATCATGTAACGACTCGAGACTACCCCATAGTCATTACACGGTGCCCATGACCTCGAAGGACCAAAAGCTAACCCTTTCTTGATATTTGTACCATGAATACTCATAATATCTGAGAATAAATACGAAAAAATAGGCAAAAACAAGACATAAGGTTCAACACATCTATAAATACTCAAAATTGAAAACTGAATACTAATACATCTGTCCGAAAAGCCTCTAACTATCTGAACTATGGAGTTGATGGGACATATCCCCAACTAACTTCGTCAACTAAAAATAAACAAAGTCTAATGCAATAATACTACAAGGATCATCCTCGAATGAAGAGGACTCACTTCTACGTCTACTGCTGCTGACTAAGACTGAACTGCTGAGGGAACTCTGGATCACGTGCATCTGGACCTATGGTGTCAAATAAAACACCATAGCGCAAATACGTCAGTATGAGAATGTACTAAGTATGCAGATGAGGTAAGGCTAAATACAAGGGCTCATGCATGAATAGTTACATAACTGAATAATCATGAGAGTATCGAACTAGAACACATACAGGAATGCACAAACCATAATCACAATCATCACAACCCTAGATACTAAAACTCGGATACCGCTTTACTGTCATCTGAACTCACTACTAACACTGAGATACTGAATCACTGAATCATCTGATACTGATAACTGATTAATTGAATATACTCACATAAATAAATGAATTTTGAGCTCACTATCTCGACTGATGGAATCGGAGATCAACCTCTCTCTAACGAATGACTCCAGAATCTATTATCAATGATAAGAAAATGATTATGTCCGAATCTGACAATACGAATAATCAACAGAATCTGAGACTAAGATCAAGAAAATCTATTGGGAGATCTCTGGATCTAATAACAAGAATACTCAACTGAATCTGAGACTAAGATCAAGCCTATCTGTCAGGAGATCTCTGGATCTGATAACAATAATACCCAATAGGATCTGAGACTGAGATCAAGCCTAGCTATCGGGAGATCTCTGAATCTGATAACAAGAATACTCAATAGGATCTGAGATTGAGATCAAGCCTATCTATCGGGAGATCTCTGGATCTGATAACAAGAATACTCAACAGGATATGAGACTGAGATCAATCCTATCTATCGGTAGATCTCTGGTTCTGATAACAAATAACTGTATATGAGACCAAGCCTATCTGACGGATGGTCATGAATCAATGGAACTATATGAGCTCCTCACTGAGATAGACGACTGTACCTCACAATCCTGATTTCTGAAGATTTATACTGAAACTGCTACTATGGGAAGTAGTTACTTAATCGACATGCCCCGACCTCCCAAATGTTGGGTCCAACATGTAACCCCAGTTGGAAGGGTGTCAATACCATGCCACAGGTAAATACCTCTCTGGTTAAGCATTTCTAATAGATGACCCTCGCTGGAAGTCAGCCTAAGGCAGTATAATAGTCAAACCTCTCTAATGGTGACAACCTCTACAGACGGGGACTCCTGCATCCTACGCTGGCTACGTAATTCTGGAGTTCAGGGATTGCTCCTAACGACTCAGCCTCTCTCTGACAGGAAGTCTCTATCTCTTCCCTCGCTATGTGGTAGCTCCTACTCCAAACTGAAAGATGCTGAACTGAATTTATTAACTGAACACCAACTAATCTAAATCTGATACTGATCATGTTTCTCAAATGATCTGACTGAGTTAAGATGAGATCACAAGGTTCTGTATCTGACGAAATACTACTGAATCACGGTATATAACTGACGATATAGAGTTTGAATAGATTACTCGGTCACTATCGAGGCCAGAACTCAACACTTGAATACTACAAGATCTGATCTGAGTACAACACTGAGGCTAGATTACTAGTTATACGGGGATTACGGAGATTACTGAGATTACTGAGATTTCTTAAGTTCTGTATCTGTCTGAGGATACAGAGTTCTATAATTCACTAAGTTCTGAGAATTATGGCCCGACTGGGATTATTGTGAAAACTGACACAGGCTCTACACAGCAGCTAAATTATCGGGTATAAATACCCCCAGGACTCGATAACATAAAAGTAAAACATAACCATTCTTGACTAGTCATAACCATGGTCATTCATTCATCATCACAATCACTAAGGCATCTCTTCAAGCATTTAGGAATCATAACATGTATTCACTATCACAATCACTAAGGCATCACTTCAAGTATTTTAGGAATCATAAGCATCTATTCACCACCACAATTACTAAGGCATCACCTCAAGCATTTAGGAATCATAAGCTTCCATTCATCATCACAATCACTAAGGCATTACTTTAAGCATTTAGGAATCATAGACATGTAATAGCGTAGGGGGAACATGCTATAGGATCATACTCCATTCAACAAGGTCATGCATCAAATACTTCGCTCGTATATTAGTATTGGCATGTATTGGATAGCACATGATTTGGGAAAACTTCATACTATCATGTCACAACTAACTCGTCAAGCACTTGGCATATATTAAAGGCTTAGCATGTATCAAAGAGCATGTAATTGGAGAATTTACTACTATCATGTCTCAACTTGTTCACTAAGGCCTTTCAACAAACACTAGGCATGCATGGGCATGCTCACAATTTGGGGTTTCCTAATCAACATTCCATAATGTCCCTAATTATTCACATAAGCATTTTATCGAACATATGGGGAGCATGCTTTCCTTATTCAACCATTTCCACACTTAATTAGTATGAACACATCATCTAACAAGAAACTTGAAGAGGGTTTATCATGAATATCACATACTAGGATCAAATCTTGAAAACCTTGTAAACAAACATGAATCACAACTCAATAATAGCTGGAACATCAATTTCAACTCACATGAATCATTAAAACCCATAAACATAAGATCTTTGAATTTTAGAAAAAGGGTTCTTGAGCTTTTTAGATGAAAGGGACCCAAGAATCAACATCTACATAGCTTGGGGAAACTCTTTTCTTGAAAGTTCTTGGAGAGATTCTTGATTCCTCTTGATATCTCTGGATCTCTATTGATTTTTCTTGAAGAAGAAATAAGAGTTTTGATTTTGTAAAACCCTATTTTTGATGTTGAAGATTGGAAATAAGGCTGAGAGCCTTTTGTCGGGTATATATAGGGGCTGAAAAGAGTGGGAAAAGACCAAAAAGCCCTTGGAATTAAACTGAAAAATCCCAATTTTACATGCTGGCGCGATGCGCCATAATCGCGCCAGTTCACTAGAAATTGGACAATTGGGAAACTGCATGACGGTGCGACGCGGTGGCAATCGTATTTTCACCTTGTTGCTAATTGGAAGGCACCGCGACGTGGTGGAATCGCGTTGGTGCACTGGAAATTGATAATTATGAAATTAAGCTTTGGCGCGATGTTCCATAATCGCGGAGGCTCACTGGATTTTGATGATTGCCATTTTGGCTGGCTCCGCGATGCGCTAAAGTGCCAGGTGGCGCACTGTCTCACTAAAATAGCTCTAACTCTTTGTCCGAGTATCGGATTTGGGAAAATTTGGTATCGACAGAAAGCTTATTCAATGCTCTACATGAAAAAAATTTGATATTAGGGAAATTCTACACGGTTAAAAATATTTCAAACTTGTGAAGACACCTCTCAAACTTTTGGGATCGGATTTTTGCTTCACTAAACACGCTCTAAGGCTCAGACTAGGAGAGAATTTTTTGGGGTGTTACATTATCTCCCCCTTGGAAACATTCATCCTCGAATGTCGATTAATAGGCTAAGAATACTAATCCACTGAATTTACTCAAGGAACAAGAACATCTCAAGACATGACTACACAAATGGAACAACCGGCAAACTGAGTTCTCATACTGGACATGCATATCTGAGGCATGGAATACTCTATTGAATCTACTCATAGATGAATTCTCATAGAACACATGCATATCTGATGCATGGACTCATAACTGGGTTGATCTCATGAAAGCATAACTGAACACACTGACGAGTTGAACTCTTCCCACTAAACGTGCATATCTAATGCATGAATGCCTGACTGAACTGACTCTCGAAAGCATGACTGGCAATGCAATGATCACTAATGTTAACCCTGTAAGGAGAGTCTGAATATGCAACTGAATGAGTCTAAGGATATGAAAACATCGCAGTACCATGGGGTATCTCCCCCTTGGGACTCTATGTCCCTCTAAACACAATTCGCTGAAACACTGGGGCGGTACATGAGGCACCTACGAACTGGGTCATAATTGACCGACTAAGATCTGAAACTCATGCATGACTCATGCTAATATATAAGCCCAAACTAGAAGCAAAGGATCAAACAATGCATATCACAAAGACGAAGGACTCATAACATACCCGAATCAATATCAGGGAATCCTTCCCGATCAAGAAGAGCCTGAAGCGTACGGAGTCTACCCTTCTGAGATAGCACTCTATATTCTTGCATTATATGGACCGGATTACCATACCCAAAGCACACATCACTACCGGCTCTACACACACCTTGGTGACTCTTGCCACACTCTCCACAAAGCGGATAGGTACGAATACCACTAGCACTACTCTGGGCTTTGGACCCAGGTGCTTCATCAGAACTGATAACCCCAAACCCTAGTGTGGGTACCCTAGCTGAAGATGGAGCTAGGACAGGAAATATTCGACTATGCTAGGAACAGCTACCACCCTAAGACCCTAGATGAAAGAAACCACGACTACCTGTCCTGGCCCTCTTGCTCAGTCTCTCTCTTTCCTTCATCTTATCTACCTCAATCTGTTGTGCATGCATCATTAACCTAGAAAGATCCATATATCTATGAAGCATAACAGCCCTACACTCTTTCAACACTAACTCAGATACACCAGTCACAAACTTACTCATACTCGCTCTAGGGTCAGCTATCAAATCGGGAACATACTTAGCTAACTGGTTGAACTTAAGACAACACTCTTTCATGGTCATGGAACATTGACTTAGGTTCATGAACTCTTCTACCTTATCCTCTCTGATATCTAGCGGGAAAAAACTATCTAGAAAGACACCCTGAAACTCTGGCTAAGTCACGGGAGATGTATCTTCCCTTCTACCCTCCTTCCACATCACTACCCAATCATGAGCAATATTCTTCAGCCTATATGATGCTAACTCAACACTCTGCCCCTCAGAAATATGCATAATCTAGGTAATCTTCCTTACCTCCTCTAGATAAAGCTGCGGGTCCCCACCTACTACTGATCCAAAGACTTCTGGCGGGTTCATTCTCATGAAATCTCTACTGCGGCTAAACCCCCATCTAGCTGAAGTGGGGCTACAGCCTGACGGTTGCCCTGAACATTAGTCACAGCTTGGGCTAGCACATGAAAAGCTGCCCAAAACTCAGCATGTAACACACTCTCATTCTCAGGATCTACTGGCTGAGGGGGCAGGTCATCAGCCCCACGAACATAATCTCTGTGAGGAGGCATACTCTGTAAATAGAAGAAAGAAGTGGATTAGACTGAGGATCAATTCAAGCTCATGCTCACTCACACGACAAGAACACTGAAAGAAGGGAAACTGGTCCTAAAACATCTTGTAGCCTCTTGCACATAAATGTGGCGTGCAACACACCCATACACAAGACTCTACTAGATGCGGCTTTTCAGACTCCCTAGAGGACTCTTGAACCTTAGGCTCTGATACCAAGTTTGTAATGACCCGAGACTACCCCCTAGTCGTTATACGGTGCCCATGACCCCGAAGGACCACAAGCTAACCCTTTCCTAATAACTGTACCATGAACACTACATAATATCTTAGATTAAATACGGAAAAATAGGTAAAAACAAGCCATAAGGTTCAACACATCTATAAATACTCAAAACTAAAAATTGAATACTAATACATCCGTCCGAAAAGCCTCTAACTATCTGAACGATGGAGTTGATGGGACATATCCCCAACTAACTCCGTCTTCTAAAAATAAACAAAGTCTGATGCAATAATACTACAAGGATCATCCTCGAATGAAGAGGACTCACTTCTACGTCTACTGCTGCTGACTAAGACTGAACTGCTGAGGGAACTCTGGATCACATGCATCTGGACCTATGGTGTCAAATAAAACACCATAGCGCAAATGCGTCAGTACGGGAATGTACTGAGTATGCAGATGAGGTAAGGCTAAATGCAAGGGCTCATGCATGAACAGTTACATAACTAAATAATTAATACAGTAACGAATAGAACACATATAGGAATGCACAAACCATAATCACAATCATCACAACCATAGATACTAAAACTCGGATACCCCTTTACTGTCATCTGAACTCACTACTAACACTGAGATACTGAATCACTAAATCATCTGATACTGATAACTGATTAACAGAATATACTCACTTAAATGACTGAATTCTAAGCACACTGCTCTCGACTAATGAAATCGGAGATCAACCTCTCTCTAATAAATGACTCTGAAATCTATTATCAATGATAAGAAAATAATCATGTCCAAATCTGACAACAAGAATACTCAACAGAATCTGAGACTGAGATCAAGCCTATATATGGAGAGATCTCTGGATTTGATAACAAGAATACTCAACTGAATCTGAGACTGACATCAAGCCTATCTATCGGGAGATCTATGGATCTGATAACAAGAATACTCAACAGGATCTGAGACTAATATCAAGCCTATCTATCGGGAGATCTCTTGATATGATAATAAGAATATTCAACAGGATCTGAGACTGAGATTAAGCCTATCTATCGGGAGATCTCTTGATCTGATAACAAGAATACTCAATAGGATCTGAGACTGAGATCAAGCCTATCTATCGGGAGATCTCTGAATCTGATAACAAATAATTGTATATGAGACCAAGCCTATCTGACGGATGGTCATGAATTAATGGAACTATCTGAGCTCCTCACTGAGATAGATGATTGTACCTCACAGTCCTAATTTCTGAAGATTGATACTGAAACTACAACTGTGGGAAGTAGTTACTTAACCAACATGCCCTGACCTCCCAAAGGTGGGGTCCAACCTGTAACCCCAGCTGGAAGGGTGTCAATATCGAGCCACGGGTAAAGACCACTCTGGTCAAGCCTCTCTAACGGATGACCCTCGCAGGAAGTTAGCCTAAGGCAATATAATAGTCAAACCTCTCTAACGGTGACAGCCTCTACTGACGGGGAATCCTGTATCCTACGCTGGCTACGCAGTTCTGGAGTTCAGGGATTGCTCATAACAACTCGGCCACTCTCTAACGTGGAGCCGCCATCCCTTCTGTCGCTCGGTGCTAGTTTCTACTCCCAACTGAAAGACGTTGAACTAAATTTCTCAACTGAAAACCAACAGATCTAAATCTGATACTGATCACATTTCTCAAATGACCTGAATGAGTTAAGCCGAGTTCACAATGTTCCATATCTGATGGAATACAATGAATCACGGTATTTAACTGACGATACAGAGTTTGAATAGATTACTCGGTTACTACCAAGGCCAGAACTGAACACTTGAATACTACAAGATCTGAGGTGAGTACAACACTGAGGCTAGATTACTAGTTATACCGGGATTACAAAGATTACTGAGATTACTGAGATTTCTTAAGTTTTGTATTTGTCTGAGGATAAAGAGTTCTATAATTGACTAAGTTCTGAGAATCACGGACCGACTGGAATTATCGTGAAAACTGACATAGGCTCTACACAACAGCTAAATTATCGGGTATAAATACCCCCAGGACTCGATAACATGCAAGTAAAACATAACCATTCTTGACTAGTCATAACCACGGTAATTTATTTATCATCACAATCACTAACGCATCTCTTCAAGCATTTAGGAATCATAACATGTATTCACCATCACAATCACTAAGGCATCACTTCAAGAATTTTAGGAATCATAAGCATCTATTCACCACCACAATCACTAAGGCATCACCTCAAGCATTTAAGAATCATAAATATCTATTCATCATCACAATCACTAAAGCATCACTTTAAGCATTTAGGAATCATAGACATGTAATAGCGTAGGGGGAACATGATACAGGATCATACTCCATTCACCAAGGTCATGTATCAAATACTTCGCACGTATTTTAGTCTTGGCATGTATTGGATAGCACATGATTTGGGAAAACTTCATACTATCATGCCACAACAAACTCGTCAAGCACTTGGCATGTATTAAAGGCTTAGCATGTATCAAAGAGCACGTAATTGGAGAATTTACTACTATCATGTCTTAACTTGTTCACTAAGGCCTTTCAACAAACACTAGGCATGCATGGGCTTGCTCACAATTTGGGGTTTCCTAATCAACATTCCATAATGGCCTTAACTCTTCACATAAGCTTTTTATCGAACATATGGGGAGCATGCTTTGCTTATTAAACCATTTCCAAACTTAATTGGCATGAACACATCATCTAACAAGAAACTTGAAGAGGGTTTATCATGAACATCACATACTAGGGTCAAAGCTTGAAAACCTTGTAAACAAACATAAATCAAAACTCAATAATAGCTGGAACATCAATTTCAACTCACATGAATCATTAAAACCAATAAACACAAGATCTTTGAATTTTAGAAAAAGTGTCGGGATATGCCCCCGACTATAGCCAAAACAAGTCTAAACAACCTGAGACATAAAAGACTAAGACATGAAATGTAAGCTTCCCATGCATGGAAGCTCACAATTTCAATGTCAACTCACGAACTGACCCCGAATACGAATCTCTGTGCAGGATAAGTAGAAGTATGGCCAATTCCTGCATCGCATGATGATACTGCATCCGAAAATGGTTAGCGGGATGAACGCTATCAGTTTAAAACTCATTTAAAATCCATGCACATAATCAAATGCATATATATATATATATATATCATAACGGTATAGGTAATAAGGTTTAGTATGCACTTCAAAACCTTAACCTAGATTGTGTATCTCAATCGTCATATAATAGTACCCACGGGCTATATGGGCCCCAATTCTCACCCCCTGGTCGGTCCATAGTGGATGTAACCACACGAATTAGAGAATAATCTCATGTATATGCATGGGGGACTCGAACCCTCCAGTCACATACTAAAGTGACTTAAGCACTCGATCATGAAATATGATAGGGAGACTCGGACCTCCAATCATAATAATAACAATAAGGTAGACTCGAACCACTCGGTCACAAGCAAGGGGACCCAAACCCTAAAGCCATAACAACCCTGGCACCGGCTAGAACAGTTTCCAGTATTGGTCACTCGGACCTCCACTTTCACGGCTCAGCTACATAACCCTCTTTTAATGCCCAATTAAAAAAATTTAACACATGTTTCCATTTTGATTAAATTAATTACACCCCAAGGCATCCCGTTGGTATTGTCATACCAACCTTGCTTATAAGTTAATATCATCATACCATGTCATCTACTTAACCAACTGGGACTCGAACCCATAGATCAAAAGATATTCAAATAATCAATCATTCAGTACTCGAACCCATTAAATCACCGAACCCACAAGGTTCCAATTCCACCATTAATACCTGGCCATCAAGGCCTTTCAAGGAAAAACATGCATACTTCATTATCCTTTTTATGTCAATGCATTATTACAAGTGGGTAAACCAAACTATGTGACAAAAACCTTTTCATTGGCAATTTCACAAACAGGTTTAGGGCATAAAATTTCAAAAATAATAATCAAGGAAAAATCATCAAATTGGGGGTTTAATCACCATTTAATCACCATTCTGATGCACCCGCAAGTTCAAAACCATACTTAAAGCATGATTAATAATATATAAACCTTGGGAAAACATTGTTCAACAACAAGCATTCAAACCCTCAACCTTTAACCCTTGTTTTCAAAACCAAAACAACACCTTATGAACAACACTTTAATGCATATGATTTTTAACAAATTAACAATAAGGGAAGATTCGCATGCCTTAAACACCAAGAAATTTGGAGAGAAATTGATCCTTGATCCCTTAGATGACCAACTTGATAAAACCCTAGCTTGACTTGCTTGAGGGAATTTGAGAGAGAACAGGATGTGTTTTGATTGTGTTGTGGGTGAGAATAGAGTCTCAATAGGTTTTATAGGTAGTGGGTTATGCTAAGAGAAAGAGGGAACTATCTAAAATACCATTATTAAAAGCTAGAAATTAAATCGCCAATCGTTACAGGTGACCTCATAGGGCCACCCTAATACTCGAACCCTCTAGTCCTAGCCAAACCAAAATTCCCTTAGCCCTTTATTGTGAACCCTACGACTGGCATCCTACATATCATAATGATACACTATGGCTCATAAGGTCAATTCGTAGTCTCAGCAGTCAAATAGAGGCACTACACTGGACACATTACAAAATACCCTCCTTACAACTCGTTAGGAGTCTATAAGACTTGTTAAGTCCAGTCCTTATCCAAGTAATGACTTAAGAAAATCCTTCTGGGCTTATTACAACTGGTCCTATGACCCTTAAAGACACATTATGACTCATAGGATGAGTTTTAGTCGAGGCAGTGAGCTCAAAGCTCAAGAATTTTTCAAGGGACAAAATTCAGGGTGTTTCAATTCTCCCCCACTTGGATCATTCATCCTCGAATGACAGGTCAAGGCAGTTACATGCATGATTTTAACATAACAACCACACTTTCCTTTAACAAAGTCAGAAAACCAAAATACCAAGGAATTTACAATTTTCTTTAACAAAGACAGAAAACAAAATGTTAAGGAATACATATCTCAAGTACGATTATCAAAAGTGAGGAACAAGAACATATATTTAGATTTTGTGTCCTCTCCAGCTTCCCACATTGCTCCTTCCTCCCAAATAATACATCTAATAACCCTTAAATATGACCACACTCTCCACTAAGATTTCAATTATGAATACAACACTACACCATTTTAACCTCCTAACTCCCCCGCGAAACACATAACTATGTGACCAGAGCATTTGTTGTATCTCCCTCCCATGTTAAAGACTAACTCGAAGTTAAAAGTATTAGTCTAAGCCATGGGACCCTATGTTTTACACCATTCCAATAGTACTACTTGATCTTATCACAACAATAAAGTAACCTTAGGTCATAATCAAAGAGTACTAACCATATAACACAATGGTTTGTGTATCTATTAATCACAAATAAAATCCTGTCATTCTACACATGATTTATGAATTTACCATCCAAAACTAGAAATATTAATCATTATCACAATGGATTTCACCATATCTTTTCTTCTTAACTACTTCACATAACAAAGGTTCCTCTTATTCTCCTATCTTCATCTATAACTTTAGCTTGAGTAGTCACCCCAAAATTTTTACAATAAAGAACATCTACTTCCTCATCCAAAACATTACTACACTTCTATAGACACTACCATCCTAACCTAAGAAGAGTCACTGCAGAAGTAGAGTACAAGCATAAAAAATGAGGGGGTCACTTCTCAATTACGACTCCTAGTTGTCATACTACTCAAGGTGAGACCCGCGAAATAAGACATGGTACAATAGTCACAGAGTACTTCATAGCAACCATCTAGGTTATAAATGGAGGGTCGTTCCAACATAAACATACCATAGCATGAGTCCTGAGGATTGGGTACCAGAGAAACACGACTGCATATATCATGGGTAATATAACATAAATCTGAGATTTATATTCAGGGAACAAGGCAAGTATTTCTGGTTGAAACCACTATTTCTTGGAACTAGGCATAATGTAAGACATGAATGTATGGATCATGAGCATTATAACATAGAGCTTGAACACTTGGAAGCTCAGATTTCTAAGAACCATTATTGCCTTTGGTTCAGGGGCTGGAGTATGGACATACGCGGAATGTAGAATACAGGCATTAGGCATAAGCACTATTGGAATGCATACAGCACTAATAGAGTTCCCTCTTAACCAAAAAAGGAGAGAATCTCTAGAGTAGGAGTAAATTCACTCAGACTCTCCCCTGAAGCCCACTGCTAGGAGAAAACTTAATATTAGCCCTTGATCTCCATCTCACTATACCTATAAGCACAACATTCTACTCTAAGTGATATCACCATAGACATATACTTAGGATACGTGGTTATCTTATACTTAAAAGCTCATCTATCCAGATGCTATATTGGGTTCAGCATACTCTTACAAACTCCATGCCCTAACCCATCCAATGACCTAGCCCCTAGTCCATTTGTTCAACCTGGACCTCCGGTCTATACATCACAAACTTCCCATTCCAGCATTTTACAAGTCTCCATCCTCATCTCCTCCGCACACCCCATTAATCCTACCAATTTACTCCCACAAATCTCACACACTATCCTCGAGCTAACCTACTACTTTCACCAAAATCAACATCTAAGGTTTAAACTTGGTGTCTATTAACCATCATGCACTACAAACAGAGTACCCACATAATATATATATATGGTCCACCCCACAAGAAGGTCACCCTAAATTCTGTATTTAATCGCCGATAACCTATATTTATTCAGAGGAAACCATCATCCCTACGCACAAAAGAATGGAAGCACCCCACGGAGAAACACTAGGGCGGACAAACCCTTATTGAGAAAATATTTTAACTGCTCCTAAAGTTATTTCAACTCAACCGAAGCCATTTCATAAAAAGGGATAAAGATAGGATGAGTGTTCAAAGGGATATCAATCCCAAAAATCCATTTTCCTATCGGGAGAAACACTAGGAAGATCATCAGGAAATACCTCACAAAATTCATAGACCACAGAGACAGACTGCAAAAAAGGACCTTCAGATCCAAAATCCTTATCATGCACTAGATGGCAGAGGCACCCTTTTGAGTCCAAAGAATAGATCACAAGAAAGGGAAATATTCCTAAATTCCTCAAATCATCTCCCTTAAAGGAGTGGTGCACTACACATCCATAAAAGAGACTCTACTTAACACGGCTTTGTTGTACACCCAATGACACCAAACCTAGGCTCTGATACCATTTTTTCATACCGACTAAAGCTTGCAAGAAATGTCCTTAGCCATCCTTTTTAAGAAGAAGGTATTCCCACGTACCCATAGATTACATTGTTAAGTTAACTTGGAGGAATCCCATGTACCCCACAAGTGTTTCATTATTAAGTTTTCTTAGGCGATTCCCTTGTACACAAGGATGTTAAATCAGACCAATCATAACCATCAAAACAATACCATCTAACAATTCCAAACCATTTAAACCATTAATACCATTTATGGTTCCATTACCAAGTTATAACATGCAATAGTTCAATGAAAGTCCAACAATTTAACCAAAAACATTCTCATAGGCATTTTATCAAACATGTTGGGGGCATAGTATTTCCAAAACCAAAACCAAGTACCAAATAACCATTCCCATGAAACCAAATGTTCAACCCAACATAATAATAAGAAAATCATAAGTAAAAGACATAGGAAAACCATAACAAACCATTGTAACCAAAACCCCAAACATATATTTGAAAACCCATAACCACACAACATTTATGCCATGAAAATAATTCATAAAATATGCCTTTATTTGGAACTAACAATGAGGGAGGAGTAACATGCCTTAGATTGAGAAGAAGATGAGAAGAAATCACCCCTATGAACCTCAATTGACCTCCTTGAAGAAAACCCTAGCTTTGGTTTAACCCAAGATCCTTGAAAGATTTTAAGAGAGTTTCTAAGTGTTTAAGATTATAATATTAGGGTAAATGATATTCCAAGATTTATATAAGTGGTGGGGTCATAATAGGTTAAGAGGGGAAATGTCCAGATTACCCCTAACTTAAAAAGCATAAAAATCCTATAGGAGGGTATGTCTCCACCATACCATCTGTACCCTATCATACGAGTAGTACCCACCACTCGTACCCTAGGCATCCATTGGACCCCCTACACTGTCCAATATAAGACCACCAAGACCCAATCGTACCTAAGCATACGACACATACCATGTAGTCGTACCCTAGGCAGAATCAAAAGGGGTTGACACTGTCCAACATATTAGTAGGATTATACCATTTATACCCTATCTCGCGATTCGTGGTAAGCCATTCGTACTTAGATCCAAGTTAAGTTACTAGGTTTCAGATTAAGTGTAGGAGAACCCAATTGTATGACCCATCATCCACCATACGACTCATACCCACCCAAGTCATACCCATTCCAGAACCTCACCCACCTAACACCACCCCACTAGATAACATACGACTGGATCACCTGACTTGTACTCTCACCATACGACTAGTATGGTGAGTTGTATAATTTCCAAAAATTCTAAAACCCAAGAAATTTTTAAGGACCAAAATCCAGGGTATTTCAGTCTCCCCCACTAGGATCATTCATCCCTCAATGATGGACAAGTTGTACAAGCACAAATCACACCCAATATAACTATTCCAACCATTAACTAAGTTAGAAAATAAAGATGAAAGAAAATTAACCATCCTTTAACCAAGTTAGAAAACAAAGATGTGATCAAGAACACATACCTTCCACAAAAATATCTAGAGTAGAAAACAAATGCGGATACTTGGACTTCATGTCCTCTTCCGCTTCCTAAGTAGCTTCTTCCACCGTGTGGTTCCGCCATAGAACCTTTGCGGAAGCTACATTCTTGGTCCACAACTAACAAACCTGCCTATCCACGATCTCAATTGGACCTCTTCATAAGACAAAGAATCTGAGATACCCAATCCCTCTAAAGGAACAACTAATGAAGGATCACCTATACACTTTCTTAGCATAGAGACATAAAATATTGGATGAATGGAGATCACACTAGAAGGAAACTCCAATTCATATGCCACATTACCAACCCTCCTCAATACCACATAAGGACCAATATATTGGGGACTGATCTTCTCCCTTTCCCCAATTGCATTACTCCCTTCATGGGAGACACCTTTAGGAATACCTTATCCCCAACCTCAAACTCTAAGTCCCTATGCCTTATATTCACTGGACTTTTGGCAGCTTTGGAAAGCTTTAATCCTATCCCAAATCACGTTCACATTCTCAATAGCCTGATAAACCAAATTCGGGCAAAACATATCCACCTCACCAAACTTGAACTACCCAATAGAAGATCTATAACTCCTGCCATACAATGCCTCAAAGGAGCCATCCCAAAGCTAGAATGGTGGCTATTGTTGTAGGCAAACTCTACAGAGGTACATGCTTAACATAATTACCACCATAATCAATCACATATGTACAAAGCATATCTTTTAGTTTCTGAATAGTCCTTTTTACTTGCCCATCCCTCTGCGGGTGAAAAGTAGTACTTAAACTAACTATAGTACCCAACCCCTTATGAAACGATCACCAAATGTGAGATGAAAACTGCATACCATGATTAGAGATAATTGAAATAGGTACCCCATACAGCTTCACTATCTCATGAAAATACAACCTCGCATAATCTTTATCCGTAAAGTTAGTCCTCACTGGTAAGAAGTGAGATGAGTTTGTCATCCTATCCATGATGACCCAAACTGAATCAAATTGATTCTGAGATCGAGGAATACTGGTAACAAAATCCGTATTGATCGCCTCATATTTCCATTAATTTAATTCTATCTCCTGGTACAAACTCCAAGCCTTATGTGCTTAACTTTGACTTGTTGGCATACTAGACACTTGGCCACAAAATTAGCCATATCCTTCTTCATACCATTCCACTTATACATCTCCTTGAGATCATGATGCATGTTCATTAAATTGGGATGAACAACATAGAGCAATTCAGCACCTCATCCAACACCCTTTCTCGCAAACCATCAATGTCAGGAACACATAACCTCCCTTTGTACATCAAGGTACCATCACCACTGATCTCAAATAACATTACCTTATTCCCACCTATATCACCCTTTATTTTCTTCAAGATAGGTTCTAGCATTTTCTTCTCCTTGATCACTACACGAAGAGATGATCGAACCACTTTCTGTACCAACACACAACCATTCTCAGAGTCAAATAGGTAAACTCCAAGATTAGCCAAGTGATGAATATCCTTCACCAACTCCCGCCTCTCCTTACCCACATGAGCTAAACTCCCCATGGACAACCTGCTAAGAGAATCAACAACAATATTAGCCTTACCTGGATGGTAGTAAAGACTCATGTCATAGTCTTTGAGAAGCTCAAGCTATCGCTCTACCTGAGATTAAGCAGTTTCTGAGTAAACACATACTGTAGACTCTTATGATCAGAAAAAATGTCCACGTGCACTCCACATAAATAGTGCTGCCATATTTTATTGCAAACACCATGGCTAACAACTCCAAATCATGAGTAGGATAGTTCTTCTCATGCACCTTTAATTGCCTAGAGTCATAGGCTGTCACCTTCCCATGCTGCATCAAAACACAACCAAATCCTACCCAAGGTGCATCACAATAAACCACAAACCCCTCATTGCCTTTAGGCAAAGTCAAAATCAGAGCAAAAGTTAACTTGTCCTTCAGCTTCTCAAAACAACTCTCATAAGTATCCGACTAAGAATTTTACCTTCTTCTAAGTCAACTTAGTCAATGGGGAAGCTATCATTGAAAAACTCTGCACAAACCTCCTATAATACCCAGCCAAACCTAGGAAGCTCTGAATAGCTATTTAGTTATAGGTATAGGACACATCTTAACCACCACAACCTTTTTTGGATTCACTGTGATCTCTTCACTAGAAATAATATGGCCCCAAAAAGTGATAGCGTTCAACCAAAAACTCACATTTTGATAATTTAGCATATAACTGCTACTCTTTCAAGGTTTGTAACAAGACACGGAGGTGATTGGCATGATCCATGTCAATCTTAGAGTACACCAAGATGTCATCAATGAATACAATGACAAAAAGATCAAGAAACTGATGGAAGACCATGTTCATCAAATCCATGAATATTATCGGGGTATTAGTCAAACCAAATGACATAACTAAGAACTCAAAGTGCCCAACTGGGTGCGAAAAGGTTTCTTCGGGACATCCACCTCCCTAATCTTAAGTTGAATATACCCAGACTGAAGATCTATCTTAGAAAATAATTGACACCCTGCAACTGATCAAACAAGCCATCTATCCTTAGAAGAGAATATGTGTTCTTAACTATCACCTTATTCAACTTGCGATAGTTAATACACATCCGAAGGAAACCATCCTTCTTATGCACGAATAACATTGGTGCCTCTCACGGAGATATACTAGGACAGATGAGACCCTTATCCAAGAGATTCTTAAGTTGCTCCTTGAGTTACCTCAACTCAGTCGGAGCCATTCTATAATGAAGAATAGATATTGGATGAGTGTCCAAAACCAAATCAATCCCAAATTCAATCTCCTTATCCGGAGGAACACCAGGAAGATCATCTAGAAAGACCTTAGGAAAATCATTCATCACTGGAACTGAATGCAAAGAAGAACATTCTGAGTTAGAATCTTTAACCCAGACTAAATGATAGAGACATACTTTAGAGATTAACCTCCAAGCTCTAAGATATGATATAAACCTCTCTTTAAGAGATAGGGAACCACCCTCTCATTTAATAACCAGTTTGCTAGGGAACTTAAAGACAACCTTACGGGTTTGACAATCTAAGGCTGCGTAGCACGAGTATAACCAATCCATCCCTAGAATGACATCAAAATCCACCATATCTAATTCGAACAAATCCACTAAGGTCTCCTTACTACCAACAGATACCACACACACCCCATAGACTCTTTCAGCAACCATAGAGTCACCTACTGGGTAAAAATAGAAAAAAGATCTAAAATAACCTCAGGATCAAAACAAAGTCCACGGTCACATAATAAAGAGAAGACCCCAGATCAAGTAAATAATAAACATCCTGAGAAAAGAGTTTCAACATACCAGTCACGACATAAGGTGATGCCTCAGACTCTTATCGGGTAGTGAGTACTTATAATTAATTTTGGCATGTATCAGTACCAAAAGTAGAAACAGATGTAGAAGCAGCACCCTTTGGTGCAGGAGAAGATGAAGAGGCAGACAGTGCTCTATTTTCTCCCGAATCAACCTTACCAATCAGACAGTTTCTAAGCATATGGCCTAACTGACCATATTTGAATCATTTGTCCTTCCTTTATCACAGAAACCCCGATATAACCGACAACAAAACTTATAAAGAGGATATAATAAATCCTACTGGGCCTCACTAGATAAGATTGGGCACCCTATGCCCTAAAGTTATCACCACCCTGTTGACGCCTATCACCCGACTACTTTGGGTAAGAAGCACTAGTAGTGGAGAACGAACCAGAACTTCTTACTTCTTCTTTGGCCACTTACCACCATCCCTACCACTTTGTTATTGACCACCCTGCTCAAAGAACCTAAACTTCTTACCCTGTATTTACCCTATCTCAACCTTCTTTCTCTTCTCCTTCTCCACATGTTGCATATAAACAACCCAGAAATATCCATGTCCTTGATCAACAATGCAGTCTTGCTTTTAGGGATCAACTCATGAAATAGTCCTGAAGTAAAATTTCTCATCCTGGCCCTCATATAAGACACCAATTTCGAGCATACCTAGATAAATAGTGAAATTTCAAGGTATACTCTTTGACTAACATCTTCCCCTACTTTAGATTAACAAATTCCTCCGTCTTTGCTTCACTCAACTCCTGAGGAAAGAAATGATCTAGAAAAGCATTGGAGAAAGTCTCCCACAAAGATGATTCCTCAATATCACCCCTTGACTGATCCCATTCCTCGTACCATTGGTACGCCACATCCTTTAGCAGATAGGTAGCAAACTTCACCCCTTCCATATTCGTGGCCTGCATCACCCTGAAGATCTTTTTCATCTCATCCAAAAAACCCTAAGGGGCCGTTTGGTTGGGAAATAAGTTATGCTGGGATTAGTTATGTTGGAATTAGTTATACTGGGATTAGTTATACTGGATTAGTTATACTGGTATTCCTTTTTAGTGGTTGTTTGGTTTGTGGTACTAAAAATAATATGCATTTCATTTTTTAAAAAAAATAGACAGTTTGTTTATAAAAATACCCTTCACCTTATGGCTTAATTATTTTCCTTCATATTAAACTATACAAGACAAATTAAAAAGTTATTACTTTTTTTAACTTATTAGTTTCTTTTTCCTAAAAATTCATGTTAAGAAATTTATGATAATATTTCTTAAACGTGCATGAAGTTTTAATATTTTATGTTAAATTACTTATTTTTTCCTAAATTCAATAAAATATTAATAATCTTATTTTTTGTTAAAAAAATTCATCATCAAAAAATGTGAAAAAGAATTAATCTCATCTTTCATTATTTAGTATCATTAACTGGAGAGTCAAGTTATATTTTTTTAAAACTTAAATTTTTAAATATTTTTAGCTAAATATTAAAAATATTTTTTTATTTTATAATTAAGCATGTTTTAAGTTAGAAAGGGAATGTCAAGATACTTTAATTACTTGTCCATGATAAATTATTTAGGAAAAATGAAAATTTGAAATAAGATTAATAAGCATATCTACAAAATAGAAAAACAATAAACCCTTGGATCAATTTTGAATTTGATTGTATAAATAGGAGTAGTTTTTATAGTGTTACTACCATTTTTCCATGACTCATCATTTTTGTAGCATTTAATAAGCCCATATAATTGTTCAAATTTAGCAAATGGATAAAAATTTGTAGAGTAATTAAAATTTAAATTAGGAATAAAATTGACAAAAAATTGATGTGAGAACTACCAAAATCCCACGTTCTCTCTTATTTATATAGTACTAAAGTAATATATAAATATATATATAAGAATAGTGGTAATCAAGAATTTAGAGGGTAATTAAGTCTTTTCACGAATTTATCCCAAAGATAAATTAAGGTGGGATTGTTATACCACCAAATATGTGGGATAACTTATCCCGGTAATATTTATTAGTATCAGGATAAGTTATCCCGAATTAGGCAACCAAACGAAGCACAAAAATGTTTATGTCAGGACTATTATTTTAACCTGGAACAATTTGTATTAGTACCTCACACCAAACAACCTCTAAGGATCCTCCTCCACCTTAACACCAGTAAAAGTTGGAGGATTCAACCTCATGAATTGACCAACCCTTGTTTCCTCAGAAGATGCCATACCAGTTGTACCACACTCAGCCTGAGAAGCTACCAACTGAGCAATCATATGAATCAACAGATGAAAAATCAACATTCATCACATTAGCATGAGGATCCTGAGGAGGACTAGAATGAACTGGTGGAACTCCAAAAATATCAGAGATTGGACCCCTAGACCAAGTATGGATCCCCTGAGTAGAATGTGTCCCATCAATATCATCCCTAGTTAGGATAGAGGAGTTTACTTGAACTTCAGATCATCGAGGCATGATCTTAAAAGAGAACAAATAGAATTAAAGAAGATTCCAGGACTGAGAGTCCAAGCTTGAAAATTGAACACAAAGAAGAGAAACATTTCCTAAATGTCTTGTAGCCTATCCCTTATGAGTGTAGCGCGCAACACTCCCTTAAAAGAGACTCTACTATTCACGGCTTTGTAGACTCCCAATTGACCATGAATCTAAAGTTATGATACCAACTTGACACGACTCAAATAGGGCCTTGTCGTAATCGGCATCCTAAGTCCAACCATGACCGGGGACCACCCCTCGTTACCTAACCCAACCTCCAAATACATATACCCTAAGCCGGATGAATTCTAAAAAAATAACAAGATAGCATTTATTATAATTCCAGACTCTAGTATAGGTTCATGACCTTGACCCACCCAAATAAGTCCAACCATCTATTATCCAACTAATAACGAAAACCAAAACAAAATTGTAAGCCAATCCATACATTCCATACCAAATGAGTTCCAATATAAATATATATATATATATATTCCCAAAACGTAAAAGGATAGAACAATTATAAATACCATCCAATGGTATTATCCCCAATATCAATGTCAATACTAACACTGACACCAATATTGATACCACCCATTCTAACCCATAGTAGTTCCACAAAACCTCTAACCAAAAGCAAAACAATATCGATATGCCCCCAACCATATCCAAAACTAATGCCTATAAAATGACCAAAGTATGTGAAAACATCCATGATATGAAATGGAACCATCCAAAATATAAAAGCTCACCACTTCTATCCAACTAAGTTGATCCCAAATTCAATCACTAAGAAGGAGGAGTAGAATGGTTGGTTCTTGCATCATGTGGAGATACAGACACCTAAAGATGGGTTAGCGGGTGAACGCTATCAAGTACTCAAGATAAGAATAAAATAATGTCAACCTTTAAAACCAAGTAAACCAACCATATGAATTCACAACCGTACATACATACATAGATATATAACCATGCAAGGAAAGAAAATCGAGCTTAGCATACCTTTAAAACCATTAACCTGGGTATGTGAAGCTTAACTATCCTAGAACCACCCATGGGCTATATTGGTCCAGCATAACCCTCTGAATGAGCCTCAATATGTATATCCACATGAATCAAAGATACCATAGGAGTAGAGGATTCCAGAGTACCCTTCTCTCTCCATGATACATATGTACAAGTGTACTTAGGGGATTCCCGTGTACCTCATAATTATTATAAATGGCTATCATAACCAATCCTCATATCAGCAAATATAACTTTATGGTGTCCGTTCATTGGACTCACACCTTCACGGTTAGCTATCGTACCCTGCCATTATTGCCTAATTAAAATCATTACCATACAACCAAACCACTATTCTATTTATTATTAACCAAGGCTATAAGTAGTAGCATCGTCATACCGACTAAATATTGCAAGCAATGTCCTTCTTCATACTTTTTAAGAAGAATGGTTTCCCACCTACCCATAGATTACATTGTTAAGTTGACTTGGGGGAATCCCATGTACCCCATAAGTATTTCATTATTAAGTTTTCTTGGGGGATTCCCTTGTACCCCACAAGGGTGTTCAATTAGACCACCATAACCATCAAAACCTTACCATTTAATAATTCCAAACCATTTATACCATTAAGGATTTCATTACCAAGTTATACCATGCAATACTTCAATAAATGTCTAACAATTTAACCAAAAATATTCTCATAGGCATTTTATCAAATATGTTGGGGGCACAGTATTTCCAAAGCCAAAAGAAAGAACCAATTAACCATTCCCATGAAACCAAATGTTCAACCCACCATAATAATAAGAAAATCATAAGTAAAATACATGGTAAAACCATAACAAACTATTGTAACCAAAACCCCCCAACATATATTTGAAAACCCAAAATCATACAATATTCATGCCATGAAAATAGTTCATAAAATATGCCTTTAGTATGAACTAATAATGAGGGAGTAGTAACATGCCTTAGATTGAGAAGAGGATGAGAAGAAATCATCCCTACGAGCCTCAGTTTACCACCTTGAAGAAAACCCAAGCTTTTGCTTAACCCAAGAGGCTTGAAAGATTTTGAGAGAGTTTCTAAGTATTTAAGATTAGAAAATTAGGATAAATAATCTTTCAAGAGTGATATTAGTTGTGAGGTCATAATATGTTAAGAGAGGAAATGTCATGATTATCCCCAACTTAAACTGCATAAAAATCCCGCAGGAGCGTACAGCTCCACCATACCATCAGTACCCTATCATACAAGTGGTACCAATCACTCGTACCCTAGGCATCCCTTAGACCCCCTAATTTTTAAACATACAACCACCAAAACCCAATTGTACCTAAGCCTATGACACGTATAATATAGTCGTACCCTATGTTAAATCAAGAAGAGTTGACGTTGTCCAATATACCAGTTGGACTATACCACTCATACCCTATCTCACAACTCATGGTGATCCACTCATACTCAGATCCAAGTTAAGTTACTAAGTTTTAGATTAAGTAAAAGAAAACCTAACTCAACTACCCATCACCTACCATACGACTCATACCCACCCAAGTTGTACCCATTCCAGAACCTCAACAACCCAACACCACCCTACTGGACAATATATGAAAGGGTCACCCGACCCGTAATCTCACCATATGACTAGTACAGTGAGTCGTATAATGTACAAAAAGTCTGAAACCCAGGAAATTTTTAAGGACCAAAACACAGGGTGTTTCATTTTAACTTTACCAGCTGGAACAAATAGGTTTGTAGTTTATTATAATGCTTATGGATTTGGTATTTATTGTGTGTTAATATAGTGAGGTAAGGTTATATCCTATGACTCTAGATAGCTTAATCCTCATGAGAAGAATTACCCGACCCATTACCTTTAGTTGGTAGTAGTTATCTTAGCCCTAAATATTTGGAGGCATTATATTTATGGGGTTCATGTTGATATTTTTATAGATCATAAGAGTTTACAGTATGTGTTCACGCAGAAAGACCTGAATCTCTGTTAGAAAAGGTGGTTGGAATTATTGAAAGACTATAATATGAGTATGTTGTATCACCCGGGTAAGTCCAATGTAGTGGAAGATGCCCTTAGTAGATTTTCTATGGGAAATGTTGAAGATTATAATAAGGAGTTAGTTTGTAAGGTTCAGTAGCTGGACAGGTTAGGTTTAGTTTGTAAGGTTCAGTAGCTGGACAGGTTAGGTGTTCAGTTGGTTAATTCAGCCGAAGGTATCATATGGGTTCAGGATGGTTCATAATCTTCATTTGTTGTAAAAGTAAAAGAAAATCAAGACAGGGATCCTATTTTGGTCAAGTTGAAAGAGGCAGTTAGGGATTAGAGGGTAGAGGTTGTTCAAATTGTCAGCAGGTTAAGGTTGAGAACCAAAGGCCTAGTGGTATACTTCAGGAGTTTAGCATCCCTACATGGAAGTAGGAAGTAGTGAACATGGACTTTGTGATGGGGTTTCCTCGTATGCGTCTTCAGCATGATTTGATTTGGGTCATTATAGATAGAATAACCAAGTCAGCCTATTTCTTACTAGTTCATAGTTTGTATTCAGCTGAGGATTATGCAAGACTCTATCTCAGGGAATTTGTAAAGTTTTATGGGGCTCTATTGACCATCATTTCAGATTAAGGTATTCAATTTACCTCTTACTTTTGGAAGGCTTTTCAGAAGGGTATTGTACCCAAGTTCATCTCAGTGCAACTTTTCATCCACGGACAGATGGTCAGGCAGAGTGGACTATTCAAACTTTAGGGGACATATTGAGGGTTTGTATTATTTACTTTAAGGTTAGTTGGGATGACCACTTACCTTTGATCAATTTTGCCAACAAAAATAGCTATCACTTTAGTATTCAGATGGCTCTATTTGAGGCTCTTAATAGAAAAAGGTATAGATCTCCTATTAGTTAGTTTGAAGTAGGTGAGGCTTCTTTGATAGGCCCAGATTTAGTTTATTTGAAAATTTCTCCTATGAAAGGGGGTGAAGAGGTTTGGTAAAAAGGGGAAGCTCAGTTCCCTCTATGTTGGCCTATATAGGATTTTGAGCCACTTTGGAATGGTAACTTATGAGTTAGAGTTACCTGCAGATTTGGCATCAGTGCATTCGGTGTTTCATGTCTCTTTGTTAAAGAAATATATTAGTGACTCAACTTTTGTTGTTCTTTTAGACGGTGTGGATGTGATAAATAGTCTTTCTTATGAAAAAGTCCTAGTTGAGATCCTTGACAGTTATATTCATAGGTTGAGGAATAAAGAAGTCCCCTTGGTTAAGGTTCTATGGCAAAATCAGTCCATTAAGGGAGTTACGTGGGAAGAAAAAGCAAATATGTGAGCCAAGTATCCCCATCTCTTCTCTACGAATTTAGATCCAGCATAAGGTAATGGTTTTCCTTAAGTGATTCTCTCATTTTCTATCTTAGCTATACACCATCCTCATGTCATTGCATGCATTCATGAATTCAGTTCAGTACATGTATTATGTTTAAGATTCTGTTAATTAATCATGATTCATCTCACAATTATTCAATACACGATCACAGTTTTCCTAGTATATCAGCTCAAATAGTTTCATTTGGGGATGAATGATCCTAAAAGGGAGATATTACAGTACCTCGTAAGATTCTAGACACGTTTCCAGCTACTAGACGTATGTTTAAAAGAGGTCCAAGGTATCAATTCACACTAAGTACAAAAGCCATAGCCATTCTAAAACCCCGAGATTTTGAAAATCTTAATTTTGGCTTTCCCAAGTTTGAAATGTCAATTTTTGAGCTGAAATTTATTTAGGGATGTTAAAATGGTCATCCGAGAGAGTTTTAAAATTTCTAAAATAGGTTCGGAGTATTTTAGACCTCGAAGGCAGAATGCCTCCATAATTTTAGCATGTCACGGAGGCAGGACCTCTGCGATACACGGCGTGTCATGGAGGTTATCCTCCATAATACGTGTCATGTCATGGAGGCTAGCCTCTGTGATAGCCTCCGTGTCATGGAGGCTGTGTTTTTTTGCTCCCTTATTAAACATTCAAGGGGATATTTTGGTACTTTACCCTCTTCTCAAAAACTAAATTCACGAATTAAAAACCCTAAGAGAGGTATTATTTGCCCCATTCCCCATCATTTAACACACAAAACTCATTCCCATTCCCAAGAACGTAAATTCAAGCATCTTTTCAAGGATTCAACCATTCAAGGTCCCAATTCAAAGCTTTTTCTTCAAGAACTCGAGCAATTAAGGTATGTGGGGTATTCATCAATGGGTTTCTTCCACCCATTGAGTCCCAAAATCCCCTATTTGCTAAAGTAAGAACTCTTCATCCCCTTTTTGTGAAATTTGAATGTTAAGAATGAATTTACTCCATGTTCTCTTACTAGTTTTGAATTCAAGTCGTACCCATATGTTTCACTAGGTGAATTATGTTATTACATACTTGGAATTTTTATCACCCATATCATATTCAATTGACATAATGTTAATTCACCAATTTATGAAATAAATCATGTGAACATATTATCCTCCCAAATCTATCATATTCCTAATTTTAAATTCATGGATTTCGTCAGTTTAGTGAAATTCACTATGTTTTGGGTGTTTGAGTCATGAATTTCCTTACAGTATTTAAATTATGTTAGTATATTTAAAGGATCATTTAGTGCTAAAGAGTTATGAACACCTGATACCTATATGTTTTTACATGTTTCTATTTTCAAGTAACAAGTCAGTCAAATCATGATTTTATTATCATATTCAGATTACCATGTTCATGTTGAGAACTTATCAGTACAGTACCATGTCATGTTAAATTAATTATAATACCAGCGTCATTCAGTTGGGAGTAACACTTAGCACCGAGTGAATACAGGAATGGAGGCTCCTGGGTTAGTTAGGCATGAGTCGTTAGTATAAGTCCCTAAGTTCCAGAGCTACATCACCAACATAGATTATGAGAGGTCCCCTATCAGTAAAGGCATGACACCCTCGCCTTTTGGGATATCACCTTTGTGGATTTGCATCATCAGTCATGTGTTGGTACCCCTAGCAAGGTACTAGCACCCTTTAGACTTGGTTACAGGTTGGACCCTGATATCTCAGATTGGGGTATATCGATTGTAGTTAGCTCCCATAGTCTTAGTACAGTATTCATGCCATATCAGATCAGGTTTTCATGACCAAGTGTTTAGTTATCAGTTATTCAGTTTTATAGATTATTTTAGTAAATGTTTTATTGGGTCTTGCATTCTTTTTACATGTCCATGCATCCATGTTCAATATCCATATGTATTTTCAGTTATACCTTATATTACGTACCAGTACATTCAAAGTACTAAACGCATGCTATCTTTGGCGCTATATTGATTTCACAATATAGGTTCGGATACTCAGTTCCCCGATCGCCCTTAGTCAGTTTAGTACCTCTTAGCAGCAGCAGTGGTAAGTTCTCATCCATCGAGGACAAGTTATTTTAGTTTATTTTTATGTTCCATCAGTCAGAGTTAGGTGGGGTTTGCCCTATCAACTCTTCATGTCTTAGAGACTTTCAGATATTCAGACTAGATATTCAGATTTGTTTTTAGTATCTTTTATCAGTAATTCAAACATGTCGGTATAAACATCAGTTCATCTTCCGCAGATGATACTTTATCATTATTTTACTCACTACTCACAGCAGGTACCAGATCATGGGTTACCTTTGGGTCACTTGTGGTCTACACTATGTTACGACTAGGGGGTAGCCTCGGGTAGTGACAAGCTTGCTCTTCCTGTTAGAGGTATTCAATGGTGCTATGTTATCTTTTGGTCAAATCCTATTACACAACCATAGTAATAATCATTGGCATTCTCCTTTTTCTTGTTCTTTGGTTAATTGTTTTTAGCATGACTTTTTTGCTACTGTATTTGTTTTACTTGTTTTTTTAGTCTGCTTTACTTGAGCGGAGGGTATATTAGAAACTCTCTCTAATATTGCATACACATTACCCCTCTCAGACCCTATTTAGTGGGATTACGCCGAGTATGTTGTCTTTTTCTTGAATTTCATTGTCGAATAAATCTTTAAATTAGAGGACCAGTAAATTTAGAATGGGAAAGAGTCTTAAAGTTATAGTGAAAATGTGATATGTTCTTTTTTTGTCCAATAAACTTTTAATAAGAGTATTCTTAAGATTGAATTGATGTGTGACATAGTAAATGTGTACCAAATTACTATGGATTGTTGACAAACCAATGTTAACAAAAAACAAAATACGTTATAATATGTTGTCTTTCCCTAAGAGTCCCATCACAATACCTTCTTATTTATGTTGATTTTTCAAAAATATAGTTCACAACAGCTTAGGGAATTGAAACTTTTATCCTAATAGATTTTGTGTTTGTCTTCTTTGAATAAAAAAGACTTATCATATTTTGTATTGAATGAAATTTCAACACATCCTTCAAGGATAACACCTAAACTAATTTAATTATTAAATTTAATTTAACAGGTATTGATCATGAATGCTCAAGAAATTAAACACAACGGGAAGAAAAATGCATCTGTTATTGTAGAATTTGTAAATGCATATGTACCAATGCAAAAGGGAACAATCACTGTAATATGTGAATGTCATGTGAGCATCCAGTAGTATGATATTTCCACGGTTGTATAAAACATAGATTTGGGATCTTATGATATATCAGTGATAGTGATATTATTGTATATTGAAGTGTATTTATTTAATTTAATTATATATATATATATATATCCACACACATACAAAATTATTCACTAGGCCCGTGCAAAGTACGGGCATACTTATCTAGTCAATAAATGAAGAAAGGGTGGAAAAACATAAAATTTAACAAGGAATATGATACCCCAATTTGGTAAAGTTATAATATAAAGTATCAAAATCTGATCAAAGCTATTGATAGTTATCATCTGTTATTATTTAAGAAGTTAGGAATACTCCGACATATGCCATTTAACATTATTTCAGAAATTCCCTTCAAAAGTTGGTGAATAAGAATATATAGAAAAAACTTTCCACTAAAAGGGAATATGTCTTGAAACCTACACCGTGGGTAGCTTTGATTATTATTATAGTTTGTATAAAAATATCTAAAAGAAAACATGCGTACAAAAATACAAAAAACACAAGAAATAAATAAAATACAGAAATCAAAGTAGTGAATGTTTCTTTTTATTAGAATTAGAAAAGGCCATAAACAGAGAAGACTTGAGATCCATCAGAGGTACATGAAAAAAAATTACATACAAAAGTCCAAAAGAGTAACTTACAATACGAAGATATCTTGACAGGTTAGTGTCACGGCCTGAGTCCATACTCTATACAAGATATGATACATACAACTATTAGTGATCCCAAGTTAACCCTTGGTGCTCACATACTATTAGACAATTACTACAATAATGTGTCGAAGCATAATGATACTGAAATGGGAACTTGTAAAACTAATAGAATAACTTACTAAAACAAAATAATATTTAATAACATCAAAAAAACTACTAAATCAACTATGTCAGAAGTCTCTACTAACTGAATGAGTTGATGGACTAGACACCTAGCTAACTCTCAAAACATAACTGGAACTGAAATAAAGTCTGGGTTAAGCATAAGTGAAACCAAAATATATCCTCAAATGATGAGGACTCAGTAAAGTTATTGTTGAATCTGGCATTGGAGCATGTCAAATCATGTAGCTGAGATAGAGCACCAGAATCTATATCATAATAGTATATAGCGCAAAAATAGTATGTGGGAGCATATAAGGTATGCAATAACATAAATATATTGAACCTGCTTCTAAAACCAATTCCAGATGCATTAAGAAAAAAAAGATGAAATATCAGACTGTAGTACAACGATCCAAAAGAAAAATCTTAAGTTTATAGATAAGAATTAAGTTTGTACGTCCTGAAATAGCTTAATGAAACTCAACTGTGGGTCAATTACAAAATCATGTTAAAAGCTATTTTTGTAGGAGATTTTCTTAACCGACATAAACCATGTGAGCTAACATAGAAACCAATGCATACACCTTATTAAAAGGGTGTAATATACCTTTTTAAGGGTATAATGCCATGACAGATATGGATCTATTAAACTAAGCTTATTTGGGCAACATAATGGCACATAGTTCTGAAGGTATTATATTTCATGGAACCAGTCATGTTCATTTCTTACTAAATCTTGAGACTCTAAGGTCGATCATGAAGATTTATCTAAATCAAGTGAAGTCATGTAAATTTTATGGTAAATTATGTATCGTAATTTACACTATAATTAAAGATGTGTAACCATAAAATTGTGTACTTCATGAGAGTAATAGTCATAAGAACTATGAATAAAAAAATTCAACCAAAATCATAATGTTGGGTATGAACCCTAAATCATAATTCATGAAATTGTAATTTGAAAACAGAATTTTGACAAAAACAAGGGTGGAAGGAACCTTTGTTAAATCACCACATATCTAAACTGAAGAAACCTTAGACAAAAACTTGAAAATTTAGAACTTGATGAGGAACCCTAGACCTAGGCCTTGGAGAAACTTGAATTGCCTCTTTCTAATGTTCTAAGTATGTGAGAATGAGGGAAAACTCAATGATTTAACCCTTAATACCCTTATAAGGAAGCTAAAAATGACATAGATTAGGAGTTAAAAGAGTGGGAAAGGATGAAAATTCCCTTGAGAAATTGTTTCAAAATTTTTGAAAAACTGACCTCACGAGTCATAGTACAACTCGTATTATAAAACCATCGATCGTGGTTTGAACACCTAAGTCCAGAAACATTTTTGAACTGTGTTTGGAAGGCTACCCATGAGGCAACCTATTGACTCATGATTTGGGATCATGACTCATGATTTGACTCGTAGTTCATGGGACAGTTTGGGTGAGCTTACTGGAAGGCCATTCTACGAGTCATAGTATGACTCATGGTTTAATACCATGATTTGTACAATGATTTATGGTCTTTTAGGAAAACTTGACAACTTTCAGGATTTTGGTTTGACTATCAATAAGCATCTTATGTATGATTCATACATAGATTTCATGACTCGTGGACTGTCGTCATGATTGGAACGTTGGGAAATTTGGCAGCTTACCACGAGTCATTCCATGACTCATGGTTTCATTGATGACTTGTATTATGATTCGTACTTATATGAACTTTGAATTTCCAAGTATTTTTTCTGAGTTAAGTCATATTTTGATTCTATCCAAGTTCTAAGATGTTAAAATAAGTCTTTTCGGGTATAAGGTACTATGTGATACACTTTAATGGTATAAAATACAGAATTGGGAGGAGTTTCAGATACAATCTTGTTGGGTAACTTCATTCTTATAAAAATTACACTAACAACAAACCTTGTATAGTCCCATATAGTGGGGTCTAGGGGGTAAAATATACGTAGTCCATACCACTACCCCGGAAGAAGTAGAGAGGTTATTTTCAATAGACCCCCAGCTCAAGAAAAAAATTAGTAATAAAAGTAATCATAAATCATAAAACACGGAGAAAACACAGATGAACAATACTCACAAAGAAATATTATACACTAAAAAACCAAAGGCACTAGGAGCTCTACCCTATGCACAAGGACCTAAGACTACTAGCGAAGCTACACCAAAGTCCACAGCACTCCTAACTACTGCCTAAGACTCATCCATATGCATTAGACCTCTATCCTAATATGTATCCTCCAAACCTTCCTATCTAGGGTCATGTCCTTGATAAGCTATAACTGCTCTATATCACGTCTAATCATCTCTCTCTAATATTTCTTCGACCTCCTCTTACCCATTCTGAAATCCTCCAAGGCCAACCTCTCATACCTCTAAACTGGGGCATCAGTGGACATCCTCATCACATGTCCAAACCATCTCAACCTCACTTTCCATGTCTTGTCCTCCACCAACGCCATGGCCACCTTCTCCCGAATAGTCTCATTCCTAACTTTGTCACTCCTAGTAAGCTCGCAATATCCTCATTTCTTCCACCTTTAACTTTTGTATGTGTGAATTATTGATTGTCCAACACTCTAATCCATACAGCATAGTCGGATGAACTGTAACTCTATAGAATTTACCTTTAATCTTGGGAGGCACCTTCTTATCGCAAAGAACCCCTGAGGCAAGCCTCTATTTCATCCATCCTGCCCAACACGTTGAGAGACATCCTCATCAATCTCTCCATTATCCTGAATCATAGACCCAAGATACTTAATGTTAACCCTCTTACAAACCACCTGAGAATCCAACTTTACTACAACTTCATCCTCTTGCCTCAAATTATTAAACTTGCACTCCAAGTACTCCATCTTGGTCCTACTTAGCCTGAACCCTTTAGACTCTAGGGTTTGTCTCCAAACCTCTAATTATCATTAACACCTCCCCGAATCTTAGCAATCAAAACTACATCATTCGCAAAAAGCATACACCAAGGCACTTCTTAAATACGACGTGTCAACACATCTATCACCAAGGCAAATAAAAATAGGATTGAGAGTTGATCCCTAATGCAACCCTATTAAGATAGGGAAATTCTCTGAATCCCCTCCAATTATCCTTACTCGGGTCTTCACTCCATCATACATGTCCTTAATCGATCTGATATAAGCTACCGGGACCTCCTTGCCTCCATGCATCTCCAAAGAACCTCCCTAGGTACTTTTTCATACATCTTTTCTAAGTCGATGAACACCACGTGCAAGTCCTTCTTCCTCTCCCTATACTACTTCACTAGTCTTCATACTAGGTGAATTTCCTCAGTCGTCGAGCGACCACGCATAAATCCAAAATTGATTCTTATCAAAATTGATGAGATAAAAGTCATAAAAGTATATAATCCTTGGTCTAGGATTGTTGGAGAAATAAAGATAAGTGGAAAAATATCATCATCAATCTTATCCTCGATCTCACACCCAACTTCTACCTCATGTTCAACGGCATCCTTAGTAATATGTAAGAAAGGAAAAATCAAAGACGGATAAAAGAGCGAGGTATAAGTATAGGAAACAGCAAAGCATGAGCCTAAAGGTTGGCCATGATAAAAGAGTAAGTCTGTAACAAAAGAACAAGACTCTTTTCTTTAATCTGAGAAACTTATTGGAAGACCTCTTATGGAGGAGAAAATAAGGGCTAAGAATGAAGAGTATTCATAGACAGAAGTTATAAACCTAGAAAGGAACACATCATATGGAAATCAGAAGAAAAGAAAAGGGAAGAGTGAAATAAAATATCCTTCGAGATTCCAAACTAGGGGTGGCAAAATTATCCCAAACCCAATTAGCCTGCCCAACCCACCCATGTTTTAATGGGTTGGGCTAGAGTGATTTTGAAGATGGATTAATTTGGGCTAAGTGTAAGACCCCGCGAAACTTCTGAGCTTAATTCAGTCCTTTAAGCTTGTCAGGGGGTCCCAAACTTAGAAAATTCTAACCAAGTACCCAAACTCAGCCTATTTTGTCCTTCAAAAGTTGGCAATCTCATTTCTCCATCTTAATGTCCTTTAATGTCCTGTATTTTTATTAAAAAAGGTCAATAGGAGTTCCCGAACAAGTTTTGGATTTTCAAAACATGTTTAGATCATGTTCAAAGTCCCAAAATAGTGGACCAATGCGATCTTGGTGCGCCGCATCACCAATCGCGTTGGCCAACATTTGTGTAGGCTGCCAGAGCCAAAACTTCTGAGGCTCGACGTGATTATAGCGTGACGCGTCGAGTATCGCGTCGCAAACATCAACGCACCATGTCACTTGTAGCGTCGGCACTCAATTTTTAGTCATTAAATGACCGCGTTCTCAAGGGCAAAAGGGTTAATTTTCCACTCCTATATAAGTCAAAAACACGTAATTCAGCCCTATTTCACCCAAATTATAGTGGTTTCTCTCTCAAATCCATTAAGAACAAGCTTAGGGTTTCCAATTAAGGATCCAATTTCAAGAATTTCACCATTTGTTTTCAAGAATCTCCATCTAAGGTATGCATAGTGTTGATTTATGGATTCCTTTCATCCAGAAAGTTCAAGAACCCTATTTCAAATTATAAATCATGACGTTTATGTTATGGGTTATTTTGTAGTCATATTTATCTGGTTGTATAATTCCCAAGTTGGAATCTTTACATGTTTTTTTATGAAACTGCGTTAGCATGTAAGTTGAAATCCATGAATGGAGTTGTTCATAATGTGTAAATTAATGATTACACCTATGCCCTAAGTTCTGCATGTAAGGTGTTTGATAAAATGCCTAAGAGGATAGAAATTGTGTATTATAGCTCAATTGTAACCCATATGATAAATGCATGTCTTACCCTTATGTTCAAATAACTCCCATGCTATTGATGTGCAATGTATATGTTTGTTGGAATGCTCATGATGTTAGAGTATGAAATTATGATACTTATTATATGCATTCCTACCATGTACAAGTTTATAATAACCATGTGCTTCATGAAATCCCCAACTTATTATATTATGGATTGTTGATATTGGTCATTTAATCAAGAACGTTGATGTTGGGCGTATTTATACGTCTAAGCACCATAACTTACCCATGTTTGAGCTAAGTTTTGAGGATAAAATACATAATTCTTGCACTTTTAGTCTATTTTTAGTTAAGTGAGCTGACCTATGTGATTAGCATGCTTTCAGGTACTAATGAGGAAGATTTCATCACTTTGGAGACCTGTGGACAGCAAAGGAAAACTTCACATAAAAGGGAAGACAGCTTTTGGACTAAATGTGATGCATGGGAACTTTTTCCCGGGAAAACTCAACATTTTTAAATAGTTAAGGATGCAGTAGCAACTTAGTAGAGAAGGTTGTTATTAAAAACCTTATTGCTGAATTTTCAGCCATAATTCATAATTTAGATTCTGTAATATTTTTTGAAAGCAGAAAACGGCTTAGCTTGAGCAACGGAGAGAGAGAAACACGTTCCTCTCTTATTGTCGCTAGTCATCTCCATCGCCGAGATTTTTCTAAGTTTTGGTATGATGATTATGTCTATTTTGATTTCCGTTGTATTCATGAGTAGCTAAACTTATCTGTTAGGGTTATGGAAACCTTGTAGTATACTCTCTATTGCTATGGGTTTTTGGATTTATGATGTGTCACGCCACTTATATCATTACTCTCTTCATTTTGATTGAATTCTCATGGTTGCAAACATAGGGAATGCGCCATTATAGAAATAACTTGTTCGATAAAAAAGTTACTGTTTGGAAAAGAGAGTGTGATAAGAAATTAGGGTTTCCAACCCCTAGTTTGCACGTTAATGCCCTAGCAGGATTAACGTCTTGGAGAGTTCGTATAATTTGTTGTACACTTTAGGTTCGAGAGAACTAAGGTGAATAAATCCTTGATGGTTGAAAAACACTTGGATTTAGAATTAGAATACGTCTCTCTATAAGTGCATGCATGTATAAAATCCGTATTACCCATAGTTAATAGAGAAGTAGAAGCTACAAGGTGGACATAACCCTAACTTGTTATTCTTTTTGATCAAATATAACTACGCATATCATCTCATCGTTACACTGATAATATTATTGTGCACTTAAACCAAACCCCCCTTATCTTGGAATCTTCGATCAACAGTCTAATAATAATCGCAATACTTAGTGATCATAGTATTCCCTGTGGGATTCGACACCCAACCCAGTTGGGTTCTATATTTGACAGCGACCGCTTACACTTTCTAACGAGAGTTGTAATTTGGGCGTATCAAACGTCATGCCTTGTCAGTTTCCTTCTATTGAGTCCAAGGGGTACTTGTACCCGGCAACTTAGTTTGGTGCCTAGATCCAGTGTCATGTTTTCATGATACTCTCAGTCAAGCCATGGTCAATAGAACTCAGTCAGTTATGTGACTTAGGAAAGCTCAGTAATTCAGTAATCTCAGTATTATATCGTCAGTCAACAGAACTCAGTAAACTCAGTCCAGTTTAGCTCAGTTAATTATGTTCAGTGTCTATTTAGATGGGAGTAGGATTTAGCACTGAGTGAACCCAAGGATGGGAACTCACCTGCCAAAAGAGGATGTGATTCTTAGAAGCAATTCTTCCATTCCAGAACTACGTAGCAAGCATAAGTTGTGACATTTAACCTGCTAGTTGAGGATTGATGAGGTGGATTACCTACCAGTTGAGGGTTCCCACCATTATCATTTGAGTACCTTCCAGTTGAGGATCACTCACAGCTTGTCCTAACCGGTGGCACGGTATTGACGCCCTTCCAATTGGGGTTACAGATTTTACCCCAACTCAGCTATATTGCTTTATTTGGGGCATGTCGGTTAGATGACTATTTCCCATAGTTACAGTTTTAGTCTCAGTCTCAGTAATATAACTTATATAATTCTACAGAATTCAGGATTGTCAGATACAATCACTCAGAATAGTACGTAACTCAGCTAGTTCCATCAGAACCTAGACTATCAAATGCAGTCACTCAGTATTAGTTATCAGTAACTCATGTTATAAATATTCAGACTCAGTAGTCAGTATCATCACGAATTCAGTTACAGTCATTTATTCATGCATGTATTCTCACGTTCATGTTATATAGTCAGTTAGCATTGTTCATGTATTTGAAGCCTCTGCATTCAGCCTACCTCATATGCATACTAGTACATTCAATCGTACTGATGCATTTTCACTATGGTGTTTTATACCATAGGTCAAGAAGCATGAGTTCCAGAGCATCAGTAGCACTCCAAATTTTAGAATCCAGATTTAGCAATGAGTCCTCATCATTCGAGGATGATATTATTATTTATTTCATTATTTTAGTTTAGCTTTTAGTAGATGGAGTTAGTTGGGGACATGTCCCATTAACTCCTTATTCAGACAGTTTAGTCAGTTAGAGGCTTTTCAGACTACACTATGTTTAGATAGTTTATTTCAGTTCATGTTTTGGTATTGATATACCGTACTCTCAAATATTATGTTTTATACATTTTGAACCTTATGGCATGTTTCCGTCAATTATTTCTGCATTTTACATGATGTTATACCATATTTAAGTACAGATATCTCTCATGGGTTAGCTTGTGGCCCTTCGGGGTCTTGAGCACCGGGTAGCATTACAGGTACCAGATTTGGGGCATTACAAACTTGGTATCAGAGACTAAAGTTCAATAGTATCCTAGGAAGTCTGAAAGCCATATCTAGTAGAGTCCTGTACATGGGTGTGTTGCGCACCATACTTATGTGCAGGAGGCTATAAGATATTTAGGAACAGTTTCCCATTTTTCAGTATTTATGTCGTTCTAGTGAGCATAATCTTAAGTTAATCTCTCTATTTAATCCCTTTCTCTTTTGTTAACAGAACATGCCTCCCAAGAAGAGAACTGGGAATCAGTCAGCCCCTCAGCCCTAAGATTCTTTAGGTGAGCATGTCTCTCATTTAGAGTTCAGAGCTACATTCACTACTCTTGCTCAGCCATTTGCTACTCAGAATGAACGACCAACTGTCTTTCCAGCCAACCCAGTGGTCAATTCAGCTACAACCAGGATTCGGGACTTTACCCTAATGAATCCTCCATCCTTTTTCGGGTCTAAGTTAGAAGAAGATCCTTAGGAATTGCTTGACCAGGTTCAAAATGTTATAGACATCATGGGGGTGTCAACTATTGAGAGTGTTGAGCTAGCAACATATTAGTTGTAGGATGTTGCTCATACTTGGTTCAAGCAGTGAAAGTCATAGAGGTCAGTTGATGCATGATCCATAGAATGGGAGGAGTTTTTCACCGTATTCTTAGATAGATTCTTTCCCCTAGAGCTGAGAGAAGCTAAGGTGTTAGAATTTATCAACCTCAGGCAGGGCAACATGACGGTGAAAGAGTATTCTCTTAAGTTTACTCAATTAGCTAGATATGCTCCTTATGTGGTTGCAGATAGTAGGGCCAAGATCAGTAAGTTTGTTTCTGTGGTGAATGATAATGTGGTCAATGAGTGCAGGTCTGCAATGTTAAATAGTGATATAAACATAGCTAGTCTTATGACTCATGCTCAGCAGATAAAAGATAAAAAAATTAAGATAAGGGAGAAGCATAATAAGAGAGCAAGGACAGGTAGTTTCAACTTTGCTCAGCCTAGGTCAGAGGGAGAAAACCATTCTCAGTTTCATCCTAAGTCATCGGTTCTAGCTCCTTCTACAGCCAATGCTTCAACTTCTAAGTTCAAGAATGGTAATAGAGATAGGGAGCCAGGCTCTAAGTCTCAGGGCAGTGTTAGCAATGCCTGAACTAATCCTCTTTTTCAGACTTGTGGCAAACACCATCATGGTATTTGTAGAGCTGGCAGCAATATTTGTTTGGATGTGGCAAGCCAGGCCACAGAGTCAGTGATTATCCTCAGAAAGGTTCCCAAAGTTAGCAAAATCGTTTCTTAGCTCAGTCTGGTTGCCCAAATCAGCAAGGTACCACTTCTAGTGCTACTAGTAGGCAACACCCAAATAGAATTTATGCTTTCCAGTCTCGAAAAGATCAGGAAAATTCTCCTGATGTGGTTACTGGTATGTTACAGATTTTTCACTTGCATGTTTACGCTTTGCTAGATCCAGGAACTTCTTTATCTTTCGTTACTCCTTATGTAGCAGTTGATTTTAGAGTTAGTTCCGAGATTCCAGCAGAGCCCTTCTCAGTCTATATCCCAATGGGTAAAACCATCATAGCCTAACGGGTATACAGGAACTGTCCAGTTATGATATTTCAGAAAGTCACCTCAGCAGATTTAGTCGAATTAGAGATGACTGATTTTGATGTCATTCTCGTCATGGATTTTCTTCATTCCTGCTATACCACAGTCGACGTTAGAAACACAATTGTCCAATTTTAGTTTACAAATGAACTCATCCTAGAGTAGAGGGGTAATATTCATCTTTTAGAGGTTAGCTTGTTTCCTACCTTTGGGCATGAAAAATGATATCTAAGGGGTGTGTCTATCACGTTGTTCATGTTAAGGATGCTAGTTTCGAAACACCCAATATTGAATCAGTTCTAGTCGTGAATGAATATTCAGATGTCTTTCCCAAAGATCTTCCAGGAATTCCTCCCAAAAGGGAAATAGACTTCGGCATTGATCTTCTTCTAGATACTCAGCCTAAATCTATTCTACCATACAGAATGGCAACAGCAGAACTCAGAGAATTGAAAGAACAATTGAAGGATGTCATAGATAAGGGATTCATCAGACCCAGTATTTCCCTGTGGGGTGCACCAGTGTAACGCCCCGAATCTGGTACTCAGAATGCTACATGGTGCCCATGACTCTGAAGAACCATAAGCTAACCCATGACTGATATCTGTACTTGTAAACTGCATAAAATACTGAATAATGTAGAAACATAAACTAAAAGGCCATAAAGTACACATAACTGAAGTAAAATATAACATCTAAACGGGGTATGAAATACCTAAAAAAAACTGAAAATACTGAAGTCTGAACATGATAGTCTAGAAAGCCTCTAACTGACTGAACTGTCTGAGTAAGGAGCTGATGGAACATGTCCCCAACTAAATCCAACTAATAAACTAATTAATGAGATAATAGAGAAATAATTATGTCCTCGAATAATGAGGACATACTTCTAACTCTGACTGCTGAAATTGGAATCTACTGCTGATCTGGAGCTCGTGTCTCTAAACCTATGGTATGAGACATCTTAGCACAAATACGTCAGTACTTTGAATATACTAGTATGTATGTGGGGTAGGCTGAATGCATAGGGTTCATATGCATGAACAATACAGGCTAACTGACTAACATGAACGTGAGATTACATGCATTCATACATAGTAACTATATCTGAAATCATGGTAACATGAATACTGAATCTAAATACTGATAACATGACATACTGATAACTGATATAACTGATAACATGAGTGACTATATCTGACAGTCCTAAATTTGGTGGAACTATCTGAGTTCCATTCTGTATCTGAGTTGACTGTATCTGATAGTCCTGGATTCTGAAAAACTATCTGAGTTCTTTTACTGAGACTGATACTGAGACTGTGGGAGGTAGTCATCTAACCGACATGCCCCAAATGATTCATTTAGCTAAATGGGGTCCAATCTATGCCCTGATTGGAAGGGTGTCAATACTGCGCCACTGGTAAGGAAAACATGTGAGTGACCCTAATATAATAGGTAACTCTAATGAGGACATTGGGAACCCTCATATAGCAGGTTAATCCACCTCATATACCCTCATATAGCAGGATATGATGTCTCAACCTATGCTGGCTACATAGTTCTGGAATGCAAGGATTGCTTCTAAGAATCACACCCTCATATAACAGGTGAGTTTCCACCCTTAGGTTCGCACGGTGCTAATTTCTACTCCCATATGAATAGACACTAAACATGATTTACTGAACTAAACATGGACTGAGTTACTGACTTCCGTTGACTGACGGAATACTATTGATATTTGATAACTGACTGAGTCATAAGATCATGGACATTTTTCCTGAGTCATAAGACTATCTGAAATATAAGGATTCATAGCTTGACTGAGAGTATCGTGAGAACATGAATAGCTCTAGGTACACAGCTAATGTTTTGGCTACAAGTACCCCCAGGACTCGATAGAAGAAAACTGACAAAGCGTGACTTACTTGAATACATAATAATCATCATAATACATTTACTGAAGCATTTCATCAAACATGTGATAGGCATAAGCTTTTACATACATGGGGATTTCATGATATCATGCTAATTAGACACTTTTCCTTCATTTAGGCATTCAACCAAACACATAGTAGGCATACAATGTGTTAACAACATCATACAACAATTAACTGTCATGATTCAATTCCAATTTAATCATTCAAAGGTCTAGTCCTAGGGTTTCATGAATCTATACTGATACAAATCAACCCATATGGAATTTAACACTCATTCATGGAATACAATTCAATTACTCATTATCAACATGAACAAAAGTAGCCAAAACATGAAATTCATAAGAAAATTTGTAACTTGAATTTAGAAAAGGGATTCTTGGGCTTCATGGACGAAAAGAGTCCATGAATGAACACTATGTATACCTTAGTTAGTGATTTCGTGAAGATTGATGGTGAAACCTTCTTGAATTTGAATCCCTAATAGAAACCCTAACTTGTTCTTGAGAGAAACTTGAGAGAAAATAGTGTATGTTGGGTGAAGAATAGCTAAATCATATGTTATTGGGTTTAAATAGGGGTAGGAAATTGACCCATTTAAGCCCTGGGCGCGTCATTTAATTTCAGTAAAAATTTCCCAAACTGGGTCCCAGGCGCGATGCGGCGTTATCGCATCGTGTCAATGGAAATTGACAATTGGTAAATTGAGTGATGGTGTGACATGGGGCCATCGCATTTCCCCTTCCTTCGTGACCTGGAACTTTGGCGCGACGCGGGGGAAATCGCACTGAGACACTGGAAAAAGGACAATTCTGAATTTGAGTGCTGGCACAATGCGCCATAATCACGGACACCTACTGGAAATTGCCAAATGCCATTTCCTCTTATGGCGCGGTGCGCCACTAACTAATATGGCGCTGTTTTACGACGAGAACTTGAAATAGTCATAACTTCTTACCCAGTTATCGGATTTAAGAGAATCATATATCGATAGAAAGCTTATTGAATTTTCCATATGACAAAAAGTGAAAATATTGAAAGTTCCTCATGGAATAATTATCATTCACTTTAGAAGCTAATACTAGGCATTCTTGTGATAAAATTTTCTAGAAAACTTTGGGGTATTACAATATCTCCCCCTTGAGAACATTCGTCCTTGAATGAGACTGACTGAGAAGGTAAATAATAAGCAGAACATAAACAAAACATGAATAACTAGAACATGATCTCATGACTGAAAAGATAAACATAACATACTGAACATGCATATTTGATGCCTATGTAACTGATTCATGAAAGCATGACTGAATATTTCGAGGAACTAAGTTTCTCACAATGAGAATGCATTTCTGATGCATAATTATATAACTGAGCTAATACATGAAGGAATGACTAAATATGCAATGGTACTTGATACCAAGTTTATACTGGGAACATGAATATTAAACTGAATACCAAGTTCGTGATGAACACTGAATATGAAATTGAGTAAGATTAAGGAGAACTGTTACCTTGAGCTTGATCTGAGTTGGTGGAAAAGAGGTGAGGATACTTGGTACGCATGTTTGCTTCTTCTTCCCAAGTATCTTCCTCAATGGACTGATTTCGCCAAACAACTTTAACTAGATGGACTTCTTTGTTCCTCAATCTACGAGTCTGATAGTCTAAGATTTCAACTGGAATCTCTTTATAAGAGAGAGTATTTTGAACATCAATTCTCTGAATAGGGAGTACAACTGGTGGGTAACCTATACACTTCTTGACCAAAGAGACATGGAAGACTGAATGAACTGAGGCTAGATCTGAAGGCAATTCGAGCTCATAAGCTACCTTGTCGAAACGACTGAGAATCTTAAAGGGACCGACATATCGGGGACTGAGCTTTCACTTCTTGCCGAATCTCTTCACTCCCTTCATGGGAGAGATCGTTAGATATACATGATCACCAACCTTAAACTCGAGATATTTTCTACAAACATCTGCATAAGACTTTTATCAGCTCTGAGTAGCCCGAAGTCTTTCTCTAATTAACTGGACTTTTTCTAAGGCATCGAATACTAAGTTAGGACCTATGACTAAGGCCTCACTAACTTTGAACTAACCAATTGGAGATCTACATCTCCTACCATAGAGAGCTTCGAATGGGTCCATCTGAATACTGTAATGATAGTTGTTGTTGTATGCAAACTCAATCAAAGGTAAGTGGTCATCCCAACTTCCCTTGAAATCGATTGCACACGCCCTCAGCATATATTCTAACGTCTGAATGGTCCTTTTCTGCTTGACCATCTGTCAAAGTATGAAAGGCTGTACTGAGATGAACTTGGGTACCAAGACCCTTTTGGAATGCTTTCCAGAAATGAGAGGTGAATTGGGTACCTCTGTCTAAGATAATAAATAGCGGAACACCGTACAATCTGACCAACTCATTGATGTAGAGTTTGGCATAATCCTCGGTTGAATAAGAGGTATGAACTGGAAAGAAATAAGCTGATTTGGTCATTCTATCTACAATGACCTAGACTAAATCATATTGATAATGAGTTCGAGGCAAACCCGTCAAGAATTCAATGTTCACAACTTCCCATTTCCAAGTAGGAATACTGAACTCCTGCATGGACCTACTAGGCTTCTGATGCTCTATCTTAACTTGCTGACATATAGAGAACTTAGCCATAAACTCTATAATGTCTCTCTTCATCCTTTCCACCAATAGATTTCCCACAAGTCGTGGTACATCTTTGTGGACCCTGGATGAATAGAGTAGCGCGCACCATGCGCTTCTACAATAATTCACTGCCTTAAGTCGTCTACACCTGGAACACAGAGACGACCCTGAATACGCAAAACACCATCTCCCCCTTGGGAGAATACCTCTAATTTCTGATCCTGATCTGACTCTTTCAACTTAACAAGGCTGGGATCTCTATCTTGCTTTTCTTTCACCTCAAAAACTAGAGATGATTTTGAACTACTCTCAACCCATATATCACCCTCATCTGTATCGACTAAGCGAACGCCTAGTATGGCAAGCTGATGGACTTCCTGAGCTAAATTCTTCTTACTATCCTCAACATGAGAAACACTACCCATGGATAGCCTACTAAGAGCATCGGCCACTACGTTGGCCGTACCCGGATGATAGAAGACACGTATGTCATAGTTTTTCAAGAGATCTAACCACCTTCTCTAATGAAGATTGAAATCTTTTTGAGAAAAGACATACTGAAGACTCTTGTGATCTATAAAGACATCTACATGAACTCCATAGAGATAATGCCTCCAAATCTTCAAGGCAAAAACTATGGCTGCTAACTCAAGATCATGAGTAGGAAATTCCTCTTATGGGGTTTAAGCTATCTGGAGGCGTAGGATATGACCTTACCATGATACATGAGGACACAATCCAAATCTACTCTAGATGCATCACAATACACCACGAACGTATCTGAACCATTTGGAAGGGATAAGACTGGGGCTGAGGTAAGTCAAGTCTTCAACTCCTGAAAACTCTTCTCGCAAGGGTCTGACCACTGAAACTTGACTTTATTTTGAGTCAATCTAGACATAAAGGATGCAATATATGTAAATCCTTCAATAAACCGTCTGTAATACCCAGCCAAACCCAAGAAACTCCTGCTATCTGATGGAGAGACATTTCTTGGCTAGTTTCTTACTGCTTTGGTCTTTTGAGGATCAACTCTAATGCCATCATCGGAAATGATGTGACCAAGTAATTCTACTGAACTTACCCAAAATTCGCACATACTGAATTTGGAGAATAGCTGATGATCTCTGAGAGTCTGAAGTACTATTCTGAGATGGTCTGCATGATCGCGCTCAGTGTGGGAATAGACCAGAACATCATTTATGAAGACTATGACGAACATGTCTAAGTCCTGCTTGAACACGCGATTCATCAAGTCCATGAAAGTTGTTGGGCATTGGTAAGATGAAATAACATGACTAATAATTCAAAGTGACCATACCGAGTACGAAAAGCTATTTTTGGAATGTCACTTTCAGTAACTCTGAGCTAATGATAGCCGGATCTGAGGTCTATCTTAGAGAAATAGCTGGCACCCTGAAGTTGGTTAAATAAGTCATCGATTCTAGGAAGAGGATACTTGTTCTTGACCATGACCTTATTTAGTTGACGGTAATCAATGCACATTCTGAGAGAACCATTTTTCTTGTGCACGAATAAGACTAGTGCACCCCACGGGGAAATACTGGGTCTGATGAATCCCTTATATAAGAGATCCTTCAACTGTTCTTTCAATTTTTGGAGTTTGGCTGGTGCTATTTTGTATGGCATAAGAGAGATAGGTTGAGTATCTGGAAGAAGGTCAATACCGAAGTCTATTTCCCTTTAAGAAAGAATTCTCAGAAGATCTTCGGGAAAGACATTTGAATATTCATTCACTACTACGACTGATTCAAGGCTGAGAGTTTCAAAACTAGTGTCCTTAACTCGAACAAAATGATAAACACAACCTTTAGATATCATTTTCCTTACCCGAAGGTAGGAAACAAGCTGACCCCTGAAAGCGGATACACTACCCTTCCACTCAAGCACGGGTTCATTAGGAAAATGAAACTAGACTATTCTATTTCTGCATTCGACTATGGCATAGCAGTAATAAAGCCAATCCATACTGAGAATGAAATCAAAATCAGTCATCTCTAATTCGACTAAGTTTGCCGAAGAAACTTTCTGAAACATCATAACCGAGCAGTTCTTGTATACCCATCGGGCTATGATTGTTTTTCTTACTGGGGTAGATACTAAGAAGGGATCTTCTAGAATTTTGGGACTGATTCCGAAATCAACTGCTATATAGGGAGTAACAAAAGACAAAGAAGCTCCTGGATCTAGCAAAGCGTAAACATGCACATGAAAGATCAGTAACGTACCAGTAACTACATCACGAGAATTTTCCTGATCTTGTCAGGTCTGAAGAGCATAGAGACAATTTGGGCTTTGCCTACTAGTAGCATTGGAGGTGGAACCCTACAGATTTGGGCGACCGGACTGAGCTGAGGAGCGATTCTATTGACCCTGAGGACCTGGCTGAGGATAGTCTCTGAATTTATGGCCTGTATTGCCACATCTGAAACAAATACTACTGCCAGCTTTGCAAATACCCTGATGGTGCTTGCCACAAGTCTGGCAAAGTGGATAGGTGCGGGCACTTCTAACACTGCCCTGGGACTTCAGGCCTGGCGCTCTATCTTTGTTACCCTCTCTGAACTTAGGAACTAGAGCACTGGTTGAAGAAAGAACTGGAAATAATGACTTACGATGAAACTGTGAATAGTTTCGTCCTTCTAACTTAGGCTGAGCGAAGTTGAAACTACCTATCTTCGCTCTCTTATTCTACTTCTCCCTGATCTTAATCTTTTTCTCCTCAATCTGCTGAGCATGAGTCATAAGCCTGGATAAAGTCATATCACTATTTATCATGGCGGATCTGCACTCATTAACCACGCTATCATTCACCCCTGAAATGAACTTACTCATTTTTGCCCTCTTATCTTCAACCACATGAGGGGCATATCTGGCTAATTGAGTAAACTTAAAAGAATACTCTTTCACTGTCATTTTCCCAGGCTGAGATTGATGAATTCTAGCGCCTTAGCTTCTCTAAGATCTAGGAGAAAGAATCTATCTAAGAATGCAGTGACAAACTCCTTCCACTCTATAGGACCTGCATTATCTGAACTTTCTGACTTCCACTGTTTGAACCAACTATGAGCCACATCCTTCAACTGGTATGCGACTAACTCAGCATCCTCAACAGTAGTCACCCCCATGATGCCTATCACTTTCTAAACTAGATCATTGAAATCCTGAGGGTCTTCATCTACTTTAGACCCATGGAAGGACGGAGGATTCATTCGGGTAAAGTCCCGATTCCTAGCTACAGCTGAGTTGGCCACTGGGTTGGCCGAAATGATAGCTGGTCGCTCATTATGGGCAGCTACTGACTGAGCAAGGGTGGTAAATACGGTCCTAAACTCCGCATGAGAAACATGATCGTCCAAAGGTCCTTCGGGCTGAGGGGCTGACTGATTTCTTCTCTTAGAAGGCAATTCTAAAATAAAGAGAAGAAGCGGATTAGACTGATAGATTGACTTGTGATTATACTCACTGCATGACATGTATACTAAAAGAAGAGGTTCCTAAACATCTCATAGCCTCTTGCACATAAATTTGGCGCACAACACACCCATGTACAAGACTCTACTAGATGTGGCTTTCAAACTTCCTAGGACTCTACTGAACCTTAGGCTCTGATACCAAGTTTATAACGCCCCGAATCTGGTATTCGAAATGCTATACGGTGACCATGACCCCGAAGGACCACAAGCTAACCCATAACTGATATCTATACTTGTATACTACATAAAATACTGAATAATGACGAAACATGAACTAAAAGGACATAAGGTTCACATAACTGAAGTAAAATATAATATCTAAACGGGGTATGAAATACCCAAAACAAAATGGAAACTACTGAAGTCTAAAATATGATAGTCTAGAAAGCCTCTAACTGACTAAACTGTCTGAGTAAGGAGCTGATGGGACATGTCCCCAACTAACTCCAACTAATAAACTAATTAATGAGATAATAGAGAAATAATTATATCCTCGAATGATGAGGACTCATTTCTAACTATGACTGCTGAAACTAGAATCTACTGATGATCTGGAGCTCGTGTCTCTAAACCTATGGTATAAGACACCATAGCGCAAATGCGTCAGTACTTTGAATGTACTAGTATGCATGTAGGGTAGGATGAATGCATGGGGTTCATATGTATGAAAAATACTGGCTAACTGACTAATATGAACGTGAGATTACATACATGCATACATAGTAACTACATCTGAAATCGTGATAACATGAGTACTGAATCTGAATACCGATAACATGACATACTGATAACTGATATAACTGATAACATGAGTGACTGTATCTGACAGTCCTAAATCTGGTGAAACTATCTGAGTTCTATTTTGTATCTGAGTTGACTGTATCTGACAGTCCTGAATTCTGAAGAACTATCTGAGTTTTTTTACTGAGACTAATACTGAGACTGTGGGAGGTAGTCATCTAACCGACATGCCCCAAATGATGCATTATAGCTGAATTGGGGTCCAATCTATGCCCTGATTGGAAGTTTGTCAATACAGCGCCACTGGTAAGGATAATATATGAGTTACCCTAATATAACATGTAACTCTAATGAGAATGGTGGGAACCCTCATATAGCAGGTTAAGCCACCTCATCTACCTTCATATAGCAGTCTATGATGTCTCAACCTATGTTGGCTACATAGTTCTGGAATGCAAGGATTACTTCTAAGAATCACACCCTCATATAATAGGTGAGTTCCCACCCTTGGGTTCGCTCGGTGCTAATTTCTACTCCCATATGAATAGACACTGAACATGATTTACCGAACTGAACATGGACTGAGTTACTGACTTTCGTTGACTGATGAACTACTACTGATATCTGACAACTGACTAAGTCATGAGATCATGGAGATTTTTTTTGAGTCATAAGACTATCTGAAGTCTAAGGATTCATAGCTTGACTGATAGTATTGTGATAACATGACATGGCTCTAGGTACACAGCTAATGTTTCAGGTACAAGTACCCCCAGGACTCGATGGAAGAAAACTAAAAAAGCATGACTTACTTGAATATATGATAATCATCATAATACATTTACTGAAGCATTTCATCAAACATGTGATAGGCATAAGCTTGTACATACATGGGGATTTCATGATATCATGCTAATTAGACATTTTCCCTTCATCTAGGCATTCAACCAAACACATAGTAGGCATATAATATGTAAAAAACACCATACAATAATTAACTGTCGTGATTCAATTCCAACTTAATCATTCAAGGGTTTAGTCCTAGGGTTTCATGAATCTATACCGATACAAATCAACCCATATGGAATTTAATACTCATTCATGGAATACAATTCAATTACTCATTATAAATATGAACCAAAGTAGACCAATCATGAAATTCATAAGAATATCCATAACTTGAATTTAGAAAAGGGATTCTTGGGCTTCATGGACGAAAGGAGTCCATGAATGAACACTATGCATACCTTAGTTTGTGATTTCATGAAGATTGATGGTGAAACGTTCTTGAATTTGAATCTCCAATAGACACCCTAGCTTGTTCTTGAGAGAAACTTGAGAGAAAATAGTAAATGTATGGTGAATAATAGATAAATCACGTGTTATTAGGTTTAAATAGGGGTAGAAAATTAACCCTTTTAACCCTGGATGCGTCATTTAATTTCAGAAAAAAATTCCCGAACTGGGCCTCTGGCGCGACACGACATTATCACACTGTGTCACTGGAAATTTACAATTGGGAAATTGAGGGATGGCACGACTCGGAGCCATCGCGTTGCCCCTTCCTTCGTGACCTGGAACTTTGGCGCGACGCAGGGGAAATCGCGCCGAGACACTGGAAAAAGGATAATTTTGAATTCAAGTGCTGGAGTGATGCACCATAATTGAGGACACCTACTGGAAATTTCCAAATGCCATTTCCTCTTGTGGCGCGGTGCGCCACTGACTAATATGGCGCTGTTTTACGATGGGAACTTGAAATAGTCATAACTTCTCACCAGATTATCGGATTTAAGCAAATCATATATCGATGTAAAGCTTATTGAATTTTACACATGAAAAAAGTGAAAATCTTAAAAATTCTCATGGAATAATTATCTTTCACTTTAGAAGCTATTACTAGGCATTCTTGGGATGAAATTTGCTAGAAATCTTTGGAGTATTACAACCAGTCTTATTTGTGCGAAAGAAGATGGTTCTCTCAGAATGTGCATTGATTACCTTGAACTCAATAAAGTCACAATTAATAACAAGTATCCACTTCCCAAAATTGATGACTTGTTTGACCAACTTCAGGATGCCAGTTATTTCTCTAAGATAGACATCAGATCAGGATATCATTAGCTCAGAGTCTGGGAATGTGACATTCTGAAAACAGCCTTCCGTACTTGGTATGGTCACTTTGAATTCCTAATCATGTCCTTTGGTCTTACCAATGCCCCACAGCTTTCATGAACTTGATGAACTGTGTGTTCAAGCAGTACTTGGACATTTTTATCATAGTCTTCATAGAACATATCCTTGTCTATTCCCGCAGTGAGAATGATCATGCAAACCATCTCAGAATCATGCTTCATACTCTCAGAGATCATCAGTTTTTCGCTAAATTTAGTAAGTGCAAATTTTAGCTAAGGTCGGTAGCATTCCTTGGTCATATTATTTTTGGTGATGGCATTAGGATTGATCCTCAAAAGACCAAAACAGTAAGAAACTGGCCCAGACCTGTCTCTCCATCAGATATTAGGAGTTTTTTGGGTTTGGATTGCTATTACAGATGGATTGTTGAGGGATTCTCGTCTATTGCATCCCCTATGTCCATATTGGCTTAGAAGAAAGTTAAGTTTCAGGGGTCAGATCCTTGCGAGAAGAGTTTTCAGGAGTTGAAGACTCGACTCACCTCAGCTCCAGTCTTAGCTCTTCCAAATGGTTCAGATGGTTTTGTGGTGTACTATGATGCCTCTATAGTAGGTTTGAGTTTTGTCCTCATGCATCATGGTAAGGTCATAGACTACTCCTCCATACAGCTTAAACCCTATGAGATGAATTATTCGGTTCATGATCTTGAGTTAGCAGTTATAGTATTTGCCTTAAAGATTTAGAGGCATTACTTGTATGGGGTGCATGTAGATGTATTCATGTAAAACCCCAAAAATAGATCACGAGATGTCATATGGTGCTTAGGACCACAAGTTATCCCAAGTTAATTCTTATACTTGCATAACTCATGAGCAACTGAATAAGATACAAAAATATGAAGAAAATAAGCGAAAGATAACTCTTTCCTGAATCTGCTAAATACAAAACTGAATTCACACTATTAAAACTCTTCTTTTACAAAGAAACTGAAACTGAATACATTAACTTTACTGACTATCTATGAAGCCTCTACTAATAGTAACTATCAATAGTAAGGAAGCTACTCCAACTATCGCTAATCAATACATATGAATAAGAAAGTAAAGAATATAAATAGGTTTAACTGAAGTCCCCAAAGTAGGAGGACTCATCATCTCACAGGATGGAATCAGCAACTGTTCGAATCGGAATGTGCATACTGAAACTTGTACCTACATTATGAGACAATGTAGCACATAGACATATATGTGGATCAGTACTTTGGGAATGTACTGAGCATATGGGGGTGAATGCATAAGTAAAAATATATCTCATAATCATCATTTATAAAAAAAAAATGCATGCTAAATGTAAATGACTCACATAGCTTGAGAAATCTGAAATCTAAAACTCATAATCATAAATAATGAAGCATGTAGTATAAATCCCGTGAGTCATTACACTTAGGTCAAAAATCTGTAGTTTTATTCCCTTTTCAAAACATATAGACTAAGGGGTAAAGTGCTCACCTCTGTATCTGAAAGCTAAGACTGTAACTTTGAAACTAAAATCTGAAGTCAAATAATATTTGAATAAACTTGTGAGCCTTTACACTTAGTATCTAAAAATCTTTACAGACAAGGAAATCTTTCAAAGCTTTAGGGAAAATAATTCATCTCAAAAGAACATACTTTAGAAACTACTCTGAAAATCTTACTATTAAGGAAAAATACTCAAAAATTGTTTATTTACTTTTTACTAGCAGGGAGGTTCTCTTAACCAACATAAACCATGTGAGATACATGGAGTCCAACGTTTTATTCTCCTAAGGAAGAAACCTCACGTTGGGGAGAGGCACCAAACTCTTGCCAGGGAGTATAACCTCAACTCAGTGATCACTATGTCAGCCTCGGGCCCATAAATCTCAATCCTATGGTGGCACGTAGTTCTGGGATATGAAACCATAGTAACTTACCCGAAGATCAAATACTTTTATTCAACTCAAAATATACTAATCTCAGGGTGTTCAAAGCACAAGTTCTTGAAATATAAATACTCAAATTAGGGCCTAATAACCCATTCTTCAACTCGTGTAAATTCATAGTAATCATGATTGTTAATAAACTCAATAATAATTTAACTCAAAATCAGAAAATTTCTGCCATAGGCATGAAAATATGAGAATAGACATGAAACTTATCTTCAAAATCTCTCAAAACTCATAATTTTGTAAATAGTGATAATGGGTATGAAATTTCAATTTTGAACTCATGTATAAACATTCAAAATCATAGAAAAACATAAGGATCAATATGCTTCTTGAACATAGTTCAACAATATCAAAATAATAAGATCAAGAATCTCAATATCATGCTTAAACTTAATTTGGAAATCTGGAAAATTGCATTACGTGCATAAATATATGAAAATAGTCATGCAATTCAATATTCATTTACTTGTAAACTCATAATCATCAAATACTTATAATTGGGTATGAACCCTACTTTTAAATAATAAGATACTTGCTGAAAAATATAATTTTGGGCACAAGGACGAAAGGATTGTCCTTGTTCAAGACCCCACATACCTTAATTGATGATCTTAGATGAGAAAGCTTGAATCTTTGATTCCTATGATGAATTGAATATTAAATCTTGAACTTTGAACCCTTTGGAGATGATCTTGAAAACATTCTCTAAGCTCTTGGATTAAGAACCCTAAATTCTTGATTTTGTCGAAGAGAAGATGGAATTGATGTTTCTTGGGGGAATTGATTAGGGTTGTTCTTGAACGAAAAAAATTGGAGAATGGGGGCAAATAATGCCCCAATTGAAGCCTTAGATCGTATTTTTATGACCTGAGATGAGGTGGAAAAAGACCCCATTGCCCCTTATTAATTTAAAGAAAAATTTGTAACCCGCATTCCAATTTTGCCCTTTAGCGCGACGCGCTACCATGGCGGCAGCCCACTGCCTCACACTAAAATGGCTATAACTTTTCACTCGGATATCGGATTTTTACGAAATTGGTATCGTCGGAAATCTAATTCAATTATATACAATTTGGTGGGTATTGGGATGGAAAATTCCAGGTATATAAAATATTATACACGTTTAAAGTATACACCTTGTAGGATTGAATGCCAAATTTTGGTCGAATCTAATGTTCTTAGCTCCACTTGACTCTAAGTGACTTCTATGAACATTATTCACCTAATAAGAAATTCACATACTTAGGATTAAAGTCATGCCACAAGAATTCAAATTCTGGATCAAGAGTACGATAATTACACCTTCACCGTGACGCGTTGAAATCGTGTTAAGCTACTGGAAAAGGACGAGTGCGAATTTGCACTCTGGTGCGACGTGGTGCTATCGCGTTGTGCCACTAGAAATTGACAATTGGGAATTTGGACCTCTCTACGACTTGCTAATATCGTGGAGGTCCACTGGAATGTGACGATTGCCATTTATTCATCCACCGCGACGCGGTGAGTTCCCAGGTGGGATACTGCATTACTAAAAATGCTCTAACTTCTTCACCGAGTGTCGGATTTTGGCGGATTTGATATTGATGGAAAGCTTATTCAATTTCCCACACAATGGAAGGTAAAAATATGGAAAATTCCGTATGAAATAAAGGTTATTCCTTTTTGAAGAACACTCTTAACATTCTAGGAACAAATTTTAAGCTAGAAAAAACATGGGGTGTTACAATATCTCCCCTTGGGAACATTCATCCTCAAATGTGGATAATTAAGCTGAAAATACTGAAGAATATAAGGTTATAAGCTATCATGTACTACTAAAATAAACTGAATAACTGAATCTTAAACATAATGAGTTACTGAACTGATCTACGAATACATGAATTCTCATGAAAATAGCTATATGGTTGATATAGAAACGAGGGCGTCAACTTATGAGTAACCATTACATTAGGCTGGATATGATTTCATGAGAAAATGAATGAGAGGTTTATGACATAAAAAACTCAGGGTATTACAACATCTCTCCTTTGGAATCGTTCATCCTCAAATGATACTGATTTGATTGAAATACTAGAAAAAGACTGAGATGATGAACGGGAAGCTTACGAGTTGAATCATGACTGATTATCTAGATTCTAAAATTGATGCATAAACCGAGATGAATTTGCAAGGTACGCGAAGTGGGCAAATTTCCTCTTAGAATGATATGACTAGATGGGAAGATTGAAAACCATAGAAACTTGTTTGTATGGCTGCTAGATTGAATTTCTGACTAAACGGGTTAATTCATACTGTACATTCCACTTTAACGACTACATTCAACCTTCTACTAGGATCTCACTAATGCACAATACATCCTTCCACATATATACAAACATGATATTTAAGCCTATCTTCATAACCACATATGGACTTCTTACACACACACATGAAAGCATCTTTCTCATATTCTCCAATATCTCTATCAATAAAAACTTCCATTCACTATTCAATTCTTAGAAAGACACACATAAAATATTCCCAATTAACCAAGTCATACACAAAAAGCTTCACCTCAATATTCCTTCATTTACAGACCTACATAAAACAAATATGCAACAATCTTCCCAACCATAACACATTTACTTTCTCCCATCCACACAAATATTCATCATCACTACTAGAATCTGGAAGTCTGACTTAGTTACTTACCCTATCATCTCTCCCTTAGCTTTAACCCATCACTCTAAGTTTGTGAACCACTATATAAACTTTAATCTAAACTGCAATCACTTTACTCTAGAGTCTGACGTAAAATCAATACACATAAAACTAAACCCAGAAAGATTGTATCTTAACGTGTAACTCCCAATGCTAGTACCTCCTTCTGAGATTCCACTCTTAGATTTCTATAGCCTCAAAAGTCATCACATAACAACCTAAACACTCACTAACTTAGAATCTTCATGGTATCACCAGATCTTTATTTCACACCACCTAAAGCTTCAACTCTTACTTCTGTTCTCTCAATCTTCAAGGATTTAAATTTAGATTCTAACACTTAACACGGACAGCATCAATCTTTAATAAACCAAACTACCTGTGTCATAGCTTACTAATATTACCTCTCTAAACTTGTATTTCTAAACCATGAGAATCAAGATCACACCAAAAAGGTTCAACATCATCTACCCATAAGTCCTTAGCTTAGCTATTAAGAACATCATATATATATATAACTAGTCTCCTTTCACTTAGCAACTCAACGGTACTACTAATCACACGCAACACATAATAATCCTCAAAAATAATGAAGCCCCATATTACCTTAGGCATACTTCTACACCATACATACAACATCATACTTAATTATGAATCAAGTAAACTTTAAGATCTTGCATACACTGTTCAAGCCAATTAGATCACTCCTATATAACTAGCATCATTAACCAATAAATCATCACATCCACCTTCATGACCACCAACCGTTCAAACCTAATGTCTAGTGCTCAACATGATTTACAACCCAATCTCACACACAATTCTCACTTGGAAGCTATAAAATAAAATATCAAGAAACACTAGCCTACTAGAACTTTATAACAACAATAATCGATCATAATCATATGGCCTACCTTATTCACAATCCATTAACACATCCTCCTTCTACACATCGTTACTATTTACCCATTTTATACATCTAAATTACCATCATAGATCAATAAATTTCAGCTAAACTCCTTTCTGTAACTTCAAGGAAACAACACTCAACCACCAAGTACTTTTATCAATAACCTATACTTTTCTAACACAACAAATATCATCAATGACTTTTCATACTTCAAGCAAACAATAATTCTCTTTAACTAATAACTCTTTCCCTACCTTTCACTAAACTAGCAAACAAGGACATATCACTTCATTACTAGCCCAATCATATGCAAAAAAAAATTCAGCTATACATATATATTCAATAAATCGTCCTTACTATCCTTCTTGTCACTACACCTCTAAACCCCCAATTCCAACCAACACAAGAACAACAAGATGAAAAAAAAGTTGCTAGTGAATCAAAATAGGCCTTACACAGCTTCACTAGACTTTGATTTTTGTGTTTTGAACAAGAAAATGAGATGAATAACAAAGCGACTATGCTAGTGAATCGAAAGAGCCCTACGCAGCTTCACTAGACTTTTAGTTTCAACAACACAATGATAACAAGATTACAAGAGATAGAAACTTGACACATAATATTCAATGATCTAAGGATACACATCTTACTCTGTCTTAACTGAACGGCTCATCAGAATGAGAACACAACTTTAAACTTGAGGGGCTTATTATACACTAGAAGGCTTCTCTCAAGCTGTTTTATGAGACTTCTGTAACTTCTTGCTAGCAAGTTTGAGAGCATTATCAGGGGAGGAGATTGGAACTTACTGATCATGTTATCTCAAGATTAATACATAGATAGGGAAGTATAGATTTACATCATGGATTTAAAGGAGGAATCTGAAAACACATCTGACTTGGGCTTAGTGCACGATTTTTATGAACATAAATAAAGCCCTTCATTTTTTTTTAAACTCAAAAGCACTAATGGGATACTTTCTAGCCTTCTTATAATCCCATAACTAACTATGGAGAATTAAGCTTGACTATTTTTGATACCTTGAAAATAAGGCCAAGATGGGTTGAATAGAGTAAGATGAGAATCTGTATAAGTTTCTTGGAAAACCTTTCTATGGCACGATCTGAGACTTGAAAGAATGGAGATATTTCCTAAATACCTTGTAGACTCTAGAAGAAAAGTGCAGACGTCTCCGTACCATTCTGCAAGACTCTACTAAACACGGCTTCACAGACACCCTAGGACACTTGAACTCTGTGCTCTAATACCAAGTTTGTAACTCCCCAAAAATAGGTCCCGAGACGTCACACAGTGCTTAGGACCACAAGTGATCCCAAGCTAACCCTTATACTGGCATAAATCATGAGCAACTGAATAAGATACATAAATTTGAACAAAATAAGCGAAAGATAACTCTTTCCTGAATCTGCTAAATACAAAACTGAATTCACACTATTAAAACTCTGCTTTTACAAAGAAATTAAAACTGAATACATTAACTTTACTGAAATTCTATGAAGCCTCTACTAATACTGACTATAAATAGTTGGAAAGCTACTCCAACTATCGCTTATCAATACATATGAATAAGAAAGTAAAGAATATAAATAGGTGTAACTGAAGTCCCTGATGTAGGAGGACCCATCATCTCACAGGCTGGAATATGCAACTGTCCAAATTTGAATATGCATACTGAAACTTGTACCTATATTATGAGACAATGTAGCACATAGATGTATATGTGGATCAGTACTTTGAGAATGTACTGAGCATATAGGGGTGATTGCATAAGTAAAAATATATCTCATAATCATCATTTATAAAAAAAAATGCATGCTAAATGTAAATGACTCACATAGCTTGAGAAATCTGAAATCTAAAACTCATAAATCATAAATAATGAAGCATGTAGTATAAATCCCGTGAGTCATTACACTTAGGTCTAAAATCTGTAGTTTTATACCCTTTTCAAAACATATAGACTAAGTGGTAAAGTGCTCACCTCTGTATCTGAAAGCTAAGACTGTAACTTTGAAACTAAAATCTGAAGTCAAATAATATTTGAATAAACTTGTGAGCCTTTACACTTAGTATCTAAAAATCTTTACAGACAAGGAAATCTTTCAAAGCTTTAGGAAAAATAACTCATCTCAAAAGAACATACTTTAGAAACTACTCTGAAAATCTTACTATTAAGGAAAAATACTCAAAAATTGTTTATTTACTTTTTACTAGCAAGGAGGTTCTCTTAACCGACATAAACCATGTGAGCTACATGGAGTCCAACGTTTTATTCTCCTAAGGAAGAAACCTCACGTTGGGGAGAGGCACCAAAATCTTGCCAGGGAGTATAACCTCAACTCAGTGATCACTATGTCGGCCTCGGGCCCATAAATCTCAATCCTATGGTGGTACGTAGTTCTGGAATATGAAACCATAGTAACTTACCCGACTCGGTGCTAAATACTACTCCCTTTAATTAGCTAGGCTCATATCTTCGGAAATCCACTTTTAAAAAAATAATCTCATGGTTTATAATAAAAACCAAACTCATATATATTTGTAATCTAAAATAAACTCTGAAAAGTGAATTCCAAAACTCCACTGGGATCCGAAGATCAAATACTTTTATTCAACTCAAAATATACTAATCTCAGGGTGTTCAAAGCACAAGTTCTTGAAATATAAATACTCAAATTAGGGCCTAATAACCCATTTTTCAACTCGTGTAAATTCATAGTAATCATGTTTGTTAAAGAACTCAATAATAATTTAACTCAAAATCTGAAAATTTCTGTCATAGGCATGAAAATATGAGAATAGACATGAAACTTATCTTCAAAATCTCTCAAAACTCATAATCTTGTAAATAGTGATAATGGGTATGAAATCCCAATTTAGAACTCATGTATAAACATTCAAAATCATAGAAAAACATAAGGATCAATATGTTTCTTGAACATACTTCAACAATATCAAAATAATAAGATCAAGAATCTCAATATCATGCTTAAACTCAATTTGGAAATCTAAAAAATTGCATACGCGCATAAATATATAAAATAGTCATGCAATTTAATATTCATTCACTTGAAAACTCATAATCATCAAATACTTATAATTGGGTATGAACCCTACTTTCAAATAATAAGATACTTGCTGAAAAATATAATTTTGGGCACAAGGACGAAAGGATTGTCCTTGTTCATAACCCCACATACCTTAATTGATGATCTTAGATGAGAAATCTTGAATCTTTGATTCCTATGATGAATTGAATGTTAAAGCTTGAACTTTGAACCCTTTGGAGATGATCTTGAAAACATTCTTGAAGTTCTTGGATTAAGAATCCTAAATTCATGATCTTTTTGTTGAAGAGAAGAAGATGGAATTGATGTTTCTTGAGGAAATTGATTAGGGTTGTTTTTTAGGGGAAAAATTTTAGAATGGAGGCAAATAATGCCCCAATTGAAGCCTTAGATCTTGTTTTTACGACCAGGGTTGAGGTGAGAAAAGACCTCATTGCCCCTTATTAATTTAAAGCAGAAATTCGTAACCCGCATTCCGATTTTGCCCTTTAGCGTGACGCGCTACCATCGCGGCAGCCCACTGCCTCACACCAAAATGGCTATAACTTTTTGCTCGGGTACCGGATTTTTGCGAAATTGGTATCGTCGTAAAGATAATTCAATTATATACAATTTGGTGGATATTTGAATTTAAAATTCTACGTATATAAAATATTATACACATTTAAAGTAGACCCTTATAGGATTGAATGCCAAATTTTGGTCAAATCTAATGTTCTTAGCTCCACTTGGCTCTAAGTGACTTCTATGAACATTATTTACCTAATAAGGACTTAACATACTTAGGATTAAAGTTATGCCACAAGAATTCGAATTATGAATCAAGAGTTCAACAATTACACCTTCACCGCGACGCATTGAAATCGTGTTAAGCTACTAGAAAAGGACGAGTGAGAATTTACATTCTGGCGCGACGTTGTGCTATTGCGTTGCGCCACTAGAAATTGACTATTAGTAATTTGGACCTCTCTGCGATGCGCTAATATCGCGGAGGTCCACTGGAATGTGACGATTGCCATTTTTACATCCACCGCGAGGCGGTGAGTGCCCAGGTGGGATACTGCATTACTAAAAATGTTCTAACTTCTTCACTGAGTGTCGTATTTGGGAGAATTTGATATTGATGGAAAGCTTATTCAATTTCCCACACAATGAAATGTCTAAATCTGGAAAATTATATATGAAATAAAGGTTATTCCTTTTTGAATCCCACTTTTATCATTCTAGGAACGAATTTTAAGCTAGAAAAAACATGGGGTGTTACAGTTCACAGATCATAAGATCCTTAAGTATGTATTTTCTCAGAAAGATCTCAATATTCATTAGAGAACGTGGTTACATCTTTTGAAAAATTACGACATGAGTTTTCTTCATCCAAGCAAGGCCAATGTAGTGGCTAACGCTCTCAGTAGACTGTCTATGGGTAGTGTTGCTCATGTTGAGAGCAGTAAGAAGTAGTTAGCTCAGGAAGTTCATCATCTTGCCCGACTAGGTGTCCTCCTAGTTGATTCAGGAGAGGGTAATATATGGGTTCAAAGTAGTTCAGAATCATCTCTAGTTTTCGAGGTAAAAGAAAATCAGGATAGAGATCCCAGTCTTGTCAAGTTGAAAGAGTCAGTCAAGGATCAAAAAGTAAAGGTTTTCTCCCAAGGAAGAGATGGTGTTTTGCGTTGTCAGGGTCATCTCTGTGTGTTAGGTGTAGATGACTTGAGGCAACGAATTCTTGTAGAAGCGCATGGTGTGCGCTACTCCATTCATCTCAGGGCCACTAAGATGTACCACGACTTGTGGAATATATATTGGTGGAGTGGGATAAAGAAAGATATTGCAAAGTTTGTAGCTATGTGCTCTATATATCAGCAGGTTAAGATAGAGCATCAGAAACCTAGTGGGTCTATGCAGGAGTTCAATATTCCTTTTTGGAAGCGGGAAGAAGTGAACATGGACTTCGTGATGGGTTTGCCTTATACTCACCATCAGCATGATTCAGTTTGGGTCATTGTAGAAAGGATGACCAAATCAGCTCATTTTTTTCCAGTCCATACCTCTTATTCAGTCGAGGATTATTCCAAAATCTACATCAGAGAGTTAGTTAGATTGCACGGTGTTCTGCTATCTATTATCTCAGACAGAGGTACCTAGTTTACCTCTTATTTTTGAAAAGTGTTCCAAAAGGGTCTTGGTACCCAAGTTCATCTCAGTACAGCGTTTCATCCTCAGACAGATGGACAAGCAGAAGGACCATTCAGACTTTAGAAGATATGCTAAGGGTGTGTACAATTGATTTCAAGGGTAGTTGGGATGACCACTTTCCTTTGATTGAGTTTGCATACAACAACCGCTATCATTCCAGTATTCAGATGGCTCCATTCAAATCTTTCTATGGTAGGAGATATAGATCTCCAATCGGTTGGTTTGAAGTTAGTAAGGTCGCAGTCCTAGGGCCTGACTTAATATTTAATGCCTTATAAAAAGTCCAGTTGATCAGAGAAAGACTCTGGCTGCCCAGAGCCGATAGAAGTCTTATGCAGATATGTGTAGAAAGGATCTCGAGTTCGATATTGGTGATTATGTTTATCTAAAGATCTCTCCTACAAAGGGAGTGAAGCGGTTCGGCAAGAAGGGAAAGCTCAGTCCCCGATATGTCGATCCCTTTAAAATTCTCAATCATTTCGGCAAGGTAGCTTATGAGCTCGAATTGCCTTCAGATCTAGCCTCAGTTCATCCAGTCTTCCATGTCTCTTTGCTCAAGAAGTGCATAGGTTAGCCAGCAGTTGTAGTCCCTATTCGAAGCATAGATGTTTAGATCGGCCTCTTTTATGAAGAGATTTTAGTCAAAATTCTTGACTATCAGACTCATAGACTGAGGAACAAAGAAGTCCCTCTAGTCAAAGTTCTTTGGCGGAATCACTCCGCTGAGGGAGATACTTAGGAAGCAGAAGCAGACATGTGAACCAAGTACCCTCACCTTTTCTCCGCTAACTCAGATCCAGCTCAAGGTAACAGTTCTCCTTAAGCTTTTAAGTTTCATGTTCAGATTTCAGTTACAACTTGGTATCCAGTTCATGTTCAAAATTCCATCATAAACTTGGTATTAAATACCATTGCATATTCAGTCATGCATTCATGTATCAGTTCAGTCATATAATCATGCATCAGATATGCATTCTCATTGTGACAAACTCAGTTCATCAAAACACTCAGTCATGCATTCATGAATCAGTTACACATGCATCAGATATGCATGCTCGGTATGGTGTATTCAGTTATCAGTCATGTCAGTCATAGAATCATATTTCAGTTGCTTATGTTCAATATGTACATCAGTTTATCTCTTTTCTCATCTCAGTCAGTGTCATTCGAGGATGAATATTCTTAAGAGGGAGATATTGTAAGACCCCGCAAAACTTCTGAGCTTAATTGAGTCCTTTAAGTTTGTCAAGGGGTCCCAGACTTAGAAAATTCTAACCAAGTTCCCAGACTCAGCCTATTTTGGCCTTCGAAAGTTGACAATCTCATCTCGTCATCTTAATATCCTTTAATGGCCCATATTTTTTTTAATTCACGATCAGGAAGGTCAATAGGAGTTCCCAGACAAGTTTCAAATTTTTCGGAACATGTTTAGATCATGTTCGGAGTCCCAAAATAGTGGACCAATGCGATCTTGGAGCGCCGCATTGCCAATCGCATTGGTCAACATTTATGCAGACTTCCAGAGCCAAAACTTCTGAGGCTCGACGTGATCATGGAGTGATGCGTCGAGTATCGCGTTGCAACCATCAACACACCGCGTCGCTTGTAGCATTGGCACCCAATTTTGAGTCATTAAATGACCGCATCCTCAAGGGTAAAAGGGTTAATTTCCCACTCCTATATAAGTCACAAACACGTAATTCAACCCTATTTCACCCAAATTATAGTGGTTTCTCTCTCAAATCCATCAAGAACAAGCTTAGGGTTTCCAATTGAGGATCCAATTTCAAGAATTTCACCATTTGTTTTCAAGAATCTTCCATCCAAGGTATGCATAGTGTTGATTTATGGATTCCTTTCATCCATAAAGCTCAAGAACCCTATTTCAAATTATTATTCATGATGTTTATGTTGTGGGTTGTTTTGTAACCATGTTTATCTGGTTGTACGATTCCCAAGTTGGAATCTTTACGTGTTTTTTTATGAAACTACGTTAGCATGCAAGTTGAAATCCATGAATGGAGTTTTTCATAATGTATAATTTGATGATTACACCTATGCCCTAAGTTGTGCATGTAAGGTGTTTGATAAAATGCCTAAGAGGATAGAAATTGTGTATTATAGCTCAATTGTAACCCATATGATAAATGCATGTCTTACCCTTATGTTTAAATGACTCCCATGCTATTGATGTGCAATGTAGATTTTTGTTGGAATGCTCATGATGTTAGAGTATGAAATTATGATACTTATTATATGCATTCCTACCATGTACAAGTTTATGATAACCATGTGCTTCATGAAATCCCCAACTTATTATATTATGGATTGTTGATGTTGGTCATGTATTCAAAAACGTCATGCCTTGTCAGTTTCCTTCTATCGAGTCTTGGGGGTACTTGTACCCGACAACTTAGTTGTGTGCCTAGATCCAGTGTCATGTTTTCGCGATACTCTTAGTCAAGCCATGGTCAATAGAACTCAGTCAGTCATGTGACTCAGGAAAGCTCAGTAATTCAGTAATCTCAGTAGTATTCCATCAGTCAACGAAACTCAGTTAACTTAGTCCAGTTCAGCTCAGTTAATCATGTTCAGTGTCTATTCAGATGGTAGTAGGATTTATCACTGAGTGAACCCAAGGATGGGAACTCACTTGCCAGTAGAGGGAGTGATTCTTAGAAGCAATCCTTGCGTTCCAGAACTACGTAGCCAGCGTAGGTTGAGATATGTAACCTGCCAGTTGAGGGTTCATGAGGTGGATTACCTGCCAGTTGAGGGTTCCCACCGTTCTCATTTGAGTACCTGTCAGTTGAGGGTTACTCACAGCTTGTCCTTACCGGTGGCGCGGTATTGACACCCTTTCAATTGGGGTTTCAGATTGGACCCCAACTCAGCTATATTTCTTTATTTGGGGCATGTCGGTTAGATGACTACTTCCCACAGTTACAGTTTCAATCTCAGTCTCACTAATAAAACTCATATAGTTCTACAGAATTCAGGACTGCCAGATATAGTCAAATCAGAACAGTACGAAACTCGGCTAGTTCCATCAGAACCTAGACTGTCAGATACAGTCGCTCAGTATCAGTTATCAGTAACTCATGTTATCAGTATTCAGACTCAGTAGTCAGTATCATCACGAATTCAGTTATAGTCATTTATTCATGCATGTAGTCTCGCATTCATGTTATATAGTCAGTTAGCATTGTTCATGCATTTGAACCCTCTACATTCAGCCTACCTCGCATGCATACCAGTACATTCAATCATACTGACGCATTTGCGCTATGGTGTTTTATACCATAGGTCCAGAAGCACGAGTTTCAGAGCATCAGTAGCACTCCAAATTTCAGTAGCTAGATTTAGCAGTGAGTCCTCATCATTCAAAGACGATATTATTATTTATTTCATTATTTCAGTTTAGCTTTCAGTAGATAGAGTTAGTTGGGGACATGTCCCATCAACTCCTTATTCAGACAGTTCTGTCAGTTAGAGGCTTTTCAGACTACAGTATGTTCAGACAGTTTATTTCAGTTCATATTTTGGTATTGATATACCGTACTCTCAGATATTATGTTTTATTCATTTTGAACTTTATGGCATGTTTCAGTCTTTACGCATTTTACATGATGTTATACAGTATTCAGGTACAGATATCAGTCATGGGTTAGCTTGTGGTCCTTCGGGGTCATGAGCACCGTATAGCATTTCGGGTACCAGATTCGGGGTGTTACACTAAGCCCAAGTGAACCCATCATAAATCATCAACTCAAATGGGCTCATAATGATGCCCAACTTTGACTCATAAAGATGTTTAATCCTATTATTTACAATTTCACTTTTAATACTTTTAGTTGCTTCAATTATATTCTTTTTTCATATTAAAATAATTGTAGTAATAAATTAGTTTTTGAATGAAGAAATATAATTTTTTCTTACACCATCGCACTACCCCGACCCCCACCTCCATACTCCGGCCCCTACCAGCCCCTACCCCCACCCCCTCCTAAAAAATTTAATTTTAAAAAAAATTAAAGTCATTTTTTACCCCTACCAACCCCTACCCCCGATCCTCCTAAAAAAAAGATTTTAATAAAAAATAGATTCTTACACGATTCCCTTACCCTCCCCCCCAGCTCCCTAAATATGACCCCCTACCCTCACCCCCCTAAAAACAAATCTTAAAATTTATTTTTTTTACAAAAAAATAAACATTTTCTTACCCCACCCCTCCCTCCTCCATACCCAGACCCACTCTCCAGCCCCTTCCTAACAATAATTTTTTTTAATTTGCATTTTAGAAAAATTTCAAAAAAAAAAATCTTTGCCCACCCCTTACCCTTACCCCTCCCACCCCCTCAAAAAAAAATTTAAATCTTTAAACTTTTTTTTTATAAAAAAATCATATTTTTTTCTTTTTTCACCTGTCTTATCTTATTCTTTATCATTGTTTTGTCTTAAAAATATATACAAATGCTTTTATTAAAAAAAAAATAGTTTTCATATGTTATTTTTATGCGAAAATAATAATATAATAATATAAATCTAAATATAAAAAGAAAATTAAAAATATCATTCCAACTTAAATTGCTACTAGAATGGTAACTTGTTCAATGATGAGTTAAGTTGGGCGAATCGGGTTATAACCCATTGTTTAGCCTATCTTGGCCCAACTCATCTTAGCTCATCTATATTTTGGGTGGGTTGGGTAATGACCTATTTGTTGCTTTAACCCATTTTGACCCGCCCAAATTCAGCTCAATCCGCCCATTTACCACCCTATTTCAAACCATCATTGCAGCACTTCAAAAAAGTCAAATTTTATGTTTGATGGAGATTTTTTATCATCATTGTGGCACTTCGAAAAAATAAACCACCCTTGATAAACAATCACTTGCAACTAAAGTTGTCAAAATAGGCTGGCCCAACCCAATCCTAGCGGGCTAGAGAATTAAATGGGTTAGGACGGGCTAACCCTTTTAACTAAAGGGCCTTTATAATAGTGGCCCAACCCAGTCCTAAGCGGGTTGCGGATTGGGACGGGTTGGCCCTTCAGAAAAAATAAAAGCAACCCGAAACATGATAAACTAAAATATTTTAAGTACTAGACCATCACCAAGTTTTATGGTTTCACTTTAATATGTCTCCTACTAGTTTTTAGAAGGCATCTTATTATTACCTTTAAGGGTCATTAGGTTGGGAAAGAGTTATTTCGATATAATTAATCTCGAAATTAGTTATTTCACCATGTATACGGATAATTTATCTCATTACTATAGTGTAAATGGTGCGATAAATAATGTTGATACTAACTAATACCTCACACCAAACATGGGATAAAATAGTCCTTCATTTTATCTCGAACTATTTATCCGTTATATCTCACACTAAATAATCGCTTAGTTGTAATTAGCTCATGGCATTTATTGTAATAAGCAAAGAAATGATGATTAGCCAATAAATCCATAGAAAAAATCTAATATGGTTAAGATAATAAAAAATTGATATAGACAAAGTATCTACATAAAAGAAACAAGATTATAACAGAAGAGAGCCTACATTTAAAGAACAAAATATTGCGTTAAGCAAAGGCAAACAACTACTAAACCATTTCGAGTACAAGCAACTTTTTGAAGTTCACAACTAAAAGCAGCTTGACAGCCATTTCAAACACACACTAATAACTTTCAAAAAATTAGTATCAACCAAAGAATGAATAAAAAAATAAGTAGCTAGTTAGAAAAGATTAACAAAATTCTAATTTCTAATAAATAAATGACCAACTTAAAAATATTTAATAATTATTTTTAGTATAAATAACATAAATATCAACCCTTTTGAAAGTAATTACACTCTCTCTCATTTTTTAATTACTTTACTCTCTCTCCCTATTACTATACATAACATAGTAGACATATTTATAGCATTCTGTGTATATGTTGGAATTTTTGTAATATGTTTAAGAAGTTGAGATTTTTTGTAATATTGAAAACATAAGTTGTGTATTTGTGTAATTTTTAGTTATTTTTAATGTCCTAGCCCATGGACTGACCTTTGAGGCTGACGGGTTAGGCCTCTAAGACCGATGGGTCAAGTGAAGTTGGGCTTATAAACCTCGTTTTTAAATGGACTAAAAAAACTTAATCCAGCTCCACTTAATTAAAAAGTTCGATTGGACCGATCTCACGGGTCAAGCCCATTTTAACAGCTCTACCTGCAACCACGAGTTTCTAAAAAGAGGGAGCGAATGACTTGTGCCGGAGCAATAATGTAAAGAGACACTTTATTTACTTTTGTAAGCATCAGAGAAAATTAGAATTTGCGATCCGATAAAAAAAGAAAAACAGAGATCCATTTACACTAACCTGACATTTGCTATTTATACAAGGTAAAAATAGATTTGACACATGGACAAATTAAATACAAATACGTGGAGGACTGTGACAATGCACCGAGGGTAAATGAAACGGTCTATCATAAACAAGAAAAGTTGGATTAAAGCGGATCAAAGTTCATGTACTCGGAGAAAGGGTCATCAGGGAACTAGCCGTTATGTAACCACCACAAGAGAAACGTCGGACGTTACTCTTTTGTCATTAAATGTCATTTAAACCTCATTCAGTGAGAGTTAAGAAGGAACTATTCCTAAATCTCAAGTCAGAGAAAAATCTTCACTGTAAGAAGGATCAGATCTTCATGATAGGGAGCGTCAAATTTTATTCTCAAGTTCTATACTTTAATTCTAGCTTATATTCATTGTCATCTCTGCTGTATTTCAAAAATGTACTGGCGAGGAGTGATTAGACGTGACATGGAACAGTTACAGCTTACTGAGGACATAACCCTAGATAAGAAGGTTTGGAGGAAGAGTATTAAACTAGAAGGCTAATGTGGGTCGTCGAGTCGTAGTCCGTAGTTAGGAGGTTTAAGGATAGCTTGGTTGGGAGTTTCAGTTATGGGGGAGGGACCCTATACTGTTTTTTTTTTTGTGAATGTTGGTTCTTTTGTTACTTTAGCATATTGCTTGCCTTTTGGTTAATTATACTTTATTTTTGTGGATATTGGTTATTTGTTCTTTATTATGGTGCACGACTGTTGGTCTACGGTCTTTTGTCTTGAGCCGGGAGTCTATCGGAAACAGCCTCTCTACTCCTTCGGGGTAGTGATATGAACTGCGTACATTTTACCCTCCCCAGACTCCACTATGTGAAAATATACTGGGTTTGTTGTTGTTGTTCATTTCTTAGCTACAATATTTTTTGCTTGATCGTTTCCTCATTTCGATTGATTCAATTCGTGTGTACTTTAAACATCGCGCACAAGTTCAATTATACCTTTTTAGACTGTTAACAGTTTCTGGGAAAATTAAGAGGCGTCATTTCGGCTTTTTTAATATGAGACAAAAGTCCAATAGGATGAAAACACTATTCCTTCCCTTCCATATAAATTGGACACATTCTAATTTAATGGAGATTAAGAAATTATAAATAAGAAATAATTTTACTACTTCACCCTTAAAAAACTTCTTGAAAACTTTACAATTAATGTTTTCTTAATTTAATAAAGTGACCAACTAATATGAGAAAACTATTTTTAAGAAGTTAACCAATTAACATAGACGGAGGAAGTATCATGCTTCTGAAAGCAGCAAAGCAAAGACATCCCGATAAGCACTTAACCAACAAAGTCAATATGTAAATAAACAGTAAACTTGTTACATGCAAATAAGTCCAAATACACCTAAAAATTATTTTGGCAGGGATTGAATCCTTTTGGATCATCATACCCGTTGAAATTACATCAGTATTCTGGTAATGATCAATTTGCTTGAACTGAAAGATGTTGAAAACTGAATTAACGTCTAAGATGTCGACCACTCAAACTAACTGACGGGTCAAAACAAGACTTAATAAATTCAACATGACTCGTCCTTTTCTGAAAAATAAGTATCCCTATTTCTCCACTTTTCGGTTCAGTATCCAATGACATTTCATGTAGCTACCTGTTTCTCATAAGTTGAATAAAGTTTTGTGGACCAATTTTCCATTTGCTGCTGAGACCATGAATTGTTAAAAAAGAACACTCCATGTCCAACTCTTCTAGTGCAGATAACTTAGGACTCTGGGGCATTGAGCAAAACTGAAAACTTGTTCCAATCCCAATCCTCCAGGTTCTGTGACACAATAGCACCCCCCACAGCCATAGCCAAAAGAACAACACCGATTCCTTTCAGACACCCACGTCCACGAGCCAGACTCGCTAACAACATCTTACAGTATTTATCTGCATCTCTGAAGTGTGACCGGTGAGCATCCACTCCACCAATTAATGATTTCTCATTCTACAAGCAAAAGTGAGAAAAAAAGTCATTGACTTGTATGAGTTTGGAGCAAATGTAAAACTAACAACTACCATGGCAAGCAGATGTAAACCCCACCCACCAATATGCGGGAATAAAAAACAGCCATCAACTTGCCACTATATAATGGCCCGTGATTCTGCTAATGCTGGGACAAAGACCAAGTACAAGGACAGATGCAGCTTGGACAGAAAAACTATAACTAAGAAATCCCCGAGTAGGATTCAGACCAAAGCACAAGAAAAGGAACCAAAAAATCAAACAGAACACAAAAACTACCTTTTGCCTGAAGCTCTTGAGAGTCTCCTTTAAAGCCTCAAGAGAAGACTGTGTCCTAGATAACTCCTTCCACTCCTCAGCGAGCTTTCTCAACACTGCAACACTTGCTTCTATGTTATCCAGGTAAATCTTGTCCTATTCAGAGAAAAACAAAGACAAAACAACAGGATTAGGAAAATCTGAAGAACACCCTACTTCCTCTGTCCCAATTTATACTTCCCTTTTTAGTCCGTCCCAAAAAGAATGATACATTTCCTTATTTGGCAAATATTTAACGAGTATAAACATTTTACCCATGTTGGATCCCACTTATTTAACAAAAAGTCCATAAAGATGTACTATATTTAAAACTTTCAATTATTTTATGGGTAATTTTGAAACATTGCAAAGGCTTCCATATTCTTAAAACTTCATGCCGAGTCAAACTGCCATCACATAAATTGGGTCAGAGGGAGTATATATTTCGCAAAATTGCTATGCATAAGACTTGACAAAATGTGAAATGTGCCTCGCGAGATAGTTCATACCCACTGCTTATAGCAGTCAGCGCTCTGGGTCAAACACCAATTGAATATGTTAGATGCCTCTCGAGATAGTTCTGGATTGCCTGCAGAGAGCCAACGGTAATCCTTGCATACTAGACACTCTCCAATCTAAAAATCTCAGAGAAACCAGTTCAAGTAAAAATATACCTCCTCCAACTGCTTTTACAGCTAGTAGAAGTATCTGTTGTGAAACTAGCTTCATTGCTTTGCTTCCGGGGGAACCAGCAAGTGCAACCTCCTTAAGAGTGGGATATACTGCCTCAAACCTTTCAGTTGCCTTACATTGAAAAAATAAAGATATTAGAAGATGAGCAAAATTCACCTGCTCACTAAAAATTGGAGTAAATTCAGACAAGCACTCAATCACACCTTAACTCGCGCAGAAGGAGCGGGGAAAGTGACTCGTAGAAGCAGGTCAAGGGATGAAGGTGGCATCAGCCGCTGCCCCTTCCTAACAGCCCCATTTACTAAAATTGTACGAGCTTTTGGTGCAGACAAAATCCTGAAATTTAAAAAAAAAAAAAAAGGAATTAGTTCGCCTCATACCGCTATCCAAAGCAGAGAAAAGTGCAACCAAGAGGTTCAAATCAGAGGTTACAGACCTTTCTACCACCTGCAAAATCAAGTCCCTCATCTGCGGATTGGAACCTGTTTTTCCTCCAACTAAAGGCAAGGTATGATGTGCCCAGAAGTACAATCCAACACATAGATCGCCCTGACAGGACTGTACCAGAATATCCGTTTTGATGTTAAGAAGCGAGCATATGGCAGAGAAGAAATAAATAGTTAAAATAAACAGTACACCTCTGCATCACCTGGACTATCATCCATGCAATAACTGTAAGTTTGTCTTGTCCCTGATACTTTGGGCTTTCCCGAAGCATCGGGAGTATGGTGATTAAAACATCAGGCTTTCCTCGTAGTACCATTGCCAAAACCAAAAACATGGCGACCTGCAATTTAGTAATTTGTAGCGCAAGTATCAGCCCAGGATGTCAAGATATTTTGCAAACAAATCATGTTATGGCAATTGAGTTGATTACGATAATTATGCCGAAGAAATTGTACTCTTTTATTGTGAGTGTATGGTGTTGCTAGTCTTACCTACGACTTATTTAAGTTCAACTAATTTGTGAACCTCATTTTGGTTTTGGCATCACTACATATTCATCCACCATCAATATAAACAATAGCTGCAGTGATTCTTTCATTTACAACTCGAGTGCTTGGTCTGATCGATTTCATCCTTATGTGACAATGTCAATTGAGAAAGACCATAGACAAGTGATAAGAACCTAAGGTGCTCGGACTCGGGTGCGGGTATCCGAGACGGGTGTGTATTCGAGAATCGGATTCGTCAAAATTTAAATTTAAAGATTTGGGGTGCAAATCTGAGCATGGATACGGGTGCGGGGATTCCGCTAAAAAAATTCAACTATTATAAAAATATAGCTATAAAGATATTTTAAAAATCCACTATTGAACAAACACAAGAAAGTGCCCCAACTTATGACATTAATTCATAGGTTTAGGAGTTACGTTATTCTACCTTTCCTAGCTACTTTTGCAATTAATTTTACTTTTTCAAGTAGGAGTCTCCTAGCCGACATATCAGCTTTCAAAATTGTCGGCCTACTATTTTCCTTGACATATTGCCGACATACTAGTATTAACTTTACTATTTCTATTGTATTTCTATTATTAATGAGTATTATTTTACTATTATATTAATATGAATTCTAATGGAAAGATAAGTAATAAAGAATCTTGAGATCTGTGTCCCTTTCTTCCCCAAAAGTCCGACGAATGTCTCTTTTTTCCCCAAAAGTCCAACGAATGTCTCTTACTTCCCCAAAAATCCGATGACCTCTTTACTCCCAAATTGCAGTTGTCGGTCTTTCCAAGAAGGCGTGAGAGGTCGGAATTTTTCCCTCTGTTTTGGCCTGAAACTTTAGGTAACTAATATATATATCAAAAGGAAAAGTTACAAAGGAGACAAAGCTAAGGTGTAAATTTACTTTATTTTTATTTATTTTTAGTTGAAAATTTATTTATTTTTACTTTAGGATCGAATTCTCAATTTCCCCCCAAATTTGTTTTTAATTTTGATCAAAGTATCCAGATTTGTTTGACCGAATCCGAGACACACCCCGCACCCGCACCAGCATCGGTGTCGCGTCGAGACGGGTTCGGCAGCAAAATCGAAGAGTCCGCGCAACATAAATAAGAACACGTCACATAAGCCCATTAAAGAAAGGACGACTCGAAGATTTACTAGGGAAAAATTAAATAACTTAATCAAAAAGATAACCATCAGATAACCTGCAAATGACTTCTGTTCACTGCGACACTAATAAATTTGTATGACCTTGAGAGCCATATCCACATTTTAAGGCAAAGTAAATTGACTCTCTTCCCTCCTAGTTTTACACCATTTGGCTATACCTAACTTTACAACTTATTATAGTGAATTGAGACTATATGTAGCATACCAACTACACTCACCAACCTGATTAAATCTTTTCCCCTTCCCTTTCTTCTCAGGATTTTCTTTTTTGATTTACCTTTCGCTACTTAATCCCAGAGGAAGAAAACAAATAAAAACAGATGCATCCCCTTCCAAATGCCCGAAGGCTTCTGCTTTTATACAGGGACACTTAAGGGACTCATCCGTTCACAAACTTAAAAGACTATGTGTAATTGCAAAGTTATTCGAAATAATGGAATGAAAATCTCTGGGGATACCTGAGATTTTGACGATTTTTGTTGACCACCTTTCTTGGAGCCCTTAGAACCTGCTAGTTGGACTGTTAAGTCCACAAGAATGCTGTCCAGTCCCCACAACACAAATGATCCAAGAGCCTCGAAAGAACGTTGGTTGATCCAATCCACTGAATTTCTATAAACTGGTTCAGGAAGGTGTGAAACAGGAACCTGTTTGTTGTAAATCAAGTTAATACCCTTTCAGGCACAAATGGTGCCAACTAGATATTTGAAAGCAACTATCAGTCTGTGCACAGAGACTTAAAACTCTGCATATCTAAACACAAAAAGATATAGTTTAACCATGCATGATTCATCACATATCTACACCATACACAAATCATATGCTCAGTAATCATCACCTGAGTGTAACCAGATTAATAGATCTAAGAAGGAAGGGATATTTGATCATCCATCATGTATTGAGTATCGATCTAAGAGAGAGATACAAACCATCCACTGACAACTAGATGACCAACAAAATTGGCATAAATATAAGCCGAGTTCCCTGCATTTAGATCCATCAAGAATATAGAATGCTCTAAGGATCCATCAAGAATATGGAATGCTCTAAGCACCTAGCTGGTGCTACATGAGTGAACGACATAAACTTCATGAAAGATAGTATGCACTTCACTTGACAACAATAAAGATTAACGACAAAATTTCATGGACCAATGACGGAAGAAATAAAAGCTTACAGTATATAATAAAATGTAATAACCAGTAAATTAGCAAATTCAACGTGATGTTAAGAATGAGCTGAATGTTACATTTTGCTACTTGATTTTTTCCACAACACCCTGTAACTAGACTTGAATTAGAATTTTCATTTAATAATGGTGGTATCTAGGCTAACTTGCTGGGACCTCGACTATTGTACCATACGTGCATACTCCACAAGTGTGAGTAATGGGTAACTCTATCCACAAAATTTTAGGTAGATCGGAATGAATGATCTAGCTTTTTGCTTATGCCGGGATACTAGTCTTGCATGGCCCCTCATTCCAAGATCATCAACAGCTAGGCCACACAACTATGTGCAGTTTAGGATATTAAAACTCTTAATAAGTAGTCGTGCAAAAAATATATTAATGTAATAGTTGAAAAGTTAAATTGATGTAAAAAAATTAGAAGAATAGGTCAGCCTCTTATCTATGGGTATAAGTAACTTTTGTCCCTTATCGATACTAGTAAATATAAACATTCCTTGTGTTAACAAAATTGGATATCTTTAGTCTTAACATCAACAATGTTGTTAAAACTAACAGAAAAGTCTCAAAGTGAGTTAAAAAATAATGGCAGCTTCATTTGAAACGTCTTCCTCGACATCAAGATACTAGTCTTCTTCCCCTTCTCCCCCAAACATCTTCCATTTTACCCAAAATCCTTCGAAACTAAAACTCCTAGAAACATAGGGTGCATTTGTTTTTTTTTAAGATTAAGACATCTGAATCTGAATGGATATCTGAATGATTAAGATGCTTAAGATGCTGTATCTAGATCTGATTACTGAATGATTAAGACTGTTTTTTAACATCTAAATGTACATAATTTATTTATTTATTTGTAATAAATATGCAATTCAAATTTAAAAAGTAATAAAATATTATATTATATGAAAAAAATATTATATAAAGTATTAACTTAAACAACAAAATTATAATTTGAGTGATAATTAAAATATTTAAAGATAAATATATTATGTTAAATATAATTATTGAATTATTTAAATAATTAAAAAAAGATATATCGATTAAAAATTATTACGATATGATGTAATTATAAAAGATTAAATTCAATATAATGTAATCTATCAATTAAACTGATCCAATAAACTAAAATAATTAATTAATATAATTTTAACTTAGATGCATAAATATTAAAGTATCACAAAAGATTTATTGGTGGAACTTATCTACTGCTACAAGAAATTGGGGGTACGGGAAAATACACTTCATTGTTACTTGATCAAATTGTCTTTTTCCAAGTTCAAAATTGGAAAGCACTGAACATGAAATTAAGACAAAACATGTGTTTCCTGGTTGGAATGGGCTATAACACGTAGATGCCAGAAAAATTGTTCTTTTTTTTCCTAAGTGCTTTTTCTTTCTGGCCTGCAAATTTCAGACTTCTTTAACTTTCCTCCTGTTAGGTATCCTCTCTCTTTTAAAAAATGATACATACACTTACTTATTTCTAAAATAAATTTCAAAAAAAATGTACAGCTTGAGCAAGCCTATATTCCATGTGATCAGAGTACGAAAAGAAACAAAGATAAAAGATTTCTCCCTTGGATCTTCTTTTCTTTTGGTTTAACAGCTACCATTACCTTTGGGATTTTCGGATAGTTTTGAAAATATCATTAAAGTTAAGGCTAAAGATATTCAACTTTTACAAACACAAGGGGCGTTCTATATTCAGTAGTATAGATAAGAGATATAAGGGATTATCTAAGTCTATTCCTCTAAAAAATAAATTAACATAAAAGTTCGATTTGATGAATAAATGAATCTAAAAGCTTGAGAAAATTGTAATACATAGATATGATTAGCATTAATAAGTTCAAACGTTTGGAGACATCCAAAATATAGAGAGGTGGAGAGAAAAGAGGGAGAACTTTTACTTTGTATAACACAACTTTTCCGAAGAAAAATTTCAAATTTGAAAATGAACGTCAGAAGTAATGAAACTCACATCTGCGATTTTACTTATCGGGGACTCCCTGAATAATTTCAACCACGGAAATTGTGAACCAGTCACTGCCGCAAATGCTCGTCCAAAGTAATCCGCAAATCGCATCAATTGTATTTCTTGCTGAGATTCATATGAAACCTTTATAAAACAAAATAGAAAAAGTCAACACGTATCTTAAGGGAATCGAAAAACAAAATGATGCGCAAATAGATCTAGATTTTCTATTACAGTTATATCAGCGAGAAAAGCAGCTAGATCAGCTGCATCGATCTTCACAGCGGCTTCAGCGACAGTAACTTTCAGCTTCTTCAGCTTCTTTACCTTCTCCTTCTTCTTTTCCCCCACCAAACCATTCTCAGCGCCACCTACAGCACCTTCAGCATCGCTATCCTCATCTTCATCGTCCGACCGATGTTTCAGCGCCGATCTAACTGGAGCATCTCCAACGGCGTACATCGCAGCCGTCTGAGCGGCAATTCTCTTGCGGCGTTCATCGGACTGCTTCTCGAGCGACTTAAATACATTATCAGCGCCGGAAACGGCGGATCCATTGGCAATAACCTTGCCTGAATCCGCCAGCTTTTGCTGCTTTTTCTTCTGCTTCTTCACGTATGTCACCTTTTGCCATCCGTGATTGCTATCGGTGCTTGGTTCGGAGTGACTTGATTCGAAAGGAATAGATTTATCTTCCATATTTTCCTTCTTTCTTTCTTTCTTTCTTTCTTTCTTTCTTTCTTTCTTTCTTTCTTTCTTTCTTTCTTTCTTATGTTCTTTCTTCTTGTTCTGTGAAAGTGCCGGAGAGGGAGAGGAACGGGCAGAAAAATAAATCGGAGAGAAAGAAGCGTTTGGTCGGAGACGCGGGTATATAAAGGAGTTGACTCAGTAACATAGGGCTTCGTGTTGGATAAAATTACGGAATGCTGAATATGAAAGCATCCGTGAATATTGGATGATGGAGTGAATATCCAGAGTGTGTTTGGTGATAGAGAATTTTTTAATTTTTTTTGGAAAATTAGTAGCTGTTTGGTCATGAAAATTAAAAAAATTTAGAGTTGGAGTTGTATTTGGCCATATCTTTTTTAAAAAAAAAGTTAACTTTTGAAAAAAAAAAATTTAATATGATTTTATGTCCTAACTTTTACAAACTATCAAAATCACCCGACTAAAATTTACCTACTAATGAAAAAAGAACATAATTAGCCACTATTATAAAAATAATTACATATATATGATCATATTTAATGAATTTCAATTATGACATATATAATATTTACATTAATATCCGTTTTCTCATAGTTGAAAAATTTAAATATGGATGTTATATTAACAGATCACTGTTTTCTGTTTTTTAGGTAACAAATATTGTCTTTCAAACAAATTTATTTTTTTAGAAATTTATTTAATTTATTTCCTTCATTTTTCGTTCCTAAAAAAATAGGAAATGATGAGCTGTTATTAAATTTTAGGGTACCGCTAATTTATTTCTTTAATTTTCTTATACATGAAAGATTTTGTTGTGTGTGAATAAATTATTTCTATGTAAAAAATATTTTGCATATTTATGATATATTATATCATATACCATAAATATATAAATATGCTTAGTATGTTTCTTTATACTTTGTATTTTTATATATGTGTGTATATGGTATATACATGGTATAAACTTCATATATAACATACTTTGTATATTTATATTATAAATATGTTTAGTATGTTTCTTAATACTTTGTATATTTATATATGTGTGTATATGGTATATACATGGTATAAACTTTATATATAACATACTTTGTATATTTCTATTATAAATATAATACTTTATATATTTATGGGTATAAATATAATATTTTATATATTTATGGATATAAATATAAATTAGCAGTAAAATAATATCTTAAATAAGGGATAAAAATAATGATGAGAGAGAAAAAAGATATACATTTATTAGGATAGCATTAAGTTTGAAATTATAATTATCTTATTCTTTAAAACTGTTATTTACGTAATATTAAAAAAATAATGTTATAAGGAGAGTTTTATGTAAAAATTTAAAAGATTAGAGTTATATGTAATAATAATAAAAGTTGAAATTGGAGTTGGAAAATTGTGAAAACAACAAAAACCTGTTTTCCCTTTTCAGAAAAAATTTCCAGAATTATTTTCCGAATTTTCATGGCCAAACACCACAATTTCCATGGTCAAACGGACCCTTATTTTATGATAGTGAAAATTGTATTATTTGATTATAAGAAATTTAAATACAATTTGGTATTTGTTATGATATATATCAAGATCTGACAAGACCTATTTGATGTCTATCAGGATTTGATGTATGTGTCTTTTAGCGTGAAATTAGGAGCAAATTTTTCCTATAAATAGAAGACTTCCTTCATTGTAAATCATCTCTCAAAGAGAAATAACAATTACTCTCTATTCTCTCTACTCTTCTTCTTTTTTCTTTATTGTTTTATAACACGTTATCAGCACGAGACTCTACCATCTCAAATTTGAAGGTTAAGGCTAAGGTATTATTATTTTTCTTTTTTTTTATGGCTAACAATCTTACGAAGTGTGAGTTCGTTGCCCTTCAAAGTTCGGGCAAGAACTATATTTCATGGGTGTTGAATGTTGAAATCCATCTAAATGCTATGGGTCTTGGAGATGCCATAAAGAAAGAAAATACAGCATCTAGTTAAAATCGTGCTAAGGCTATGATTTTCTTGTGTCATCATCTTGACGAAGTACTAAAAATTGAATACCTTACTACCTAAGGATCCATTCGTATTGTGGAAAAAAAGGTTTGGATCACTTAAAGATGGTCATCCTCCCGAAAGCACGATATGAATGGATGCATCTAAGGTTTCAAGACTATAAGTCTGTTCATGAGTACAATTCTGTCATATTTAGAATTTCATCTCAATTGAAACTATGTGGAGAAACGATCAATGATGACGATATAATGGAAAAGACATTCTCCACTTTTCATGCCTCGAATGTGCTATTACAGCAGCAATATCGAGAAAAAGGTTTTAAGAAGTATACTGAACTGAGTTCTCATCTTCTCGTGGCTGAACAAAATAATGATTTGTTGATGAAAAATTACGAGAACCGACCAACTGGATCTACATAATTCCTTGATATGAATGATGTGCACGCTCACCATGCTAGGCGTGGAAAAGGTCGCGGACCTGTCGTGGTCGTGATAACCAAGAAAGAAATCCTGTTCCGGGTGTTAATCATTCACCGAACAAAAAGAAAAAGGATAAGAAATGTGAAACAATTACTTGTTTTCGATGTGGTGGAAAAGGACATTATTCACATGATTGTCGTGCTCTCAAGCACTTGGTTGATCTTTATCAAGCATCACTAAAGAAGAAAGAGAGAAATTTCGAGACTAACTTTCTCTCTGAAAATAATGTTGACATCACAAGTTTGGATGTAGCAGACTTCTTTGAGCGCCTTGAAGGAAAGATTGATCACTTGATTGGTGATGGCTCCGTAAACATGAAAGAATAACTGATTTTTAATTTTTTTTATTGTTGATAAGAGTTAGTGAATAAAAATCATGTAAAAGTAGTTGTTTGCATGAGTATTAATTTTTGATCAAGTATTGATTAGTTTAATTATGTTATTATAGTTTATTATTGAATTGAATTTAAATTTTGTCATTACTAAAAAAAAAAAAAAAGAAAAAAAACTATACGTACATACTTGCCTTTAGCATGCAAAGCAAACATGCATTATTATACCTACTACATATGTGCCTTTAGCATGCAAAGCAAATATGCATTATTATGTTATTATATTAATATAATATAATATTAATATTATATTAATATGATCCAAATTCTTTATAACATATGTAGAATTTAGCTCCACAATGAGCTACATAATGCGTCCATTTTCTACTATTATTATATTCTTTATAAAATATAATATTACAATACTATTATATAATTTGCATGTTCTGTCTTTAGATAACGATACTACTAAAATATACAATTATTATATTAAAGTTATGCTAAGCACGTACTAATTGTTTAACTATTGAAAAATAACATGCATTATAAGTTTTCATTTTGTACAAAAATTTAATATATATTTTTATTTTATGTATATTTTTTTTTATTTGAAGATATGGATAATTTTCAAAGTAATCTGTTCAATCATGAAGATATTTGTTTGATTGATTTTGGCACTACACATACGATATTCAAAGAAGGAAAATATTTCTCTCATCTAAACATGAACAAGATTAACGTTACTACAATTTCTAGTAGTGCTAATTTGATTGAAGGCTTTGGACAAGCCATTATACTCTTGCCCAATGGAACTAAACTCATCATAAATAATTCTATGTTCTCTCCCAAGTCTCGGAGAAACTTGATGAGTTTTAAAGATATCCGTGAAAATAATTATCATATCAAGACAACTGATGAGATGAATCTTGAATATCTTGGTATCACCAAGAATGTCTCTGGCTAGACATGTGTTATAGAAAAGTTCCCTGCTTTATCTTTTGGCTTGTATTGGACAAAAATTTGTGCAATTGAGGCACATTCTATAGTAAATCGGAAGTTTACTAATTTCAATACTTTCGTACTTTGGCATGATCGCCTAGGACATCCTGGATCTATAATGATGAGACAAATCATAGAAAATTCAAATGGGCATCCATTAAAGAACTTGGAGGTTCTTTCGAATGGTGAATTTCCATGCAATGCTTGTTATCAAGGCAAGTTGATTGTGAGGCTATCGCCAACAAAAGTTGGGATTGAGTCCCCTGCATTCTTGGAATGAATACATGGGGACATTTGTGGACCTATTCACCTACCTAGTGGGTCGTTTAGATACTTTATGATCCTAATAGATGCTTCATCTAGATGATCTCATGTGTGCCTATTGTCATCTCGCAACTTGGTATTTGTAAAATTATTGGCACAAATAATATGATTACGGACACATTTTTCTGATAATCAAATTAAGTCTATTCGCCTTGATAATGTTGCAGAATTTTCATCCCAAGCATTTAATGACTATTGCTTATGATTGGGATAAGAGTGGAATATCCTATACCCTATGTTCACACCCAAAATGGCCTTGCTGAGTCATTAATTAAATGCCTGCAGTTGATAGCAAGACCATTGCTTATGAAAATTAAGTTGTCCACTTCTGTTTGGGGTTATGCAATTTTGCATGCTGCAACACTTGTTCGTCTTAGACGGATAAATTATCATAAATTTTCTCTATTACAATTGGTTTTGGATTAAGAGCCTAATATATCTCATTTGAGAATTTTTGGATGCGGTGTATATGTGTCTATAGCACCACCAAAACGCACCAAGATGGGCCCCCAAAGAAGGTTACAAATTTATGTAGGGTTTGAATCACCCTCCATTATTCGCTATCTTGAATCATTAACGGGAGAAATGTTTACTGCTCGATTTGCAGATTGTCGATTTGATGAGATAGTTTTCCCAAAATTAGGGGGAGAAGATAGTGACATCAAAAGAGAAATTTTGTGAAAAAATTCATCACTATCTCATCTTGATCCACGTGCTTCTATTTGTGAGCAAGAAGTACAAAAGATTATTCATCTGCAGAAAATTGCAAATCAAATGCCAGACGCATTTACATATTTGAAAAGGATCACTAAATCATATATTCTTGCAGAGAATGTCCCAATTCGAATTGATGTCCCTAAAGGACCATCCACTAGTGTCATAGCTAATGAATCTAAAGCACACTTGAAGCGTGGCAGACCATTAGGTTCTAAGGATCGAAATCCTATAAAAAGAAAAATAAATGGTCAAGATGACACTACGAAAGATCCTCATATGGAAGTTCAAGATTTGAGCAATGTTAATATTCCTGAAGGAATTAATGAGCCCGAGACTCAAGAAAATGAGGAACTATCCATAAATTCAAGTGATATTGAAACTAATTTGAATCGATCTGAAATAGTAGTGGATTATGTCTTTGCATATAATGTTGCAATGAAAATCATACAAGATAGTGAGGATCTTGAACCTCAATCTGTCACAGAATGTCGACAAAGAAATGACTGGCCAAAATGGCAAGAAGCAATTCAATCTGAATTAAATTCACTTCCCAAACGTAAAGTTCTTGGACCTATAACTCAAACACCTAATGGTGTTAATCCTGTTGGCTATAAATGGGTCTTTGTGCGAAAAGAAATGAGAAAAATGAAATACAAAGGTATAAGGCACGCCTTGTTGCACAAGGTTTTTCACAACGGCCTGGTGTCGATTATGACGAGACATATTCACCAGTTATGGACGTAATAACATTGCGTTATCTTATTAGTTTCCCTGTCTATGAGAGACTTGAAATGCATTTGATGGATGTGGTAACATCCTATCTATATGAATCACTTGATAATGAGATATACATGAAAATTCTCAAAGGATTTAAAATGCTGAAAGCATATAGTTCAAAGCCTCGGGAAATGTATTTCATTAGATTGCAAAGATCATTGTATGGTTTGAAGCAATCTGGACGCATATGGTATAACCGTCTTAGTGGATATTTATCTAAAAAAGGTTATACAAATGATGAAATTTGCCCATGTATTTTCATAAAGAAAACAGCGTCGGAGTTTGTTATACTTGCTATCTATGTCGACGACATAAACCTTATTGGAACGCCAATAGAGCTTCACAAGGCAATTGATTACCTAAAGAAAGAATTTGAGATGAAAAATCTCGGAAAGACAAAGTTATGCCTTGGTTTGCAAATTGAGTATTTGACAAATGGTATCTTTGTCCATCAATCTGCCTACACATAAAAGGTGTTAAAATGATTCTATATGGATGGAGCATATCTATTAAGTACTCCGATGGTTGTTCGATCACTTGATGTGAATAAGGATCCATTCCGACCTCAAGAAAAGAATGAGAAACTCTTTGGTCCTTAAATACCATATCTTAGTGCAATTGGTGCACTAATGTATCTTAAAAATACTATAAGGTATGATATAGCCTTTTCAGTTAATTTGTTAGCAAGATATAGTTCTTCTCCTACTATGAGACATTGGAATGGGATCAAACACATATTACGGTATCTAAAAGGGACTATCAATATGAGTTTATTTTATTCTACAGATTGCAGTTCCGATCTTGTTGGTTATGTTAATGTTGGGTACTTATCTGACCCGTCTAAAGCTCGGTCTCAAACAGTTTATGTGTTCATATGTGGGGGTACTGCCATAGTTTGAAGATCAACAAAGAAGTCTATCGTAGCCACTTCATCGAATCATGCTGAGATTATAACTATTCATGAAGCAAGCCAAGAGTGTGTGTCATTGAGGTCCATAATACATTTCATTCGAGAAAAATGTGGCTTGAAATGTGATAAATTACCCATGATTTTATATGAAGATAATACAGCATGCATAGCGCAACTTAAAGGAGGATTCATAAAATGAGATAGAACAAAACACATTTCGCCAAAACTCTTCTATACACATGAGCTTTAAAAGAATGGTGATATTGACGTACAACAGATTCGTTCAAGTGACAGTGTGGCTGATTTATTTACCAAGTCTCTTTCAACTACAACTTTCAAGAAGATGGTGCACAAGATCGAAATGCAAAGGTTCAAGGATGTTCTTATTAGGGGGAGCTAATACGCGTTGTACTCTTTTTCCCTTATGAGGTTTTGTCCCACTGGGTTTTTCTTGTAAGGTTTTTAATGAGGTAGCCTATATGCGTATTGTTAGACATTCAAGGGGGAATGTTATGATATATATCAATTATAGTGAATGTCTATCAAGATTTATCAAGATCTATTTGATGTCTATCAGGATTTGATGTATCTGTCTTTTAGTGTGAAACTAGGAGCAAATTTCTTTTATAAATAGAAGGGCTTTCTTCATTGTAAACTATTGTAACGCCCCGAATCTTCTACCCAAAATAATACACGGTGCTCATGACCCCGAAGGACCATAAGCTAACCCATGACTGATATCTGTACCTGTATACGACATAAAATACTGAATAATGCGAAAACATGAACTGAAAGGCCATAAGGTTCACATATCTAAAGTAAAACATAACATCTGAAAAGGGGTATGAAATACCCCAAAACAATTGAAATAACTATCTTAACATAATAGTCTAGAAAGCCTCTAACTAACTGAACTGTCTGAGTAAGGAGTTGATGGGACATATCCCCAACTAACTCCAACTGATAAACGAATAAATGAGATAATAAGGAATAATTATGTCCTCGAAAGATGAGGACTCACTTCTAACTCTGACTGCTAAGACTGGAATCTACTGTTGCTCTGGAGCTCGTGTCTCTGAACCTATGGTATAAGACACCATAGCACGAATACGTCAGTACTTTGAATGTACTGGTATGCATGTGAGGTAGGCTAAATATATGGGGTTCATATGCATGAACAATAATAATAGCAGACTGACTATCATGAGCATGAGAATACATGCATGAAATATAATAACTGACACTGATATCGTGATAACATGATTACTGAGTCTGAATACTAATAACATGACATACTGGTACTGATATAACTGATAACATGAGTGACTGTATCTGACAGTCCTGAATCTAATGGAACTATCTGAGTTTCGTACTGTATCTGAGTTGACTGTATCTGAAGTCTCGAATTCTGTAGAACTATCTGAGTTCTTTTACTGAGGTTGATACTGAAACTGTGGGAAATAGTCATCTAACCGACATGCCCCATATGCGCTATAATAGCTGAATTGGGGTCCAATCTTTCCCTGATTAGAAGGGTGTCAATACCGTGCCACTGGTAAGGACAACATGTGAGTAACCCTCTTATAACAGGTAACTCTAGTGAGAACGGTGGGAACCCTCCTATAACTGGTTAAGCCACCTTATCTACCCTCTTTTAGAAGGATATGATATCTCAACCTATACTGGCTACATAGTTCTGGAATGTGAGGATTTCTTCTAAGAATCACACCCTCATATAACAGGCGAGTTCCCATCCTTAGGTTCACTCGGTGCTAATTCCTACTCCCATCTGAATAGACAATAAACATGATTAACTGAACTGACTGGACTGAGTTTCTGAATTCTGTTGACTGATGGAAATACTACTGATATCTGATAACTGACTGAGTTCATGAGATCATGGAGATTTCCTGAGTCATAAGGCTGTCTGAAGTCTAAGGAACATAGACTGTATGAAGTCTAAGGAACATAGCTTGACTGAGACTATCATGAAAATATGACATGTCTCTAGGCACACAGCTAATATTTTGGGTACAAGTACCCCCAGAACTCGATAGAAGGAAACTGACAAAACATGACTTACTTGAGCACATGACTAACATCATAATCCATAAATTATTTATCGGAGCATTTCATCAACCATGTGATATGCGTAAACTTGTACATACATGGGGATTTTTATAATATCATACTAATAGGGCATTTTCCTTCATCTAGGCATTTAATCAAACACATGATAGGCATAGTATATGCAGACAACATTATATAACAATTAAACAAAATGGTTCAATTCTAATTTCATCATTCAAGGGCTTAATCAAAGGTTTACATGAATCTACATCTATACTAATAAATTTCATATCCAAACATGGATTAAAAATTCAATTAACCATTATCAATATGAACAAGAGCAACCCAACATGAAATTCATAAAGAAAATCCATAAACTTGAGCTTAGAAAGAGATTCTTGGGCTTCATGGATGAAAGGAATCCATGAATGAACACTATACATACCTGGGTTGAGTTTTCTTGATGTTCTTGAACTTGAGGAATTTGAATCTCTTAGTTTCTTAGAGAAGATTTGGATTCTTATTCTTGGGGATTAATTTCAGAGAGAAACCCTAATGTTGTTGTTGAAATAATAATGAATAAATGGGCAAAAATCGGATATAACTGGGTATATATAAGTGGGCGGTAAATGACCAAAATACCCCTGTTAAAATGACTTAAAAAAACTGAACGGGCCTGCGACGGTCCGTTGTTGGGTTGACGGTCCGTCGGACCTGACCGTCGCTTCTAGGAAGAATGGGGTCTTACTATTTTGGCTGCGACGGCTTGGGTGATGGTCCATCGCTAGTTCGACGGTCCATCAACCTGATCGTCACACCTTATCTAGAAGGTGGCCTCACTGTTTCCATTGCAATGGCCTGAGCGACGGTCCGTCGCTAGTCCGACAGTCCGTCGGCCTTAGCCGTCGCTCCTAGGCAGAAGGTAGTTCTCACTGCCTTGCTGCGACGGTCATGGGCGACGGTCTGTCTCTAGTCCGATGGTCCGTCGTCCTCACCGTCGCATCTGGACGATTTTACTGCCTTCTATATTTTGGCCATAACTTTCTCCTCCGATGTCGGATTTTGATGAAATTGGTATCGTTGGAAAGCTAATTCAATTTTCCACGTGACAAAAAGTAAAAATCTTAAAAATACCACATGTAAAAAAGTAGATTTATCTTTCAAGAAAAGCTTCTAACATTCTTGAGATGATTTCAAGCTAGAAAAAAGTACGGGGTATTACAACTATCCCTCAAAGAGAAATAACAATTACTCTCTCCATTCTCTCTACTCTTCATCTTTGTTATTTATTTTTTTATAACAGTATTATATTTGTAAAAGTGAAAACTAATTGAAATTTGTTTTTCTTTTTTTTATTTTTACTTAAAAAAAATAACTTCAATTTATATTTATGGTCAAAAAGAACTCCAAACTCTAACTTCAACTTCAATTTCAATTTCAAAAAGTTTTGTTTTTTATGGTCAAAGACCCACTTAAAATTAGCCATAATAATTATTCTTTTAAAAAAAATAATTTAGTAGGAATTTGGCGATAGAGAATTTTTTACTTTTTTCGAAAAATTATTTCACTTTAGTGAAAAAAGTGAAATGGTAGTGTTTGAACATAAGTATTATTTCACTTTAGTGAAAATTATTTTTGAAAAAGTGAAAATAAGTAAAACTTGTTTTCACCTTTTTCACTCCTATTTCTCTCACAAAATTTTAAAAATAACTTCAATTTATATTAATGGCCAAACATACTAATAATTCTAACTGCAACTCCAACTTCAACTTTGAAAACTTATTATTTTCATGATCAAATGGATTTTAAATCAGTTTTCTCTATAAAAACTAAAATTACAATTTGAAGTATTTAAAATTTGGAATATAATGTGTAGCATATTTTTCAACTATTCTTAAGTTTTGAAATCATATTTAAGTGCATTCAAGCATAAATATTACTACACTCTCTCTGTCTAAATTTATATAACTCACTTTCTTTATTACACTATCTAAAAAAGAATGACTCCTTTGTATATATAATAATCATTTAACTTTAAAATATGAATTTTTCCCTAATGAAATGACTTATAGGCACATAAATATGTGTCACTTATTTTAGACCACAAGTTTCAAAAGTATTTCCTTCTTTTAAACTCAGTGTCAAGTAAAACTAACTCATACTCCCTCCATTCACTATTACTTATCACTATTTTTTTTAAATTTAATTTTTATTTGTCATTTTTGAAAAATCAAGAATTTTTTTTTCATATTTTACCTTTCGCATTAATTGGTTTTTCTCCAAATCATTTTTCAATACCTATTACTAAACATCAATTAACCTAGGCAATATGGTAAAGTCACTATACCAATCACTATTTTCTTAATAGATGTGTCATGCCAAAAAGTTACAAGTAAAAGTGATAACACTCAACTTACTCCCATTCTTGAGGGGCGAGACGGTCGTTGTCAATAACTCAACTTGAGTTAGGATCGAATCCACAAGAAGTGAATTATATATTTTAAGTCTTATGGGTGCTCTAATTACTAAAAGGCTACCCGAAACACTAGCAAACACGACATGTAAAATAAAAAGGGAGATTGGTTTATAATGATTGTTGACTAACAATGCACGAATATGACACTTTTGATTTAAAATCAAGATTTGAGGAGATCTTGGGATTATGTCTACCTAAAAGTAAAAGCATGTGGGTTGATGATGGTTTAACATAAAACTTAGTTTTTAACTAAAGGATAGGCTAGGTCGAAGATTATTATGGTTAATCTTTCAATAAAACCACAACAATTTCACTCATTGGCTCTTTCGAGCACCTAACAAGTGTACAAGTCTTAATCACCTAAAACCTCAATCAAACATCCTTGTTTCTAGGATGATGCTCTTGACATGATGTACACTCCAATTACACTTATTTCTAAGATTGCAAAAGGTGGTAAACCATAGGCTTAATTATCCACCTTTGCCTTGTCCCCCCATAACCCTCTTTCAAGGATGTTATGGGTTACCTCATGTTCACCTTCATCCCTCTTTCAAGGATGATGAAGGGTTTTTAGAGTTTGGGGTTGTCACCCATCAAACTAATTTGGAGATTTGGGGTTGTCACCCATCAAACTAATTTGGAGATTTGGGGTTTTCACCCACAAATTTCAACATATAAATTCAAGCAATAGTGGAATCCATACTCAACAACTAACATTCATGCAAACACAACACCTACACACAATTACACTTTAGTTCAACATAATTCCATGACTAAATTACGTAGATACTCATGAAGAAAGTAAAGAGAGATATACCATAAGGATTATCCAAGGCATTCATTCTTCACAAAATTACTAAGAAATCAAGCCTCCAAAATTAGTTACACACTTTCCCAATTAGGGTTTCTTGCTTTGAATTCAAAAATGTCTATGAGGTAAGCAATACCTAAAGAAGAAAAGGTTTTTGCCTATATGTGGTTTGGGATTCATCTATGTAATTTTACAAAACTGCCCTAGGTCATATTCTCGTTGAACCGTGATCGTTCAGGTTTGATCGCGATCGCAGCTACGCGACCGAGATTGTGATTTGCGATTGTATTATATTGATCATCTTGATTGACCGCGACCGCGGCCTGAGGACCGCGACTACGGCCTGAGGACCGCGGTCGTGGTAACTGAGGTTGAACTACTTTAGGTTTCCAGTTGCACTCTATTTCCTTCTGCTTGATCCCTTTTTGAGCTTCAATCCACATTATTTCACCTTCTCAACTAGACACCTGCCAAATATGGACATTAGTGCATTTAAACCATGTTGATGTCTTATTTTCTAATACAAAACATGGTAGTGTGCATAAATATTTGGTGCAAATGAGTGGTAAAATCACCACTCATCAATACCCCAACTTAAAACTTTGTTTGTCGTCAAGCGACACCACCCTTTTCTATGAGACAATTTCACATGTATGCCCTCATTCTATCACTCAATGATCTTGATGACTTAAACTTGATTGCTACCATAAAGAGCTCTTTGCACATGGGAAAAATGGTTTCAACTACACTCCTTAATAAGATGAAATATTTGAAAGATGCATTGGACTTTGGGGAGAAACCATGTAACAACCACTAACACTTTAGAAATGATTCACTTATTGACTACAACCATGTTACACTTCTTTTTATCTCATTGTACGAAAGATGAAAAAATCACCGACCTTAACTATTCACATGCCTCCTCACAAGAAAGAAGATTTCAAACACCTAGTTACCAATCATGTAGCAATGAATTTTAAGTGAAAACACTCTCTCTCTTAAGAAATTCTCCTTGTTAACAAGTACCATGCCATAGTCTTGATCCTTTTTTCAATCGCCACTATAATGACACACTTAGTTAGGAATCACAAAGGACTTTTTGAGCTTGAAATGTAGGTTTAGGGCAGAGTATGCTATCAACTTAGGACAACAGGGCTAAACCCTTCTTGAACTTCTACATCATACTCTTTTCAGTTTTTGCTATTGGGCCACTTTTTTTTCTTTTACTGTTTTGCCTATTTTGCCTTTTCTTGGTTTTCCCACTTTCATTTTTTTGTCTTCTTTTTTTGTGCATAGATAATGTCCTTATTTCCTTTGTGGGATCTTTTCTTTCTTTAAATCAAAATGCTTTATTTGTTTATGCTCATAGGCACCTTCTTATGAATTCGTGGCCCAATTACATCTCTTTCAATTTCTACCACCCCCAACTTAGGATTTTAGTCTCAACTTGTATTCTTAAGTTCAAGGAGGGTAGGGTTCAAAAAAGGACAAATAGAAGGGTCACAGCTTGTAATGTGTTTGCCAAAGAAAAGTCCAAATGCCCAAGGAGGGTGACTAGGGGTAACTCCTATGTATTGGTAGGCTTTTTAGGCTAAAGTGGTCTTTCAATGTCACAAGATGGTCTAGATCATTTTACCAACCAACCACAATCAAAATTTAGCTTTGAAAGACTAAAGAAGTAAGTTTTAAATGGTACAAGTACACATGAGAGGTAGATAATTAAGCTCACACACATGGCATGTGACTCTTGTCAAAGAGGTTCAATTATTCCTCCCGCTTAAGACAAAGATGGAGTATTCACTATTCTTTCGAAGTTAATTTTTAGAGTCATAGAAAGAGGAAAAGTTTTATCACAAGGTTGCTCACGTCCATGCCATCGAATTTCACAAAATTTTTGGATGGAAGGGGTTGTTTGTTTTGCATCCGCACCACGCATAATTTTCTAATCATGGAAATAACCCAAGTTAATGTCTCACATTATGGCTCTAATACAAGCGGACCATCCACATGGCTACTCAGACTTTTCCAAGGGTATGAATGCAATCCCAATTCATCAAGGCCACAGGTACTAAGACTTCCCTTGCATTTATGACCTTGATGCTACGGGTACCCAGATTCCCCCTGCATCCATGGCTAAAATCCGAACCACGACACTTTTCCCTTAAGAATGTCATCACTCAATCTATCATAGGGAAAAACTCATCGATTAAAGCTTGAAAAAGTAACAAACCAAGAACAAAGTAACTAATCCATGCAAATGTGGGCAACATCAGAGTGCCCGAATATTATAACCCAAATAAAAATAAAAATCATCCAAAAGAGCAGAAAAGTATGCAGAAATATCCATAATACATGCCCAAATCAAATGAATAAGGAGATACCTCCAGCTAAAAAGGTAGCAGTGTCCCCATTGCATAAATAATCCAGGATAAAAGAGATAAGGGTTCTCCTTGAAACCTTATTAAGGGATGCTTTTACTCTCGGATTATGCATCATTACCATTCTCCTCAAGATCAGTCCACTCGGTTGGAGCCTCGTCATCACTCTCCACCTAAGAGAAAGGAAGTCTATCTTGGGGTTTTAGGACCTTCCACAGGCCCTTCACCCCCTTTCATATCTTGATAAAGAACTCATCCCTCTTTTTCTCTCTTGTAACCATTTTTTCATGTGTAATCCAGAGGTTTCAGTGTGGCTCTGCCAAAGAGAAGTAGGATTTCTCAAGCCTATCAATAGTAACTTCTTGATTTTTTTGGTCCTCCTTGTACTTCTCATAATCAGCACGTGACACATATGAATAATAGGTGGTGGAATGATCTCTTGGTCCTTGTGGAAAACTAGGCACAAACTCCCTAATAGATACAATATCAACTCCAATCTATTCCCGAAGTCCGGTAGTGGTTGGCCTATGAGACTCAGATTCAATACATGCCAACTTTTCCAAGTCTATCTTTCACTTTTTTCCTTTTCCAGGTGTACCTTCTACTCGAATACTCAAGGGGTAGATGGGATTACCAGGATGCACCAATGTATCACTAGCGTACTCTTCAACCCCCGCTCTCCTGCAAAGATCCATAATAAAAGAGGGTAAGAAGAGATGTGTACCACCTTGGTTCTTGAAGTGATCTATTTCATTGACCAGTAGTTGACCAACATCCAAAGGGATGCTGTCTAGAGTACAAACAACCATTCGAGCACGTAGGTCTGGGACTGCTGTCATCTGGGTACAAGGAGAGACTCGACTATAAATAATGTTCAACCATATTTGAGCCTCGGAAGTGAAGTCGTTCATGGAGATATTTCTTTTAGTTTTTGCCCAAGAAATTTACTTTCTGGGGCATAGCCGTTGCTCCAACCAACTCCCCGATTTACACCCCTTTGCTTTAAATTCACCCATACCTACATATTGGAGACCATAAACATCATTGATTTGCTTAGCCCCAACTGTCACCAGTTTGCCCCAAATCTTAATAGTCACATTGAATGGGTCCTAGAAGTAAACTGCACTGATGTTGACATAAAATTCACGGACCCATGTTCATTTGCAACACAGGGATTTGGGGCAAAGCACTGTCACCTTGTGACTTCAAGTTTGTCATGAAATGCTGGAAGTTTCTTCGACATATTCTCCAAGAAAATACCTCTTTCCAGGAGCAACTTTGTCCTCGAAAGATCATTGTAGTAGTGAGTGTGGAACTCGAGTGTCATGAATCGAATGTGATCATACTTGTCCATGAGGTTGTCCGAGAAACACTAGGCACACATTTTATCAATCAATGACATTTTATCATGCAGACTATACCTCATTGTTCACTAAATATGATTAGAAAATGTTCTTGATGAAGCTAGGCTAAAAATTTGGGAGTGCACGATTTTTGGTATGGCAAGGAACTGGCCCCGGTTACCGCAATTGCAGGCCATGACCGCAATCGCAAACTGTGATCGCGGTTGTGATATATGAGGCTGGTTTCGTGAAATCCCCCATGGTCAAATCTCTTCCAAGTTTTTAGGCTACTAGCATACTCAACAATATAGATTCACATAAAGACCAATTGAACAACGTGAATAAGTGTTTGAATGTGCCCTTTCAAATGCAAATATCACTATTGAAAGTTTATTTGCGCAAAGTGTTAAACACTTGGTGTACACATCTCATTTGTCTACATTTTACACATTATTGGGTACTCAAAATTTCCCCACTTGTGTGCACACCTTATTCAAGCAGCCAACACTAAACCAACACCAAGTGTGATGACATGGAAAGCATAACAATCAAAATTTTAGGGCCTATTTTTAAAAAGTAAAAGCATGGATTCATGATACCTACGGGAGTTATGATGCAAGAGGGATATAAAGATATTGTTTGAGATCTCACAAACTTGGCCAGAATCTAGCCTAAATTAGAGAGTATAATCTTGAAAGAGAGTGTGAGGGAAATGAGGGAAATTAAGGATTAAGTGGCTGAAGTGACTGCGACTGAGGTCAGGTGTCCGCGATCACGGACATACAGGTGACCGCGATCGCGGTAACTTAGAGCAATTATACTCTCCTATTTTCCCCTGTTTAGCTCTTTGCTCAATTTTTACCAATTTTCCCCTGTTCAGTTTTCAATGCAAAATTGCATACTTCCCCTTTTCCAAGCTCATCCAATGCACTCCATTGTTCCACAAATGCATGAGTTATTCATATGCAAAAGCTAACATATATACTACAGAAACATGACAAAAAGGATACGAGCCACTTTCATGGCATTTGTGGGTTGCCTTCTACATAGAGCCTTAATTATTGTCGTGGAACGACGTCTTCCTTCCTTCATTCTCAAGGTAGGTCCTCAAACCCCTCTTTATTCACCTCTTCAATCTCATGATCCACCACAAATATAACTTAAAGTTCCGCGGTTTTTTTCTTTATCTTGCAAATTTTGATAGAGACCTCATTCTCTTGTACCCTAAACTTTATTTCCCCCATCTCTAAATTGACAATGGCTCTTTTGGTGGCCCATAAAGGACGACAAATGATGATAGACACCTCTTGGTCCATTTTACAATCCAACGCTACAAAGTCTATCGGAACTATAAACTTATCCACTTTGACAAGGACATCAAACAAAATCCCACCGGCCTTTTGATAGATTGGTCCGCCATTAAGAGTCGCATAGAGGTTGGGGTTGGAGCATCCAATCCAAGATTTTTGTAGATGACAAACGACATGAGGTTGATGCTTTCACCAAGATCGCATAAAGCTTTTGGAAACACATGAGTCTCAATGGTACAAGTACTAGTGAAAGCTCAGGGGTCATCTTTCTTTTCCGCGATCTTACTATCCATGATAGCATTGCACCCATGGGTGACTTCAATGGTGTCACCTTCAACAAAATTCTTTTTAGACATCAACTTTTTCATTAGCTTAGCATATCCCCGCATCTCTTGGATGACCTCAAGCAATGGGATGTTTATCGATAGATTGCTAAGGTTTGCCATGAATTTTCTCAATTTGTCACCCTCCTCTTTCTTATGCAATCGTTGAAGGAATGGGGGAGGAATTTGGTTTGTGGGCCTTGCTTCACTTGTTGGCCTTTTATCCTCAACCACTTTTTCATCACTCTACTCGGTCTCATTCTTATTATTTTATTCTCGACTTTAAGGCAACGCCCCCTTTGCTTTTTCCCTTGTCATTTTCTCAATCAAGTCTCTTTTAAAGGGCTCATCAAGTGTCTTTCCGCTCCTTGTGACAATTGCTAGTATTTGAGCATCATTATTTGGGTTAGAAATCATGTCACTGGGGAGTCCACCTCTAGGCCTCGCATTTAATTGCACGGAGATTTGCCCAATTTGGGTCTCCAATTGCTTAATAGAGGAGGAGTGAGACACCACGATTTGGGAAAGTTGAGAAAACCTACCTTTCAACTCACAGACTATTTTGTCCGTACCTTCCACTCTACTTAATATTGTTTCTAACATATCCCCGGTCTTGAATTTTTCGGGGTCAATCGCCTCCTTTGGCTTAGCTCGGTCATGGGGGAGAACATAACGATCATAATTGCATTCCCGATCTCTCCAATCTCTATCCCTCTCATGGCCCATCCAACCTTGGTTCCCACCTTGCCTTTGAAAGGCGGGATGAGAACCCCCTGAGTTGTTAGACAAGTACCAAATTTTCTTATCTAACTTCTTTGCTTCTTTATCATCTTCATAGGGTTTTGATGCTATGATATTTACCGTTTTTCCGGGTGCACCCATAACATGCTTTGTCAAGAGTTCAAGTTGGGTCATCATTTTTTCCATGTTCTCATCCTTTTCTTCATTCTGCTTTATTTGTTCATTATCGACCATGGAAGTAGTAGAAGGGATCTTGGGAGCTTCAATTTCTCAGGTATTCCAAACCCGATTTTGCTTTGACACTTCTCCAATCAATAGAAAGGTCGCATGGTGGTGCATCTTCACTATAGAGCCTCCTGCCATATTATCTACCACTATTTTGTTTAATAGATCAGGGGCATGGTAGAAGATCTCAAGAAGCATCTTCTCTGGGATTTTATGATTTGGGCATTGTGCCAATTTTCCATTAAACCGTTCCCAAGCTTTAAACAACGACTCTCTATTTATTTGCCAAAAATTCACAATCTCATCCCACTTTTGAAGCATTTTAGATAATGAGAAGTATCTATTAAGAAACACCATAGTAAGCTCGTCCCAAGATGTAATTGAGTTCGGTGGAAGTGAGCAGAGCCATAAAAATGCCTCGCCCGTTAGTGAGAACGGAAAGAGGCAAACCCAAATGGATTCTTGAGTATTGTGTGCTATATTAAATGGCACACACATTTCCATGAATTTTTTCAAATGGATATTTGGGTCCTCAAAGGCTTAAACCCCTTACAATCCTTTTATTTGCAATATGTGAAGCAAGACGTTAGTCACATGGAAGACTCCATTCCGATTAGTTGGTGAGACACGGATTGCACTTATTTGTCCCACTTTATTTAGTAGGCCCTCATCATCTAGGGGACCATCAAAGGGGACCATGTTGCTTGCGCTATCACTCATTGTTTCGTTAACACTTTGATCACCTAATTTTTTTTGAAAACAATAAATAAAGTAAACTATACCACCCCGGGTATTCCGAGTAAGAATCACATCGCACAAGTGAAATCTATATTCCACCCCTCATTCTTGAGGGGTGAGGCGGTCGTTGTCTATAATCCAACTCGTGTTGGGGTCGAATCCACAATGAGTGAATTATAAATTTCAAGTCATATGGGTGCTCTAATTACTAAAAGGTTACCCGTAATGCTATCAAACACGATATGTAAAATAAAATGGGGAGGGGGGATTGGTTTGTAACGATTGTCAACTAACAATGCACGAATATGACACTTTGGATTTAAAATCAAGGTTTGAGGAGATCTTGGGATTATGTCTACCTAAAAGTAAAAACATGTGGGTTAATGATGGTTTAACATAAAGCTTAGTTATTAACTAAAGGATAGGCTAGGTCGAAGATCATTGTGGTTAATCTTTCAATAAAACCACAACACTTTCACCCATTAGCTCTTTCGAGCACCTAACAAGTGTGCAAGTTGTCATCACCCAAAACCTCAATCAAGCATCCATATTTCTAGGATGATGCTCTTGACATGATTTACACTCCAATTACACTTATTTCTAAGATTTCAAAAGGTAATAAACCATAGGCTTAATTTTCTACCATTGCCTTATCCCCCTATAACCCTTTTACAAGGATGTTATGGGTTACCTTATGTTTATTTTCATCCTTCTTTCAAGGATGATGAAGGATTTATAGAATTTGGGGTTGTCACCCATCAAACTCATTTGTAGATTTGGGGTTTTCACCCACAAATTCCAACACATAAATTCAAGTAATGGTGGAATCCATACTCAACAACTAACAATCATGCAAACACAACAACACCCACACATAATTACACTTTAGTTCAACATAATCCCAAGACTAAATTACTTGGCTACTCATGAAGAAAGTGAAGAGAGATATACCATAAGGATTGTCCAAGGCATTCATTCTTCACAAAATTACTAAGAAATCAAGCCTCTAAAATTAGTTACACACTTTCCCAATTAGTGTTTCTTGCTTTGAATTCCATAATGTCTATGCGGTAAGCAATACCCAAAGAAGAAAAGGTTCTTGCCTATATATGGTTTAGGATTCGTCTATGCAATTTTACAAAACTACTCTGGGTCATATTCCCGCTGAACTACGATCGCGCAGGTTTGACCGCGACTGTGGCTACGTGACCGCGATTCTGATCTGAAATTGTATTATGCTGATCATCTTAATTGACCGCGATCGCGACCTAAGGACCACGATCGTGGTAACTGAGGCTGAACTGCTTCAGGTCTCCAACTGCACTCCGTTTTCTTCCGTTTGATCCCTTTTTGAGCTTTAATCCACTTCATTTCAGCTTCTCAACTAGATACCTGCAAAATGTGGACATTAGTGCATTTAAACCATGTTGATGTCTCATTTTCTAATATAAAACATGGTAGTGTGCATAAATATTTGGTGTAAATGAGTGGTAAAATCACCACTCATAAAAAAATAAATGGAGAAAGAATAAATTGGGATAGAAAATTATAAATATTCTTGGGGTTATTGGCAAAAGAGACACTTTGAAAAACTTAATTTGTCAATACACAATTATTGAATAATTAGCAAAAAAGACACTCTTTATGACATCATCAATTGAATTTTTATTCTCATTAAACCTAACACACAATTCTTAAATAATATAAGATAGTCTCATCCCCACTTCACGTCCTATGTTTTGGAAATTACAAATTAGTTCGACCCTAATAATATAAACATAATTTTTTAATTTTTATTTTTTGTTATTTTTTTTTAAAAAATAAATTTTTTATATCATGCTTCCGCGTTTCCTCCATTTTTGCTCACTTTAGAATCTTTTCCCTCAATTTTTTCTAGTTTTAATAAAAAAATTACACCATCACTGGTAGAATCTTCCCCACTTAAGTCATTGTTATTCATAAGCTTTCACAATTTGTCAAACTAGCTTAGTCCCTTTATTGTCGCCCATAAGCTTTTAAATCACTTTCATTTTTTTGAAAGAGATTCTAGCCTCATTAGTACATTCTAGCGCTCCATGTGTATTGTGAAATCAATAATCCATTCTATTATTGTAGTGGTTGTTGATAAAGCATCCAGTTTTGGTATTTTAATTATTGAATGGAGATCTCGTTAGTCATCGATTGATAGTATCCATGCAAGCTCTACTCCATTGAAGGACAAGGATGAATGCTCATGACCAGATCTTAAATCAATGAGTTCAATGACAAGATCAATAGGCTTCAATCACAGATCCAAATGTGTCTTATTTGGGAAGAAGAACTCAAGGAAAAGGGAGATAAATTATCCAAATTCTATACTATTTGGTGGTCCAAGTTCAAGTTCAAGAGGAGGAATATTGAAATAAAAAAGTCAGCCCTTAAATGTCAAAGAAAAGAGGACCAAATTTGCCCAAGTTAAAAGTCAACAACTATAGAGTTCTAAAAGAGATTAATTGGTGTCAAATGAAGCTTCTAAATAGAGGAAATTTCATTCAAACTTAGGTCAAAAAGGGTCCAAGAATCAACCAAAAAATAAGATGTTTTCTGTTCAAGTTTTGAGAAGACTAGTCAAACTTTTCAACATTGTTAAGATTTTTCTCCTAGGTGGGTTTTATATTGTTTCTTTATTTATCTATAGACTAGTTAATATTTTCGTTGTTTTATTTAAGGCTTTCTAAGGCTAGTTAATGCTTTCCTAGAGATACTTAATTGTTTCTAGTTATTGCTTATTGGGCCAAACTTATAAAATCAGCTTATTTTGAGAAGTGCTTTGCTTATAAGTGTTTTTCAAAAAGGTACTTTCGTGAGAAACAGTTTGAGTATAGCCAATAAGATTAAAAAAGCACTTTTGAGCAGTAATTAATATTTGGCAAAGATTTTAAATATCACGACCCAAATCAGGGCCTGGTCGTGACGGCTATCTCAAGTCCCACATGGATCGAAAATCACCCCTTCACCTCACCTAACCAATATATCAACCACAAGTGTCGGATGAATTTCGAACATATAATAAGATAGTGCAATATCAGACTAACAACATCTCAAGAAATGTCTAAACCATTTGTCACCACTATACACTAAACCATTATATCCAAGTCCACAGTAATCCACAAAGCCTCTACAAACCAAAGTCAATAAAATGTCGGGACATGCCCCCAACAATAGCCAAAATTCAAGTCTAACAAAGTCTATGACATAGATTACAAAGACCATGAAATAAATGCCTCTAAAACTATTGAAGCTCACCACTTCAATGTCAACTCATGAGTCACTCGAACACCTGGTCACTATGTAGGAAAAGAAGAAGAAGCTACGGTCCCTATATCGTGTGGGGATACAACATTCAGAGATGATTAATGGTTGGAACGCTCGCATGTAACTCAGGGATAAAGGAATAAGATAATGCCATCATTTAAAACAAGTCAAATTATCATATGCGATCACATGTATACATATATATCGTGTTGGGATAAAGGACAAGGCTTAGAATGAACTTTAAAAACATTAACATGGGCTGTGTATCATAACCGTCATATAACAAGGCACCTATGGGCTATATGGGCCCTGTTCTCCCCTAACTAGAAGGGCCCCAGTGCGTATAGCCGCATGAACCGGAGAATATCCACATATGTATATGCCATTATGGGGGACTCAAAATTCCCGGCATAATCAAGGTGACTTAAGAACCAATGTATACAATATGGGGGACTCAAACCTCCTATTCATATATTCATTAAGGAGACTCAAACCTTTCGGTCATATAGACACTTACACCGGCTAGGGTGGTTTCCAGTGTTAGTCCTTTGGACTCCACTCTCATTACCCAGACATATATCCTTCTTTAATTCTTAATTTGAAATATCCTGTACATATGCACACAACTATCAGTCCAATTACTTACAAAAGACATACTGTTGGTATCGTCATACCAACCCACTTGCAAGTGTACAACATGCCATAACCATTATTATTTAACCTTGGGACTCAAACGCATAGTCAATACAAAGACCTCAATTTAATTCAACATTTAGGGAGTCAAACCCATTTAGCTAATTAAACCACCAAGGTTACAATTCAAAACCATTTGTGACCCACAAGGTCTTCATGAAACCATTTTCCAACCATTTATATTATTAGTCCAATGCCTCAGTTCAAATCATAATTCTATTCAATTTATGGTCATCAAAACCTTCACAAAATCATTCATCCTTCATTAACATTCTTATACTAAGCATTAGTGCAAAACATAATTCATCATACGACAAGATCCTTCTCATAGACATTTTCACAAATAGGTTGAGGGCATACTATTATCAAACCATTATTCAAGTCAAAAACCATCAAGTTAGGGTTAATCATGACCCTTTAGTTTAAATCAAATGTCTAAGCACCCACATGTGAAAAACCATTCTTAAATCATGCATAAATACAAGTTAAGACGTGAGAGAACAATACTCAACAATATGCATTTAAACACTCAACCATAGATTTCAAAACCATCATTCATGAATCAAGAACAATGTTTAAAATACATGATACTTGTGAACTAACAATGAGAGAAGAGTCACATGCCTGAGTTACGATGATTCACGGAGATATTTTGACCCTTAAGCCTCTAAATGACCACCTTGATGAAACCCTAGCCCAATCTCCTTGAGAGGTTTCTATAGAGTTTAAAAGAGTGTTTTGATCTTCCAAAGTTAGGAATAAGGGACCAAATAGTGTTATAAGACGTGGGATCTTACGGTCTTGGGATGGAAAATGTCTAAAATACCCTCATTATAAAAGTTGTAAAAGACTCGTAGGAGGGTACAATTCGGCCTCTCCACTCATAACCATATCATACAAGTAGTACCCTTCACTCGTACCTTGATCAAAATATTGGACACCACATTCTATCTAACATACGACTCCTTAGCCTAAATTGTACCCTACCATACGACTAGTACCCTTCAAGTCATACCCTAAGTAGAATATTAAGGCTAGACACTGGACAACATACAATTTGTCTCTTTCCACTTGTATCATGTACATAAGACTTGTGTGATGCCTTCTCATACCAAGAATAAAACTTGGAAAATGTGACACTGACCAACATACGACTAGGGTCCTTGATCCGTACCCACATCAACGAGTAGTATGATACGTCGTATGATGCACAAAATGTCCACGGCTCAGGAAATTTTGCAAGGCCTAAAGTTTGGGATGTTTTTGTCTCCCTCCTTAGGATCATTAATCCTCGGATGGAGGGACGAGGCACTACAAGTACGATTAAACCCCAAACATCTCTACTCTTACCTTTAATACAAAAAACAAACCCCAAGAGATTCACTATCTATTAGCAACAAAGGTATAAAACAAAGGTATTAAGAACTACACATACCTTAAGCACGATTTTTTGAAATCGAGAATAGGAATGGATATTTGGAATTCATGTCCTCCTCGGCTTCCCAAGTAGCTTTCTCTGACTTTTGGTTCCACCATAGAACCTTCACCAAAGCCACATCTTTTGTTCACAATCGGCAAACTTGCCGATCCAAGATCCTTACTAGGACCTCCTCATAGGACAAAAAATTTGAAATACCAATGTCCTCAAAAGGGAAAACAATCGAAGAATCACCTATCTAGTTCTGCAATATAGACACATGAAATACCGGATGAATGAAACTCATGCTAGGGGGAAAATCTAACACATACGTAACATTACCAACCTTTATCAAAACCACATACCGAGGACTGAGCTTCCCTTTCTTCCCAAACTGCATCACTCTCTTCATGGGAGATACCTTTAAGAATACCCACTCTCCAACCTCAAACTCCAAGTCCCTTCGCCTCATATCCGCATAGGACTTTTGGCAACTTTGGGCGGTCTTAAGCCTACCCCGAATTACCTTTTCTATAGCTTGGTGAACAAAATTTGGGCCAAACATTTCTGCTTCACCAACCTTAAACCACCCAATAAGAGACCTACACCTCTTACCATACAATGCCTCAAATGGTGCCATACTAAAACTAGAATGGTGACTATTGTTATAAGTACATTCAATCAAAGGAAAATTGTCGAACCAACTACAACCATAATCAATCACACAGGCTCACAACATATCCTCTAAAGTCTGAATGGTCTTTTTGGCTTGCCTATCTAACTGTGGGTGAAATTTGTACTAAGACTTACTTTAGTCCCCAAAACATGCTGAAAAGAGCACCAAAATGCGAGAGAACTGAGTGCCAGGATATGAAATGATCGAGGTAGGTGCACCATGCAACTTCACGACTTTCTGAAGGAACAACTTTGCATAATCCTCGGCAGAATAAGTAGTCCTCATGGTCAAGAAGTAAGCGGACTTGGTCATCCTATCCACGATGACACAATAGAGTCATACTGAATCCATGATCGTGGAAGGCCTGTAACAAAATCCATATTAATTATCTCCTATTTCCACACCGATAACTTAATCTATTGAAGTAGCCCACCGGGCGTCAAGGGATCCATCTTTACTTGCCGATATACCATACACTTAGCCACAAAGTCGGCCGCATACCATTTCATGTTGTTCCACCAATACATCTCTTTGAGATCATGATACATTTTTGTTGAACCAGGATGAACTGTATATCGCGACTAATGGGCCTCGTCCAAAATCCTACCTCACAATCCATCCAGTTGGGGAACACATAACCTCCCTTGGTACCTCAAGATACCATCTCCACCGATCTCAAAGGCCATCACCTTTTGCTTACCCACATCATCCTTAATCATCATCAAAAGAGGATATAATACCCGTTTCTCCTTTATTTTCAAACCAAGAGATCACTGCGCCACCTATTTCTCTATCACACCACCATCCTTAGAGTCCAAGAGACGAACTCCAATGTTAGCCAAATGGTGAATATCCTTCACCAATTCCCGCTTATCCTTATCCACATATAACAAGATACCCATGGATAACCTGCTAAGAGCATCAACAACCACATTAGACTTACTAGGATGGTAGTAAAGACTCACATCGTAGTCCTTCAGAAACTCAAGCCACCTCCTTTGCCTTAGATTAAGATCCTTCTAAGTGAACACGTACTGCAGGTTTTTATGATTGGAAAAGATATCAACGTGCACCCCATATAAATAGTGATGCTAATTTTTCAATGCAAGCACCACAACTAATAACTCCAAGTCATGAGTTGGATAGTTCCTCTCATGAACCTTCAAATATCTAGAGGCATAAGCAACCATCTTACTATGTTGCATCAACACACAACCCAAACTAATTTGAGATGCATCATAATAAACCACAAATCCCTCCGTATCCTCAGGTAGAGTCAAGATTAGAGCTAAAGTCAACTTATTTTTTATCTTCTCAAAACTACCTTTGCAAGTATCAGACCACAAGATCTTCACTTTCTTCTGAGTTAATTTGGTTAATAGAGTAGAAATAGGAGAAAAAATATCCACGAACCTCCTATAATACCCAGCTAAACCCAAAAATCTTCGAATATCGATTGGAGTCGTAGGTTTGGGCCACTTATTAACCATAACAACTTTCTAAGGATCCACCATAATCCCCTTACTAGACATAACATGACCCAAAAAAGTTACGACATTCAACCAAAATTCATATTTGGAGAACTTAGCATACAACTTTTGACCTTTCAAGGTCTATAACACAAGGCGGAGGTGATTAACATAATCCTCCTCATGCTTAGAGTACACTAAGATGTCATCAATGAAGACAATGACGAATAAATTTAGAAACTTATGAAAGATCCTATTCATCAAATCCATGAATGCCATCGAGGCATTGATCAAACCAAACATCATTAGGAACTCAAAATGCCCATACTTGGTACGGAAAGTTGTCTTAGGGATATCTATTTCCCTTATATTTAACTGATGATACTTGGATCGAAGATCGATCTTAGAGAAGAATTTTGCACCCTGAGGCTGATCAAAGCGATCATCAATACTTGAAAGTGGATACTTATTCTTTATTGTCACCTTATTCAATTGCCAGTAGTCAATACACATCCTAAGGGAAACGTCCTTCTTTCATATAAACAATACCGGTGCACCCCATGGGGACACACTAGGATGGATGGAACCCTTGTCTAAAAGGTCTTTTAATTGCTCTTTAAGCTCTTTCAACTCAGTTGGAGCCATTTCTATATGGGGCAATAGAAATTAGACGAATGTTCAGAACAAGATCAATACCAAAATCACTCTTCCTATCGAGAGGGACACCAAGAAGGTCATCAGGTAGGGAATACCTTTGGAAAACCATTTACTACAGGAACAAATGTAATAAAGGATCTTCCAAGTCAGAATCTTTAACCTGGACCAGATAAATAAGACACCTCTTAGAGAATAACCTCTGAGCTCTAAGATACGATATAAATTTCCCCTTAGGAGCTAGGGAACCACCATCCCACTTAACTATTAGCTCATTAAGAAATTTAACCATGACCTTATAGGTTCGACAATCTAGGAAAGCATAGCACAAGTGTAACCAGTCCATTCCCAGAATAACATCAAAATCAATCATGTCTAACTCTATCAAGTCCATCAGAGTTTCTCTACTACCAACAACTACCATACACCCCCTATAGACTCTTCTGACAACCACAGAGTCTACTAGGGTAGAAACAGAAAAAAGGTCCGATAGACACTCAAGACCAAAACAAAAATGCATAGCCACAAATGGGGTCATATAAGAGAGATAGTACCCTGGATCAAGAACATAATACACATCATGAGAAAAGAGTTTCAACGTACCAGTAATAACATCCAAAGATGCCTTGGATTCCTAATGAGTAGTTAGAGAATAAACACAGTTTTGACCAGTGCCAACACCAAAAGTGGCACCCTTCGGTACAAGAGATAATGAAGAGGCGACAAGAACTTTATTTGCCCCAGAAGAAACTCTAGAGGGACAATCCCGCTGTATATGACTAATTTGACCACACATAAAATATTGGTTCCTCCTCTTCTCACACTGACCATGATGATGTTGACCACATAATTTGCAATGAGGGTAGGATGGTATGGATCGGACCCCACTGCCTGAGAATGGGCATTCTATGCTCAAGAAACATCACCACCCTAAAAATATCTGTCTTATGATGTCTTTGGATAGGGAGCACTAGCCGTCGAATAGGATTTGGTATGCCCCAACTCTTTCTCAAAGGCCACTTACCAATCTTCTATTGTCCCCCACTTTATTCTTAAAACTAAGACCTTTTACTCTTTCTCTTACCAATCTCAACATATTTCTTCTTCTTCATTTCGACCTGTTCCATATACACAACCAACCTAGATATGTCCATGTCCTTGATCAACAAGGCAACCTTACTATCAAGGATCAACTCGCGAGATAATCCTGAAGCAAACTTTCTCATTCAGGTCCTCATAGTAGATACTAATTTAAGAGTATACAAGAAAAATTGATGGAATTTCAAGGCATACTCCTTGACTGTTATCCTTCTTTGCTTTAAGTTAAAAAATTCTTCCACTTTAGCTTTTCTTAACTCCTAGGAAAAGAAGCAGTCCAAAAATGCACTAGAGAAATTATCCTATACGGTTGAACTAGCATCCTCACTTTTCAAATGTTCCCACTCTTTGTACTACTAGTTTTCCATATCCTTAAATTAGTAGGCAACAAACTCAACACCTTTAATCACTGAAGCATGCATAACCCAGAAGATCTTCTCTATCTCATCAATGAAACTTTGAGGATCCCCCTCAACCCTTGTACTAGTAAATATTGGAGGATGCAACCTCATGAATTGGCCAATTCTAGTGGTCTCAGATGAACCCATAGCAGCACCAGCAGAACTAGACTGCTGTGACTAAGATGTCACTAACTGAGTCAACAGGGTAAAAGAGCGACGAAACTCAACATTAGTAACCTCCTTAGGAGGTGACTGAGTATGAGTGTCACCCTTAGAAGTAGGATTAGTGGGGACAGGTGAAACTCTACGAGGACCGTCAGATGCAATGACTGTTGACAGGGTCTGGACCTCAGAAGTTGAACGAGCTCCATCCACATTGTCCTTATATGGGACAGAAGTGTTTGCATGAACATCAGATATTCTTAAAGGCATGATTTCATATACGAGTAAGCAGAAATTAGAATAATCCAAGACCTTAGACTCTATAGCTCGACATTAAGACAACAATAAAGGGAAATATTTCTAAATCTCTCATAGCCTTTCTCATATAAGTATGACACGCTACACACCCATAAAAAAGATTCTACTTAACACGGTTTTGTAGAAACCTAATTGACCATGAACCTAGGGCTCTGATACCAACTTTATCACAACACAAACAAGGTCCTAGCAGTGATGGGTATCTCAAGTCCCAAATGGATCGGAGATCACCCCCTTTACCTTACCTAATAAATATATCAACCACATGTGTTAGATGAATTCTAAACATATGATAAGATAGTGTAATATAAGACTAACAACAACTCAAGAAATGTCTAAACTATTTTTCACCACCACACAGTAAACCATCACACCCAAGTCCACAATAATCCATAAAGCCTCTACAATTCAAAGTCAATAAAATATCGGGACATGCCCCCGACAGTAGCCAAAATCCAAGTCTAACAAAGTCTATGACATAGAGTAAAAAGACCATGATATAAATGCCTTCAATACTATAGAAGCTCACTACTTCAATGTCAACTCACGAGCCACTCGAGTACCTGGTCAATGCATAAAAAAAGAAAAAGAAGCTTCGATCACTGTATCACATGGGGATAAAACTTTTGAAAATAGTTAGCAGTTGGAACGCTAGCATGCAACTCAGGGATAGAGGAATAAAATAATGCCATTATTAAAACCAAGTCAAATTATCATATGCAATCATATGTATACATATATACATCATGTCGGGATAGGGGATAAGGCTTAGAATAAACTTTGAAAATATTACCCTGGCTATGTAGCATAACCGTCAAATAACAAGGCACCCACGGGCTATATGTTCCCAACTCTTCCCTAGATGGAAGGGCCCAGTGCGTGTAGTGATACGCCAAAATTATAACTCTCGTTAGAAAGTGTAAGCGGTCGCTGTCAAATATAGAACCCAACTGGGTTGGGTGTCGAATCCCACAGGGAATACTCTGGTCACTAAGTGTTGCAATTATTAGTAGACTGTTGGTCAAAAATTCCAAGGAAAAAAGGGGTTTGGTTTAGGCGTGAACTAATATTATCAAAGTAACAATGGAACGATTTGCGTGGTAAGATTTAATCACAGAGATTGATAAGTTAGGGTTATGTCCACCTTATAAGTTCTACTTCTCTGCTAACTATGAGTAACGCGGAATTTAGACATGAATGCACTTATAGAGAATCGTATTCTAATTCTAAGTCCAAGTGTTTCTCAACCATCAAGGATTTATTTTGCTTTAGCTCTCTCGAGCCTAAAGTGTATAACAAATGGTACAAATTCTCCAAGAAGTTAATCCGGTTAAGGCATTAACATGTAAATAGGGGTTGGAAACCCTATTTCCTTGTCACACTCTCTTTTCCAAACATGTAACTTTTCTCTCGAACAAGTTAATGCTATAATGGCGTATTCTCTATGTTTGCAACCATAAGAATTCAATCAAAACGAAGAGAGTAATGATATAAGTAGCATAACACATCAAGAATTCACACACTCATAGTAATAGATAGTATCTTACAAGGTTTCCATAACCCTAACAGATAAGTTTAGCTACTCATGAATACAACGGAAATTAAAGTAGACATCATCATCATACCAAAACTTAGAGAAATCTCAGCTATGGAGATGAAACGTGTTTTCTTTCTCCGTTGCTCAAGTGAGCCATTTTCTGTTCTCAAAACTCGTACAAAACCTTCAAACGTGAATTTTCAATAATGTCGAATGATAATGATAATGATGCTGAAAAAATTCAGCAATAAGGTTTTTAATAGCATCCTTGTCTAATAAGTTGCTACTGCATCCTTAAGTATTTAAAAATACTAGGTTTGCCCGGGAAAAAGTTCCCATGCATCACTTTCAGTCCAAAAGCTGCCTTCTCTCTTATGGGAAGTTTTCCTTTGCTGCCCACAGGTCCACAAAGTGCTGAAATCTTCATCATTAGTACCTGAAAACATGCTAATCACATAGGTCAGCTCACTTAAAGGAAAATGGACTAAAAGTGCAAGAATTATATATTTGGTTTACACGCCTAAGCACCATAATTTACCCATGTTTCAGCTAAGTTTTGAGGATAAAATATATAATTCTTGCACTTTTAGTCCATTATCCTTTAAGTGAGCTGACCTATGTGATTAGCATGTTTTCAGGTACTAATGATGAAGATTTCAGCACTTTGTGGACCTATGGGCAACAAAGGAAAACTTCACATAAGAGGGAAGACAGCTTTTGGACTGAAAGTGATGCATGGAAACTTTTTCCCGGGCAAACCCAATATTTTTAAATACTTAAGGATGCAGTAGCAACTTATTAGACAAGGATTTTATTAAAAACCTTATTGCTGAATTTTTTCAGCATCATTATCATTATCATTTGACATTATTGAAAATTCACTTTTGAAGGTTTTGTATGAGTTTTGAGAACAGAAAACGGCTCACTTGAGCAACGGAGAAAGAAAACACGTTTCATCTCCATAGCCGAGATTTCTCTAAGTTTTGGTATGATGATGATGTCTACTTTGATTTCCGTTGTATTCATGAGTAGCTAAACTTATCTGTTAGGGTTATGGAAACCTTGTAAGATACTATCTATTACTATGAGTTTGTGAATTCTTGATGTGTTATGCTACTTATATCATTACTCTCTTCGTTTTGATTGAATTCTTATGGTTGCAAACATAGAGAATACGCCATTATAGCATTAACTTGTTCGAGAGAAAAGTTACATGTTTGGAAAAAAGAGTGTGACAAGGAAATAGGGTTTCCAACCCCTATTTACATGTTAATGCCTTAACCGGATTAACTTCTTGGAGAATTTGTACCATTTGTTATACACTTTAGGCTCGAGAGAGCTAAAGCGAAATAAATCCTTGATGGTTGAGAAACACTTGGACTTAGAATTAGAATACGATTCTCTATAAGTGCATGCATGTCTAAATTCCGCGTTACTCATAGTTAGCAGAGAAGTAGAACTTATAAGGTGGACATAACCCTAACTTATCAATCTCTGTGATTAAATCTTACTACGCAAATCGTTCCATTGTTATTTTGATAATATTAGTTCACGCCTAAACCAAACCCCCCTTTTTTCTTAGAATTTTCGACCAACAGTCTACTAATAATTGCAACACTTAGTGACCAGAGTATTCCCTGTGGGATTCGACACCCAACCCAGTTGGGTTCTATATTTGACAGCGACCGCTTACACTTTCTAACGAGAGTTGTAATTTGGGCGTATCAAATTTTGGTGCCGCTGCCGGGGAATACGGTTGTCAATTAAGTTTGTGATAGTTAATAGACCCTTTGGTCAAAGATTCTTGAATTTTACTTTTTGTTTGTTGTTTTTGTTTTGTTCAGGTTTATTGGAGTGCATGCCAAATACACGAAGTTCTGGTCAACCGTTATTACCTATAAATCCTGAACCACATCTTATTGGCAGAATTAATGCGCAACGAAAGCTTGAACGGATGGCTGCTCAACAGGAGCAGAAAAGATTAGTTGCATTAGCAGCTGCTCAAGTGCATCAACAGAATATTGATAACCCAGGTCGGGCAACAAATCTTGATGATGAGGACCTGGGTGATGATGAGTTATTAAATCCAAGGTGTGCAGATGATGTGGCTACACCAGTGAACAGGAATGTCAATAGAGATCATCAAGCGAGAATGAGACCTGAACACCGAGCTATGCAAATCTCTTTTGATGATGATGATGGCTACTTGGACGGGGCTGGTGCCACAGGGGCTATTATTCCTCCACCCTTGGCACCCGAAGCCAAGTTCAATATCACTAGCACCATGATCTAGCTATTACAACTCAAAGGTTTATTTGGTGGACTTGCAGGCGATGATCCGAATATGCATCTGATCAACTTTATCTCAACATGCAAGTCGTTTGACAATCCAGGAGTTGGACAGAATGCAATTCAACTGCGCTTATTTCCATTGTTTCTATCTGGAGAGGCAACTCTATGGTTGAACGGGCTGACTCCTGACTCTATTACTAATTGGAGGCAACTGAAAGACGCTTTCCTAGAAAGATTCTTTCCGCCATCCAAGAGAGCACAGTTACGAGATGAGATCAGCAATTTTTGACAGCTTCCAACTGAAGCTCTCCACGAAACATGGGAGAGGTTCAAGAAGAAGCTTATGCGGTGCCCAAATCATCAGATGACCAACATCCACTTGATGGAAATATTATACAGGGCGTTGAACTCGGTGACTAAGCCAGTGGTTGATAATGCTGCAGGTGGGTCATTAATGGACCTTACTTTTATTGAGGCTGGTGATATGCTAGATCGTATGACAAAGTAGAGTAGAGCTTGGCATACCAGGGATTCTGAGGTAGCAAGCTCTACTGTATCTACTAGCATGACAGCAGAACAGAGGCGAAGAAAAGAGGAACGTGACCAAGATATGGCTCACATAAAAATGCAGATGGACCTTCTTACCAAGAATTTATTATCAGGAAAGGCAGAAAAGGTCAAGGCTGTTGTATCACAGGGTAGAGATGAATCCGTTTCTGAGGAGGAAGCGAATTATTTGAACAATCAGAGGGGTTTTCGAGGCAATGCCCAAGGAAACCAAGGTCGGAACTATTATGAAAAATCCGGATTCAAGAATAAGACTAAAAGGAGTGGTTTGTATGTCCCTCCTGGAAATCGTGAAGATGTTGTAACTAGTTCTAGGAAGATGTCCATGGAGGACATGGTGGCCAAGCTTTTGAAAGGAGTGGAGGCAACCAACACGGGACTAGCTGAGGTAAAAAATGATTTGTCCTCAATAAATCAATTGGTTGACTCACATTCCACTGCAATAAAATAGCTAGAACAACAAATGAGTCAACTATCAACGACATTCAATCAAAGAAAAGCTGGCACTTTACCTAGTAACACTGTGCAAAATCCATGGAATGATGGATTATGTATGGCTATTACTACCAGGAGTGGTAAGGTGTTGAAAAATCCATCCAAAGGCAAGTAGGTGGTTGATAATACAGAAGAGAATGTTATTGAAGAAGATTGTGATGATTCTGTAGAAGCTGAAAATCAGAATGAGAACATTCATGACACTACACCTGGATGTCACCAGCCTGAAAAGATTGATAATCAGAAGAAAAAACAAAAAGAAGTGGTGGAAAAGACTCTTCCAAATCCACCACCACCTTTTCCTCAGAGACTGAAGAAGAAGGCTGATGACACCAGGTTTAGTAAATTCATGACCATGCTGAAGCAGCTGACTATTAATGTGCCTTTGGTGGAGGCACTGGAGCAGATGCCAGGGTACGCCAAATTCATGAAGGACCTTTTGACAAAGAAAAGGGCAGCAAGTTATGAACTGGCAGATAATGTTCATCATTGCAGTGCAATTGCCATGACATCTTTTGTACAGAAAAAGGCGGATCCTGGTGCTTTCACTATTCCTTGCACGGTTGGATCCTTGGATTTTGCTAAGGCATTGTGCGATTTGGGGGCTAGCATCAATTTGATGCCGCTATCTATTTATAAACAGTTGGGGTTGGGCGATCCTATACCAACCAATATGCGGCTCGTGATCACAGATAGGTCGGTAAAATGACCTGTTGGTATCTTACATGATGTATTAGTAAAGGTTTCTACCTTTATTTTTCCTGCAGACTTTGTTATTTTGGATTGCGAGGTGGATTTTGAGGTGCCCATAATCTTGGGTCAACCTTTCCTCACAACAGGAAGTGTGCTTATTGATTTACGAGAAAATGAGCTTTTATTTCGGATGAATGATGAAGTGGTACGTTTTGATGTAAGCAAATCAATGAAGCAGCCCAAAGATATGAATGTGTTCTCTATAGTTGATGTTCATTATAAGGATGAGAAGGAATTATCTTTAGAGAAACAGCTTACTATTGAGCCATTGGCTGCTGTGCTTTTTAACTTTGAGCGTGAGGATGTTGAAGAGAATGAAAAAACTATCCGTGCTTTGACAGGAATGGGGTCGTATTCATATGACCCCAAGAAACTGGACCTTGACTTTAAGAATCGACCCTCACCACAGGCGAAGCCACCAGATATCTTGACAAAGTCTGAGTAATCGAGATAACTATGTCGTGCCGCGATAATAAATCAAGCGCTATATGGGAGGCAACCCATCATTAGGAGTTTGTTTCGTTAGGATTTTGTTTTTGATAAATAAAAGTTCAAAAAGAAGAGTTGAGCCACGACCAAAACTAAGGCGCTCGGTAGGAGGCAACCCATCCTTCTAATCATTTTTGTTGTTTTTGATTAAGTGTAGGTGCAAGATATACAAAGGAGGAGATTAGTCCCAAATTTTGATTTGAAAGTGAGCCATGCTAAAGGTGGTAAGTGAGGAATGATGGAGCAAAGGCTATAGGTTAGGCATTGCCTATGCCAATCTAGGCAACGAACAAGGCAATCCCTATGCAAATCTAGGCAACGGACAAGGAAATGCCTATGCCATTTCCTATACTCACTGCCTCACATAGGCAATGGATAAGGCAAGGCCTATACCAATGTAGGCAATTCTATAGGCGCCGCATATGCCATTGCCTATGCTCACTGCCTCACATAGGCAATGCCATAGGCGCCGCCTATGCCAATCTAGGCGATAGGCAAGGCGTCGCCTATGCCTATCTAGGCATTGCTAAAGGTGCCGCCTATGCTAAGCATAGGCAAAGCATTAGGCACCGCCTACTTATCCTTTTTTGCCTCCTAACCCGATTGTACATGGATCAAACCCAACCCATGGCTTAGTCTTTAAATAGATCATTAACCTTAGAACACAATTCCATTGTTTGCTTAAGATAGGTGACGCCTAAGCTCCCAAATTCTCTCAAAGTTTTTCTTTTTGCTCATCTAATCTTGCAAGTTCATCTTTCGGATCCATCATCACGTAAGTTACTCTTTTATATTCCGTAGTTGTTGCACTACTCCGCTTATAATGGTTTATTAGATTGTGAAGTAGTGTTTGGTGATGAGAATATGGTTGGTTTGTTATGATGCATCTAGTTGAGTGAAAGAATTCGTGTGGGTGTTCTTGACTTTACTCCGACTTGTATTTGATTGGTATTCACTGTCGTATTTTTATGAAGTCAAAATTGTGAAGTTAATGCATAATCTTGAAAGTTGTAAGCTTGAATGTTTGAATGACTCGTTCATCGAAGGTATTGATCATGATTGACCACAAGTATAACATGGTTTGGTTATTTCGATGCAAAAACCTGATAAGATTGCTATGTGGTAGTCTTGTTCAAACATTGCCTTAATACAATGAAATAAAGTCGGAAAGGATAGTCAAGATTACATGATTATTAACATTGTGCAAACGGATTAAGTGTGGGGTGGTACCATCACAATTTTCTTGTTCGAATATAGTAAATCTTCCATGATGAAACTAACATGACTTTATTGTGATCTCAGGTAGAATGGCCCCAAAAGGACGACAAGGAAAAGAAAAAGTATCCACCTCCCAAAAAGACTACAGGAAGTGAAGTCAAGATTCGGGGCCAAGTCTTGCAACTGAATGCGGAGTTCTTCAACTCTTTTCTGGACCTTCCATCGTGGATCCATCACCGCTCAAGGAGATTTATCACAGACCTCCCTACAGGGCCATCAAACATACACTGTGCGGATCAAGGTCAATGGCACGGTGAATTCGGCACAAGGATAATGATCACCGACTGCCAGACTCAGACGTGGATCCATCACCGCTCAAGGAGATTTATCACATACCTCCCTACAGGGCCATCAGACATACACTGTGCGGATCAAGGTCAATGGCACGGTGAATTCGGCACAAGGATAATGATCACCGACTGCCAGACTCAGACGTGGAGGCCAACTCTGATGACGACGACTCTGATGATTATTCCGACGCAAGGGGTATGACCCCAGACATAGAAGAGGAGTCCGACTAATCAGGTTTTCCTTATTTATTTCCACTGAGGACAGTGTGTCCCGTCTAAGTGTGGGGTGCGGGTATATGTCTGTTGTATTGTATTTCTTTGCCTACATTTATTCTTGTTTGTTTGAATTAGTCGTAGTTAGTTAGTCGTAATTAGTTAGTTAGATTTTAGATTTTGCATGAAATTGTTTTGATAGACGGCATGGTATATTATAACAAGAGTTTGTGCTAAATCATTACTAGTGAGACGCTTAGGCTCTAAGTTGTGACTCACTGTGTGATAAATTATTGTGGTTTAATTCATTCATCTGTTGGGTCAAGAATCTATAATGCTCCCAATAAAGTTGACCATGTGCCTTGTGTGTGTGAGGATATTGTATATTCTTTGTTGTGACTGATGCTAGAACTTGCCTGGTGTGTGTGTGAAGTGAAATAAAGATTGTGAGTATAGGAGATGATTTAGGCATTTCTTTGGCAGCCCTGAAATTGTGTACCTTCTTTTTACCTACCTTTGTACATTGTCCTAGTGAGCCCCCTTTGAGCCTTTAGCTATTTTCTTTGGCAGCCTCATATGTAGCCTAATCCATTTTTTTTTCAAGACCATAATTTGATCCAAACTCCTAAGCGCTTTAAAATTGTAGAATCATGTGGAAAAATAAAAGAAGAATAGTGAAAGTGATGCCTCAGGGTGTATTGGTACTTGAAATTGTTGTGAAAAAGAGTGGCTATTATAGGGATGCTTGCTTAATATAAAAAAAAAAAGAAAAAAAAAATTTAGAAAAACAAAAAGATAGTTGTGTTTATGATTGAATAACAAAATGGGTGAAAAAGGGTTGGTAGATGAAAGAGAGGTTGAGTGGTTGTTAAGAGATAGTGTAAATGGCATATTGTAGTGTATTAAAGCGCTTAGGGAACATAGTCACTATTTCTAGCCAAAATAGTCCTACCTGTCCCTTAGCCTACATTACAACCTGTAAAGACCTATTTGATCCTAAACTTAGCAGTCTGATATTAGTAGAGCATTACACTAAGGGCAAGCCTATGGTCATCAGTTGCAATATAAGAATTCTTTGTGAGAGCGAGAGCAAGGAGAGTCTTATACCCATGTTTCAAAAAAATGCAAAACTATGAGTGATTATGGGTGATATCTTGTGTGAGCACACATGGTTGATGGTTGTTGGGTAGTTTTATATGTTTCTTTGTGGCTTAACTTGTGGATACGAATTAACTATCCTAATGAGTCTATGTTGGAGGTTGAGTTGTTTCTAGTAGTGATCGAGAAACCTACACTTTGTTAATGATTGTTGTGCATGTCTTGTTGAAAATTTCGTGTTGCTATTGTGAAATTCTAGTTAGGTGTTTGCATGGATGTAATATTTTGTTCGAGGAAAAACAAAGCTTTAAGTGTGGGGTGGTTTACATGCCTAAGCACCATAATTTACCCATGTTTCAGCTAAGTTTTAAGGATAAAATATGTAGCCACACAAACTAGAGAATATCCATATCCGTATATGCCATTATGGAGGACTCAAATCTCCCGGCATAATCAAGGTGACTTAAGCACCAATGTATACAATATGGGGGACTCGAACCTCCCATTCATATATTTATTCCGGGGACTTGAACCTCCCAATCATATAGACACTCACACCGATTAGTGCAGTTTCTAGTGTTAGTTCTTTGGACTCCACTTTCACAGCCCAACTAAACATCCTGCTTTAAAGCCTAATTAAAAACATTATGTAAACACACACACAACCATTCGTCCAATTACTTACCAAAGGCATACTGTTGGTATCGTTATACCAACCCTACTTGCGAGCGTATAACATGCCATAACCATTATCATTTAACCTTGAGACTCAAACCCATCATCTATACAAACACCTTAATTCAATTCAACATTTAGGGAATCAAACCCATTTACCTAATTAAACTACCAAGGTTACAATTCAAAACCATTTGTGACTCACAAGGTCTTCATGAAATCATTTTCCAACCATTTACATTATTAGGCCAATGCCTTAGTTCAAATCTCAATTCAATTCAATTTATGGTCATCAAGACCTTCACAAAATCATTCAACCTTCATTAGAATTCTTATACCTAGCATTAGTGCAAAACACGATTCATCATGTCAGAAGATCCTTCTCATAGATATTTTTATAAACCGGTTGAGGGCATACCATAATCAAACCATTATTAAAGTAAAAAACTATCAAGTTAGGGTTAATCATTACCCTTTAGTTTAAATCACAATTTCCAAGCAACCATATATGCAAAACTATTATTAAATCATGCATAAACACAAGCTAAGACGTGCGAGAACAATACTCAACAATATGCATTCAAACCTTCAACCATGGATTTCAAAACCATCATTTATAAATTAAGAACAATGTTTAAAACACATTATATTTGTGAACTAACAATCAAGAAAGAGTCATATTCCTGCGTTATGTTGATTCACAGAGATATTTTAACCCTTAAGCCTCTAGATGACCTCCTTAAGAGGTTTGTAGAGAGTTTATGAGAGTGTTTTGATCTTCCAAAGTGAGGAATAAAGGGCCAAATAATGTTATAAGACGTAGTGTCTTAAGGTCTTGGGGTGGGAAATATTTAAAAATACCCTCAGCTAAAAAGTTTTAAAAGGCTCACAGGAGGGTATGATTTTGCCTCTCCACTCGTACCCACATCATACGAGTGGTACCCTTCACTCGTACCTTGATCAGAATATTGGACACCACATTCTATCCAACATACGAGTCCTTAGCATAAATCATACCCTACCATATGACTAGTACCCTTCAAGTCGTACCCTAAGCAGAATGTCAAGGCTAAACACTAACAAAATATGGTTTGGACCTTAACACTCGTATTATGTACATACAACTCGTGTGATGCCTTCTCATACAAAGAACAAAACTTGGCCAATATGACACTGACCAACATACGACTAGGGTCCTTAACCCATACCTCTATCATACGAGTAGTATCATATGTCGTATGATGTCTAAGACCCAGAAAATTATTCAAGGGCCAAAGTTCGGGGTGTTTAACTAAAAGTGCTTTTAAGTGTGTATTTTTCTCAAAAGTGCTTTAGAAAGAAGCTACTTTTTTTATCTTATGAATACTGCTTCAACTACTATACAGAAGCACTTATTTTTACCCAAAAGCTTGATAAACATCTTGATTTTTTAAAATAAGCACTTTTAAGAAATAAAATCACTATTAAAAAAAGTTTGCCAAACAAGTAATTAGTTAGTACTTTATTTTCTTATCAGTATAGGAATTATCTTGTAATTTTCTTACCATGTTATGGATGCCCCTTTAGCTTATCCTAAGTAGTCTTGGACGTCCTCTCATTTGTTGAGTTTGAAATTAGTAAAGACATCATGGGGAAGCTAATAGTTGCAAACCAAAGAGGCGATAAATTAGATGACAAAGAAAAACTATACTAAAACATATGATTATGGATATGATTTGGCTAATTGGCCTATTAAAACTAATTCAAAAAGCATAAAATATATTGGAAGAAAATCTCCCTCTAAACAAAACTCTTTGATGACTACATTGTGGATACTATTATATTATGGTTTGAGAAGAAGAGTGTTCTATTTATAAAAGTCCAGAATCATTTCTCCAAAAAGAGGTTAGCCAAATATGGAAGAACTTTATATTTTTATTTTAGGAAAATTAAAGGTAATTATGGTTTTATTTTGGCAATTATGGTATTATTTTTATTTTCATTCCAAGAAAAGTAAAACTTAATTTTGTTATGAAAATTAGGGCAAAACCCTAATAAATCTCCCCCTTTTGACTCAATTTTCTTGACAAAACTTGATCCTCTTTATTCACATGTATGCTCTTCATTCTTCACATAGTCTTTATAACTTCTCTTTACATGCTTAAAAATGGAGCCCTTTTGGTTTAAAAATATATGATTCTTTCAGTTTATAAATATTGAAACCCTTTGCATGATTAAAAATGAGCTTTATTTTCAAAGCTGTTACAACAATATTATTGACAGTATGATTGACAATCGTCTCCACATGTAGTTTTTTTAACATATATCCTTATTATCATCAGATTGGTTGTAAATTATTTTAAAACAACTTTAAACTCGTTTCACCAAATCATTGGACCTTTGAATCATAGAATCGTTGGCTTTGATACCACTTGTTGTGTTTAAAATTAATAAAGATTCATCTGAAAGTTAATAGTTGCAAACCATAGAGATGATAAATCAGATGACAAAGAAAAATATACTAAAAATATATTATTATTGATATGGTTCAGCCAATTGTCCTACATATTTAAACTAATTCAAAGCATAAAATCTATTAGGATAAATCTCTCTCTAAACAAGATTCTTTGATAACAAAATTGTGGATGCTATTGTGTTATGATTTGAGAAGAAAGGTATTTTATTTATAGAAGTATAAAATATTTCCTCCAAAAAGAGGTTAGCAAAATATGCAAGAGTTTTTTCATATTTTTTTAGAAAAATTAAAGGTAATTATGGAATTATTTTTATTTTCCTTCCCCAAAAAGTAAAACTTAATTTTGGTAAGAAAATCATGGCAAAAACCCTAAAATCATTTACTCCCATAAATAAGAGTCCTTTCTCATTCATTGAAAATATTTACATTGATATTAAGAAAAAATAGCCTAACCCCCCAACCTTTATCTGAAATTCCAACTATACACTCAAACTTCACGGGGGTACTATCACCCCTCTGAATATTTAAAAAATGAAATTATTTGCTTCCTAAATGTTCAAGTGGCAAAGTGAGTGCATTTCACTCTCTTTGAGAGAGTGAGCACGAAAATTACATATTAAAATTTTATTTTTAATATTTATTTACATAAAAATATTTAATTTTAATTATTATTTTTCTTTATTCATTTTTTTTGTTCATTTTCTTCTTTCTCACAAAACAAAAAACTTCAAGAACTCATCAATGACGTCCAAGACTAATTTCTCATCTTCCTCATCTCCAATGAGTCTCTTTCTATGTTCCAATTTCATTGACGTGTCTAAGCACAAAACCCACAAAATAATACATTTATTCAACTTCAAAAAGAAAATATGAAATTCAATGCAAAGATAAAATTTTTTGTCACAATTATCACCAGAAGAACTAAAAGGATAAGAAAATCTAAAATAAAATTTACAAGAGGTGAAAAGGTTGAGATTAAATAAATCCCAAAAGTCCTATAAATCTTCATCTTTTTCTTTTCTCCTTTGTACAAATCCTCTAAACTACACAATAAAGCATTCTTCACTGGCACTGCCTTTCTCAACCCACCTCCTTCATTTCCTAAATTTCCCATACCAGAAAACTCCATTCCACTATTTGCCATACTCCTAAAAAACCCATCTCTACCTTTCTCCCCATCCATGACTACTCCTCCAATCGATGCCCCCAATGAAGAAGATAAAAAAAACTCTGTATAAGTATCATCAACATCTCTAGGGTTAAACTGAAATAAAGGATTAGGTTATGGATTTTTCATATTGTGGGGTCTACCTCTTGGAGGTGGCGGTCCTTGACTAGTTTTCAATGCTTCCCCACCATACAAATCGTAGATGTGATGCTTGGAATTTGAGTGATGCTTGTTTGATGCCATTTTCTTCACCATCTTGGTGTTTTTCCGATTGTTGAGAAAATAAAAGGCGAGGAAGTTATAAAAAAAAGAAAAGGGGAAAAGAATAGATAAAGGGGAATGGAAAAGGAAAGACAAAAGAGAAATATTAAAGAAAAATAATTAATTTTCTTATATAAAAATATAATATTATGTCAATATTATGTGGTATTACATGGAAGACGTGTGTTGATCACTTATCAATATACATCTGGTTGTGAGTTTGTAAGGAGGAGGGGGTAGTAATTTAAGGTCTAAACAGTTTGGAAGGAGGGGTAATAGTATCTCCGTGAAGTTGAAGTGTGTAGTTGAGAATTCAAAAATAGGCTGGAGGGTATTTGGATGCTTTCTTTTGATCTTAATAATATTTTGAGAGTTCTTTTGAAGCATTGTTACTTTTACTTTGAGAATATATCTTTCAACCTTTACTTGTTTCATATTTTAAGGCATAAGGTAATTTTATCTTGTGATATTTTTTATTCCCTTTTGATATTTTTTAGAAGGATATTAGTTCCACATACTTATTGTTTTTTTAAGTTACTCATAAAGTGGTCAAGATCTAAATTTATCATTTTGATATACTTTCTCAAGTAAAGGCATTAGAATTTTTTCATAAGTCTATACGTCATACTTGGATCTTATCAAGGTTTTAGAACAATATATCCTTGAAAATTCTTAGATTATTTCTTTGAATTTCCCATAATTTTATTTTTTTAAGTTTTCTGATTCTTTTATATTTTTGCTTTTGCACTCTAATATTTAATTCTCAATTTGGTATCTCCCTAACCATGTTGTTGTCATCGATCATTTATAGACCATATCCATAGTTTAGGGAATAATTAGGTATAGACCACTACATTTGTCTAATCAATGGTAATGTCGATCTATAGTTCCTGTTGCAAAATATGTTCTTTTGATGGTAATTTTATGGGTAAATAGAAGGAGACTCTAAAATGTTGGAACTAAAAATCTGTGAGTAAGGTGATAATGTCCAATGCTCTATATTGTAATGTTTTATATGATGACTTTGTTACAAGCATAATGGAGAGTAGAGAGTTAGATTGCGATCCAAGTGACTGTCATTAGTTTATGTTATGAATGGGAGGGGAAAATCTATCCATAATTCATAAAGAATGATATCCATATTGATCGCTACATGCTTGACATTGTTGTCGATGGTTCTAGACCTATTTTGAGGATTAATATTGTTGAAAGATCTTGAAAAGAATCTTTGAAATCAACCCTACCTCCACCCTTATCCTCACCCCACACCTATCAATTGATGATGATTTAGTGGAATATGAGGTCATGGATAATCATGTAATAAATATGAAAGATCATCAAAGTGTTGACGAAGAAAAGTGTAATAGTGATGCCATGGGGAAGTCCAGATCACAATCCAAACACTCTTTTTCTGATGGAACTAGTTTTTATAATGGATAAGCATTCAACGAAAAGAAAAGGTTGAAGACGTTAGTGAAGCAGGACTCGGTGAATAAGTCTTATGATTTTACTACGATGAAGACTTGTCAAAATTTTTATAATGTGGCATGTGTATCTCCTAGTTGTGGTTAGATGTTACAGGCCACTAAGTATGAAAGTTCAAATATGTATCTCATCTATAAGTATGTTTATGAGCACACTTGTGGTGTTTAACCTATCATGAAAAACCATAAGAATGTCACATCCACTGTCATTGCCTCAATTTGTCTGAATTAGTTTGTTAACAACAAAGATCCAAGCATAAAAGAAATCAAAGGATCATATTCAAGAACAATATTATTGTCCAAGTTATTGGAAATGTTAAAAGAGAGGTGTCATTTCTAAGAACACGATTCAGGGTACACTGGAGTATAAGTATGCTTGCCTACTCACTTTTTCTTACATGTTTACCACCTCCAATCCTAGTTTTATGAATTCTATTATGATAAAGAAGGATGCAGGCTGGTTTAAATACTACTTCATAGCTTTTGGGACTTTGTATTCAAGGACATTCCTCCATAAGAAAGGTCATTATCATTGATAGCACACATCTATATGGTAAGTACGAGGATGTGTTGTTGTTTTTTGTTAAATAAGATATAAAAAAGCATATCTATCCCAGTGCATTTTGTGTGGTAAATAAGGAGAATAATGCATTTTAGAGCATAAAATCTATGAGTGATGTATGATCATGCAATAGATATGGAAAATTATCAAACTATTAATGAAAAAGAGTGTGATGGTGATGCCATAGGGCTGTCCAAATAAAAATCCAAACACCGACAACCATTCAACATTAAGAAAGAGTTAAAGATGTTATTGAAGCAGGCTTCGTTGAAGAAGTCCTTCAATTTTATTAGACTTGTAGTAAATTCTAAAATATGGCATGTGTATCTCCTAGTTGTGGTTAGATGTTGTGGGCCACTAAGTATTAAAGCTTGGATAGGTATCTCATCATAAGTACATCGACGAACAATTGATGAACATATTTGTGGTGTTAAGCATATCACTAACAACTATAAGAATGTCACAGTCACTGTCATTTCCTTAATTTATCTAAATCAGTTTTTTAACAACAAATATCCAAGACCAAAATAAATAGAGAGGATAATTTTTAGAAAGTAATATTGTCGTCCAAGTTATTGGAAGTGTTAGAAGGGAGGTTTCATTTCTAAGAACACAGTTCGGAGGATATTGGAGCACGACTATGCTTTCCTACTCAATTTTTTCTTCATATTTACCACCTCTAGCCCTAGTTATATAAATTCTATTATGATAGAGAAGGATTCAGTCTGGTTAAAAAAATACTTCATAACCTTTGGGACTTTGCGTTCAAGGATATTACCATATAAGAAAGGTCATTATCTTTGATGGCGCACATCTATATACCAAATATGAGGTTATGTTATTATTCTTTGTTGCACAAGATATAGAGAATCATATCTATCCTAGTGCATTTTGTGTCATGGATAAGGAGAATATGCATTTTTGACATTCTTGTTAGAGAAGTTGAAGTCTATTATGGTTGATAATCTAGAATTGTGCATTATCACTGACAGACATAAGAGCATAGCCAACGGTATTTCAAGGTTTTATACACATGACCATCATGTACTTTGCAAGAGGCATCATAGTGAAAATCTCTAAAAAAATTCCTATTGGGAGATTATCTCCATGTGTACTACAATGCAGCTAAGACATATGGTTTAGGAGTTTAGTGATCATTTTGAGAAATTCAAACATAAATGTCTCGATGCATCAATTTCCCTCGAGCATAAAACTAGACGGGAAAAGTGGAGTAGGACATATTTTCCAAGAAACAAATTTTATGAGATGACCACAAATATTGTCGAGTCTCTTACTCAATGTTAAAGGATGAAAGGGAGTACCCACTGGCTGTCATATTTAATTTAATTACTCATAGGTTTGCTAAAAAAATTTAGGTAGTGGCATGTAGATTTGATCAATTCAAATAATTTATTCACGCCTTTTTTTGAAAAGATTATAATGGGTAAAATGACCGAAGGCAACAACTTATTTGTGAACAATATAAATCAGAGCACTATTGAATTTACCATAATTGGTAGTGGCCTTACCACCAAAGTCAACCTACTGGAAAGGTCATATTCTTGTAAATGGTATGACTTGGGAATAATAGCACACACTTATGCGATGGTAGCCTTGTAATAGAATCATGGTGATAGATATGGTACAAGTATCTACCAGTACTCTTCATTAATCTATAAAGATAAAATATACCTCATTGTATACCATGAAGCTATTTATGTAGTCCCTCTATGATAACAATCTCAATTGGGAGTGAATCCAATAAAAATAAAACGCAGAATAAAAGAACAAAAGATATGCAGATTATCACAAGTTGATCAAATTTATGGGCAACATGGGACTCTATACCCTCATCTTCCAATTGTACCCCGTCAATGAACAATAGTCCCTCAATCAAACGTAAGAGAAACCAATTAAATCAACAAATAAATGACTTTGTATGATTAATCAAGTAAAAAGAGTTAACTAGAAATTAAAAGAATCCACCCTTAATCACTCAACTCAAACTATTAGGAATCCACCTAGTAGCACTAATACGAATCTAGCTAATAGATTTGAACAACCTAGTTGGAAATCCAACCACTAATCTAAGATAATCGGGAATCCATCCAAACCTGAAAAGTACAATAGCTATCAAGTCTTACAAAATAATTCTTTAACCATTATAATCTACCAAATAAAATGACTAAGGCATATATTTATAGTGCCACCTTTACATCCATATCCCAAAAGAGACTATTTAAGAAATAATTCGAAAGGGCCACTATTGCTTTCCTATATGACTTTGGCATCCCCAAAGTAGTTCCTTACCTCACACAAGTGGCTTCCTCAATCCAAGTGCTTGATGATTACCTAAGTGGTTTTAGCTCACCTTGGTACTAGCCAATGTTGGGTTACTATCACCAAGGTGATCCATGCCATCACCAAAGTGCAATACATATCACCAATCTAGTTTTTTCATCACCAAAGTAGGTAGGTTCTCCTGTAATGTAGCTTTCTCCTGGCTCTATGTTATCATCCACATGTGGAAGCCCTTCCTTTTATTCTCTATAAGATCCATCTGAGTTACTCTTTGTATCATCATTGCTTGAGTAGCTTAGGGTATAAGTCTAACATTAATAGAGTTACCCATACTTGTATCATCATCTTCTTCAAAAGAGTTCATCTGTGAATCTAAACCTTGCAAAAATATAAGAAGGACAAAAATCCAAGATATCCTTATAGTATGAGGGTTAGCACCATTATCATTAGACCAAAGAGGCACCAACATGGGTTTACCGATATTACAAACATTACAGACCCACATATCTTGGTCACACAAATAAGTGAACCAACACAAGAAGTCCCTACCTCTATATAAAACATATCCAATGCAAATATGAACATCATTATATGCAATGAGGTAGTAGAGAAAGAAACTAAGGATACGAGTCTCATTCAAGGTGTTTTCCAATATATGGCTACTAGTTTACTCAAGATAGGTAGAAAGAAATTCACTATAAGTTGGAATACTCAAGGATAAATTTATGGCATTTGGGTACACATCAGCCTTCCTTTCAAGAAAACTACCCAAGAAAAATGAATTCACAAATAGAGCCATGTTAATAGAGGGATCAAAAAATCTATTAGAAAACCATTCAATCCAAAACAAGTGGTCCTCCCAAGAATTTGGGTTCCCTATATTCATGAGATTAAAAATAGTCTCTTGAGTCCCATTTGATACATAAAATTGTCCAATCCTATGATGGTGATAAGAAGTCTTAATCATTCATGGACTCTCCTATAAATGAACAGGAAACTCAGCATCCATAAGTTGTCTTCCACATAACTTAAGAACGTGTGTCAAACAAGGATGGAAGTATATAATCTATACCCCAAGTAAGCAATGACACATTTTCCTTAAGGGTCACAAGTTCAATACCTCCCATTAGCAAGGGGTCATCAAATGCAAACAAGTAACAAAGAAAAGATTGAAGGAAATTAAAGTCATCCCAATTATTCTCAATTGTACATATACATTTAGAAGTTTGAATGCTAGCAAGAAGATTATCATAATTTAAAATAAAAGAAGGCTAGTTAAGGCATTTCAATTACAATGAACTTTATTTATCAAACAAGCTCTCAAATGAAGTGTATCAACACATGAAGTTATGCCACTAGAGATATTGAAGAAATTATAAGTTACATTTTCCTTCAACAAGTTGGGTTCTCCCTATTCATGAACCATAGCATACTACTCAGAGTCCATCCAACACTTCAAATTGTCCATCTACATGAGTGTGACAAGGAGTATGAAATAAGAGTTGGAATCAAGTATGCACCATTGACTCTTCTCAATGCAATATATGGATTTGGATTTTGGATTTTGGAGCTCACACAATTTAAGCATAACAATAATAAACCATAAAGCTTTCCTACCATAGGGAAAATGTTATCATGACTCCAAGGATCACTTAGAATAGGAGGGGATGGGTACTTACCTTGAATATGGTCCTTTGAGTTTGCTTCCTTGCCCACCACACATGATTCCCAAAAGCTTTTCATTTTATGCATCATCCTGGACCATAACGATCCTATAAGATAAATAAAATTGATATCATAATGCAAATCCAAAAACACAAAAATAAGTAGAAATAAAAGAAATAAATATGAGAAATTGAAGAAAAAAGGCCTAATTGAATTCATAAATAGGCTAAGGGACACGTGACTTGAATTGAATGAAAGAGTAAACTTTCCATAAATGACCAACTCAATATAAAATTAAGGTAAAAGATTTTTCAATCAATCATTGAGAATCCACGCATAAACTAATCTTATTATATTAAAAGTTTGAAGGAACTTAAAAATGTTATTTGAATTTTTTTACCTTCATTAAAAGACTGTAATAGACAAAATAGTCTTTTCACTTATTTTATCTAATTATTATATTACTATATTTATAATATTAACTTCTAAATATATATAAATGATTCAAGATCAGCTTCATCAATATAATAGAATGAAGAACTGGAGCTCAAAAATATTCACAAGTGGGAGTACAAGGAAAAAAGTTAAAAAAGAAGAAAGAAGTTATGAATTCAAAAGCAACTAGTGTTGAATTTCAAGCCTCATGCCACAGAAGGACCTTATTTCATTAAGGCTATTTTTGTATTTACTGTGTAGGCTATAACTTGATGTGTTGATACACTCTATTTGAGATAGAGTATTTTGATTATTGATATTTTGATGAGAGAAACTCTTGTGAGATAGAGTATTTTGATTATTGATATTTTGATGATTTATTCTCTCATCACTCGTGAGATAGGAAAGTGATGAGAGAATAACTCATTTTAGAGATAAAGTATTTTGATTATTGATATTTTGATGAGAGAAACTCTTATGAGAGTTGAGGCTATGCCCTTTGTTGATATTGAATATTGAGAGGATTGCTTTCTTGAAGATATCTTTCCTCTTGAGGATGTGCGATAGTATATGTTCTTGTTTGGATTCTTAATTGGAGGTCTTGGTTTTAATATAGCCATTGTTTCCTGTTAGATCTCATTCTTCTGTCTTGCTTCTATCTTTTATCATAATTTCTTGTTCTTAGTGTTAGAATTTCAATTTCAATTTTTGTTTATTATTATTATTATTATTTTTATTGATATTTAATTATTGTATGTTCTATCTTGTATCATTTCGTATTAGAGCCTAGGGTAAGGTTTGTTTTCACTAATATTAATATTAGGATTTTGATCTCTTCAAAACTTAAAAAAAAATCTCACAATTTTAAAAAATCCAGAAAAAAATCTGTTTTGTATATTATATTTTCCAAAAGATCTTGATTCCCTAGTGTTTTTGAAGCCTAATGCGATTTGAAGGTTTAGAACTAAAGATAGCATTAGCTAGTTTTGAGGTTTTAAAATTTGTGGATTTTAGAAGTAAGTTTATTTTCGACTTGATTTTGTAGGCTGAAGATTAATGTAGTTTGTTTGTGGAATTGAAAGGAGCCCGCGGGTGAAAATTTCATTGAATTTAATGAAAAAATGAAGAAGTTCTAAGTATTTGAAGAATGGGGTTTATTCTTGTTATTCTTGAACTTTTTCATCTTATTTTTGAAGAAGATAGAGAAAAGTACACTTTGATCTAAAAATTTTGAAGTCAAAGTAAGTCAAAGAGTTAGTAGGTTCATTTGTAGAATTTTAAAACAAAATCAAAATTTGAAAAAAGATTGAAATCTGAAGAAAAATTGAAAAAAAATATTTTGGAATTTCCATGTGGACATGCCATGTCAGCAGTCAGCGGTCAAAGACAACCGCTGACTACCAACGCAACAGCCACACGCACAACTGATTGGTATAGACTTCTTCCCACTCACCACGTGGTACATGCATGTCATTTTTATAGAGTAAGAAGTGTGCAGAAACTTACACTAAGTGTTTTTTTGGATCCTTAAAGTTTTTGGGACCTAATATTTTTTTAAATGTTCGAATTTCATGATTTTTTTCTCCATTGAATACTCAATTATTTAATAAGTAATTAACATATTTAATTAATTTCTAACTAGTTTTAATCATAAAATTATCAAATCAAACCATTTTAAAGTGATGACCTTCTTTAAGGCCACAAAAATTTTCTAAGTGTCCAAACCTTGTGATTCTTTTTTTAAAAATTTTCTCCTTCAATTTCATGAATAATTAACAAGTAACTAACATTTTAATCACATTTTAACTATTAAAAACATCAAATCACTTTTTTCATTAATCAAATTAGGCAACACAAGTAATTTTTCTACTTTTGTTACTTTATTTTTTCCGAGTCTATTTTTTTTGTTCTTCTTTTCTTCAAATTTTATCATCTTAATTCATTGATAAACTTATTGATTCAAGCCCTTTAACATTTTATTGAATCGTCTACTCTTTTATTAACAAAAATCCATTCTACCCTTAAGGTTGGTTTGTGACTCTTACCAAGTGATTGAACGAATTAAATAACAACTTTGGTCGGATACTTGAGTGGTAAAAGGCTAGAGTGTGTGAGATCATTTGAATGGTGCTATACAAGTTGTAATGACCCTCCTGGTCATCTTCTACATTTTCACACTTTCTTGCCATTTAAAGCTTTTCTATAGCTTTTCTAAGTTAATAGTGAATTGTTGGAGTCGACAGTTCGGTTACTAGACTGTTTATTTAGATTTTAGATCCAATTCCCTCTTTTGAAATTCTCACTATTAAAGATTGGATATCGAGCGTAAACTTCAACTCCAAAACATCTCTTTTAGTCCAGGGGAACCTTTGGTTTGGGTCCCAAGGCTCCCAGATTCATTTCAGGCTATTGGATAGATTTTGGTAAGAGTGGCCTTCGAATATGGGTCCCACATTTCAATGAAATGACTCTGGATGAAAATTTTGATAGAGCCTTTGAGTCTATAATATTGAATTTGATTAGGTAACATAGTTTATTTGCATTTATGAGGTTCTGAACAAATCTCGAGGGGTCGATAAAAACTTGAAAAAACCAAGTTTCAATTGGTGCAAGAAGTCCCTTGGTAACTTAAGTGGTGGTATCTTAAGTAACCAAAGAGTCTCTTTAGTAGAAAAGCTGGTCTTTACCTCTATTTCTTTAGAGAAGTCCTGAACGCTATAGCGGAGCTCGTCCAGGTGCAAGGGTCACTTAAGTGGCCATGTGCCGCTTTAGCGACAATACCTTAAGTGATCATGTAAATTCTTAAACGGTAATTGCAGAGGCATTAAATTCACCTATTAACCTAATTTTCTTCCATTTTCTCCAAGTCCCAAGATCCATAAAACCCTTAAGAGTTTAGAAAGTTTGGAGATTGATCCTTAGGTGATCATGGGGTGTTGGTGAGCTCGAGAGTGTCATTTTCTCATCATAATCCTTGTAGTTTCCATCTAATTCTTGATTTAATTCTCTGATTTTGTCTTGATATATCTTGTTTTGATGATGATCAGCTGACATCAAGGGACTAGGTCCCTGGGTCTTCATGAATTCAGTATAGCGGTCGCTGTCATGCGCAGTTTTGTTGTTAGTGTAACAAAATATGTAGGTGATATTGTACCTATTAGTACACCTGGACCAATCATATTTATACCCTAATTATTATTCAGCTATTAATAGAAAAAAATGCTCCTCAATTCACTAGTTTTTCAATTAGATTGTTCAAAGAGAGAAATTAATGAAAACTCAAATATTACTCAAGTCCCAATATTTTATATACTGAGTGAGTGTGTATTATTAAGTTATGTCTTGGTATGTAATTTAATTACTCATTTTATAAGAGTATGCCTTTTCTTTGTATTCTTGAGAGTTCTTAGGTTAAGTTACCTAATTTTGATATTGGTTAGAGTTAATCAATATTGAAGTGAGTTCTTGGCAGAGTTGTCAAGGTAGGTTTATAATAGAGTTATTACAAACTGGTTGAGGCTAGAGTTAGGTTCCATTGGAGTCTATAATCAAGAGTTTGATTATAGTATAATGTTGCGTGCTTGTGTGGGCAAGTTGTGTTTTTTCCTTCCTTGAGCAAAGACTTTTCCATGTTAAGTCTTTGTGTTCTTTAATTTCTAGAAAAGTTTTTGTTTCCTTACTGCTTTACTATTTGATTGCCTGTGTCTGACTCTATGGGACCTGGTCCCTCATAGTGTGGTGCAATCTCCCATGTTTCAACAATTGGTATTAGAGCTAGGGCACTCTAAAAGGTTTATACCTAGAGTAATTTATTGATCATGGCTGCTCCACCTAATCTAGAAGAAGGTCAATCTACCATTAGACCACCACTCTTTAATGGTCAGTACTATAGGTGGTAAAAAACTAGGATGTATGACTTCATTATGGCTAAGGACAGTAAGCTGATGGATGTAATACTTGATGGGACTCATGTGCCCATTATATAAGTAAAGGTAGGAGATATAACAAGGAGAGCTATCAAAACAAGGAGAGAGTTTGATGATAAATATGAAAAAAAAGTTAAGAATAATTACAAGATAAAGAAATTGCTTGTCTGTGGCATATGACCTGATGAATATAATAGGATCTCTGCTTGTGAAAATGCTAAGGAGATCTGGGATTGCTTTAGGAATGCTCATGAAGGAACCATAGATGTGAAGGATTCTAAAGTTGACATATTTATTACTCAGTATGAAACCTTCACCACGAAAGAAGGAGTGACAATTCAAGAAATGCATACTAGATTCATTTCTATAAAAAATGAGCAATACTGCTTAGGAGAAGTGATTCCTTTGTATATGCAAGTGAGAAAAATTCTTGGTGTTCTTACTAAGTCTTGGGAAAGTAAAGTAGATACTATTGCTGAAGCAAGAAGCCTGAAGACTCTTACTATGGATAAACCAATTGGTAATCTAAAGACTCATGAGCTCAAAATGCAGCAAAAACAAGAGAAGAAGGAATTAAAAAGGGGAAAACCTCCAGCATTGAAGGATTCAAAATTTGATTCAAGGGAAGAAGACAGTAACATTGCCTCTTTGCAAGAAAAAAATTGTTAGAGCTATGAAAAAAAGTGGCCAGTTTCAAAGGAGAGGAAGTAGTAGTAAAAAGAGTGGCACCGTTGAAGTTTTTCACAAATATGGAAGTCCTGAGCATTTTATTAAGGACTATCCAGTACGCAAAATGGATTATCAGGAATATCTCAAGACTGGAGATAACAAAGGAAAGAACAATGACTAGGTCCCTGTAAAATCAAGACGAAAGGCTACAACTGATTATGCATTGAAGTAGGCCCTAACAGTGTGGGGGAGATTCCTTCAGTGAATCTGATGAAGCTAAGAAGGTTGAAGATGTGTCTATGCTGACTGTGGATGAGTGTGAAGTTACCTATGATTCCTTGTTTTCTCTCATGGAAAACACTGAAGATGAAGAAGAAAATAAGATAACTCTATCTGAGATTAAGGGAAATTTAGATAACTACTCTACTAAAAAGATAAAGAAACTAGTAAATGTGTTGATGATTCTGTGTGAACTGAATACCGAGAATCAAGAGCTTGAATTAATTACTTTAACTCACTAGATATCTGAAATAAAGGAATAGTTTACAAAGTTAAAATATGAGTTTAATGAATAGACTGAAGAAAGTGGATGATTCTGATGGTAAAGAAAAACTGTCTGTATAGGCTTAGATCTAGAATAAATAGTACAAATTACACACAGTAGGAGAATTATTATCCTAAGGGTTTCATGCCCTTGAAGAATATGAAGAATAACTCTCTACCTAGATGGGCCAAGAAAGATTTGATCACACCTTTGTCATCCTATTGGTAACTCAAACTCAAGTTGGTCCCAAATCTAAAAAATAATTATGTTTGCAGGTACGAGGAGGGGAATGCAGTCAAAACTGGTTCATGAATAGTGGATGTTTAAAGCATATGACAGGGAGGACTGACTGCTTTCTTTCTCTCAAGACATTTCAAGGTGAAGGTGTCTCTTTTTGAAATGGTAAAAAGGGCTATATTCATTGTGTGGGAAAGATTAGAAGATCTCTAGATCAAGCAATAGAAGATGTGTACTATTTGAATGGCCTAAATTACAGTATTCTAAGTGTTTCTCAAATTTTTGATAAAGGTAATAAGGTCAAATTCTGATATGATGGTTGTACTATGTCAAGCTTGAAGTCCGCGAGAGTTATTATCAAAGCCAAAATGATAAAAAATATGTATGTGGCTGATTTAGTTTCTATGGTTGATGGGGAATTAACTTTCTTAAGTGCTCAAAGTGAAGATGCTGATCTATGACACAGAAGGTTGGGACATATAAGTTTCTCTTTACTGAACAAGTTGATTTCAAAAGACCTAGTTCGTGGCATGCCAAAGTTGATGTTTCTAGACAACAAGGTTTGTAATTCCCGTTTTAAGGGCAAACAAACCAGGTCTTCCTTTGAGTTGAAAAGTAGGTGAGTACTTCTAGACCCCTTGAGATATTGCATATGGATCTATATGAACCTATTAAAGTCCAAAGTAGAGGTGGAAACAAGTATGTGTTTGTGGTTGTGGATGATTACTCAAGGTTCACCTGGACAATATTCTTGAGAACAAAGGATGAAACCTATGAGGTTCTGGTTACCTTTGCCAAGAAAATTTAAATGAAGATGAATTGTAAGATTCCTGAACTCAGATCTGATCATGGAACTGAATTTGAGAACTCCCAAGTTGCAGAATTCTATGCTGAAAATAGAATCAGTCATAACTTCTCTGCTCTAAGGACTCCTCAGTAAAATGGAGTTGTTTAAACAAAGAAGAAAACCCTCACAGAGATTACCAGGACCATGCTGATTAATAGTACGCTTCCAAAGATATTTTGGGTGCAAATGCTATGTTCTAAATAGTAGGAAGAATGATCTAGGAAAGTTTGACTCCAAAAGTAATGAAGGAGTATTTGTGGGTTATTCCTCAACAATCAAAGAATACAAAGTTTTCAACAAAAGAACTTTGTGTGTTGAAAAAAGTGTGCATGTGGTCTTTGATGAGTAAGAAAAGCTGATGAATCCAGGTGATAGTTAAGGTTCAAGAATTGAAGAACTCATTCCTATTCAAAGGGATGATATTGCTAAAGATGATGGTCAAGAACTAAATGATGCATATGAGAATGATAAAAGTTATGGTGATCCAGGATCTTAGTCATAGACCCAGCAGTAGAAGAACAACAAGAATGGTCTAGTCAAAATTCACAAGGACCTGTTCCCAGTGGAACTAATCTTAGAAGGTCAAACTGTAGGCAAAAATCTTCTCATCCACTTAAGAATCTAACTACACCTTTGGAATCTGGAGTTCAAACAAGAGCTCAAGCCAGAAATTTTATGGCATTCTTTACATTCTTGTCCACAATTAAGCCTAAAAATATGAAAGAAGCTCTGAAAGATGCTCACTGGTTAATGCAATGCAGGAGGATCTTTAATAATTTGAAAGAAGTAAAGTTTTGCACCTGGTCCCTAAACCTATTGATAGAACAATTATTAGGATGAAATGGGTGTACAGAAATAAGTAGTATGAACAAAGAATTATCAACAGAAATAAAGCAAGGTTGGCTGTTCAAGGATGTAACAAGGAGGAATGAGTTGATTATGATGAGACATTTGCCCATGTAGAAATGATAGAGGCTATCAGGATTCTTATTGCTTTTGATGCCTATATGGGGTTTAAACTCTTCCAAATACATATCAAAAGTGCTTTTCTAAATGGAAACTTGAAGGAAGAAGTTTATGTTAAACAACCTCCAGGTTTTGAAGATGTAGATTTTCCTCATTATGTACTCAAATTAGACAAAAATATCTATGGGGTAAAGCAAACACCTAGGGCTTGGTATGAGATACTTTCAAAATTTCTTCTGGAAAATGGCTTTAAAAGAGGGAAAATTGACTATACTCTCTTTTTAATGTCCAGAGGTAGAAGCTTACTGATTGTTCAGCTATATGTTGATGATATAATCTTTAGAGCTACTTCTGAATCCCTATGTGAAGAGTTTGCAAAGCTAATGAGGAGTGAATTTGAAATGAGATGATGGATGAACTGAATTTCTTTCTAGGTTTTCTGATCAAGCAAACCTCTAAAGGGATAATGATCTATCAAGAGAAGTACATCAAGGAGCTACTAAAGAAATACAACATGGGAGATGCTAAGCCAATTGAAAATCCAATTGGTATCAGTTCCAAGATGGATAATAATGTACTTGGTCCTTTACTTAATGATACCATGTATCGAGGGATTATTGGATCCTTACTATATCTCACTGCAAATATGGCAGATATTGTGTTCAGTTTGGGAATGTATGTAAGATTTTAGGCCTGTCCTACAGAGTCTCATTTGAAAGTTGCAAAAATAATTCTCAAGTATCTAAAATGAACATGGGACCTGGTCCTGTACTATTCTTCTGGAGATATTTTTGATCTGGTAGGATATGCTGATGCTAATTATGCTGGACTTTTGGTGGATAATAAAACTACCTCAGAAATGGCTCATTTTCTAGGTTCTTTCTTAATCTCCTGGGTTCTAAGAAGAAGAATTCAGTTTCTTTATCAACTGATAAAGCTGAGTATGTGGATGCAGCTTGTTGTGCTCAATTATTATGGATCAAACAACAACTAAAAGACTTTGGGATTGCCTCAAACACTATCCTTCAGATATGTGACAACATAAATGCTCTCAACATGGCCAATTATCTAGTGCAGCATAAGGGGACCAAATATATTGATGTGAGACATCACTTTTTGAGAGACAATGTTGAAAAAGGAGCTATTTGCATAAAGTTTTGTAAGACTAAGATCAAATAGAAAACATCTCCACTAACTCTCTTCATAAGGAATAATTTGTGAAGAACAGGTTGAGGATGGGGTTGATCAAAATAACGTAACCTACTATATGAATCAGTTTTTCTCCCTAAAATAGCTATGATCAGGAGATAGTTATCCTTGATTAACTATGTACTTATTGGTCTAACTTAGTACCATACCTTTCCAGGTATACACCCATGGGAACAACTTTAGAGAAGGAAAAATATAATATGCACAAAGTTGAAGATTGACTCAAGAAAGAGGGGAATCTGGTCCCATCTCTCATATTAGTATCGTGAATATGCATTTTTTTTTGTTCCGTTAAAAAAAGCCGCATCTTTTTTCTCTCTCTCTCACTGTGTGTCAAAAAATTGTCTTTTCTTAAAAAGAAAGATGAGTCACATCAAAATAGAAATTAGTCACATCTCATTATTTCAAAAAGCCTTTCCTTGTGCTTATTCACTCCCTTAAATATTGCTCTCCCCAAATCTTCTCTTATCAAAAGAAGAAATCTAGCCACAAATAGCCCTCTTGTGATAAGGATTTCCAAATGGTTGCTAATTCCTCATTATCATGTCTTTCAAAGGACTCTGAACTTAACATAGATAAAATCCTCTATCAAAACTTCTTGACTAACACCTTTATTCTCCTACGTTTTCCAAAGCCAATCTATTTCTTCACTTAACTCATTGATTAAGATTCATCCCAGAAGCTTTATAACCTTTCTGGCAGTATATTAATGGATGATACATGGGTTGCTAAAAATCTCATCTTGCTATCAAATAACACAAGAAAGAGTGTGGTTGGTCCTAAGTAACAAAATGTTAGTAAGATAACAATAATCTGGGAGAAAAGTCTAGATGTTTTACTGAGAAGAAGTAGACTTCTGAAGGACCTGGTACTAAGAAGAGAAAAATGACTGAAGGAGATCCTATTAGTGTTTCTAAAATGGGAAAACTGGAGAAAGAAGGAAAGTTTGTGTCTAAAGAAGTGCGAAATAGGTTCTTAAGAAATCAAAAGGTGCTAACTGGGAGGATTTTTGACTCAAATGTATTAATAAAACTAGGTATAATGGAATTAGTTGAGCTTGTTAAACATCAAATATGGCTCCATCTTATGGAAGGGAACATTCCCACAGTCTTTGATCAGGTGGTTAAGGAGTTCTATTCCATATTGGATTTTTCTGAAGTCAAACTGATGATGACTACTGTAGTTCATGGGAATAAGCTTAATCTTTATGCTGAATTACTTAGAAAAATTCTGGAGGTCCCTATTAGTGGTGTAAGGATTGTATCAAAACAACAATCCTCAATAAAGTTCATGGCAAATGCATTAAAGGTTAAAGGAAAATCTGTGGCTGCAGTAAATAGAAAATCACTCAAAAGTGAGTTACAATTAGTCTTTGTTATTGTTAACAAAATGATTTTGCCTAGGTCACAAAAGAGGAACATTGCTTCAATTGCTAATTTGTATGTGGTGGAGTGTTTTAGCTGTTTTGAGTTCATTAGTTTACCTGCTTTAATGATGGAGCACATGCATAAAGTTGCTCATAGGAAAAATAGAAACATGGCATGCCTTATGGATATTGGTTGAACATAGAGTTTGATCATTTTGGCATTGCTTATGAAAATGGAACCCCTAGAACTATGATACAACTATTTGTACGGAGACTCTAATCAAAACTGAATGTGTGTAAAAGATTTTAGGTAACATCTCTCAGGAGGAGCTCAACAAAGAAATAGATGAATTGAAACTCAACTCAGCTATTAAGGATGCAAAGATTAGAAAATTATGAATCACAATTCAACATCTTTCTAATAAGGATCCAAGTTTCCTTGAAGAGCTTAAAACTGAGAATGCTGAACTAAAGAAGAGAGTTTCAACTCTAACTAATGAGGTTCTTAGCTTGAATTCAAAGGTAAGACATCTAACCAAGGAATTGTTACACTGTCATGCTATAGAAAACAATAAAATGGCTCTATTTCTCCAAACCCTCTTCCCAAGTCCTTTACCTATTTAAATTTTCTTCATTCATGTATTTTTTTCTCTGGAACTTTTAAGTTATAACTAAAATGATACTTACCTTTAACATATTAATGAATCTTTTTTTGTGTGTTTCATCTGCCTCTTCCTTAATTTTAAAGTTGTTTTTCATGCTAGTATTGACCCAGTGGCCATGAGTTAACTAACATGTGCTTAATTTACGCCTGGTTTACTGTTATTACTTATCAATGATGCCAAAAGGGGGAATACTAAATTCATGTGGCATGGAACAGGTGAGGTATGTTGCATGATGTGTTAGGGACCAGGTACCAGGTGCATATACGTTCAATGTTGGTGAAGCAGGATAACATAGTGACAGGGGAAAAAATTGGTGAAGCATGATGACATGTTGATAGGGGGAAGCATGGTGCATAATGATAGGGTAACATTCATCGACAGTTGTGGTAATCACTCTAAGTAAATAAGATGAGTGAACATTGATGCTAAAAAATCTATGGTTGGTTTGTCATCATTAGAAAGGGGGAAAATTGCTATATCTTGTTTTGATGATGATCAACTGACATCAAGGGACTGGGTCCTTAGGTCTTCATAAATTCAGTACATATGTCACTATCCTGCACAGTTTTGTCTATTAGTGTTACAAATTGCGCAGTTGATCTTGTACCTATTAGTACACCTAGCCTAATTATATTTCTACCCTAATTATTATCTACCTTAATTCACTAGTTTTTGCAATCAGATTTTTCAAAGAGAGACACAACAACAACAACAACATCCCCAGTGTATTCCCACATAGTGGGGTCTAGGGAGGGTAGATTGTACGCAGACCATACCATTACCTCATATAAAGTACAAAGGCTATTTTCGATAGACCCCCATCTTAGGACCTACAGTAGTATAACGAATACAAAATAGAAATGCATATAAACTAGTACAATTTCTAAAATAAACTAGCCATAAGATAATACTACAACCACAATATAAAACTAAAAACTATCTATCCGAAACCATAGACAACACTCAATACCCCAAACAAGAAACTTCTGACACAAATGAAGAACACTCCTCTATTGTAACTGACACACTCTTACCCCCTAACCCTCTACTATAATCTTTATTCTCTACACCTTTCTATCAAGGTCCATGTCTTTCATAAGATATAACTGCTCCATATCATTCCTAATCACCTCCTTTCAATATTTCTTCTATCTACCTCTACCCCTCCTAAAACCATCCGTAGCTAGTATGTCACACCTCCATACTGAAGCATTAGAGCTCCTACTCATCACATGCCTATACCAACATAACCTAACTTATTGCATCTTTTCCTCCACCGAGGCCACTCCCACATTCTCTCGAATACTCTCAAAGGGAGAAATTGGTGAAAACTCAAATATTGCTCAAGTACCAATATTTTGTGTGCTGAGAGTGTGTATGTTCTTGAGTCAAGTATTGGTCTGTAATTGAATGACTCATGTTATAAGAGTAATATATTTTCTTTGTGTTCTTGAGAGTTCTCAGGTAAAGTTACCAAAGTTTGATATTGGTTAGAGTTAATCAATATTGAGGTGACTTCTTAGCAGAGTTGTCAAGGTAGGTTTGTATTAGAGTTAACTGGTTGAGCTTATAGTTAGGTTACATTTGAATCTATAAGAATAAGTTTGATTATAGTTGATTTTTGAGTGCTTGTGAGGGCAAGCCGTGTTTTTTCTCCCTTAAGCAAGGAGGTTTCCACATTAAATCTTTGTATTCTTTAATTTTCAATGTTTTTGTTTTCGTACTGCTTTACTATTTGATTTCCCATGTCTGACTTAAAGGGACATGGTCACTCATAGTGTGGTGCAACCCTCACTTTTCAATAAGTCATAAATTCCTCATTTATTGATGGGATGATTTTGGTGTTGTTTGAGCTCATAATTTATCCATTTAAGGATAAATAATCCATGAGCATAGAGAGATGTGTTGACTATTTAAAAATTATGATTCTACAAGTGGGGCACACATGGGATTTTGACTCAATTTTGGACCCAAAGAATTATAACACAATATGAGTATCATTATTCTTGTAATAATACATAGATCACTATGTGTGGCATTATGCAGAGGATTCTAAGAAGGGAAAATCTCCAATTTAGTAGACTTTATTGGGGATTCTTCGGCGTCCAGGTAGGCTAGACTTACTCTCTTCATAGATTGAGCTTTGTCATTGTATTGGCATGATATTATGCTTGTTTGAGGTTGGGATCATACAACTAGGAGGTATAGTTAGCAAAATTTGGATTATTTAGAAAATTAGGGAGTCGAATTTAGGAGGATTTGAACTGACCACCTATTCCTTGTGTTGAATTAATACCTTAGGACTTAATGAGACATGTAGGAATTTGTAAAGGGAATTTTGGAACTTTAGTCAAGATTAGGACTTTTAGTGTTAGAAGTAGGCCCCTCCGGCCCACTTTAGGTCAAAATGATAATTAGCTCCTTCTAGATTAAAGGAGCATTCTTTCATCATCCTATTTATATTCTTGAGCTCGAGGACGATTTAGAAATTTTCTAACTTTGACTAAGCTTGTGAGTTGGATTTATGTAACGCCCCGAAATATCATCCTATAGCATTACACGGTTCTTAAGGCTACAAGTAGCCCCAAGCTAACCCTTTGAGCCTATTACTATATAAAATAACTTATTTCGAGATGAAATAAACAAAACACTGGTACTGTCATATCAAATGATAGGAAATACTAAGAAAATACTCGGTACTAATAATCACAATACTGGAAATCTCAACATACTAACAATCTGATAACTAGTCTGACAAAGCCTCTACTACTCCATGACTAGAGAGCCATTGGGACAGGCCCCCAACTAACTCAAACTGAACTGAAAGTAATAATATATCTACTAAAATACTAAAATGTCTGAAGATAGGTCCTCGAACCATGAGGACTCACCACTGTGGAGATGTAGACAAAGGTACTCGGAAATCACTGACGAGGATGGGACTGAGCACCTGAACCTACATTATAAGACAATGTAGCACATAGACGTATATGTGGATCAACACTTGGGAATGTACCGAGTATATGAGGGTGTATGCATTTAAATAAACATTATCATTACTCTTTATAAAATCATGCATGCATATATGAATGACTCACATAGCTTGAATAAATCTGAAATATAATTCTCTTGAATCGTGAATAGTGAAAGATGGAATTCAAATCTCGTGATTCATTATACTTAACTTTAAAATCTCTACTCTCCTCTTATTCTCAATACTTGATGGCTAAAGGAACTTTAAACAATACTTTTAAACTCTTAATTTTATATCATTGAGAGTAAAACTTCTTTGAAACTCAAGAACTCAGAACTTTTAGGAACTTTCAACACTTGGAAACTCTAGAACTCTTTTAGAATTGGGACACTTAGAACTCGGGATTATATAACTTTGGACACTTGGGAGTTTCTTCTAACCGACATAAACCATGTGAGATACATGGAGTCCAATGTATTGTTCTCCTAAGGAAGAAACCTCACATTGGGGAGAGGCTTCATACTCTTACCAGGGAGTATAACCTCAACTCAGTGATCACTATCTTAGCCTCGGGCCTATAAATCTCAGTCCTACGGTGGCATGTAGTTCTGGGGTATGAGACCTCAAAATCATACCCAACTCGGTGCTAAATACTACTCCCATACTCAGCTCAAAACTCTTAGGAAATCCACCTCAAATAACTCAAGGGTCTATATTGAAGACCAAAATGTATTACTATTTGTTTTAATAGAACATCATTGTGGATTCCAACTCTATTAGGACCAAAAAGGTCAAATATTTCTCAATAATCTTAAAGTACTCAAATCATAGGTTCTTATAGCACAGAAGTTCATAAAATTTCAATTCTCAAGTACGGCTTAGTGGCCCATAGTTCAATCTCAAGTTAAGACTCATCAAAATGCATACTAGAGATCATAAGGATTCATAAATCATATAGAAATCTAGAATTTCAGAATTATTCATTAAAATCTCAACATACTCATGTATCTAAATTTCTAAAACATGGAAATTATAATAATCTCAAGAACAACAACAAAGGGTACAAACCCATACTTCAATTTTCATAAGAAAACATGTGAAACTATATATTCTTGTAATTTAAAACAACTTATGGGCACAAGGACAAAAAGAGTGTCCTTGTTCAAACCACACATACCTTGAATTAGAAGCTTTGGATGAACTCTCTCTTTTGGGACGCTATTCGTACTCTTGAATGAGGGTTCTTAAAGCCCTGGACTTGGAAACCTTGAATCTTGACCCAATTTAGAAAATCTATGGTGGTTTATTGAGATTCTTGGAAGAGGTTTTGGATACTTAGGGTTTTTGTTGAGAGAAAAATTGAGAAAAACTTCTTAGAATGCTTGTAAATGAGTTTAATTTGGTATTTGTACGGTTTAAGAGGCTTGGAAAAAGTCCAAAGTGCCCTTTTTAACTTCTGTACAAAGCTGGAAAAAATTGAACTGGGAACCCAATTTTGTGGGCCACCGTGATGCGTCACTATCGCGGTGGCTCACTGGAAATTGACAAATGGGAATCTGGGACTCACTGCGATGCTGAGCCATCGCGTTGTCCCACTGGTTGGGACCTGGAACTTCAGCGCGACGCATCACAATTGTGCTAGGCCACTGGAAATTGACTATTGGGAAATTAGGGTCCTCCACGACGCACCACTATCGCGGAGTTCCACTGAAATTTGTCAATTGCCAAATAGACCCTCTCCGTGATGCTCCAAGCACTAAAATAATGCTGTTTTATGACTAGGACTTAACCTAGCCATAACTTCTTGCCCGGGCATCATATTTGGGTGAATCTTATATCAACGAAAAGCTTATCAAATTTCCCATGTGATAAAAAGTAAAAATTGGGGAAATTCTATATGGTTAAAATGATACTCACTTAGGAAGTCACTTCTTAACCTTCTCGAGGAGAAATTCATCTTAGAAAAAATTTGGGGTATTATAATTTATTAAGATTGGTTTAAGTCCAAAAATTATGATATTTAGACTTGTTCGTGTCCGGTAATTATGATATTAAGACTGGTTTGAGTCTGACAATTGTGATATTAAGACTAGTTCGATTCTGACATCTATGATGATATTACTTTCAATTTGAGTCTGGTATTTATGATATTATTTCTATTTCAAGTCTGATATTGAGAGGATAATTATGATTATTAAGGACTAATTTGAGTCTGGTGTTTATGGTATAGGAGGATCCACATACAATTTAGATGTTCAGATATCTTATATATGTTACTGTTGGTATTTACTTCCTGATTAAGTCCATAGGGCTTATGGGGTCTCAATTGGGTTATTTATTTTTTCTTGCATCTTCTGGGCTTAGGAGGCCCAGTTAGGGTATAGTTAGTCATGCTCTTTTTTGTATTCTTTACTTGATTGTTTACTTTTAGTATTTGGAGCATTGTGTTAGGTTTGCCTTTTTTACTTGACTTGAGTTTACTATCTCTTATCATATTGTACTTATATTATGATTTTTCTCAGTCGCCCAAATATGCCTACTGAGTACCCATTGTTTTTGTGCTCATACTAAACTTCTCCATTTTTTTTGATATAAATCCAAATACTAGCTGCCACTGTTAATGGCTGGTCGGAGTTCAAAGATAGGGTGAGCCTTTGGAACCAGAAATGACTTTCTTTCCCTCTTTTATTTTGGATTGTCTATTCGAGACTATTGTTCATTTGATACTTATAGTACTCTTATTCTTTTTCTAAAGGTTCTTGTACCGACCTTACTTGGTCATGGGATATTTCTACTTTTTTCCTTATTTATCTTCAGTTGTGCTATCATCCTTACATTTTATGGCTTGTAATCTAATTACTATCATAATTTTGGTATTTACTTTACTTTCTACAAACTAGCCCATTACTTATCATTCTGAGTTATGGTCTAGCTTACCTACTACTGAGTTAAAGTTGGTGCCATCATGACTCATGAAATTGGGTCATGACAAAGTCGTATCTGAGCCTAGGTTCACTGGTATTGTTGGTATAAAAATGTCTAGTAGAGTCCTGTAGATCAAAATAATGATGACCATTTCTTATATTCGAGAGGCTATCAAAAAGTCTTAGTATATCTTGAATTTCTTCATTCATTTCATGCTATAAGTTTGAGTCGATTTCTAAAATTCACCTTGTTTCACTCTTTCACAGATTGCTAGGATACAATCTACTTCTATTTGAGACGAGGACCTCAAGTAGTTGACTAGAGATCCTATTAGAGACCATTGCTGACTACAGGTTAGGGGAAGAAGAGATTTGTATCCCAATCTCGAGGTCCAGATATGGAGCCTTTACCAGACCTCATTCTTGCTCCTGCACTAGAGATTCCTCTAACCTAACCAGTGGTGGGCCTCGGATAGCCCAGGATCCATCAGGGTTTATTCCTTCATCACTGATCAGAGATAATTTAGTCTAGTTGTTTGGTGTAGTTAATAGTGCACCATCTAATGGTGACCAATCTACGAATCAGAGTGGTACAAAAGCTGAGGCGTAGCCAATAGATGCAATCCCCAAAGTTGAGATCTCTCCGATGTCTGTAGTTGCTCAGCCAGTAATGTCCCATCCTGTTATGTCTATAGAGGTGGAGAAAATATTGGGAAGATTCCTAATATTGAATCTGCCTAGGTTTTCTAGGGCACCGGTAGAGAATACATTCAAGTCTTTGAATGCTAGTGAGGATAGGCTCTATAATTAGGCCTAGTTGAGACTCATGGGGTTGACTACACTACTTTTCAGTTTGACCTGGCAGCTAGACATTACTGGAGAGGTTATCTTGATTCCAGTCTAGTTGGATCTCCTTCTTTGACATAGACTCATTTATCTAAGGTTTTCTTAGAGAAGTATATGCCTCACAGCCTTAGAGAAATTCTAAGAGATTAGTTCTTGAGATTGGAGTAGGGTTCTATGACTATATTGGAGTATGAGGCTCGGTTCCATGAGTTAGCCAGGCATACTATAAATATTTTTCTGATCGATTATGAGTGTATTTGGTGTTTTGTTCAAGGTCTTAGACTCCCTCTTTGCATAGATACACAGAGTTTCATTGCTACTAGAATGTCTTTTATTGACGTCTCTAATTATGCTTAGACCATGAAGGAAATGCATTGCAACGCCCATAGGGGTAGCAATAAGAGACAACATTACCAGGTTAGTTTTAGTAAGAGCCAGAGCGGCTCATGGTTCATATATAGAGGTTATCTGGGTGGGTACATTCCATGCCATTCTTATCAGCATTAGGTCCAATCTGTAGGACCGTCCATGACGCACTTTAGATAACTGATGGGGGTCAGCATAGTAACAATAATCATCCTGGTTGGAGCAATGGCCAGTCTTTGAAAGGTGTACATTCTAGGTTTTATAGCCGAGGTGGCTACTTTGTGGCAGTCAGATCTTCTAGGCACAATGTAGCACCGGGGCGTGTTATGTGTATGGGGTCTTCAACTATTATTCTAGATCATGTCTTTGACGTGTACTATTGTACTATACCATAAATTGTTCCATCGATTAGGAAGTGCCACTCCTAGCTAGATATTGTATGTAGTGTCGTTGGGGTGGTCCCTAGGGTTCTTGAGGAGGTCCTAGGGCAGGTGGTCAGTCAGATGACAAGCCAGGTGGCAGGCAATGTCATTTATATGTTGTACTTGGTATACCGAAGGTAGAGTATTTAGATGATATTATTACAAGTATGATCTCAGTGTGCCATCAATTGACTTTTGCTTTATTTGATCAAAGATACACTTATTCATATGTGTCTACCTATTATGCACCGCAGTTACAGGTGTATTGCAATTTTTTATCTGTGCCATTATGTGTATCTACTCCCATGGGTGATTTTTTAGTAGTGGATCAGATTTGTAAATCATGTGTTGTGACTGTTCGAGAGTTTGATACTCAGGCTAATCTTATTATGTTAGACATGGTAGACTTTGACGTGATTCTAGGCATGAACTGGTTATGCCCCTATCATGTGGTCTTGGATTATTCTGCCAGGACTGTTACCTTAGTCATTCCTGACATACCCCTGGTCATATGACAAGGATATTTTAAACGTGCACCTATAGGAATTATTTCTTATGTTCAATCTAGGACACTTATATCAAGGTGTTGCGAGACTTATTATACATATATTTATGATATTAGTGTGGAGAGTCTATCACGACCCGAACCAGGGGTTGGTCGTGACGGGTATCTCAAGTCCACCGAGGATCGGAGACAACCCCTATGCACCTAACAAACAACACAATATCCCCAATGTCGGTTGAATTCCGAACATATAACAAGATAAGTTTAAAGAATAAAGGGTATGTCTATAACCAATAACCATTGACCGGCCAAAGCACCGACCAACATCACCCAAGTCCATAGTAATCCAACAAAGTCTTCTAACAAATGATCCAAAAACCAGTCTTTGTCGGGATATGTCCCCGAATCTGACAGATGAAAATGATAATATTAATAATGATGAAAACTCTCAATTCTAATCTATGATAATAACTGATAAAATATTTAAGTATTTCGAAGAATGGAAGCTTACCACTTCACCACATGAACCGACGAACCGAGCCAATCTACTTAACTATGTGCACAAAAAGTAGACTTGCCTTTGGACCCTATATTGCGTGGGGATACACTAGCCATATATGGTTAGTGGTGTGAACACTAGAATGAAACTCAGGGATAAGGATAACATAATGCCATGATTAACAAATTAAAATCATTCAAAACCAATGCACGTGATCAAATGCGAACACACACACATATATCACATGTTGGGATAGGGAAATAAAGCTTAGTATGAATTTTAAAACTTTAGCTTGGATTGCGTAGCTCAACCATCATAACAAACTAAGGCACCCAAAGGCTATATGGTCCTAGCTCTTCCCCAGCTAGTAGGGCCCAAATATGTATGGCCTCTCAAACTAGAGAGTATGCATATGCACTATATGGGTCTTGAACCTCTCGGTATTTCACGGTAACACAAGCACTAGATTATGTAATATAATATGAAGGACTCGAACCATCCAATCATATGATAATAATAAAGGGGAATTGAACCACTCGATCATTTAGACCCCCGCGTCGACATCTATGGTTTCCAATCGAGATCCCTCGGGACCTCCACTTTCACGACTCAGCTACACAACCTTTATTAAAATCCCAATTTGAACAATTATCACAGATTCCCATTTATTGAACCATGATACACATTTAGGTATATATTGTTGGTATCGTCATACAAACTTCACTTGCAAGATAACATCTACATGCCAGACCAATTACCATCACTTAGGAGAAATCACAAATCCCTTTGGTTCAATTATACCTTAGATTAAGGAATTACACAACCCCATAAGGTTCAACTAAAAATCATTATTCTTCATTAGCCTTTCACATTATGCAATAGTTTAAGAGTAGTTCAATGTGCATACTTTTTATACTCAACCAATTCCTTAAAAGGGTGGAGGGATGAGGTCAGGTCATAACCACTTCAAAAGTCACAACTTTGGAGAAGTCATAATCCCTTAATTTATTCATCATTCCCATGAAACCCATGTTGTCAACTTTGATAAAGTGTGTGGGTGACCTGAACATGAAACACCATATGAATGGAGCTCAAACTAGAAGGCAACTCTAATTCATACACAACATTACCAAACCTCTTTAAAACCAAGTACGGACTACCATAACGGGGGTTGAGTTTCCCCTTCTTACCAAACTGCATCACTACCTTCATGGGAGATACCTTCAAGAACACTAAATCACCATCACTAAACTCCTACTCCCTTCGCCTCATATCCGCGTAGGAATTTTGGTGACTTTGGGTGGCCTTAATCGATCATGAATCACCTTCACCTTCTCCATGGCTTTGTGAACCAAATCAGAACCAAATAAATTATTTTCACCAACCTTAAACCACCCAATAGGATACCTACACCTCCTACCATATAAGGCCTCAAGCGGGGCCATACTAATACTGGAGTGATAACTATTGTTGTAGGAAATTTCTATGAGAGGCAAGTGGTCAACCCAACTACCACCAAAATAAAAAAAACATGCCTGAAGCATATCTTCCAAGGCCTGAATTGTCCTTTCCGCTTGCCTATCCATTGACGGATGGAAAACGATACTAAAAGTCACCTTAGTCCCCAAACCTCACTGGAAAGACCTCCAAAAATGAGATGAGAACTGAGCACCCTAATCAGATAAGATAGAAATTTGAGTAACATACAACTTCATGATCTCCTCAATGAATAACTTGGCATAATCCTTTGAAGAAAAATTTGTCCTCATTGGAAAGAAGTGAGCAGACTTAGTCATCCTATCCACAATGACCCAAATTAAATCAAATTGCTGACGAGACTGCGGAATACTGGTAACAAAATCCATATTAGTTACCTCTTACTTTATCACCAACAACTCAATCTCTTGAGTCAACCCACCGGCCTCAAGTTCCCCTCCTTCACTTTCTGGCACACCATGCACTTAACCATAAAATTGGCCATATCCCTCTTCATATTATTCCACTAATTAATTTTCTTAAAATCATGATACATTTTTGTTGAACCAGGATGAATAGTATAACGTGACTCATGGGCTTCGGCAAAAATTCTTCCTCCCAACCCATCAATATTGGGAGCACATAGTCTACCTTAATACCTCAAGATACCACCACAAATGATCTCAAGAATATCACCTTCTTCCTACGTACATCATTATTGATTTGCATCAAGATAGGATCCAACATCTATTTCTCCTTTACCTCAGCACCAAACGATAACATCGCCACCTCTTAAACAATCAGACCACCATTTTAGAGTCTAAAATAACAACTCCAAGATTAGAAAAATGGTGAACATCCTTCACCAAATCCCACTTCTCTTCGACCATATGAGATAAGCTTCCCAAGGACAACCTGCTAAGAGCATCAACAACCACATTAGCTTTACTTGTATGATAGTGAAGACTCATGTTAGAGTCCTTGAGAAACTCAAGCCATATCCTTTGTCTTAGATTTAGATCTTTTTGAGTGAACACGTATTACAGGCTCTTATGATCAGAATAAATATCAACATGGACCCCATACAAATAATGTCTCCATATCTTTAATGCAAACACCACAACTAACAATTCTAAATCATGGGTCGGGTAATTCTTCTCATGGTCTTTCAATTGTCTAGAGGAATAAGCAACCACCTTGCCATGTATGTCAACACATAACCCAGTCCCACCCTGGACGCATCACAATAGACAACAAAACCATTAGTGCCGTCAGGTAGAGTTATGACCATAGCCTAAGTCAACTTATCCTTCAGTTTCTCGAAACTACCATCACAAGTATCAAACTATAAAAATTTCACCTTCTTCTCAGTCAATTTAGTCAATGGGGAAGCAATAAGAGAGAAACTCTCTACAAACCTTCTATAATAGTTGGCTAAACTCAAGAAGCTCTGAATGTCAGTTGAAGTCATAAGTCTAGGCTACTTCTTAACCACCATAACTTTTAATGGATCTACCTGATCCCTTTATTAGAAACAACATGACCTAGAAAAGTCACAACATTTAACCAGAATTCACACTTAGAGAATTTAACAAACAACTTCTACTCCTTAAGGTTCGGCAACACAAGGCAGAGGTGATAGGCATGATCTGCCCCACTCTATGAATACACCAAATTTCATCTATAAAGACAATCACAAAAAATCCAAGAACTGATAGAAAACCCGACTCATAAGGTCTATAAATATAGTCAAGGCATTGGTCATACCAAAGGACATCACAAAAAACTCAAAATGACCATATCAAATTTGAAAAGCAGTCGTAGAGATATCCAACTCCCTAATCTTCAACTGATGGTAACCCGAATAAAAATCAATCTTAGAAAAAAACTTAGCACCGTAGAGATGATCGAATAGATCTTCAATCCTCAGAAGGGGATACTTATTCGTCATGGTCACCTTATTCAATTGGAAGTAATCAATACACATCCAAAGGGAACCATCTTTCTTACTCACAAAAAGAATAGGAGTGCCCACGAAGACATACTAGGGCATATAAAACCCTTGTCAAAAAGATCTTTCAACTGATCCTTGAGTTCTTTCAACTCAGCCAGCGCCATTCTATAAGAAAGGATAGAAATACGACGAGTGTCCAGAAGAAGATCAATCCCAAAATCAATTTCCCTATTGAGAAAAACACCCATAAGATCATCAGGAAACACCTCGAGAAATTCATAGACCATAGGGACAGTCTACAACGAAGGACCTTCGGATCTAGAATCCTTAACATGCACTAAGTTATAGAGGAACCCTTTACAAACCAATTTCTAGGCTTTGAGATATAAAATAAACCTCCCCTAAGGTACTAGGGAACTACCTCCCCATTCAAACACCGACTCATTAGGGAAATAGAAACTGACTCTTGGAATCCAACAATCAAGAGACACATAGCATGAATGCAACCAATCCATCCCTAAAATCACATCAAAGTCTACCATGTCCAACTCTATCAGGTCTACCAAGGTCACCCTACCATAGACCGACATCATACAACCCCTATAGACTCTTCTAACCACAATGGAGTCACCCACCACAGTGGACACAAAAAAGGGATCGAAAAAACACTCAGGGTCAAAACCAAAATAAATAGCCACATAGGGGGTCACTTAATAGAGGGTAGACTCGAGATCAAGTAGACAATATACATCACGAGAGAAGAGTTTAAGCGTACTAGTAACAATGTCATGGGATGCTTCAGAATCCTAAGGGGTGACAAGAGCATACAGATGGTCCCTACCAGTGTCAGTGCCAAAAGCAGAAATAGCACCTTTGGGTATAAGAGCTGATGAGGTAGCAACAGGAATATTATTTACCCAGAAGAAGCCCTAGAAGGTCAATCTCTCTACATATGGCCAATCTACCTATATTTAAAATATTTATTCCTCCCTTCTTCACAAACACCACGATGTACCTGAATACATAATCTATAAGGAGGATATGATGGAGCTGACTATGCCCCACTATCCTAAGGCTAGGCTCCTGGTGCTATAAACCCACTATTGTACTAAGAACGACTATCACCTAACAACTTTGGATAAATAGAACTACCCATAGAGTAGGATATAGAATTTCTCCACTTCTTCTTAGACCACTTTCCATCGTCTCTACTACTTTACTGCTGACCTCTGTCTTGGTTTGAATAACAAAATTTTTATTTTTCCTTTCACTCATCTCCACTTGCTCCTGAGAAAAGAATCAATCAAGAAAAGAACTAGAAAAGTCATGCCAAAAAGCGGACTAAGCATCATCGTCCCTAAGCTGCTTCTACTCTTCATACCATTGGTATGCTATATTCTTCAACTGATAAACTATGAATATACACCCTCCACATTAGTAGAAAATAATAGGACTCAACCTTATAACTTGGCCAACACTAGTGGCCTCAGAGGATGGAGCAATAGAAGCAACACACTTAGTTTAGGAGGCCACCAACTTGGTAAGCAAATAAATCGACTAGCAAAATTCAGCATTAGACATGCCAGCCTGGGGTGCCTGAGGAGGGATATGGGAATCGATAGATCTTTTTCAGGGAAATTAGAAGAAACGACCCTTGTTCAGGTTTAAACTCTTGGAGTAGGACAAGCTCCGTCCGCATTGTTCAGAGATGGGATAAAAGATTTTCCATGAAGATCAAATCTTTTGGGAGTCATGATATGAAAAATGAATATATGAAAATTAGAGGAGATTTAAGACCTTAGACTTTATAGCTTGAAATAGAACAACAAGAAAGGGAAACATTCCAAAATGCCTCGTAGACTCTCCCCTATAAGTGTGGCATACTACACACCCATAAAAAAGACTCTACTAGACATAGTTTTGCTGGATACCCAATGACACCAAACCTAGGCTCTGATACTATCTTTGTCATGACCCAAACCATGTCCCAACAATGATAGCTATCTAAAGTCCATCGGGGACCAAAGACCACCCCTGTGCACCTAACCAAACAACATAATATCCCTAATATCAGTTGAATTCCAAATTTATAAGAAGATAATTTTAAAGAATAAAGGGTATGTGTATAATCGATAACCATCGATCGGCCAAAACAACCGACCAACATCACCCAAGTCCATAGTAATCCAACAAAGCCTTTTAACTAAAGATCCCAAAACCAGTCTTGGTCAGGACATGTCCCTGACTCTGACAGATAATAAGACAATGATAAAGTTAATGATAATAAAAACTCTCAATTCTAATCTATGGTAATAACTGATAAAATGTTTAAGTCTTTCGAAGAATGGAAGCTCACACTTTACCACACAAACTAACAAATCAAGATGATATACTTAACTCTTCATAGGAAAGTAGACTTGCCTTCAGACCATGCATCGCATGGGGATACAATATTTAGAGATAGTTAGTAGTGTGAATACTAGCATAAAACTTAGGGATAAGGATAATGATCAAATGCATATACATACATATATATATATATGTATATGTATATATCACATGCCAGGATAGGGAAACAAGGCTTAGCATGCATTTTAAAACTTTAGCCTGGATTGAGTATCTCATTCGTTGTAACATACTAAGGTATCCATGGGATATATGAGCCCGCTCTTCCCTAACTGGTAGGGCCTCAATATGTGTGTCCACACAAATAAGAGGGTATACATATGCACTATGGGGGACTCAAACCTCCTGGCATGTCAAGGTGACACAAGCACCAAATCTTGTATTATAATATGGGGGACTCAAAAAACCCAATTATATGATAGTAATAAGGGGAATTTGAACCACCCAGTTATTTAGACCCCCGTGTCAGCAACCACAGTTTCCAGTAGAGATCTCTCGGGACCTCTACTTTTACGACTCAGCTACACAACCCTCATTAAAGCCCAATTAATATAATTATCGCACATTCCCTTTTATTAAACCATGACACACTTAAGCATATATTGTTGGTATTGTCATAGAACTACACTTGCAAGGTAACATCTAAATACCACACCAATTATCATCACTTGGGAGAAATGACAATCCCCTTTGGTTTAATTATACCTTAGCTTGGGAGTTACACAACCCCATAAGGTTTAATTAAAAATCATTATGATTCATTAACCTTTCATATTATGCAATAGTTCAATACTAGTTCAATGTGCATACTTTTCATATTCAACAAATTCCACAATGGTGGAGGGGTTGAGGTCAGGTCATAACCACTTCAAAAGTCACAAGCTTGGAGAAATCACAATTCCTTAATTTATTCACCATTTCCATGCATCAATTTGATTTTAAAATCACCATTTAAACATAAACCATGTATGGACAAACATGAAACACCACATAAACATCAGTTATTCAAAAACCCCCAACCCATGTTTTTAAAACTAATATCAATACCGTATGAACAACACTTTAAAATATATGATTTTGACAAATTACAAATTAGGGAAGAGTAACATGCCTGAAATACCGAGTTTCACAGAGAGAATTAACCTCTTAAGCCTTTGGATGACCTACTTCTCTGAAATCCTAAGTATGACTGCTCGAGAGTATTTAAGAGAGACTTGGAAGTGTTTGAGTACATCATGAATGAGAAATAACCTCTCGTAATTTATTTATAAACATGGAGTTTTGATTGGGTAAGGAGGGAATTTTCCAAAGTGCCCTTAATTTAAATCTAAAATTTAGTCGGCAATAACTACGGGTCACTGTACGACTCGTAGAGGATCATTATGACTCATCACCCTGAGTCGTAGACAAGGTAGTCTCCAAGGAACTCATAAAATTTTGATCCTATGACTCAAAAAATCTAACTTATAATAGGACCCTATGACTCATAGGGTCCAATCATAGTCAACATGGAACTATTTAGGGTAAACACTGGCATCCTACAATTTACACCCAATGACTCGTAATGAGTCCTTACGGACCTTAGTGAGCCACTTGTACTCAGAGAAGAACATATTCACATACTTACTAGTTGGTTACAATTCAAGTCCAATGACTCATAAAGGATCCCTACGGCTTATCAGGGGAGTCGTACTAAGGATAGCAAGGATATATTTCCAAAATTTTTCATGGACCAAAAACCCGAGTTGTTATGGTTGTTTGATGTTTCTACCCTTATGACTATTAGGAACTTATGAGTCGTAAGTAATGGTCACGAGTTATAGGGATGACTCATAACCAACCTAGTGTAACGTCTCTATGTTTTTTCCTAGATTACGATTGGAAGGCACAAGTCATGTTGATTAGGGATGATTCGTAGGGTACGACTCATCGTCATAGAAATATGGTGGCCTCAAGTCACTACTCGGACTATGAGTCTAGTTAAAGACTTGTGACCACTGACCATGAATCGTTACCCAACCCGTAGCGACTTGGAGTTAATTTCTTGTCCGTTTACATTAAGGGAAAATGGGTCTTTTCCTCTTATTCCACTACTTTTACATAACCTAAATGCACTAAGGGACCTCATTATACCCCATTACACAAATAAAAAACATAACTCATCTCTCTAAATTCTCAAGTCAAGAGGAAAGCTAAGGTTTCTAAGGATTGGTCATCTAGGGCTCAAATTGTGGTTTCTTCTCCAAATTCTTGGTATATTTAAAAATATATATCTTCCATAAAAATTATTTTATGAAAATAATGTATTTAATCAGGGTTTATGTGAATTATATTATTGGGTTTTAAATGATGGGTTGAGGGTTTTGAATGTCTAGTACTTGGTTAGTTTTCACATGGTATTGGAATTGCTATTCATGTTTTATTTTATAGTTTTTGGTCTGAATATGTGCATGGGCATGATGGATGATATGGGGTTCATGTATTCCCCTAAAATTATGCTTTTTGGTTAGAATTGGTATCAACCCCAACCCACTTGGATAATTGGTTATGAAATATGGACAATTACATGGTTTTGCATACTTTACTAAACCTTTGCATTGCACTAATCGCTAAATGGATCAAAATGGTTTTGAAGGCCTTGGTGGACATGGATTGATTTTAAATTGGAACTTTGGTGTCTTATGGATAATTGGTTTGGTTTGTCATAATGGAATTGACTTGCAAGTATAATTAATAAGTATGACGATACCATTTGGTAAATGCCTAAATGGATGACTCCTTTTTTAAAAGAATGGGTTATGTTTAAATGTTTTAATTTAAGCTCAAAGGGGGTTGTGTAGCTCACTATGGAAGGTAGAGGTTTTGAGGGGATCGATACTAGAAACTACATTTTCCAGCATAGAGGCCTTGGTGGCCGTGTGCATAGTTCATACTTTATATGTATATATTTTGGATTGGATGGAGTTGTGGATTCACTGGTCCTTCCTTGTATTTCTCCAATTCGTGTGGTTAACACGTGCTGAAGACATCTAGACAGGAGAGGGTGAACCCATATAGCCTGTGGGTGCCCTTAGGATGGTTAGGTCTACATATTCCATCTAATGATTTTAAATCTCATTCTAAACCTTGTTCCCTATCCCAACATCTTATATATATATTTGTGTATGCATGTACATGAACATGTACATTAAAATTAGTTTTGTTTTGGAAGATGACATTATTTTTCCCAATCCCGAGTCACATGCTAGCGCGCACCCCGCTAACCATCCTAGGATGCTACATTGTTTTAGAATATAGGGTCCAGAGACACCTCTTTTACCCCTATGAAATATTAGTCCAATTTTGGTTCATCGGTTGGTCTGCGTTGAAATGGTGAGCCTCCATCTTCTGGAAGGCCGGTTATTTCATTAATTTTTTATGAGTATCAAAATCTTATCTGTTTCTTTTCATATTATGGATTTTATTTTTGGCCATGGCTGGGTGCATGTCCCAACCTAACTTGGTATTTTGGATTAGAGGCTTTTGTCGACTAAGTTTGGGAATGATTGTTGTTAAATCTTAGAGATTACTTTTGAGTTACATTAACTATGTTATCTTTATTCTTTGGTTGTCTTCCACTTTGTTATTATTTACACTTTGATCGGTCGAACAGACTATTGGAGGGGTCTCCGATCCTCGATAGGTTTGAGATACTCGTCATGACTATGCCCGGGGTTGGGTCATGACAAGATTGGTATGAGAGCATAGGTTCAGGGTCATTGGTTGTCCACAAAGCTGTGTTGAGTAGAGTCCCTTTTACAGACACCTAATTTTGCCCCCTCCCAAAAACCCAATTTATCCATTTTCACCTCAGCTTATCATACACCCACAATATTCCATAATTTTTCTCCAAAAGGATAAAAATAACCAAATCCATAACAACTTTAACACCTAACCAATCAAATTTAACAACCTCACCCTAATAAAAGTAACATTTTTTACCCTACCCAATCCCTACCCCTATACCCCTAGCCCCACCCCCTTTGTCATATTTTTTTCTCCTTTCGCAATATAACAGATGACATATACAAAACCATATAATTCATAACATATCACACACTCTCACACACAATTCTCTACATAACACTCAATTTCCAAGCTTCTAGAAGAGAAATCACCATTCACACAACACACTCTCACAAAAGAATACACCATTAAAGGGACTCTATTTTTTCTAAAACACTATTATTCTACATAATACACATACTCTACAAAATAATATAAACATACACTGATACACCAATTCACACACAGAACAAGAGTATACTTCCATATATAAAAATACACACTCACGGATGCATATACAAAAAATATCTATTTTTTCATGGATTAGAGGTGCACAGTAACAAATGAGGGAGATAGAGAATGAGAAATCAAGAATCGAGGGAGAATTAAGGTGAAAAAAAATATAGAATGAATGAAAATGGCTGAATTGAGGGTTATCAGAAATGGAAAAATAGAGAGTTGATCAGAGTGGGAAAATTAGAGAGAAAATGCATGAGAGAGATTTTTTCAGTAAGTCTTTTCCGAAAAGCATGACTGCCACCATTTTATTTCTCTAATTATCATTGCTTCCGATCTTTCTGGAGCTTCAACAAAGTAAATAGCAGTAACCCAGCTCCATGCGATTTCAAAATCCCTCAAAAACGTCAAAAAATGACCCTGAAAGCATCCATATATCTCAATTTTTTGATCATTTTTTGTTTGAGTTGCTTTGTTTGAGTCCGGTGTATCGAGTCGGGTCGATTAGGTTATTCTATATTCTTGGATTCATTGTGGGTTGGATTAGAGTTTGATCATCAATGTTCCCGGTGTGAACTCCATTAAATTGAATAACACAGTTTGAAAGTCCCAATCTCAGGTCCAAATCTTTATCTCTTCTCTTTCTTTTTGGTGAATGTCTTTGATTGGTGTCGGTATTTTTACGGGTTTTAATTGTGAATTGTTTCTTTAATTTTGATTGAAGCAACTCTAATTGCTGAATCTGTGTTAGAATTTCATCAATATATATATGAATGGGGTTTAATTTAGTTTGGGGTTTGAATTGGAGAATTAAAAAATTGATCAAGGTGAGCATGGCTATGTTTGATTCATGGATGGTTGTTTAATTCAGAATAAATGTATGATGTTGTTGAAATTTGGTAGTATCATGTTTTAGGTCAAAAATTTAATAGGCAAATCTCAGGTCGGGTAGGCAAACTTAGGGATTGTGAATTGTGAATGTTTGAAGTATTTGTTGAATGGTGTTGGTTTTCTCGCATTGAAAAATTATACTCATTTAGCCAGTGAACACCCCAAGGCCATTTGTACTTATTTAGCGGGGTATGCCTCGAATTATCTTGTACGCAAAAAACGTTCATGATCAAGGCCCGAGGCATCGAGTAGAGTGTAGTTTAGGACTAGTGTAGGTTAGCGTAGGTTTATTTCTGTATCTTTTATTTTAGACTGTAATAATTGGACTGGACATTATTTTTTTGGATTTATTTTTGTTTGGTTTTGTTTGTTTGTTTGATGTTGTGTTTATGTGGTTTATTCACTTTATAGCGTCAGACTAGCATAGATACTCCACGAAGCGATCGTGGTCGAACCACAGGATCGAGGGGTGCCTAACACCTTCCCCTCGGTCCACAAAATTCCTTAACGAGATCTCTATTCATGGATCAATTTTTAAAGAGTCAAATCATTTTGGAAAAAGATTTTTAACGGTGACTTGGCACACTAGAATTATGCCAAATGGCAACTCCGAGTTCAAATAAAAAAGAATCCTTTTCGAAATAAATTTTATCTTTTGTCATTTAATAATAAAACCCTTTCAAACTTAAAATAATATATTTTTTGTTAAAAAAGGGGTGTGACATCTATGGCAACTCTGCTAAAGATTTTTCAGAATTCGAGATTATTTTTAGAGTTATATCGACTTAGTTTGACACTATAGGTTTATACATATTTTCTTTGTGTTAGTTTTTGGATTATTATTTTATCATTGTTTAGTGCCTACTTGCTATGTATTTACAGTTTTTTCTCTTATGTGTTACCGTTTTATCTCTGGCATCATTTGCATAACCTGAGTCATTTTTCTTGTAACAAGTCCCGTTGTACACGCTGTGTACACGACCTCTAATTGAGTCACCCTTATTTTAGGAGGGGGATCCATCGGCTTGTATGGAGTGGGTTGAAAGCTATCCCAGCCACTAGGTCATGCTTGGATACACTTGTTAGTGGACCCCAGCGTAGGTTATCCTTTAGGTCATGCTAATCTGAATTATATTGAGACCTAGTGGGACCCACTTGATCCTTTGTAGGAGACTCACTCCTAAAGTATCCATATGTGCTAATTGTTGCATCTTTGAGGGTTACAAGATCATTCAATGAACTGATTTGGAAAAAAACATGTGCTAGTATTAAAGAAAAGTGTGTAGGCAAGGAAAAGTTCGGAAAAAAGTGAGTCAAGAAAAAAAGAGTTTTGTAGTTTTTAGTATTTTTTATGGCTTTTGTTTTCACAATTCAAAAATTTAAAAAGACTTTTTTACCGTTTGCACTCATTTACTCAAAAAAAAAATGAAACTTCAAAAGATTTTGCCTTTATTTCCTTTAGCAAACATTCATAATTTGAATTTTTTTTTCTTTTTTGCAATATGAGTTTTTTATAAAAGAAAATTCAAAAAAATATGGTAGAAGTTTTGTACATTTCATATACGAAATTACCAAAAAGGATTTTTCCTTCATAGTTGTTGGTGTCAGTTTTATGTGAAGTGTCTAATTAAAAAACCAAAAAATATTTTATTAATATTGTTCATCATCTGTCTTTGGTTGTGTCTCTTAAGTTAGGGTCAATTTGTTAGCTAATCCCTAATTGTCCAATTTGGACGAACTACGCACACTCGATTCTCCTCTTTCGGGAGTGAGATACGTAGGCAACCTTTCTAGGATTCGGTGGTCTTATTTCAAAAATCCCAAAAGATTTTATCCACTCTTCATTTAGACTAGGTGTCATATACATATTTAAAAGAAAACTACAAAAAGATTTTTCCTTTAATAGTTTAAAGTTTCATTTTCATATGAAATGCAAATCGAAAATCCCAAAAGATTTTTCTTTGGTAATTATAGTATTTATTTTGTATAGGGTGTTTTAAAGCTGAAAAATTCAAAAAGATATTTGTCAATTCTTTTGACAATTTGTTATTTTCTTTTCTTCTTAAAGTTTAAAGAAAAAAGAAAAAGAAAGAGAGTTGATCGGCCATTTTGTGGCTAAACTTCACGATCTATGCACACCTGATTTTCCTATCTAGGGAGTGTGATACGCAAGCACCCTTCTTGGGTTCTGTGATATTTTCAAAAAGAAAAAAAGATTTTGAGAAAGTATTGAACCTTAACACATTTGTCATCTCTTATTCAGTTAGTTTAAGGTGGTTGGTTTATGGCATTTTGACTGATCCTCCACATCACACCAAATCCAAGAAAGGGTTAGTTGTGTTCAACAAGAATATAAAGAGTGACATTATGTATCAAAAAAAGAGAAAAAATGAGAGTTTGAAGCAAGAGATTAGGAGACTAAGGCAATAAATGACGGAAATGCACCGAGATTGGGCCAGTGGGTTGCTTCCTCCTCCATTTTCTTCTATTGACCCTGCAAATACCTTAAGTTTTCCATCAAAATTGGAAAGTCAGTTTCCTACTATTTTTGATGCACCACAACATGCCTTAGAATTCATTCCACGTCAAATGCATCCTAATACTTTCACCACTCTTTCTTTAGCTCTTCGGTATAATCCTACCACATTCACAACACCATATATCATCTGTGCTTTTGTTTCTTAACCTTCTACTGAGGACCCCACTTTGGATATCAACCCAACGATTGTGTTTCCCTAATCTATTAAAGAGCAAGAGAAATGGCTGGGAAAATGAAGAGTGCAGAAAAGGTTATGAAAAATTCTCTAGTACTTGCGAATAATTAAGATGTTTCATATAAGGGATGGGGTATGTCTTCAAGTGTTAACCTCTATTATAACTTTGAGGTATCAGAATTTGAGAAGCATGATAGGTACGAGGATTCTATAAAACACTTGGGACAATATTACGATCAGTTTAGGGGGACTGAAGGGAAGAAAAAGGAAAACATAGCTACCATCATTCCAGGGACAAAGAAGATCTCAAGAGGTCCAACTTAGCAATATTATCAGTCTCAATCTCGAGATCACACATCAAATCCACATGCTCACCTGCAACAAGGTTCCTCTTTGCAAAATCCAAGATATTTCATTCCAGTTCCTTAGTATCCTTTGAACAATGAACAATGGTATACTCATCCTCCTTTTTATCCACAATGGAGTGCACCGGTTCTTCAACATCGTCCTTGACCCCCACATATTTACTAAGGAACTTCTAAGTGCAAGTTTCAACCAAGGTTGGAGTTTGCAAAGTTGAGGAAGTCAAACGATAATTTTACACTAATTGGGGAGTCATATGCCAGTTTATTCCAGAGATTGAGAGAGTTTGGCATGATCTGTCCTCTCTTTGGGTGTAATCCTGATCCACATTCAAGAATTTTTGATCCTTATGTACAATTTGCATATCATTTTGATATTCAGGGTCACAGTATTGAAGGTTGTAGTGCTTTGTAAAGAGAAAAAGGATGATTCAAGAAAAATTAATCGTAGTTCAAAACATTGACACTATAAAGGTCACACAAAATCCTTCATCAACTCACAATAATGTATAATATGTGGGAAGCAATGAGTTAGGCATGGAGATCCAGAACTTATTTGTTAAAGAGAATGTGTCTGATAGTGGTGGAAGCTCTAGTCATGCTGATATGTAAACCAGTGGCTAAGATGTCAAGATCAACAATTGATAAGTCACTCCTCTCCCTACTAGGGAGAGGTCTGGTAGTTTATTTTGTTTTCTTGTCTGTTATCCAAATTATTTCAGGGTTGTAGTTTGGAATCTATCTTGTTTTGTCCCTTTGTCATTTATATTCAAACCCTTCTATCTTTTATTTCAACTAAATGAAGTGTCCTTTTCACCATTCTTTTTAAAATATGTGTTGTTTGTTTGTTTTCTTTACATATACATTTTATGTTGGCTCTAGTGATATGACATGCTTGTGGACTTTTCAGCTAGATCTTAAAATCCAAGTTTGAGCATAAACTTTGAATCAGAGGGCTAAGGTTAGAAAAAACATCTGAGAAATAGGTAGCATGATAAGACATTTGGTGACCATATTGAAGCCTTCTTTCAAAATTAAGGTAATTATTTTGAGAATCACAAGAACAACTTGGTCATCAATTGAAAAATGTAGCTCCATTAGGTCAAATAGTAGATGTGTGATCCCTATATCAAAAGAAATAAAAATATAATTATCCCCACGAAAGTATGGATCATTCGATGTGAGGGATGTACAACAAAGGTGGAGTTGCATGCCAGATAAGCATAAAAGAAGTAGTGATGCATAGGTTCAGTTAAAGTTAGTGTTATAAAAAATGTCACGAATGATCTTCATCTTTCACTTCATATTGTATGATGTGTACTTGCATTATCAAGGATTGATGTAATGAAGCCATTTCATTCTGCTATCCAAACATTGTGTCATCCTTTGTTTACCCCATTTAAGCTTTAGTTCTATTTTTTTATACCCCTCTTTTGGAATCAAGATAGAGTCAGCAAAGTTAAAAAAAAAAGAGCATTGAGTAAAAGAAGAGTCAACAAAGTTAAAAAAAAAGTGTCGAGTAAAACAATAAAGTCAGAAAAGTTTTAAAAAAGGAGAAAAAAGTGTTTCCAAAATGAAAGAAAAAGAAGAGTGTCAAGAAAAATAGAGTCACAAAAATTTTCCAAGAGAAAAAGAGCCAATAAAAGAGAAAAAAGAAGAAATTCGAATCAAGCGAAAGAACAAGTTTCCTGAACTACGAGTGACCTGATTCTCTTCTCTTGAGGGTGAGATACATAGGATGCCCTACTCTGGGCTCGGTCCAACCAAATAAACAATTTAGAATTACCCAGTCAAAAAAACTGGGGCATGAGTTAATCTTTAATGTTTGAGTCGGTTTAAAAAGTTGTAAGTCCTACCCTACTTCAAGTGTTGTTTGGGCCTCATGCCATCCTTTTTTTCTAACCCTATCCAAAAGCCAAGTTACAAACAAAGAAAGACCTTCAGATAAATCTTTGAGAATGTTAAGGCTAAGCATGCAATGGATACAATGATGCATTTCAGGTACTACTTATGTTCCTCAACATCAGGAATAAGGAGAGAAATAAAATGAGAAAGTCTTATCGGTGAAAACCCCCACGGGCACCGTAAGGTGATGGTTAGTTGAGAGATAAAAATGTGAGAGTCTTATCAGTGAAAATTCTCACAGACACCGTAAGACAATTGTGAGATAAGAGAAATAAAAATGAGAAAGTCTTATTGATGAAAACCCTCACAGACACCATAGGGAAATGGTGATCTTAGAGAATTGATGAAAACCCTTCAAGGCTTCACTAGCTGTATGAGGTCTCTGAATGCGAATTAGCCCAAGGAAGTAACTCTATCTCAGGGTCATTAACTCAATAACAATTGGTGAATGTTTGGATGGAAAGATCAAGCAACTTAATTCAAAATGCATGTCATAATCATTGGAGTTGACTGTCACTTTCAGATAAAATTTTCTTTTCTCTATTTTAGTAGGGACATTCATTATCTGTTCTTTCTTCTCTATATTTTTATTTTTGTTTTCTTGAATCAGTCATACAAATGAAAAGTTATTTCTCTTTTGTCCTTGATTCAAATCCATGTCAAATCAAATGAGAAAAGATTTCAAAACTAGTTACCAACTTCTTCAATTGCACAAAGCAAGACAAAGGCCAGCACATAAAAGAGACATGATTGTGAGCCGAAATTAGGCATGTAGAAAATTTTGTCAACAGATAAATCTAGAAACTCATGGAAATACCAAGGTTAAAAGGGTTTATCTGAGGAGCATGACAAAGCAGAGATACTGTGTTTGTGTCAGAGTTACTCTTAATGACCTGAGTTTAGATTAATGCTGCAGCAAGTCAATGCCAATGCCAATGGTTGGAAGCAAGATTGAATGTGAAAAGCGCAAGAGCAATTGCCTTGAAATCCAAATACACAAACCAACCATCATTTTTTAAACTCACAAGTTTTCTTTAATGAAACAAGAAACATGTTACTTTTAAATCAAGGACTTCAGAGCATAAATATCAAGGGCTGCAATGCCTCACTTCTACAAATGGAGGAAGCAATGTTGCTACACAGGTTTGATAATCAAATTATGGTAAAAATTCATCATCCTATATCCCTCAGAGACACACGTCCTTGTTTAGGTATTTCCATTTTTAATTGCTAGGTGATATATTTTTTAAATTGAACCTTCACTCCTAGAAGATGTACTTTCTAGTCGAGTCATTCCCTTTGACTCCTAAAAGATGTACCTTCTAGTAGAGTCATTCATGTTGATTCCTAGAAGATGTACTTTCCAGTCGAGTCATTCCCTTTGACTCCTAGAAGATGTACCTCCTAGTCGAGTCATTCCCCTTGATTCCTAGAAGATGTAATTCCTAGTAGAGTCATTCCCCTTGATTCCTAAATGATGTACTTCCTAGTCGTGTTAGTCCCCTTGATTCCTAGAAGATGTACTTTCTGGTCTAGTCATTCCCCTTGACTTCTAAAAGATGTACTTCCCAACTGAGTCATTCCCCTTGATTCCTAGAAGATGTATTTCCTAGCTGAGTCATTCCCCTTGACTCCTAAAAGATATACTTCCTAATTGAGTCAGTCCCCTTGATTCCTAGAAGATGTAGTTCTAGTCGAAACATTCCCCTTGATTCCTAGAATATGTACATCCTAGTCGAGTCAGTCCCCTTGATTCCTAGAAAATGTACATTCTGGTAGAGTCATTTCTATTGACTCTTAGAAGATGTACTTCCTAGTCGAGTTATTACCCTTGATTCCTAGAAGATGTGCCTCCTAGTCGAGTCATTCCCCTTGATTCCTAGAAGATGTACTTTCTAGTCGAGTCATTCTCCTTGATTCCTAGAAAATGTACTTTCTAGTCGAGTCATTCCCTTTGACTCCTAGAAGATATACTTCCTAATCAAGTCATTCCCCTTGATTCCTAGAAGATGTAATTTCTAGTCGAGTCATTCCCTTTGACTCCTATAAGACATACCTTCCGATTGAGTCATTCCCTTTGACTCCTAGAAGATGTACCTTTTGGTTGAGTAATTTCTCTTGACTCCTAGAAGACATACCTTCGGGTTGAGTCATTCCCCTTGACTCCTAGAAGATGTACCTTTCGGTCGAGTTATTCCCCTTGACTCCTAAAAGATGTACCTTTTAGTCAAGTCATTCCCTTTGACTCTTAGAAGACGTACATTCCGGTCGAGTCATCCCCCTTGACTCCTAGAAGATGTACCTTTTGATTGAGTCATTCCATTTGAATCCTAGAAGACGTACCTTTCGGTCGAGTCATTCCCCTTGATTCCTAGAAAATATACCTTCTGGTCGAGTCATTCCCCTTAAATCCTAGAAAATATACCTTTAGGTCGATTCATTACCCTTGAATTTTAGAAGGTATGAGTCATTCCCCTTAACTCATAAAAGATGTACCTTCTGTTCGAGTCATTCCCCTTGACTCCTAGAATAAGTACCTTCCAATCGAGTCATTCCCCTTGAATCCTAGAAGACGTACTTTCTGGTTGAGTCATTTCCTTTGACTCCTAGAAGACGTACCTTTCGGTCGAGTCATTCCCCTTGACTCCTAGAAGACATAACTTTCGGTCGAGTCATTTCCCTTGAATCCTAGAAGACGTACCTTCCGGTCGAGTCATTCCCCTTGACTCCTAAAAGATGTAACTTATAGTCGATTCATAACTCTTGACTCCTAAAAGACGTACCTTTTGGTCGAGTCATTCCCCTTAACTTCTAGAAGACGTACCTTCTGGTTGAGTTATTCCCCTTGACTCCTAAAAGATGTACCATTTGGTAGAGTCATTCCTATTGACTCCTAGAAGACGTACCTTCTGGTCGAGTCATTCCCCTTGACTCCTAGAAGACGTACCTTCTGGTTGAGTCATTACCCTTGACTCCTAGAAGACGTACTATTGAGTCATTCCCTTTAACTCCTAGAAGACATAGCTTCTAGTTGAGTTATTCCCCTTGATTCGTAGAAGATGTAATTTCTGGTCGAGTCATTCCCTTTGACTCCTAGATAATGAACTTTCTAGTTGAATCATTCTAATTAACCCATAGAAAATGCATTTCATTGTTTAGTTTTTTCTAGTAGATATGATGTGACTTTCATAAAAGTTCTCTGATGATAAACTGGGCAAAATTTAATTCCTTTTGTTTGGAAATTTAATTTTCTAGCAAATGGAATCTCTTTATAATAATCTTTGTTTGGGATAATTTTCTTTCTAGTTTTGATGTAATTTCTGGAACCCACCTGAAGAACAGGGTGAATAAATGGAAAGTTAAGCAACAAGGTAAAAATTTTGAAAATCAAGCAATAAGGTGAAGAAATTGAAAGTCAATAGATTGAAGAAATAGCAAGTCAGGAGCCCGCCTGGAGAATAGGGTGAATAAATTAAAAGCCAAGCAACAAGTTAAAGAAATTTTTAGTTAGGAGCCCGCCTGGAGAACAGGGTGAAGAAATTGCAAGTCAGGATCCCGCCTGAAGAATAGGGTGATGAAATAGCAAGTCAAGAACCAAGGAAAGCTGCACAGATAGGACTTTTGTAATTTTATTTATGTTTATAACTTGTAATTTTCATTTTTGATATAATGACAGAGCCAAAGACCAGAAACTTGATAGGACTTCACTCGACTCTACAACTTAATATGGTCCTTCTCCTTCCAACCCATTGAGATACTTGCGACTTGATTCCCTCATAACTTGGGTAGGTAGGATGTCCTAACTCAAGACTCGATGGTACTCTGTCCTCCTGGTCCTCTCATTCGAATAATGGTTAGGTCAAATTTGGTCTTGTTGTCTACTTCTTTGTCAGCAAACACTTTGTGTTTGCATCCAAAGAGGGGCATGATGTAGACACCTAATTTTGTACCTCCCGAAAACCCAATTTATCCATTTTTCTCCTTACCTTATCATACACCCCACACCATTCCATAATTTTTCCCCAAAAGGACAAAAATAATCAAATCTATAATAACTTTACACCCCACTCAATCAGATTTAACTACCTCACCCTAATATAAATAACAATTTTCTACCCTACCCAACCCCTTAACCCTATACCCTCTTGCCCCACCTCCTAGTCATGTTTTCCCCTCCTTTTGCAGTATAATAGATGACATATACACAACTATACAATTCATAACACATCACATAATATCACACATAATTCTCGGCATAACACTCAATTTCCAAGCTTTAAGAAGTGAACTCACCATTCACACAACACACTCTCACAGAAGAATACACCATTAAAGGAGACTTTATTTTTTCAAAAACATTACTTTTCAACACAGTACACACACTCTATAGAATAATATAAAAACACACTGATACACCAATTCACACACAGAAGAGGAATATACACCCATACACAAACATACACACTCACGGACGCATATACAAAAAACCTCTATTTTTCCATGGATGAGAGGCACAAAGTAATACATGAGGGAAATAGAGAATTAGAAATCAAGAATCGAGGGAGAATTAAGGTGAAAAGAGAGAGAGAGAGTGAATAAAAATATTTGAATTAAGGGTGATCGAAAAAGGAAAAATAGAGAGTTGATCGGAGTGGGAAAATTAGAGAGAAAACATGCGCGAGAGAATTTTCCAGCGAGTCTTCACCAGAAAGCATGGATGCCACTATTTTTTTCCATCGATTCTCATTGCTGCTGATCTTGTCAGAGCTCCGGTAAAGCAGATAGAAGCAACCCAGCTCCACACTATTTCAAAATCAACCAAAAATGTTAGAAAATAACCCTAAAAATATCCACTGATCTCAATTTTTTTGATCATTTTCTGTTTGAGTTGCTTTATTTTAGTACGGTGTATTGAGTCGGGTCTATTGGGTTATTCAAGATTCTAGGATTTGTTGAAGGTCGGATTCGAGTTTGATCATCGAAGTTCCCAGTGCGGACTTCGTTTAATTAAATAACACACTTTTAAAGCCCCAATTTCAAATCTAATTCTTCATCTTTTTTTTTGTGAATTTCTTTGATTGGTGTTGGTATTTTTGTGGGTTTTGATGGTGAATTGTTTCTTTAATTTCGATTGAATCAACTCTAATTTCTAAATCTATGTTGGAATTTTGTCAATATATATGAATAGGGTTTAATTTAGTTTGGGGTTTGAATTGGAGTATTAAAAAATTGATCAAGGTGAGCATGGATTTGTTTGATTCATGGACAGTTGTTCAATTCAGAATAAAAGTATGTTGTTGTTGAAATTTGGTAGTATCATGTCTTAGGTCAAAAATTTAATAGGAAAATCTCAGGTCGGGTAAGCAAACTTAGGGATTGTGAAGGTTTGAAGTATTTGTTGAATGGTGTTGGTTTTCTTACATTGAAAAAATGCACTCATTTAGCTGGGAAATGCCCCGAGGCCGTTTGTACTTATTCACCGGGGAATGACCCAAAGTATCTTGTATGCAAAGTACGTTCGTGATTAAGTCCCGAGGTATCGGGTAGTGCATAGTTTAGGTTAGCGTAGGTTTATTTCAATATCTTTTATTTTGGACTATAATAATTGTACTGGACACTATTTTTTGGAGTTATTTTTTTTAGGTTTTGTTTGTTTGTTTCTTGTTGTGTTTATGTGGTTTATTCACTTTATATCATCAGACTAGCCTATATACTCCACGAAGCGATCGTGGTCGAACCACGGGATTGAGGGGTTCCTGACACCTTCCTCTCGATCAACAAAATTCCTTAACTGGATCTCTATTCGTGGACCAGTTTTTAAAGAGTCAAATTATTTTGAAAAAGGATTTCCAATAGTGACTTGGTACACCAGAATTATGCAAAGTGGCGACTCTGAGTTCAAATGAAAAAGAATCCTTTCCTAAATAAATTTTATCTTTTGTCATTTAATAATAAAACCCTTTCAAACTTAAAATAATATCTTTTTGGTTAAAAAGGGGTGTGACAACTTTTATGGGTGTGTAGAGCACCATACTTATAAGGGGTAGGCTACAAGGTATTTAGAATTTTTTTTCTTGTGTTCTATTTTGGGCTATAGAGTCTAGGGTCATGAAATTTATCTAACTCCTAGTTTGCTCTCATTTAAGATCATGCCTTCTCAAATATTTGATGGTCGTAGAAACTCTGCTAGAACCTCTACCCAACCTGAGGGAAATGAAGAGGGGACTCGCATCATTTATGGAGTACAAACCTAATCCAGGGTCCCTATTCTTGATTGTGGCTCTCCACCTGGGGTTCCACCAATCACCACTAGTCCTTCTCTGGTTGGTGACACTCATGCTTAGTGTAACGCCCCAAAACCTGGTCCCGAGATGTCACACGGTGCTCAAGACTACTAGTAGCCCTAATCTAACCCTGTATGCCTTATACTAAGTCAGAATGTCATAAAAGGGGAATATAGATATAATATCAAAACTAGAATGTGGAAATCTGTCTGAGCTAACTGAGAATATCTGAATACAATCTCTGGAAAATAATAGACTCAATAGTCTAAACAATCAATACTGAATACTCTGAAATCATATCTAGCAGTCTGACAAGCCTCTACTACTAATAATTAGATAGTCACTGGGAAAAATCTACAACTAACTTAAACTGTGTGAATCATCTATACTAATAAGATGAAAATTTTAAAGACTAAGTTCCCAAACTATGAGGACTCACCAACTATCGGGATGTAGGGAGAGATGCTCAAAATCACTCACGTTGCTGGAACTGAGCACCTGAACCTACATTATGAGATAATATAGCACATAGATGTATATATGGATCAGTACTTTGAGAATGTACTGAGTATATGGGGGTGAATGCATAAGTGAAACACTATCTCAAAATGATCACAATTTATAAAATAATGCATGCCAAATGTAAATGACTCACATAAGCTTAAATATCTGAAAACTAAGAATCATAATCATGAGTAGTAAATCATACATTATAAATCTAGTGAGTTATAACATTTAGTTCTAAAAGTTGTACTAGTGTTTTGTCTGTAAATCATATTGTCAGTGTAGAAAAGACTCACTTTTATATTTGAAATCTGAAAACTAAATCTATAGCTAATGTTTTCTATAAAGAAAAATCTAACTAAAGATGTGATCCTTTACACTTAGTTTCTAAAAAATTAACTGTTCTACTATGATTATTCTCTTAGGATTACTCTTTTTTGCAGGGAGGTTCTTCTAACCGATGTAAATCATGTAAGCTATCATGGAGTCCAACGTCCAGTTCCCTTAAGGGAAAACCTCACGTTGGGGAGAGGTGTCATATTCATGCCAAGGTGTATAACCTAAACTAAATGATCACATCTGTATCTGTCATCCATATAGAAATGAGAATAATTGAGTTGGGTATGTTCTCATTCCCCAGAACTACGAGCCAAGGAGCACAACCTAATCTAAATGATCACATCTGTATTTGTCATCCATATAAAAATGAGAATAATCTGATAATCTGAACCTACGTTGGCTCATAGTTCTGGGGCATGAGAATATACCCAACTCGATGCTAAATACTACTCTCTTTAATCTGTATTTTCATTATGTTGGAAATCCACTTTAAAAATCTAGTATAATGGTTTATTACGAAAACCAACTGTACAATTGCTAAGTTAAACTGAAATCTAAAACTGTAAAGTGGATATCATATTTAAGATGAGATGAAAAGATCAAATCTTTATCAAAATTCTGAAAATAATCTAGTCATAGGGTGCTTATAGCACAATAAGTCTTGAATTAGCGATACTCAATTAGGGCTTAATGACCCATGCATCAAATTCATGTCAAAACATCATAACGTTCATGATTGATAATGTAAATATTGATAATTCAACCTAAAATCAGGGATTTACTGCAATACATATGAAAATACGAAAATAGACATTCAATCCAACTTCTAAATTACTTGAAATCTCAAAATCATGCAAATAACAATAATGGGTATGAACCCTAATTTGAAACTCATTTTTATTCACACAAAATCATGTAAATTTATAATTAAAAACTAGTTTTGGGCACGAGGATGAAAGAATATCCTTGTTCATAAAGCCCCACATACCTTAATTGATGCAATTACTAAGAAAGCTTGAACATGAATCCCTATTTGAGATTTCGAAGATGAACTCTTGAAGTTCTTGAATTGGGAACCCTTAATCTTGAGCTATCTTGGGGAAATACTGGAGGAAATTAGATTTATTAGAGAGTAAGTTTTGAGCTTTAGGGTTTTCTTTGAGAGAGAATTGATGAAAAGTAAGCATAAAGTGCTTGGAATGAGCTTAATCTTGTGTTATCCACGAATGGGGCTTGGGAAAATACCAAACTACCCTTTTAAAATTTTAATTGGAATTGGAAAAGAAAGAAAATTCCTAATTTGGAATGCCACCGCAACGCGCCACTATCATGGTGTCTCACTGGAAATTGACTATTGCAAACTGGAAAATCAACGTGACGCAGAGCTATCGCGGTAAGCAACTGAAATACCATTCAGGCCATCCCCGCGACGTGCCCCATCGCGGTGAGCTACTAGAAATTGACAATTGATAAATAGGTCTTCAACGCAATGCAGGCCAATCGTAGAGGTCCACTAGAAATTGACAATTGCTATTTTGGTCTTCACCGCGATGAGGTTCTTGTCAAAATGCCATACCGTATTACTAAAAATGCCATAACTTGTCAACCGGGTATTGAATTTAGGAAAAATTGGTATCGTTGGAAAGTTGATTCAATTTTATACACACTAGAGGGCAAAGAACTGGAAAATTCTATATGTATCAAAGGTTATTCATTTTTGAAGCTAACACTTGACATTCTAGGACCTAAATTGAGCTAGGAAAAAGTTTGGGGTATTACATTATCTCCCCTTTAGGAACATTCATCCTTGAATATGGCTGGCTAGACTGAAAATACTGAGGAATTTGAGGCTATGTGCTGATATGCACAACTAAAACAAACTACATGACTAAATCTAGAACATACTGAACGTCTGAGCTAATCTGCGAGTGCATGAATTTACATGAAGATAACTAAATATCTGAATCTGAGACTGGAAAAGAGTTGAATTAGGGAAGATTGTTACCTTCGGCTGAATCTTAGTTCGTGGAGAAGAGATGAGGATACATGGTATGCATGTTTGCTTCCCAAGTAGCGCCCTCAACGGACTGATTTCTCCATAGAACTTTGACCAAGGGAACTTATTTATTCCTTAGTCTATGGATCTGATGATAAAGAATCTCTACTGGAACTTCTTCATATGAGAGCCTATTCTGAATATCTGTATTTTTTAGAGGGACTACAATAGCTGAATCGTCAATCAACTTCTTCAATAAGGACACATGGAACACTGGATAAACTGAGGACAAATCTGCGGGTAGTTCAAGCTCATATGCTACCTTCCCAACATAACTTAAAATCCTGTAGGGGCCTACACATCGGGGACTAAGCTTCCCCTTTTCTCCATATCTCTTGACCCCCTTCATGGGTGACACTTTTAAATACATAAGGTTATCTACTTCAAACTCAATATCTCTTCTTCTTACGTCTGTATAAGATTTCATGCGACTCTGAGCTGCTTTCAATCTCTCTCAAATCAACTGAACTTTCTCCATGGTTTCAAACACCATATCTGGCCCAATCAAAGCGGCCCCACCCACTTCGAACCAACTAATTGGTGATTTGCATTTTTTCCCATAAAGAGCCTCAAATGGGTCCATCTGAATACTAGAATGGTAACTGTTATTATAGGCGAACTCAATCAACGAAAAATGCTCATCCCAACCGCCTTTGAAATCTAAAACATATGCCCTCAACATATCTTCTAGAGTTCGAATGGTCTTTTTTGCCTGACTATCTGTCTACAGATAAAAAGATAAAAGAAGATGAAATTGGGTACCAAGACCCTTCTAAAAGGCTTTCCAAAACTGAGAGGTAAACTGAGTAACCCTATCTAAGATGATAGATAAAGGAACTCCATGCAATCTAACTAACTCTCTAATATACAAATTAGAGTAATCTTCAGCTGTGTAGGATGTGTGAACTGGCAAAAACTGCACTGACTTAGTCAATCTGTCTACAATAACCCATATCGAATCATGCTGGCGATGCGAATAGGGTAATTCAGTCATAAAGTCCATATTCACCCCTTCCCACTTCTATGTGGGGATACCAAACTCCTACAACATACCACCAGGTCTTTGGTGCTCTATCTTAACCTATTAACAAGTTGCACACTTGGCTACAAATTCTGCTATATCTTTCTTCATACCACTCCACCAATAGATTTCCTGCAAGTCGCGGTACAACTTGGTGGCTCCTGGATGAATGGAGTAACACGCACCATGAGCTTCCACCATAATCCACTGGCTCAAATCATCAACTCATGGTACACACAATCTACTCTAGTACCTCAACACACCATCTCTTCCTTAGGAGAAAACTTCTACCTTTTGGTCTTTATTTGAATCCTTCAGTTTGACCAGACTAGGATCCCTATCCTGCTTTTCTTTCACTTCTGAAACTAGAGAAGATTCGAAACTACTCTGGACCCAAACATTCCCTTTAGCTTAATTAACAAAACTCATACCCAATCTAGCTAATCGATGAAATTCTCGAACTAGCTCTCTTTTATCACCCCCCACATGAGCAACACAGACCATGGACAATCTACTAAGGGAGTTTGGCACTACATTGGCCTTTCCCGGATGATACAACACACTCATATCATAATCCTTCAACAATTCTAACCACTTTCTCTATCGAAAATTCAGCTCCCTCTGAGTAGATACATATTGCAAACTTTTGTGATTCATAAATGCATCAACATACCCCCCATAAAGATAGTGCCTTCAAATTTTCAATGCAAACACAATAGCAGCTAACTCAAGATCATAGGTCGGGCAATTCTTTTCATGAGGATTAAGCTATCTAGAGGCATAGGCTATAACTTTACCTCTTTGCATCAACACGCAACCCAAATAACTCTAGAGGCATCATAGTATAAAATAAAACCATCTGTATCATCAGGTAATGCTAAAACTAGGGCTAAAGTGAGTCGGGTATTCAACTCTTTAAAACTCTTCTCATAGGAATCTGACCACTAAAACTTAACCTTCTTCTGAATTAATCTAGACATAGGAGACAAATAGATGAGAAACCCTCAACGAAACGTCTGTAATAGCCAGCTAAACTCAAGAAACTTCTAATGTATGACAAAGAAATATGTCTGGGCTAGTTCCTTACTGCTTCTATCTTTTGGGTATCAACTCTAATACCATCACTGGAAAAAATATGACTGATAAAAGCTACTGACCTTAGCCAAAATTCACATTTGTTGAATTTGGCGAACAACTGGTGATCTCTAAGAGTTTGAAACACAATTCTAAGGTGGTCTGCATAATAATCCTCACTACGGGAATAGACAAGAATATCATCGATAAAGACCATGACAAATATGCCCAAATATTGTTTGATCACTCGGTTCATCAAGTCCCTGAAGGTTGCGGGGGCATTTCTTAGTCTAAAGGACATGACTAGAAACTTCAAATGACCATAATAGGTTCTGAAAACTATCTTTGGAATATCATATTTACTTACTCTAAGCTGATAATAGCTGGATCTAAGGTCTATCTTGGAGAAATAACTTGCACTTTGGAGTTAGTCTAATAAGTCATCAATCCCAGGAAGAGGATATTTATTTTTAAAAGTGACTTTATTCAACTGACGATAGTCAATGCATATTCACAAAGTACCATCTTTATTTCACACGAATAGGATGGGAGCACCCCATGAAGAAATACTTGGCCTTATGAATCCTTTTTCTAAGAGATCTTTGAGTAACTCTTTCAACTCTTTAAGCTCGACAGGAGCCATACGATATGGAGGAATAGAGATGGGCTGAGTATCTAGGAGAAAATTAATACCAAATTCTATTTCCCTATCGGGAGGTACCCCTAGCAAATCTTCAAGAAAAATATCAGGAAACTCATTGACTACATTGACAGACTAAACTATTGGAGTCTCAGACTTAGTGTCTTTGACTCGAATGAGATGATAGATACACCCGTTGGAGATCTACTTTCTGGCATTAAGATAAGATATGAAATGACTCTTAGGAGACACTGAATTACCTTTCCACTCAAAGTATGGCTCATCTGGGAATTGAAATTTTACCACTTGGGTGCGATAATCTATGGATGCATAACAAGAATGAAGCCAATCCATACCAAGAATAAGGTCAAAGTAAACTATATCTAACTCTATTAAGTCTGCTAACATGATTTTATGAAGTACAGTGATATGACACTTTCTATAGATCTATTTGGCAACAATGGACTCACCCACTAGGGTAGAAACCAAGAAGGACTCACAGATCTTTTGAATACCTATTTCAAAATTTACTGCAACTAATGGGGTCACAAAAGAGAAACTTGACCTGGGGTCTAACAACATATAAACATCAAGATGAAAGACACGAAGCATACCAGTTATAATATCTGATGAATCTTTTTTCTCCTGACGGAATGGTAAAGCATAAAATCGATTCTGGCGCTGATCACTACTGGTACTGAGTGAGGCACCCTGAGAAGGGACTGGGTGACCTAGAGGAGCTGGTGTACTAGTATCCTGAGTATGGGAATGAACATCCGAATTTTCCTTCTTACCATGCAGACACTCTTTGATTCCATATCCCAACTTACCGTATCCATCACAACCTTTCTGTCCCAACAAGCACCCACCAGGATGATTTTTACCACACTTAGCACATGAAGGATAATTGGGATTTTCACTCACACTACTGTAAGATCTGGACATAGAAGTCTTACCCCACTTCTCCTATCTAGCTCAGGGGTAGTAGCACTGGCTGAAGATGGTGCTGGCATAGATGAATGATTTTGGAACTACGAACGATTTCCCCCCTAAACCTAGTCTTTCTATACTCAAACTGCCCAGTTCTAGCCTTTTTATTTCCTCTCTCTCTTCCCTTCAATTATCTACCTCAATCTGCTGAGCATGAATCATCAACCTAGAAAAATACATATCCTCAATAAGCATAGCAGTCCTATACTCTTTGACTACCAAACCAGATACTCCTGTAATAAACTTACTCATACTTGCCCTGGGATCAGCCATTATATCAGGGGCATACTTAGACAATTGGTTGAACTTAAGGAAGTACTCTTTCACTATCATCGAGCCCTACCTTAGGTTTAAAAACTCTTCTATATTTTCTTCTCTCATCTCACGTAGAAAGAACCTGTCTAGAGATGTATTCTGAAATACTTCCCAACTCATAGGAGTTGCATTCTTACCTCTACCATTCTTCCACATAACTACCCAATCATATGCTACATCCTTCAATCTATAAGATGCCAACTCTACACTCTCCTCTTTAGAGACATGCATAATCTGGGTGATCTTCTCCACCTCATCTAAATAAAGTTGTGGGTCCTCACCTACTTTTGACCCAAAGAACTCTGGAAAATTCATTTGCATGAAGTCTCAGATTTTGGCTACTGCTAAATCACTATTCTGCTAAATTGGGACTGCTACATGATGGTTTCTCTGAACATTGGTAGTCATTTCCTTGGCCAACACTTGAAATTCAGCATGGGATACATTCTCATTCAGAGGGTCAGTAGGCTGGGGTGGCTGGTTATTATTTCTACAGGCATTGCTCGGCAAGGGGGCATATTCTACTATTATGTAAGAGCACAAGTTAAATATAGATAGAGATACTATAAGCACTGTAGATTATGAAAGAAATAGATGATTTCCTAAAAATATCCCATATCCTCTTGCTCATAAATGTTGCGCGCTTCACACCCATGATCAAGACTCTATGTAATGCGGCTTGTCTAACTCCCTAGGACTCTTATAAACCTTAGGATCTGATAACAAGTTTGTAATTCCCCAAAACCTGGTCCCAAGAGGTCACACAGTGCTTAAGACTACGTGTAGCCCTAAGCTAACCCTGTCTGCCTTCTACTAAGTTTGAATCTCATAACAAGGGAATATAGATATAATATCAAAACTAGAATGCATAAATAATGCATACCAAATGTAAATGAATCACATAAGGTGAAATATTTGAAAATTGAGAATCATAATCATGGGTAGTAAATCATACATTATAAATATAGTGAGTCATAACATTTAGTTCTACAAGTTGTACTAGTGTTCTGTCTGTAAATGATGTTGTCTAAGTGTAGAAAGCACTCACTTTTATATCTAAAATCTAAAAGCTAAAGGCTGTAGCTAATATCTTTCTATAAAGCAATATCTGAGTAAAGTGTGAGCCTTTACCCTTAGTTTCTAAACAAAATTATTCTACTATGATTATTCTGTTAGGATTACTCTTTTCTACATGGAGGTTCTTCTAGTTGACATAAACCATGTGAGCTATCATGAAGTCCAACGTCTAGTTCCCTTATGGGAAAATCTCATATTGGGGGAGAGGTGTCATACTCTTGCCAAGGAGTATAACCTAATCTAAGTGATCACATCTATATCTGTCATCCATATTGAAATAGGAATAATCTGATAATTTGAACCTACATTGGCTCGTAGTTTTGGGGCATGAGAACATACCCAACTCGGTGCTAAATACTACTCACTTTAATCTATATGCTCATTCTATTGGAAATTCACTTTAAAAATCTAGTATAATGGTTTATTACGAAACCCAACTGTACAATTGCTAAGTTAAACTGAAATTTAAAACAGTAAAGTGGATGTCATATTTAAGCTAAGATGAAAAGATCAAATCTTTATCAAAATTCTAAAAATAATCTAGTCATAGGGTGCTTATAGCATAATTAGTCTTGAATTAGGAAAACTCAATTAAGGCTTGATGACCCATGCATCAAATTCATGTCAAAACATCATAATGTTCATGCTTGATAATGTAAATATTGATAAGTCAACCCAAAATCTAGAATTTACTGTAATACGTATGAAAATACAAAATTAGACAGGCAATCCAACTTTTAAATTACTTGAAATCTCAAAATCTTGCAAATAACAATAATGGGTATGAAACCTAATTTGAATCTCATGTGTATTCATATAAAATCATGTAAATTTATAATTAAAAACTAGTTTGGGCACAAGGATGAAAGAATATCCTTGTTCATAAAACCCCACATACCTTAATTGATGCAATTACAAAGAAAGCTTGAACTTGAATCTCTATTTGAGCTTTTAAAGATGAAATCTTGAAGTTCTTGAATTGGGAATCCTTAATCTTGAGCTATCTTAGGAAAATAATGGAGGAAAATAGATTTCTTGGAGAGTAAGTTTTGAGATTTAGGGTTTTCTTTGAGAGAGAATTGATAAAAAGTAAGCATAAAGTGCTTATAATGAGCTTAATCTTACGTTATCCACGAATTTGGGCTTGGGAAAAGACCAAACTACCCTTTTAAAATTTTAATCAGAATTGAAAAAAATAAAAATTCCAATTTGGCATGCCACCGCAACATGTCACTATCATGGTGGCTCACTGGAAATTACTATTGCGAACTGGAAAATCAACGTGACGAGAAGATATCATGGTAAGCCACTGAAATGCCATTTGGGCCATGATTATGACGCACCACCATCATAGTGAGCTACTAGAAATTGACAATTGGGGAATGGGTCTTCAACACGACACGAGCCAATTGCGGAGGTTCACTGAAAATTGACAATTGCCATTTTGGTCTTCACCGCAATGCAGTGCTTGTCAAAATGCCATCCTGTATTACTAAAAATGCCATAACTTCGCAATCGAGTATCGAATTTAGGCAAAATTTGTACCATTGGAATGTTAATTAAATTTTCTACACATTAGAGAGTTTAGAACTGGAAAATTCTATATGTATAAAAGGTTATGCATTTTTGAAGAAAACCCTTGACATTCTAGGAGCTAAATTGAGTTAGGAATAAGTTTGGGGTATTACACTTAGTCACCTCAAGGAGATATCTCTAATGCAAAGTTCCTTAATTTTATTCATTTGTTGACATAATTGGTGACCTACCAAACTCGTCAGTCAGGTTAGGGTGGTTTTGTTTCTCCTTCTTTGGAGGTTAATCGAGGTCGTTAGTTCATGACGTTTAATCCCCCAAACCATCACTGGCTCTAATGTTAAGGAGGATTTTCAGGATTTATTGATGAGATGGATAAAAGCTTCAGGGTAATGCATGCTTTCGATTCTGAGGGAGTGGAGTTTGCTGCTTATTCATTGAAAGATATAGAATATTAGTTGTATAAAGAATGAGAGTAGTTAAGAGGTGATGATGCTGAGCCAGCTATATGGGATGAGTTATCTGGTGCCTTCCTTGATTATTTCTTTCCTTAGGAATTAAGGGAATCAAAGGCCGAGGAGTTTTTGAATATGAAATAGGGTAAGATGCGTGTGAATGAGTATGCCTTGAAATTTTATCACTTATCTTGCTATGCTCCGGAGTCAGTGTCTAGGATGAGGGCTATAATGAAAATATTTGCTTCGGATTTGTCTCGTGACTTGCTATTAGAATATAAGGCTACAATGTTGAACAATGATATAAATATCTCCAGACTTATGGTTTAGATACAACAGGTGAAGGATGAAAAGAAGAAACAAGTGGAGATTGAAGAGAGGTAGAATAAGAAGTTTAGGTATACAGAGTAGGGTGCGAATCAACAAAATAGTAGGGGAGATGGAAGACAGTGAAACAAGAAGAAGACTTAGGGAAATTCTGGTAGTATTGTTTGGCTTGTATTCCTTATCCAAATCCATTTAGTGATCGTCTTTTTTAGGCTAGTAGTTATCCTGAGGAAAAGGGTGACCAGTCTTAGGCTAGTGGAGCTTAGTCAGCCCCACCATATCCCCCTTGAATATTTTGCAGCTAGCTTCACCATGGTTATTTTGATGAGAGGATAAATCAGTGCTATAACTGTGGTTAGCTTGGTCACATACAACGGGATTTCTTTGTAGCTAAGGTAGTAACTGGGTCTAATAAAGTTCCAGTTGCCACTTCTTTGGCTTTTGAACCAAAGGGTGCTACTTCTAGTACCGGTAGTATCCAGAATCATCTCTATACCTTTGCCACCCTTTAGGAATCTGAGATATTTCCTGATACTGTTACTGGTATGCTATAAATTTTCTCTCGTGATATGTATTATTTGCTTTATTTGGGGTCTACCCTTTCTATGTGGCCCCATATGTGGCTATGCATTTTGGTTTAGGTCCTGAAAGTATTTTTGGCCCTTTCTCCAAGTATACTCTATTGAGTAACTCTATTGTGGCTAGAAAGATCTATAAGGGTTGTGTGGTGTCTATATTTCATAGAGATACATTGGTAGATTTGGTAGAGATTGATATGGTAGATTTTGATGTGATCTTAAGGATTTACAGGCTTTATTCGTGCTATAATTTTCTAGATTGTAGGACCTGAAAGGTCAGTTTCCAATTCCCTAATGAACCAATAATCGAATGGGAAGGGAGTTCCTTTGATCCTAAAGAAAGGTTTATTTCTTATCTTAGAGCTTGAAAGTTGATTTCCAAAGGGTGTCTATAACATTTGTTTGGGGTTAAGGATTCTAGTTTTGAGGGTCCTTCCTTATAAGATGTCCCTGTGGTTAACGAGCTTCCCGATGATCTTCCTGGTATTTCTCCTGATAGGAAAATAGATTTTGGGATTGATCTTTTACTAGATACTCACCCTATCTCTATTCCTCTATATATGATGGCTTAAGCTGAGTTAAAGGATCTTCTTGGGCTTGGCTGGGTATTATAGAAGGTTTGTTGAGAGTTTTTCTTCTATTGATTCCCTATTGAATATACTAACTTAGAAAAGGTGAAGTTCTTATGGTCGGATGCTCGTAAGGGAAGCTTTGAGAAGTTAAAAGATAAGTTGACTTCTGCACCAGTTCTGACCTTGCACTAATGGATTTGTTGTTTATTGTGATGCATCCCATGTAGGAATGGGTTGTGTTTTACTGTAGTATGGTAAGGTTGTGGTCTATTCTTCTAGGTAGATTAAGGTTCATGAAAGGAATTTTCTGACTCATGATTTAGAGTTAGCAGCTGTGGATTTTGCTTTGAAGATTTGGCGCCATTATTCGTATGGGGTGCATGTAGACATCTATTCAGATTATATAAGGCTTGGAGTATGTGTTTACTCAAAAGGAATTGAATCTCAGGCAGAGACGATGGCATGAGTTTCTAAAGGACTATGATATGAGTCTTCACTACTATCCAGGTAAAGTTAATGTGGTTGCTGATGCTTTTATTAGGTTGTATTACCCCATGTTAATAAGGAAAAAAAGAGGATTAGTGAAGGACATTCACAGATTGGCTAACTTGGAGTTCATATTTTGGACCCCAAGAAAAGAAGGGTAATTGTGCAAGAGGTGGTAAAAAAATCTCTCAATTCTGAGGTGAAGGAGAAGCATACTTAAGATCCCATTCTTAGATCCCAGTAGCCACACCAAATTTTTGATAACGCTCAACTTACACATCAACTTGAGTGCAAGGAAGTCATTTTTAATAACTTTACCCTACTAAGAGTTGGGGTCGAATCCTCGAGGAACAATAAGAGTGATGATTGAGTCAATTCAAAATAAAAGTTGCTTTCTAGTGTAATACCTATGGTACAAAATGGTTTGGCGGGTTTTCAATCTTGTCAAATGTGAAATAAATTCTTGGGCTTCTAAAGGACTAACTCAAAACTAAGAATAATTAGAGTATAATCAATTAATATGGATCGTGGGACTATGCTTTCCTAGGGGCAAATTATGCATAGGATCATGAAGTTTCAGTGCAAATTCGAATCGTTGATAATGTGGTAGGATAGGTTTATGTTGTTTGTGGCTATTTTTTCAACAAAATCTTAAAGATTTCACTTATTGACCCTTTTGAGTACCTAATGAGTGTGTCAATTAAAGCCACCCAATACCAAAATTGGGTATCTCAATTTCTAGGATGATACCAATGGTATAGTGATTCTCCTACTCACCCTTATGTCTAAGATAGTGAAAAGTTGGAAAGACATACACATAAATTATCTACTATTTCTCTAGTTCCCATATCCATCTTTCAAGGATGATGAGGGTTCCTAAATATTACCCAAACCCCTCTTTCAAGGATGGTTTAGGCTTTAAGAGCTTGGGATTTTCACCCATCAAACCCATTTGGGTATTTGGGGCCTTTACCAACAAATACCAACCATTTCAACCAAGCAACTGTAGAACCCATCATCAACCAACTGAAATCTACACAAATATATCACAACCCACACACAATTGCATCCTATTCTAGCATAATCCTAAAAGGTAGATCTAGCAAATCATAATGATAATAAACACAAATAAACCAATATTTCCATCAATGTTATCCATTAGAAATAATGACAAGGAAAACCACACTTTAGAATCCAATGAATCTTTAATTGGTGATGCAAATCTACACTTAAATGTCACTCTAATGTCTTCGTATCTCAAAATTAGTAAAAGTTTTTCTCCAAGAAACTACAAAACCCTAAACTAAATTTGGTAGTCACGATTCATTGAATGATGATGATAAGACGGTTTTGATCCCTTTTGAAGAGAAGTGGGATCGACTGTGTAAAATGATAGTTTTCCCTTAAGATGATTTTCTTCTATACCGTGATCGCATCTAGATAGCCGCGATTGTCTCCACGATCACTATATTCTTCAAGCGATCACAACCTGTTGACTTTATTGACTAACCACAATTGTGGTGGCCACTCCGTGATCATGGTATCGGAGACCCAATCTGTGCAGGTTTTTCAACTTTTGCACTTCTTTTTCCTTTTTGATTATTTTCATCTCAATACCACATCCTTCTATCTCATCATCTATACACCTACAAAATATGGAAATTAGTTCATTTAATCATGATGTTGTCTCATTTATGCCTTCAAATCATAGTAGTGTGCATAAATGTTAAGTGTAAATGAGTGGTAATTCCACTACTCATCAACACCCCAACTTAAATCTTTGATTGTCCTCAAGAAACACTACTTCTTACTTTATGAGACTATGTAATTGTGAGCCCATTTGTTCCACTGAATGATCATAATTACTTCAAACTTGATTTTCACTAACAGTTTGCACTTATGCATGGGTGAATCTATTTTCACCACTCCCTTCAACATGAAATACAATTTTTAAGGCATAAAAGACTTCAAAGAACAATAATTCTATAATTATCCTCTCTCTAAAACAACTCTCCATCAATATCACTCTACTACACTCTTTTTACCTCTTTGTTCGTAAAATGACAATGTCACCCACCTTGAATTATTTACATGTCTCGTCAAAACAAGGAAATCACACTTACCAATTTGTCTATTAAGCAACAAGGGATATAAGTGCAACACTCACACTCACAAAGAATCTATCCACATGACGAGTATCATACCATATGCTTTTCCTTATTTTCTATCACCACTACTATGAACATGCTTAGTTAGAGATCCTGAAAGGGTTTTTAAGCTTGTAACGTGGGCTCGGGGAGGATGGGTATGGAATCATTTAGGAATGGGGTGACTACACCCTAATTTAAAATATATATCACTATAACTTTATTCAACAAATTTTTTGACCTTGGATTACTTTATTTGTCTTCCAAATTCACAGATGCCTACTTTTGCCATCATTCTTCAGCCATCCCTTTGAAGGCATATTCTTTTCACTTGTTCCTTTTGCAATCTATGTCTTTGCTTCTTTTGCTTATTCCTTTCCTTTATACTATCTTTTTTTTTCTTTCTTTGCTTAGCACTTAGTCATCCACTAAATTTCCATGGCCCAAGATTACCTCTTTCGACTTTTACCACCCTTAATTTAGGCTCTTCGACTCAAGTTGCAATTTTTAAGTTCATGAAGGGTAGGGTTCAAAAGATGGATAACATTGAAATGGGTTAAGGTTTGTAATTCGGTTTCCAAATAAAGGCTTGAAGGCTCAAAGTGGGTGACTACGGATACAATTTATGCATAGGTAGGCTGTTTAGGCTAAAGTGGGCTCCTATGTTAACAAAGATAGCCTAAGGTCATTTTTAACCAATCAATGATCACCATTATCTTTAAAATACTAAACGTACAAGTTCTACATGATACAATAAAACATGAGAGTCAACCAATTATGCCCACTGCACACATGACATGCAAACTTCTCAAGGAGGATCAATTGTACTTCCTAATAGAGACAAAATAAAGTATTAACCACTTTTACAAGATAAAGACTCGGAGTCACAAAAAGAGGTAAAGTATTGTCACAAAATTGTTCATATCCATTCCCTATACTTTCAAAAAAATTTGCCGAAGGGGGGGAGGGGGGTTATTTTACATTCACACCACAAAATTTTCTAACCATGGCAACAACCTAAGTCTTGGTATCACATTTTGGATTCATATGGGCAAACAATCCATATGGCTACTCAGACTTCACCAATGGTATTAGTGAAATCCCAAATCCATAATTCCACATGTACTCTGACTTCCCTTGCATTTATACCCTTGATGCTACGGGTACTCAGACTTTCCCTGCATCTGCGGCTCAAGAGCCAATAATGACGAGTTTTCCTTAAGAATGTCGTCACTCAATCTATTATAGGGAAAACCTCTCCCAACATCTTTATTAAAATAAGTAGACAACTACAAATAAAAATAATCAATTCATAAAATTTCTATGATTTTAGAGAACTTAGTTCGAGTATTCCAAACCAATGAATACATACAAGGGTAGGGCCGTAACATCCCCAACTATAAGACTTGTAGTGACCTCACTACATAACATAAAAGAAGAAGAAGGGTATAAAGGACTCCCTAAAACTTCATTGATAACCATGCTGAAAGTTAGAAATCGAGGCACAATCATGGCTTAATTGGTGCAATCGCCGTAACTGAGGCCATCTACTCCTTTGTTTTGCCCTTTGTTTCTACGTGGCTGCTATTCTTCCAAACTTGGTTTTCCCTTGTTTTTGGCTTCCAACCCACCTCAAGCATCTTCAAAGCATTAAAATTTCATGACTTATTTAAAAATAAATAACATAAAAATGAAAACGATGGGTTGCCTCCCATCAAGTTCTTGGTTTAACATCGCAACACGATGCCTCTTTAACCTCATTTATGTCTCTACTTAGAGGATTTAAACCTTTTCCCCAACTTTTGATCATTCTATCTTCGTGGCTCATTGGGAAATTATATGGGCATGATGACACACGTTCTATCATGCCACTTCGAGGACTTAAATCTTTTACCCAATTTTACATCAAATTTCTGATTTGGCCCATTGGGTATTGATGAGAACTTCAAGGATCCACTTGCTACACCTTGTGTCTTGTATTTGTTGAACATCAAGTGATGGGATTCTTCTTGCCTATTAGGAGTGACAAACTCCAAAATGTAAGGATTTTGTTTCTCGGTTCGACTTTCATCATATCTACCAAACATAAAGTTGAAAAGTGGTTCGAGTGAGGTTTTCTCCCTTATTTTAGAGTCCCATTCCTCTTGACATTGTCATCTCAAAATGAACTAGAGCCTTCACAAAGTATGTGGTTGGCTTCATCTTTCGACTCTAGTACCATTTTCTCAAATTTGACATTATCTCTTATGTTTGGTTTGATTAGTTGGGAAATCACTGAGGATTCATCAATCTCAAGCTCATTTAGATACGTGGTCATGGTCGTAGTATTTGCATAATTGACCTCCATACCCATGTCTTCTATCTTTTTGATTTACTCATTACATATCCCCATGTATTAATGTATAAGATGTATATTATCCCCCGTTTATTCCACCCGATCCAATATAAGTTGAAGAATTGCTTCAACACCATTATTTATGATGATTCGTTCTTCCTTTTCTTCATCATAAGACATATTAAAATCATAAGAAGAACAAGAAATCGGGTTAGCATAATGGGGGGAGGGAGAATTAGGACAATCACTCCAATGTCCATCTTGACTGCCACATAAAGAACAACAATATTTCCTATAGAATCGAGATGGTACACATCTCTCTCTCTGAGGACCGTATCTACAATCTTGCAAAAAAGTAGGTTCCATTGCAATATGGACATGGATTGTCACAATAGGATCTCTAACCACCAAATTCACTTTCATTCCAAGATGCCATGATAACAAACAAATAAACAAAAATAAAAACCTATTTAACAAAAGAAACAAAAGAAAATCACAACCGAATATTTACAAGTTTGAATTCAAGAAAGTAAGCTAAAATTTCAAACTAACTTAAAACTCCAAATTATTCCCCGACAATGGTGCCAATTTTTGATAACGCTCAACTTACATGTAAACTTGAATGCAGGGTGGTCATTGTCAATATATTTACCCAACTAAGAGTTTGGTTGAATCCATGAGGAACAATGTGAGTAACGATTGAGTCAATTCAAATAAAAGTTGCTTGCTAGGTTCAAACCTATGGTACAAAATGGTTTGGGGGTTTTTCAATCTTGTCAAATATGAAAGTAATTCTTGGGATTCTAAGATAGTGAAAAATTTGGAAAGACATACCCATAAATTGTCTACTATTGCTCTAGTTACCACATCCCTTTTTCAAGGATGATGAGGGTTCCTAAAGTTCACCCAAACCCCTATTTCAAGAATGGTTTAGTCTTTTAAGAGCTTGGGATTTTCACCCATCAAACCCATTTTGTTATTTGGGGCTTTCACCCACAAATTTCAACCATTTCAGCCAAGCAATAGTAGACCCCATCATCATCCAACTATAATCTACACAGATATATCACAACCCACATACAATTGCATCCTATTTTAGCATAATTCAAAGAGGTAGATCTATAAAATCATAATGATAATAAACAAAAATAAACTAATATTTCCATCAAATTTATCCATAAAAAAATAAAGAGAAGGCAAACCACACTTTATAATCCAATGAATCTTTAATGAGTGATTCCAAATCTAAACTTGAAGGTTACTCTAATGTCTTCTTAGCGCAAAATTAGTATAGGTTTTGATCCAACCTCCAAGAAATTACAAAACTCTACACTAAAGTTGGGATGTAGGGTTCTTAGAATGATAATGATATGACAGTTTTGAGCCCTTTTATGAGCAGTGGGTTTGGCTATGTGAAACGATGATTTTACCCCTGGGCTGATTTCCCCCTATACCGCGATCGCATCTGGATAGCCGCGATAACATCTTGATGATCACTACATTCTTCAAGCGATCATAGACTATTGACTTTCTTGGCCACCGCAATTGCAATACCTGAGTCCATGTCTGTGCAGGTTTTCCAATATTTGCACTTCTCTTCTCTTTTTGATCATTTTCAACTCAATTCCTTATCCTTCTATCTCATCACTTGCACACCTACAAAATATGGAAATTAGTGCATTTAATCATGATGTTGTCTAATTTATGCCTTCAAATTACAATAGTGTGCACGAATGTTAAGTGCAAATGAACGGTAATTTCACCACTCATCAATGTGAAACAACAAAAGGTTATGGGACTTTGATATTGATGGTGATGGTATTCTAAGGTATCAAGGTATGTTGAGTGTTCCTGATGTTGATGGGATGTGAGAGAGGATTTTGACTGAGGCTCATTAGTTGAGGTATATAGTTTACTCGGGTTCGACCAAGATGTATCATGATTTTAAAGAGATTTATTAGTGGAACAATATAAAGACAGATGTGGCAAACTTCATGGATAAGTGTATGGTATATCAGTAAGTGAAGGTTGAGAACTTGAAGCTCATTGGTATGTATCAAGAGATAGAGTTTCCTATTTGGAAGTGGGAAATGATTAATATGGATTTCATTATGGGTCTTCCACGGTCTCATAATCAGTATCATTCAATTTAGGTCATTGTGGATAGGATGACTAAGTCCGCTCATTTTTTCTTATAAGGACCACTTACTCTTGGTAGGATTATGCCAAGTTGTTCATTGAGGAAATAGTCTGATTGCATAGAGCACCGGCGTCTATCATTTTTTATTGAGGTATGCAATTCTCGTCTCATATTTGGCGTTCGTGTTAGAAAGGGTTGGGAACCAAGGTGAACCTTAGCACCACTTTTCACCCTCAAATGGATGGACACGAGGAATGGAATATTCATAAAGTAGAGGATATGCTAAGGGACATTATGATTGATTTTGGAGGAAGTTGGGTGGATCACTTACCTCGTATTTAGTTTGCATATAATAACAGCTATCCCTTCAATTATAATACCCCGTACTTTTCCTAGATCAGTTTAACTCCTAGAATGTCAAGGGTCAACTTTAAAAGTGAATAACTCTTGATACATGGAGAATTTTCAAGATCTATACCCACCAATGTGTAGATAATTGGCTCAATTTTCCAACGATACTAATTTTACCTTAATCTGATACTCGGTTGAGAAGTTATGACACTTTTAGTGAAGATAGTGTCTCAAAATGAATAGCACCGCGTCGCGGTGACATGCAAAATGACACTTGTCCAGTTTCCAGTGAATAATCGTGATAGCACCACATCGCGATGAAGTTCCAATTCCCGTTCATCTTTTTTCCAGTAGCTCACCGAAAATATCCTATAGCGCATCAAAATTCCCAATTGGACAGACCCCACTTCATGGTGAAGTGCAACATAGAACTCATCCTTTTCCAGTGGCTCGATGCGATTTCACCGTGTCGCTCTATAGAGCAAAATGGAAATTGTCCCTTTTTTATTAAGCCACCGCGATAACGGCGTGTTGCGATGGATGTTAAAATTTGGATTTTCAGTTTCCGAAGTTGATTTTAAAAGGGTAGTTGGTCTTTTCACATGCCCCCAATTCATGATAAACACAAGATTAAACGCATCCTAAGCCTATTATACCCATTATTCATCAACTTTCTCTCAAAGAAACCCTAGAACCTCAAAACTTAATCCCCAAGAAATTCAAATTCCTCCATTCTTTCTCCAAGAAAACACGAGATCCAAGATTTCCAATTCAAGAACACCAAGAATCTATCTTTAAGAACACAAATAAGGATTCAAATTCAAGTTTTTCCATCTAATCATCAATTAAGGTATGTGGGGTTCTTTAACAAGGATAATCCTTTCATCCTTATGCCCAAGATTAGTTTTTGAAGATAATTTTACATGAGTTTACGTGAGTTTTGAATTAGGGTTCATACCCATTATTGTTATTTGCAAGATTATGAGATTTCAAGTGATTTTGATGTTGAATTGCATGCCTACTATTGTATTTTCATGCGTATTGTAGTAATTTTCAGATTTAGACTTGAATTATCAATATTTTCATTACTTAGCATGAGTTTTACGATGATTTGATATGAATTAGATGCATGGGTTATTAGCCCTAGTTTGAATGTTGTTATATCAAGGACATTATGCTTTTAAGCATCCCATGACTTGTTATAGTCAGATTTTGAACAAAGATTTGATATTTTGATCTTAGCTTGGATATGGAATCCACTTTACAGATTTAGCTACACTTGCAATAAACGGATTTACAAGAGGTTTTCATTGTAAACCCTTATATTAGTTTTTAAAAGTGGATTTCCAACAGAAAGAGCATACAAATTAAAGGGAGTAGTATTTAGCACCGAGTTGGGTATGTTCACATACCCCAGAACTACGACCCAATGTAGGTACAAATTATCAGGTTATTCCTATTTCATATAGATGACATGTATAGATGTGATCACTCAGATTAGGTTACACTCCTTGGAAAGAGTATGACACCTCTCCCCATTGTGAGGTTTTCGCTAAAGAGAACAAGACATTGGACACTATGATAGCTCACATAGTGTATGTTGGTTAGAAGAACCTCTCTACAGAAAAGAGTGATCCTAACAGTAAAGACTTTTAGAATAGTTTTTTTTAAAAGCATTTCCATACAACTTACAGAAAAGAGTAAAAAATAAAAGAAAAGCTTTTAGAAACTAAGTGTAAAACTAAGAGTAAATATTTTTTATATGAGGCATTATTTACAGATGTCAGCTTTCAAATTTCTGATACAAAAGTGAGTCCTTTCTACACTTAGACAACATGATTTGAAGATAGAATACAAGTACAACTTTTAAAAACTAAATGTTATGACTCACTAGATCCATGCAACATGTTTTGCTATTCATGATTATTTTTAGTTTCCAGATATTCCAGCTTATGTGAGTCATCTATATTTAGCATACATTCTTTTTACAAATTTATAATAACATTGAGATATTGATTTACTTGTGCATTCACCCCCATAAACTCAGTACATTCCAGAAGTACTGATCCACATATACGTCTATGTCCTACATTATTTCATAATGTAGGTTCAGGTACTCATTTTAGCAGCGTGAGTGATTTCAAGCATATCCATCTACGTCCTGACAGTTGGTGATTCCTCATAGTTCGAGGACTTAGTCATTCAGTTTTTCAGCTTATTAGTATAAATGATTCAGTATTTTTAGACAGTTCGAGTCAGCTAGGGGTTAGTCTCTGTGACTCTCTAGCACTAGTAGTAGGGTCTTATCAGACTGCTAGATATGATTAAGATATTCTGTATTGATTGATCAGACTGTTGCATTTAGTATTTTCAGATATTATATTCAGAAAGTTTAAGTTTAGCTCATACAGAATTCTGTATTTTAGCTTAATTATGTATCTATACTTCCCTAGTATTAGTTTCAGATTTAGTAGAAGGAAGACAGGGTTAGCCTAAGGCTACGCATAGTCTTGAGCACTGTGTGACATCTCGAGACCTGTTTCCAGGGTGTTATACCAGTATTGGGTTGGCTTCTTTTGAATCTCTTTATGGTAGGAGGTGTAAGTCTCCTTTTGGGTGGTTTGAGGTTGGTGAGATGTCATGACCTGATTTTCGAGTCATAATGGCACCTACTAAAACCCAGTAGTAGGTAAGCCGACACCGTAACCCGAAGCTAAGGCAATGGGTTAACTTGGTAGAAACGTCTAACATGGACCAAATATACAAACACAATATAAGCAATAGTGTTCCACATAACAGGAGACAACCATCATACGAATACCAATCCCCATGACTTGGTAGTATCAGTATAAGAGCATCTAAGTTCAACAATAGTAATTACAACTCAAAGTCTAAATAGTCTTATACATGTGTCTCGAATACAAAAGTCAAAATAGAGATTGAGGGGAAACGAGAGACTCAAACTCCAAGAGCTAACCCTATTTCAAGAAGATCAACACAGCATGATCTCAACTCAGCGGTGGTAACTAGTACTCGGATGTGCACCAAAAAGGTACAGAAGTGAAGTATGAGTACAAAAACACGAGTACTTAGTATGCATCATAGGCCTACTGAGATAAATTATGATATAAAGATGATATAGAGTAAGACAATAACTATAAGTCAAGGTATAGAACCGAACCTAAATCATCTCTATCATCACTATTCAAACACCTAATCAACTGGAATAATAATACGATATCTCATATTAACACACCCCACAATCATCATATAAAATGAGTAATCGATTCAGAAGATTAAAACAATATATATATACAATAACCATCACGTAAATACCAAGTTCAATATGCATAAAATCATTAGAGCATTAAGTAAAAGAACTTACTACGGCATCCCATGCCATCGGGAAGTACATCCAAAACAAATCAAAGTAAAGAACTCGTCACGGTGTCCCATACCACCGGAGAGTGCACAAAAATATCAATACATCAACATATAAGACTGAAATATGTATACAACTCACTTTAACCCGCGGTTTCCACATTTCCATCACGGTCTATCCCCAAGATCCACAATCATCATCAACTACTACAAATCGACACAACGGAACCAAATCTATCATAACATAGTTATATAGTTATTTAGATCTCTAACTCAATAATATATTCTATCTAGTGTATATTAAATAGCCACCATTTATTACTAAGCTACTAGTTTGCTAGTCATCATAACGTCTCCAACCATTAGCCTAAACAATTCTTCATATACTCATTGTTCATGGAGTAACAATTGATTATGATTCATTAGATAGCCAACATCCATATCTAGACAAAATGCACCATTAAACCATAACCCCTATTTGAAAAACTCATTCTTGGTTATCATAAGTATACTAGTCATCACATCATGAGAAGCTAAATATCACTAACATACTTATCTAATTATTAAACAATGCCATTTTCTAGGTAGCAACTTAAATATCTAAGTTCTCATTAAGCCACCAATGACATTACACATTATACATCTACATCACTAACCATAAAAAAAGCTAAGTCTATCACCATCATTAGCCAAAAAAAACCATAACAACTAGTTACCACATTCTAACTAAAAAGGGCCTACCAACTAGTATTCTAGGCTTCTAGCCATCAAGTAAAGTAACCACTTTACATAAACAACTAGTTATCAAGATAACCTACTTTACTAAGCGAATTCAATAACATAACCAATTATTTAAGCCAAGTATATTCACTAGATGAATCCTTAATTCAACACTTTATTACTCTTACCAATTAGTCTTAACTCAATATTCATCATGTTCTACTTATATTCACTATTTAGTGTTAACAAGAGCCATGCCACTCAACTAATGATCAATGGTACAGAAGGATAGACAACTTCCCAAGGAACACATCGTTTCCTAAATACACATAATGACTTAATCATACAATGGCATAACCACACATATACCTATATATTCATATATTATTACCATACATAGTATCACCCCAATATCAATATGTCCTCGGGATTAACCGGGCATCATTGTAACATCAATACGTCTTCCAGATTTTCCGGGCATCATCATATCATTAATATATTATCTGGATTCATCCGGAATCATCATAGCATCAATACCTCTTTCAAATTCATCGGGCATCATCATAACATCAATACCTCTTCCAAATTCACCGGGCATCATCATATCATCAATATATCCTACGAATTCACCGAACATCATCATAACATCAATACCTTTTTCGGATTCACCAGGAATCATCATATCATCAATAATCATCATGACAACAACAATCACATACATATGTCCAAAGCAAGAATAAGTACAAGCTACAATCAATAGAGTATAATAGATGTAAGGAAATACATATCAAGGTATTCTACAATTAATCATCACCATATTGTATGAGTAACTGCATGGGCATGTATATCTAAATCATATGATCAATTACAACTTTTCGAAGCTTAAACATAATTATTACAAGACAATTATAAGTCATGGATGTACCTTCTAAAATCCTTATTTTACCCAGATGGCTTACGTTACTAGGGAAAGAGATTATTTTACAACACATTAGCTTAGTCATTAAGCTTGAATCATGACAAGAGTTGTTATATAATTTGAGGCTCACTTAGTAAACTAGGCAATAAGTTAAGTGATAGCATAACCATTGATTCAAATCACAAGACTTTCCAAGGCTATTCATAACTTGACAACAAGATAATCAATCATGTATATGCATTATCCCACCATCTATAACATGCATAGAACATTTACCGAGTTTAGCCATCATATCACCTAAAAGTATAATCTAGGCGTTCATCAAGTATCTAGGTCATTAAAGAAGTCACATAGTTCAAGCTTAAGGCGAGTCCAGTTCCCTTTTAATAATCCCCAAAGCTCTCTTTTACAAGTATCACTTCTACCCAAAATTAGGCTACGTTATCTAAATCATGCCTTAGGGTCATACCAATCTACACTAATTCTATTGGACAATGCTTCTTCAAGGATTACTCCTAAGTCATCCCAAGCACTAAGGCCATTCCATAACTAAGTATATCTAGGTCAACATACTCTTAGGGTGAGTGAACAAGGTCACTCTCATCAACTAGAGAACTAGAGTATTCTCATGCTACTTATGAGATTTCAAGTCCAACTAACCAAGGGTCTAGGCTACAGGTGAAGCATCACACTTTAAAAGTTCAATGACTTAAGTGATTCAACTAGTCCCATGCATTACCATCTACCAATTCAACATCTAAGACCCCTCCTAATCTTATCAACATATCATAATTATACTATAACAAGGCTCCTAACTATAAGTAAGCCTAACCTACATTGGGTCCAAATAGCTCACGAACCAATAATCTTTACTTTCCCTTTCCTTGAAGTTCTTCCACGAGCCAAACTATCAAAAACATAATCTATGCATTATTACGAGACTAACAACACCCATATTGCACCATTGTGCCATGGGTCAAAAATGACAACCAAAACTCCCAAGTGGGTCCCACATACAAAAAATGAGTTTTCAAGACTAACCCATTGTTCAAATACCATTAAGGAGTTAAAGAACTCATTAAATTTGTGCAAAACAACCATATTTGGGGCTAAAATCAAGCCTTAAGCCATTTGGGGTTTTGGGTCTAAAAATAAAAAATTTAACACCAAAATTTAAAGGATTCACACCTTAGATTCATAGAAAAACACGATTACACAAGCTATTCAAGATCCCAATAAATCCACAAGACTCACTTTATGCATTTTACACACTATTAGGGTTGTAGAACTCAAGTGAGAGGCACAAATGACAAAATTCTTGGTCAAGAAAACATTTAAATAGGCCTTTCCTAGACCTTAAGAAGCGTGATTTCACACACGCTCTAGGTCGTGATCGTGGCTCATGCATTCACACTCAACCACCATAATCCTGGTATCTCTTTCCATTTTAGTCGATAGATGAACCTTGGAATTTGATTCCATGTTTTGGTCAATGCTTCGGGATGCATCTGAAATCCAATACGAGAAAATAAAATATGCAATCATATAGATTTTGATGCTCCAAAAGCATTGGTAAAGTTGGATTTTCCATTTAATATTATTTTACTAAAGTTTTTGCTTGGTGGCCAGTTGAAACCAATGAAGACTTCTCAATGGAGAAATGGTTCTAACAACCAAACGAACCGCCAGGTAACCTAACAATCGGTTCCAACAAGTCATAAATGACTTAGGGAAGCTACGGGAAAGATCTAATGATAAAACTAAGCAGGAATATAAAAACTGACCCGAAGGGTCATTACAACATCTACTACTAAGGAACTTTTATCCCCAAAAGTGAAAGATGAAAAAAAGAGAAAAGAATACTCAAAGTCTCAAGTAAAAGAGGATATTGGTCCTGCATTTTGGTCTCGATCTCCCAAGTAGCCTCCTCTACTGAGTGGTGCCTCTACTGAACCTTAACTTAGGAATCTCTCTAGTACGCAGCTGTCTCGTATCATTAGCCTAAATAAGCATGAGCTCCTCAACAGAGACCAACTTCTTATCTAACTAGATTGAGTCCCACCTAAGCACATGAGACGAATCAGGAATATACTTTTTTAACATAGAGACATGGAAAATCAGATGAACAACAGTAAAATCTTGAGGCGAGGCAAACTCATAAGCCATCTCACCAATTGCTTGGAGAATCTCAAAAGGACCAAAATAATGAGGGTTGAGTTTACCCCTTCTTTCGAATCTCATTACATCTTTCATAGGTGAAATACAAAGAAACACACGGTCACCAACTTTGTATCTCAAGGGACAGAGTCTATGATTGGCATAGGCCATTTGCCAACTCTAGGATGCTCTACGCCTTTCATAAATTACCCTAACTCTGTCCAACGAGTGATAAAACAAATCCATACCATGACGTCTCACCTCCAATATCTCAAACCATCCTATCGGAGAACGATATCTCCTACTATACAAGGCCTCATAAGGCGCCATCTTAATACTCGAATGATAGCTATTGTTATAGGCGAACTCTGCCAATGCTAAGTGTTGATTCCACTACCCTAAAAAATCCATAACACAGGCTTATAGAGTATCCCAAGCACCTAAATAGTCTGCTCGAACTGGCCATATGTCTGTGAATGAAAAGTTGTATTCAAATCTACTCGAGTACCCAATTTCTCCTAAAATGCCCTCTAAAATCTTAAAGTACACACAAAACCATGGTCTAATAAGATAGAAACAGGAACCCCATGCAAACGAACTATCTGTCGAACATAAATCTGGGCTAATCTCTCAGCACTGAAGGTCGTTTGAATAGGAATGAAAGATGTCAACTTGGTTAAATGGTCCATAATAACCCAAATACAGTCATGGCCATGGGGAGTATGAGGCAACCCACTAATTAAGTCCATAGTATTTTGTTCCCATTTCTACTCAAGAATGGGCAATCTTTGAGTCAATCTACCTGGGCGCTGATGCTCGGCCTTAAATTGCTGAAAACATAAGCAACGAGCCACAAAGTCTTCCATATCTCTCCTCATACCATCCCACCAGTAATGCTACCTCAAATCTCTACACATCTAAGTTGTACCGGGGTGAATCGAATATCGAGAACTATGAGCCTATGAAGAATAGACTAAATAAAGTTATCAAGTCAGGGGACACATATATGACCCTGGAATCTCAAAATACCCTCAGAATCAATAGTGTGTCTCTTTGACTCACCGCTCACCACCCGATCATGGAAAAAACATAACTTGTTATCCTTATACTGACGATCACAAATCTGCCCAAATAAGGAGGACCTTATCTGCACACAAGCCAAAATCCTAGCAAGATTCAAAATATCAAGGAGAACCATCAAATTGGCTAAGGAGTGAATATCAACTACCATATTTGACTTATCGGGATGATACAAGATGGAAATACTATAGTCCTTTAAAAACTCCATCCATTTACGTCGATGAGCAGTATGCTCTCGCTGGGTCATAAGATGCTAAAGGTTCTGATGATTGGTAAAATTCTCACAATGCACTCCATACAAATAATGCCTCCAAATCTTGAGTGCGAAAACTACTGCCGCCAACTCCAAATCGTGAGTGGGGTAGTTGCGCTCATTCACCTTAACATGTCTAGAAGAATAAGTAATGACATGACCCTGCTGCATCAAAACATAACCAAGACCAACACCAAAAGCATCACAAAACATGATGAATCCCTCACCCTCAACTGGAAGATCTAACACTAAAGCAGAAGTAAGACAATCCTTGAGCTTTCCAAAGTTCAACTCACCCTCCTCAGACCATCGAAAAGAAACTTCCTATTGAGTCAATCTAGTTATATGGGCAAAAATACTAGCAAAGCTCTCAACAAAGCATATGTAATAACCAGCCAAATCCATGAAACTACAAACCTTAGTCGGAGATGTAGGTCTAGCCCAATCATAAATCGCCAAAATCATAGCTGGGTCTACCATAATACCCGTCTTGGACACTATATTTCCAAGAAATGACACTGACTCAAGCCAAAACTCGCACTTAGAGAACTTGGAAAAAAGCATATGCTCTCACAAAGTCTAAAGCACAATCCTCAAGTATAGCGCATGCTCCTCACTAATCCTCGAGTACACAAGAATGTCATCAATGAATACACTAATCAATGAGTCTAGATAGGGCTTAAACATATGGTTCACCAAATCCTTAAAAGTGGATGGGGCATTAGTCAGCCTGAAAGACATCACTAAAAACTTATATTGTCTATAACGGGTCCTGAAAGCTATCTTCGAGATATCCTCAGCCCGAATCCTCAACTGATGATACCTTGACCTCAAATCTATCTTAGAAAACACATCTACGCGCTTAAACTAGTCGAACAAGTCATCATTGTGAGGCAAAGGATAATGGTTTTTCACCATCACCTTGTAAAGCTTCCTATAATCAATACATATTCGCATCGAACCATTCTTTTTCTTTACAAACAAAATAGGACCTCCCCTAGGGGATACACTCAGTCTGATGAAACCTTTACCAAGAACATCTTGTAGCTGAGAGTTCAGCTCCTTAAGCTCAGCAGGAGCCATACAGTAAGGTGCCATAGAAATAGGTCAGGTACCAGGTTCAAGGTCATTAGCAAACTCAATGTCATTGTCTAAAGAGATACCAAGAAGGTCGGCAGGAAACATATCAAAAAACTCATGCACAACAGGGATAGAGTCAAGCAATGACTCTCTCCCTGAGTATCACATACATAAATAAGATAAAACTCCCAACCCCTTAATATAAGCCTTCTAGCATAAACATAAGAAATAATCCCCATCTGCTTATGGCTAACTGCTCCCTACCACACGACTGGGGGTACACCTGGCATGGTTAAGGTAACAGTTTGTGAAAAACAATCCATGACCGCATGATAGTAGGATAACTAGTCCATGCCCAGAACTACATCAAAATCCAGCATATCCAGAATAATAAGATCAACATAAGTATTAATATCACTAACTGTCACAACATATAATTAGAATACTCAATCCACTAATAAAAAATCACCCACAAGAGTAGATACGTGCAACAACATAGATAATAAATCACTAGTCAAGTTCAACCGTGGTGTATAATAAGCAGATATATAAGAATAAGTGGATCCTAGATCAAATAAAGAAAGAGTTAACTTGCGACACACTAATATCATACCTATCACAACCACATCCAAAGTCTTAGCCTCGGGACTAGCAGGTACTGCATATAACTGACTACGCTCGCCGCCTGGCTGGGAACCTGACTGACCTCCTGTCCTGCCTGCCTGAGTACCACCTCAAGCACCCAGTTAACCACCCCTACGACCTCACAAACCACCTCTACCTGAGGGATAAACTTCCCTAATAGGAGTAGCACCCTGGGTTGACACAGCCATCGCCCCACGGCTAGGGTAATCTCTCCAGAAATAACCAAATAGACCACAAGTAAAACAAGAATCATGAGCAAAAATAGAACTCACAGATCTAACTAAACCAAAGTAACCACTACTCCTAGAACGACCTACAAATGAACCTCTTAATGTCTGATCATCGCCCTTACCAGGGCGACCCCTAAAACTAAATTAACCTTCATAAATGGTCTAAAAAGCTGGGGTTCTGTGGAGACCCATCCTGATGCCTAACTAGGGACACATCTTGAGGCTTTTCTCAAATAGGGGAAAGATCCCTAGGCTGGGTCTCGGGACCCTCATCATGCATAACTGCAACATATGTCTTGGTCATCTGCAAGAGAGTAAAGTTAAGAGAATATCCTAAAAACCAACTCAGACTCTTAGAACAATATGGGTAAATGAAGTGAAAGACTTCTAAAAAAGTCCCACAGGCTCCTGAAGATAGGAAATGAATGTCAATGTTCTAATCTGTAGGACTCTATTAGACACTTGCTCTTGTACCAATAATACTGGTGAAACTTAGGCTCTGATTCCAATTTATCACGACTCAATTTCTAAGTCATGATGGAATATACTAAAACCCACATCAGGTAAGCCGACACAGTAATTCGGAGCTAAGGCAATAGGTTACCTTGGAAGAAACATCCAACATGGACCAAATATACAAACATAATATAAGCAATAAAGTTCCATATTACAGGAGACAACCAACATACACATACCAATCCCTATGACCTGGTAGTATTAGTACAAGGGCATATAAATTCGACAATAGGAATTACAACTCAAAGTCTAAATATACATTTGTCTTGAATACAAAAAAAAGAATAGAGATAGTAGGGAAATGAGCGACTCAAACTCCAAGAGCTCATACCTGTCTCTGAAATATCAACACCGTACAATCTCAACTTAGCAGAAGCAAGTAGTATTCAGGTCTACACCAAAAAAGGTACAAAAGTGTAGTATGAGTACCAAAACATTGGTATTCAGTAGGCATCATCGGCCAATTAAGCTAAATTTTGATATAAAGATGATGTAAAGTAATACAATAACTATAATTCAAGGTACAAAACCAAACCTGAATCCTCCCTATCATCACAGTATAAACAACTAATCAACTAGAACAATAATATGATATCTCATATTAATGCGCACGATAATCGTCATAAAAAATAAGTAATCGATTCAAAAGTGTAAAACAACATATATACAATAACCATCATGTAAATACCAAGTTTAACACACATACAATTATTAGAGAATTAAGTAACAGAACTTACCATGACTTCCCACACCACCGGGAAGTACATCCAAAAGAAAACAACATAAAGAACTCATAATGACATTCCATACAATCGGAGAGTGCACCAAAATATCAATACATCAACATATCAGACATAAATACGTACATAACTCACTTTAACCCACAGTTTCCATATTTCCATGACCATCTCTCACTGATATCCATAATCATCATCAACTATTGCAAATTGACATAATGAAACCAATGCAATCATAACATAGTTATATAGTTATTTAGATCTCTAACTCATTAATATATTCTATCTATTCTATATTAACTAACCATCATTTATTACTAAGATACTAGTTTGCTAGTCATCATAAGGTCTCCAACCATTAGCCTAATAAGTTCCTCATATACTCCTTCTTCATGGAGTAACAACTGATTATGATTCATTAGATAGCCAACATCCATATCTAGAAAAAATGTACTACTAAAACATAACCACTATTTAAACAACTCATTCTCGGTTATCATAAGTATACTAGTTATCACATCTTGAGAAGCTAAATATCACTAACATACTTATCTATTTATTAACCAACTTCATTGTCTAGTTAGTACCATAATTGTCTAAGTTCTCATCAAGCCACCAATGGCATTACACGTTAGACATCTATATCACTAACTATCAACAAAGCTAAGTCTATTACCATAATTAGCAAAATAACAACCATAACAACTAGTTACTACATTCTAACAAAACAAGGTCTACCAACTAGTATTCTAGGCTCCTAGCCATCAAGTAATGTAACCACTTTACATAGACAACTAGTTATCAAGATAACCTACTTTAATAGGCGAATTCCATAACATAACCATTTATTAAAGACAAGTATATTGACTAGGTGAATCCTTAATTCTACACATTATTACACTTAGCAATTAGTCTTAACTTAATATTCGGCATGTTCTACTTCTATTAATTATTTAATACTAACACGAGCTACGCCACTCAACTAGTGATCAATGGTAGTGAATTATGGACAAGTTTCCCAAGGAAATCATTGTGTCCTAAATAAACACAATGACTTAATTATACAATGTAATAACTACATATATACCTTTATATTCATATATGCTTACCATACATAGTATCACCACAACATCAATATGTCCTCCGGATTCACCGGGCCTCATCGTAACATCAATACTTCTTTTGGATTCATCGGGCATCATCATATCATTAATATATCCTTTGAATTCACTGAGCATCATCACAACATCAATAACTATTCCGGATTCACCGAGCATCATATCCTTCAGATTCACTGGGCATCATCATAACACCAATACCTCTTTCATATTCACTGGGCATCATCATAACATCAATACCTCTTTTCGATTCACCGAGCATCATCATATAATCAATATATCCTCTGGATTTACTGGGCATCATCATAACATCAATACCTCTTCTGTATTCATTAGGCATCATCATAACATCAATACCTCTTTCGGATTCCTCGGGCATCATCATATCATCAATAATCATCATAACAACAACAATCACATACATATAGTCAAAGAAAAAATAAGTACAAGCCATAATCAATAGAGTATAAGAGAGGTAAGGAAATACATATCAATGTATTTTACCATTAATCATCACCATATTGTATGAGCAAATGCATGGGTATGTATATCTAAGCGATATGATCAATCATCACTTTGCCAAGCTTAAACATGATTATTACAAGACCATTATAAGATATGGGTGTATGATAACGCTAAAATCACATATCAATTTAAGTGTAATGCGGTCGTAGTAAATAAAATTACTCAACTTTGAGTCGAGGTCGAATCCATGAGGAGCAATGTGAGTGGCAATCGAGTAAATTTAAAATGGAAGTCACTTGCTAGATTTAAACCTAAGATACAAATAATTAGGGGATTTTAAACATTTCAAAAATATAATTACTTTTTGACTTCTTAAGGACTAACTCGAGCCTTTGAATAATTAGAGCGTAATTAATTAGGAATAGTTTTTGGAGTTATATTTTACTAGGGGTAACTAGTATATGGGTACATGAAAATAAACTTCAAATCTTAGTTAAAGAATGTGTGGGTAGGCTTGGTTAGGGATTTCAGTACTAGCCTTTCATCAAAGTACCAAACTATGAGCCACATATTCTTTCGAATACCTCATGGGTGTGGTTAACTAGTCATCACAAAGACTCAATTTTGGCATCCCTATTTCTAGGATGATGCCCAAGACATATTAGTTCCACAATTTATTCTTATTTCTAAGATAACAAAAAAGAAACAACTACTATCTATCTTATTATTCACAAATGTTGATGTCACCTACAACCTTTTTTCAAGGACAATGTAGGATCTAGACTACCCATATCCCTCTTGCAAGGAAGATGTAGGGATTTAGGGAATTTAAGGTTTTCACCAACAAATTCCTTTTTACAACAAGCATTTGTAATACCCAAAAACATGAACTAATAATTGAAGCTGACAATCACAACCCATACACACTTGTACCCTATTCTAACATAACCCCAAGAGGAATAACTAGAACTCATAAGATTAATAAGCAATATATTCCCAAAATCTCCATGAATTTGATTTATGAAGATAAAGAAGAAGCAAATCCAAACTTTAAGTTTCAACAAATCTTTAATGGAATTTGCTAATCCTCCACTTAGAAGTTACTCTAATGTATTCGTTACCCTAAAGTTAGTATAATAATGGTTCCTTCAAATTAGAAACTAGATGGTGAAAAGGAGTTCCCAAAAATTAGGGATCTCCCCCAATGGTTAAGGGTTTGAGCCTCTTAAGGGAATTGGGAACATCTGTGTGAAATTACAAGACTGCCACTAGGAAAAATCTTGCATCACTGCAATTATTGAAGCTTGTATAGGATCGTGGCTACCATGAACATGATAAGGGCACCGCAATCGTGACACTTTGACTTGCTTAACCGGCCATGATCACGGCCACTAGATCACGATTATGGTAACTGGGGCTTTTTTTTGCTTCAGGTCTTCTAGATGCACTTATTTTCTCCATTTTGATCCTTTTTATCTCAAGTCCACATCTTTCCATCTCATATCCTATATACCTGTAAGATATGGAAATTGGTGCATTTAATCACAGATATGTCTCAAATATTCATTCAAGCCATAGTAGTGTGCACGAATGTTGAGTGTAAATAAGTGTTAAATTCACCACTCTTCAATATCCACAACTTTAAGCTTTTCTTGTCATCAAGCAGCATTACCTCTTAACATGAGACAATGCACATGTATGCCCAAATTTCATGACCCAATGATCACAATGACTTCAAGCTTAGTTACTACCACAAGTAGCTCTTCAAACATAGGCAAAGCTATTCTCACCACCTTCCTCAATATAAAATGCAATGTTTAAAGGTGCAAAAGACTTTAAAGAGAAACCATGCGACAATCACTAATACTCTAGAAGTGACTCACCTTTGACCTTAACTATAATATACTCTTTTTGTCTTATTTTTTAGGAGATTACACAATCACCCACCTCAATTTGTTTACATGCAACTTGTTTTTTGGGAGTGACTCACCTTTGACCTCACCTATAATATACTTCTTATTTATTTCCTCTTAATGCTTAAGCTCTTAGGAACTCACTTGCAACTTTGTGGCCCAAATTTACCTCTTACAATCTTCACCACCAACAACTTTGGATTTTAGCCTCAAGTTTCATTTTTAAGTTCAAGGAGGGTAGGGTTTAAAAGAGGGATAAAAAATAAAGGGCTCACAATTTGCAATGTGTTTGCCAACGAAAGGTCTAAAGGCCCAAAGTGGGTAACTAGGGATAACATCTATGAAAGGGTACGCTTTTAGGCTAAAGTGGACTTCTAATGTCACAAAGATGGCTTAGGATCTACTCACAACCAAGTATAATCAAATTTAGCCTTGAGATACTAATAGGGCAAGTTCTAGATGGTACAAGTACATATGAGATTTAGACAAATAAGCTCACCAAAAATGGCATGAAAATTCACCAATGAGTCTTAATTTACCTCCTTCTAGAGAAAAAAATGGACTATCTGTCACCTTTTACAAGCTAAAATTTTGGAGTCGCAAAAAGATAAAATGTATCAATACAAGGTTGCTACGTCCGTGCCCTTGATTTTTTTGAAAAAAACTTTGGATGGAGGGGGATCATTGCTTTACATTTGCACCACGCATAATTTGCTAATTATTCCACCAACATAAGACTTTGTCTCACATTTTAGCTTTCACATGAGCAAACCATGGTCTACTCAAAATTTGCCATAGGAATAAGTGCGATCCCAAATTCACAATGCTACAGATACTCAATTTTCCCTTGTATTTATGGCCTTGATGCTATGGGTTATCAGACTTTCCCTGTTTCCCTAGCTCAAAACCTATCCATGACGATTTTCCCTTAAGAATGTCTACACTCAATATATCATAAAGAAATTCTCATCGAATATCATCATAAAAAATAAAATGAAAACTAAAAACAAACTAGCAAATATTCCATGAAACGTAGGCACTATCTGAGTGCCTAAAATTACAACTCAAAGACAAATCAAAAAATTTCCAAGTCAACATAAAACATCAACCAAACATCTACAAATAAAAACATAAAACATCCAGGAATATCTCACTATCACCGTTCACATGCATAAAATAAAATGCAGACACGAAGGATATACCCCCAACTAATAGCTTGCAGTGTACTCACTACCTAATCATGTAATCAATAAAAGGGGAAAACGATGTGCTCTCCATGTCTGCATCATGAGCTGCTATCTCCCTCAGACTTTGCATCAGCTCCATCATGCTTAGTATTGGATTACTCAGATGGGACCTCATCATCACTCTTAAATCTCGGTGAAGGCAGTCGCTCCTTGGGTTTGAGCACCTTGAAGATGCCCTTTACCCTTTTCTACATCTTAGTGAAAAATTTAACTCATTTTTTCTCTCTTTTCACCATCTTCTCGTGCGACTTCTTGAGGTCTATTTATGACTGTGGCAATACTGAATAGGCTCTTTCTAGTCTGGCAATAGTAGCTCCCTGCTTCTTCTATTCCTATAGGTACACTTCATAATCTGACCGAGTTACATAGGAATGAAGGGCAGTGCAGTATTCCCATAGTCCCTGAGGCAATTTGGAAACCAACTCCTTGATCACCCATATCTCTCTTGAGATCTCATCAAAGTTGTTTATAGAGAATGGTCTACAGGAGTTTTTATCCTCCTGGGTCAACTTGCCTAAGTTGATTTTTCTATTTTTTACTTTGTGTAGGTACACACCCATCCCAAATTTTGAGTGGAAAGATGTGGGGGTTTGGTTGCACCTAGGTATTTGTTGGATACTACTATACTTTAGCCCTTCTTTAAAACTCAGTAATAAGAGAAGGAAAAGAAGTGTACCACCCTGACTCTTAAAATGCCTCCATTGTGAAATCACAATCTGCCCACATGCAGAGTAATTTTAGATAAGATACAAGCCATTATCCGAGCTCGTATATCTATGAAAACAATCATATGTGTGCATGGAAAAACCCTACTGTAGATGATATTCAACCAAATCTTGGACTCTGTTGTGAAGTCATTCATGGAGATCCCTCTCTTGGTGGTATCCTAAGGAACCTCTTTGCTAGGGCACAGTATTCTAGCCATCCAGGTCCTTGGCTTTTAACTCATTGCTTGGAACTGACCCATGTCTGCATCTAGGAGCACATATATGTCATTTAACTGCTCTACTCCAAAGTGCACCTCCTTTTGCCTAATCTTCATTACTGGGTTTGAGAGGGAAACTACACTAAGATTAGTGTAGGACTCTCTCACCTATTTCTCATTTGTAAACTAGGGGTCCAGGAAAAAGTATATCCACCTGGTAGCAGTGAGCCTAGTATGAAATGCTGGTAATTTCTTCGGCACCTTGTCCATGCAAATACCACTTTCCAAGAGTAGCTTTGTCTTTGGGAGGTCACTGTAGTAGAGGCTGTGACATTATGGAGCCATGAAGAGAATATGGTCATAATATCCTATTTTGTGGTTGAGTACCTGTAAGAAACACAACAAGGATCATCATTAGTATTTTCACACAAAAACCATGCCAGGTTAATCAGATAAACTAATGGGGCGGTGTCATAGTGGGTTTTGGGGTGAAAAATAGGCATGCAAAATTTTTGGTCTAATCTAGAAACTTCTCACAGATACGGCGATCACAAACCTTTGACCATGATCTTGGCCACAATGACCGCGATCGTAGTATCTGAGTTTAATTTCGACCAAGTTTGCAACAGTATCAGATAACAACTTTTAACCCAAATGTAACACCCCATATTTTTGTGTGTACTTGTTCTATTTATATGGAATTTGATATATCTTTATGGTGTGGATGGAGTTCTAAATACTTCCCATGTGGTTTAATGTGACAAAGTATATACAAATTTTAAGTTAGATTAAAGAGTAAAGAACTAAAAATTAAGTATTTTGTTAAGGTGCTTTCTTGACTTACTTAATCTAGTAGGTGGATCACTTACTTGCGCTATTTGGATCAAGTTAATGGACCCATGGTTATGGACCAGATTTGATCCTATGTTAAGGTACTCATTTGGGCCTAACTTAAGTAAAAGAGAAGGAAATAAAAAAAAGCCCAAAACTCAAAGCTACAAAGGCTCATTTTAGATTAGCCCAACTATGAATTAAATAAGTAGGTACATAACCTAATAAGACTTCCTTTGACCAACTTATTGGGACAAATAGACTACCACCTACATGAATTAATTTTGGCCCAAGTTAAAGGAAAGAAAAGAAGGAGAATGGGCAACAAAGGCCCAATAGTTTTGGATCCACAAAAGCCCAATATATTGAGCAAGTATATACATCATTTACTTGACAAAATATAGACCAAAAATATTCAATAAGTCGTCAAAGAGCAGCTTCTATATATGGATTGGAAATCAGCAATTTTTTCTCATTTCAACCTAGACAAAAAATTCAACTTTCTAGGTTTTTCTCTCTTGTTCTCTCTTGTCTATGAAGTAACCCTATAGTTCCACAAGTGTTCTTTGGATTGACCTTCCTTCCAAGATAAAGTTATGTGAATAATTCACAAGCTTGTAATAAGGAAACTATGTGTTCTTCAAAATTAATTTCCGGACAGCCCTCTCTTTAGTTTTGATAGTCAATTGTTCTTAGTTATTAAGGGATTTCTCTTTTCTATTTTTGTGTATGTGTGAAGGGATTAAGCTATTGAAGAAATACACATTAAGGAATAAACTACCAAGGAAATCAAGGTATGGTTTCTGTCCACTTTTGTCCTTTTTCCATATACATGTGTTAATGGAGGATTACACATATTTTGTTGCTATTAAAGGATGATTGGAGTGTTGTTCCGGACTGTTTTGCGTGTTTGGGTTGGGAGATGACCAGTTGATATTGGTAAAAGGTGTGATTAGTTTGTATTGAACTATAGAATATGGATGTGGTGATACACCACTGAATTAATGATTGTGTACGTCTATTGCTCATTTCGCTTTGTGTCTTGGTTGGGAGGTGTAATGAAGCCAAAGTTGTGTACGGGGATATTATATGAATATGTATGGTATGTGGATGTAATTAGAGTATAAGAGAGTTAAATTTACACACTTTATTGATAAATTAAGGGCTTACTTCCCGGCCACTAGTTTGGTGAAGTTAAATAGCCAAAATGTGACGTTTGGTTGCTAATATTAGTTTGCCATATATTTCATTGTAGATAAGTAATCTAAAAGGGAGGAGAGTCGAGTTGGTTTGGTATTGGATTTTTACAACCAGGTATGTAAGGTATACTCTATTTTGCACTCTTGGCATGAAAACGGACACTTGTTCCATCGAGCAAGCTTCCAAGATTATCCTATAACACGTGATACATAATAGCACCGTATGATATCCCATGTTACTAATGAACTTGATCCCACTCTCTAATGAGTTAAAAAACCTCAATACATGCTTTCTACCAATCCTACATGTCTATTTTCACTAGTAAATTTCAGAATTTCTCCGGTTACTCAAATAAGACCCATGTGTTATTTTTAGCTCCTAAACACTTCATTAGCGTGCCAACAACTACTTACTTTATTTTTGTTGCATTTATTGCCTATTTAAATGTATCTTATTGATATATCATTATTTCAAGGTACCATAATGTTATTATCACCGAAGTAACAATCTTAAAGGCTAATTAAACTAAGTAACGGAAATCTGTAAAATGGGTGGCAGCTCAGGGGCATAAGCTTAGCATGGGCCGATCCCGATTCTTTATATGTGGGTGGAAGCTCAGGGGTGTAATCCTAGCATGGACCGATCACATTGTTTATTTACAGGTGGCAGCTCAGGGGCATAAGCCTGGCATGGTCCGATCCTGATTTGTTATTTACCACTGATCAACTGGTCATTCGTATCATATGGATTACAAAGTTAATGAAGTAAGAAGGTAAAAGAAGGAAAGAAATTTAATGTACCCTGTTCCACAAGTAAATGTAAAGGTGGTCTCTAGCACTAATTTTACACTTGCTCCAGATTTTTATTGAACCTTTGTATCTTGTATTGTTACTTTTCTGCCTTGCATACTCAGTACATATTTTCATACTCACTCCCCTTATGGGTGACTTATATTTCATGCTACAGGAACAGGTGCTTCGGCAAACATGCCTCCTCAGTAGGAGCCCAGGATATCCATCTGCTATTGGTGAGCTCCAGTTTGCTTCGGGGCTTTCCGAGTCGATTCTATATACTTTTGGTATTGTATAAAAGTTAATAGTATGGAGGGGGTTTTTACCGACCTTAGATAAGTTCTATTTATCATCTAGAGTATTTGTAGACCAATGTAAAGTTAAGCATGGTAGTGTGTTATCTTGTAGATGTTATGGCCCCAACGGCCAAGTCTATTATGTATATAGTTTTAGGTCTTGTCATTTATATTTTTTTATTAAAACATTATATCCGTAGATGGAAAAAACTTTGCCTATTATAGTTGCATGCATGTTAATTCTAAGGTTATGGGTTGGTTCTCTCGGGCCTTCACGACTACAGGTGCCTGTCCGCTCCAATAGGATTTGAGGCGTGACAAAAGTGGTATCAGAGCGGGTCGTCCTAGGGAGTCTACAAAGCCGTGTCTACCTAGATTCTTGTTTATGGGTGTGTTGTTCACCACATCTATAAACAGGAGGCTATGGGACATTTAGGGGTTGTCTCTTTTTCTTCTTATCTTAGATCGTTCAATAGAGCCCATATTGTAGATGAAGTTATATTTAATCATTGAATCTATTTGTTTCTCTTATTATAGTAAGGATGCCAGTTACAAGGAGTAAGAATACAAGTAAGCGAGTAGATGTGGCTGCCAGAGAAGGGAATAGAAAGTTACCACCTATACAAGCTAATCAAAGTGAGGCTCAAGCTGAGTATGTATCAGAAACTTCTTCCACTCCAGAAGAGCTAAGACGGAGAAGAACCACATTCTCAGAGCCACCTATTAATGCTACTGATCAAGATCTTAGAAATGCGGTGCAAGTTTTGGCTCGTATAGTTGCTGGACAAGCTCAAGGGAAAGCCATTCATACTACAGGTTCTAGTGGTGAAGATAGGGCAGCTAGCCTTCAGACGTAAGACTTTCTTAACTTGGATCCTCCCACCTTCACCGGATCAGATATTAATGAAGACCCACAAAAATTCATTGATCAAATCCAAAGGGATCTAGATGTTATGCATATATCAGGTAAAGAGACAGTTGAGTTAGCAGCATATAGATTCAAAGGGGAGGCTATATTTTGGTACGAAGTCTGGAAATGATCTAGAGGTATCGATGTACCTTCATCTACTTGGAAAGAGTTCAAAGAGGCATTTCTTGATCATTACTTTCCATTCGAGATTTGACAGGCCCATACAAATTAGTTCTTGAATCTTTGCCAGGGGAATATGAGCGTGAGGGAGTACAACCTCCGATTTAACTCCTTGTCTAGGTATGCTCCTAATGTTGTAGCTACTATGGATGATAGAGTTCATCAATAAATGGATAGGTTGGATCCATATTTGGTTAGAGATTTTACTATTATTGCTTTGAACAAATACATGGACACAGCAAGGATACAAGCTTTTGCACAAAAAATGGAGGATCAGAGGCTAAGGATAAGAACAGAAGAATTGGAAAGAGGATATTCCAAGAGGGCCAGATCTACGGGGAAGTTTATGGCATCCCAAGGAGATTTTAGGCCTCGGTTTTCTAATAGACCACCTAGGCCATTATCTTCTTATTCTACAGCTAGTGCTTCACCACAGTTTCAAGGGTCCAAAGGTAATCAATTTGGGCAAAGAAGTGAGAGTCAGAGTTCACGAACAGTGGGGTATCAAGGGCAAGAAAGTATGAGCCAATTAATACCTCCTCGACAGCCATGCAAATAATATGGAAAGATTCATTTAGGTGCATGTCGGTTTGGGATAAATGCTTACTTTTGGTGTGGTATGTTGGGGCATATGATGAGTGAATGTCCACAAAGGGGCATAGGTGGTATGGCACGACCTACTAGATCAGCCATTGCATCATCATCATTGGTACCTTATTTAGGTAGGGATGAACAACCTATGGGTTGTGTTAGGGGTGATAAAGGAGCATCTAGTTCTAATGGAGTTCAGAATCGTACGTATACTCTAGGGGGTCAACAAAATTTAGAGGCTTCTCCAGATGTGGTTACAGGTACATTGTCTATCTTTTCACTTGATGTATATGCATTAATTGATCCTGGTTCTACATTATCATATGTCACTCCATTGGTTGCTGGAAAGTTCAAAAGAACACCAGAATTGCTAGCTAAGCCATTGGAAGTGTCTACGCCAGTTGGGGAATCTATTATAGCTACAAGGGTTTATCGAAATTGTATTATAACTATTTGCGGTTGCGATACGATGGCTGATCTTGTTGAGATGGAAATGGTATATTTTGATGTTATAATAGGTATGGACTGGTTGGCGTCTTGTTATGCCACAGTAGATTGCCGAACTAAAAGGATGTATTTTCATTTTCCAAAAGAGGCAGTCCTTGAATAGAGAGGTAATATTGGTGTTCCAAGAGGTAAATTTATTTCTTATTTTAAGGCAAAAAGAATGATTTCCCAAGGTTACATATATCATCTAGTTAGAGTGAAGGATACAGATGCGGAGCCACCAACTCTTCAAACTATTCCTGTGGTAAATGAATTTCCTGATGTATTTCCTGAAGACCTTCCAGGTTTGCCTCCTGAATGAGAAGTAGAGTTTGGTATTGATGTGATTCCAGGCACCCAACCAATCTCAGTTCCTCTGTATAGAATGGCCCCGACAGAATTACGAGAATTGAAAGACTTGCTAGAGAAAGGATTCATAAGGCCTAGTATGTCCCCCTGGGGTGCACCAGTGTTATTTGTGCATAAGAAAGATAGTTCATTGAGAATGTGTATTGACTACTGGCAACTGAATAAGGTGACTATTAAAAAAAAATATCCCCTCCCAAGAATTGATGATTTATTTGATTAGTTACAAGGCGCCAATTTCCTCTCAAAGATTGATTTGAGGTCAGGTTACCACCAAGTGGGGGTCAAAGAGAAGAATATACCCAAGACAGCTTTTCGAACACGGTACGGTCATTATGAGTTTCTAGTCATGTCATTTGGGCTAACAAATGCAACCACAACTTTTATGGATTTGATGAATAGGGTGTTTAAGCCATTCTTAGATGTGTTTGTGATAGTTTTTATAGATGATATTCTAGTTTATTCCAGATCAGAAGAGGACCATGCCAATCACTTACGACAGGTGTTGCAGATTCTTTATGATCGTAAGCTATATCCAAAGTTCTCTAAATGTGAGTTTTGGTTAAAATCACTGGCATTCTTGGGTCATATTGTATGTAGTGAAGGAATAAAGATTGATACTCAAAAGATAGAAGCCGTGAAGAGTTGGCCAAAGAACACAACGCCTACGGAGATTCGTAGTTTTCTTGGGTTGGTAGGTTATTATAGAAGGTTTGTTGAAGGTTTTTCTTCAATTTCTGCACCTTTAACCGAGCTAACACACAAAGCATCCAAGTTTCAATAGAATGATGCCTGTGAAAGGAGTTTCCATGATCTGAAGAATAAGTTGACTTATACACCCATATTAGTATTTCTAGAAGGCATAGAAGGGTATGAGGTGTATTGTGATGCTTCAAGAATTGGCTTAGGATGTGAATTGATGCAGCATGGTAAAGTAATAGCATATGCCTCCAGAAAATTATGGCCACATGAGAAAAACTATCCTACGCATGATATCGAGCTAGCAACAATTATATTTGATTTAAAGTTATGGCGCCACTACTTGTATGGGATTCATGTTGACATATATACTGACCATAAAAGTTTACAGTATATCTTTAGCTAGAAGGATCTAAATTTGAGGCAGCGGAGGTAGATTAAACTATTAAAAGACTATGATATTGATATCTTGTATCATCCAGGGAAAGCAAATGTGGTAGCTGATGCGCTAAGTCGTAAGGCTATGATGGAATCTGTAGAAAGGAAAGGGATTATTAAAGATCTCCACCAACTAGCTAATTTGGGGGTTTGCCTTCTTGAAACTCCAGATGAGGGTCTTATTGTGCATAATACAGTGGAATCTTTATTAGTAGCTAAAGTGAAAAAGAAGCAATATGTAGATCCAATTTTATTACAGCCTAAGGAGAATGTACAATGTGGTAAGACTAAGGCATTTGATCTTACGCGAGAAGTACTTCAATGCCAAAATAGATTATGTGTGCCTAATGTAGACGGGCTAAGAAAGAGGATTATGATAGAGGCACATTGTTCGAGGTATTCCATCCATCCAGGGTCAACTAAGATGTATCAAAATTTGAAAGAAATATATTGGTGGAGTGACATGAAGAAGAACATTGCAGAATTTGTAGCCGAATGTCCAAATTGTCAAAGAGTTAAAGTAGAGCACCAAAAGCCCGGAGGTTATATGCAATGCATAGATCTTCCAATATGGAAGTGGGACATGATCAACATGGATTTCATCACTGGTTTGCCTCGTACATCTCAAAAGTTTGATTCCATATGGGTGATAGTTGATAGGCTTACCAAATCCGCATACTTCCTACCAGTTAACACCACTTACATAGTTGAAGAGTATGCAAAATTGTACATTAAAGAGATAGTTCCACTACATGGAGTGCGAATCTCTATTATATCAGATCGGGGAGCCCAATTTACTGCAAATTTTTGGAAGTCTTTTCATAGGAATTTAGGAACACAAGTGAATCTGAGTAAAAATATTCACCCTCAAACACATGGACAAGCAGAACATACCATACAAACACTTGAAGATATGATACGAGCTTATGTATTAGACTTTAAGGGTAGCTGGGATGATCATTTTCCTCTTATAGAGTTTGACTACAATAATAGTTATCATTCAAGTATCAAAATAGCACCATATGAAGCTTTGTATGGAAGAAAGTGTAGATCACCAATTGGATGGTTTGAAGTGGGTGAAACTGCCTTGTTCGGGCCAGATCTTGTTTATCAAGCTATGGAAAAGGTTAAAGTAATTCAACAGTGGATGGAAATAGCCCAAAGTCGGCACAAGTCATATGCAGATATTAGAAGAAAAGGGCTAGAGTTTTCTATCGGTGATTGGGTATTCTTGAAGGTATCACCAATGAAAGGGGTGATGAGATTTGGTAAGAAAGGGAAACTAAGTCCACGTTATATAGGCCAATATAAGATTATTCGAAGGTTTGGACAGGTCGCATATGAGTTAAAGCTACCCCAAGATCTCTCAGCAGTACATCCGGTATTTCATGTATCAATGCTTCGAAAGTGCATCGGAGATCCATCACATATCACTTTTACTGAAGACGTAGAAGTTATGAAAGATCTCACCTATGAGAAAATACCTATTTCCATTCTAGATCGACAAGTTAAGAAGATAAGGAATAAATAAATAGCATCTGTAAAAGTACTTTGGAGAAACTAGCAAGTAGAGGAGATCACATGGGAAGCTGAGGAAGCAATGAAATCCAAATACCCTCATCTATTCAAATATGAAGAGAAAGCCCAAGATGCTGAATTAGAGAAATAACAAGTAAGTGTTTATATATATATATATAAGTACTGTGTGATGATAGGAATATTAACCTTAGGCTTGAACTTGTTTCGGTTGGACAATTATGCTAACATTCGAGGACGAATGTTCTAAAGGGGGGAAGGATGTAACACCCCATATTTTTGTGTGTACTTTTTCTATATATATGGAACTTGATATATCTTTGTGGTGTAGATGGAGTTCCAAATACTTCCTATGTGGATTAATGTGACCAAGTATATACAAATTTTAAGTTAGATTAAAGAGTTAAGAACTAAAAATTGAATATTTTGTTAAGGTGCTTGCTTGACTTACTTAAGATAGTAGGTGGATCACTTACTTGAGATATTTTTACTAAGTTAAATTACCCAAGGTTATGGACCAGATTTGATCCTATGTTAAGGTACTCATTTGGGCCTAACTTAAGTAAAAGAGAAGGAAATAAAAAAATGCCCAACACTCAAAGCTAAAAAGGCTCATTTTAGTTTAGCCCAACTCTGAATTAAATAAGTATGTACATAACCTACTAAGACTTCCTTTGACCAACTTATTGGGCCAAATACACTACCACCTGCTTGAATTAATTTTGGCCCAAGTTAAAGGAAAGAAAAGAAGGAGAATGGGCAACAAAGGCCCAATCGTTTTGGATCCACAAAAGTCCAATATATTGGGAAAGTATATACATCATTTACTTGAAAAAATATAGACCAAAAATATTCAATAAGTCGTCAAAGAGAATCTTCTATATATGGATTGGAAATCAGCAACTTTTTCTCATTTCAACCTAGACAAAAATTTCAGCTTTCTAGGTTTTTCTCTTTTGTTCTCTCTTGGCTATGAAGTAACCCTATAGTTCCAAAAGGGTTATTGGGAATGAAATTCCTTTCAATATAAAGGTATGTGAATAATTTATGAGCTTGTACTAAGGAAACTATGTGTTCTTCAAGATTAATTTCCGGACAGCCCTCTCTTTAAGTTTTGATAGTCAATTGTTCTTAGTTATTAAGGGATTTCTCTTTTCTCTTTTGGTGTATGTGTGACGGGATTAATATATTGAAGAAATACACATTAAGTATTAAACTACCAAGGAAATCAAGGTATGGTTGTTGTCCACTTTTGTCCTTTTTCCATATACATGTGTTGATGGAGGATTACACATATTTTGTTGCTATTAAAGGATGATTGGAGTGTTGTTGCGGACTTTTTTGTGTGTTTGGGTTGGGGGATGACCGGTTGATATTTTTAAAAGGTGTGATTAGTTTGTATTGAACTATAGAATATGGATGTGGTGATACATCACTGAATTAATGATGTGTACATCTATTGCTCATTTTGCTTTGTGTCTTGGTTGGGAGGTGTAATGAAGCCAAAGTTGTGTCGGAGGATATTATATGAATATGTATGGTATGTGGATGTAATTGTAGTATAATAGGGTTAAATTTACACCCTTTATTGATAAATTAAGGGCTTACTTCCCGGCCACTAGTTTGGTGAAGTTAAATAGCCAAAATGTGACGTTTGGTTGCTAATATTAGTTTTTCATATATTTCATTGTAGATAAGTAATCTAAAAGGGAGGAGAGTAGAGTTAGTTTGGTATTGGAGTTTTACAACCAGGTATGTAGGGCATACTCTATTTTGCACTCTTGGCATGAAAACAGACACTTGTTCCATGGAGCAAGCTTCCAAGATTATCCTATAACACGTGATATATAATAGCACCTTATGATATCCCATGTTACTAATGAACTTAATCCCACTATCTAATGAGTTAAAACACCTCAATACATGCATGCTACCAATCCTACATGTCTATTTTCACTAGTAAATTTTAGAATTTCTCTGGTTACTCAAATAAGACCCATATGTTATTTTTAGCTCCTAAACACTTCATTAGCGTGCCAACAACTACTTACTTCATTGTTATTGCATTGATTTACTATTTACATGTCTCTTATATATATATCATTGTTTCAAGGCACCATAATATTATGACCACCGAAGTAACAATCTCAAAGGCTAATTAAACTAAGTAACGGAAATCTGTAAAATGGGTGGCAGCTCAGGGGCATAAGCCTAGAATGGGACGATCCCGATTCTTTATATGTGGGTGAAAGCTCAGGGGTGTAAGCCTAGCATGGGCCGATCCCAATGTTTATTTACAGGTGGCAGCTCAGGGGCATAAGCCTAGCATGGGCCAATCCTGATTTGTTATTTACCACTGATCAGCTGGCCATTCGTATCATATGGATTACAAAGATAATGAAGTAAGAAGGTAAAAGAATGAAAGAAATGTAATGTACCCTGTTCCATACGTAAATGTAAAGGTGGTCTCTAGTACTATTTTGACACTTGCTCCAGATTTTTATTGAACCTTTGTATCTTGCATTGTTACTTTTCCGCCTTGCATACTCAGTACATATTTCATACTGACTCCCCTTATGGGGGACCTATATTTCATGCTATAGGCACAGGTGCTTCGGCAAACACGCCTCCTCAATAGGAGCCCAGGATATCAATTTGCTATTGGTGAGCTCCAGTTTGCTTCGAGGCTTTCCGAGTCGGTTCTATATATTTTTGGTATTATATAAAAGTTAATAGTATGGCGGGGGTTTGTCCTGATCTTAGCTAAGCTCTATGTATCGTCTAGAGGCTTTGTAGATCAATGTAAAGTTAAGCATGGTAGTGTGTTATCTTGTAGATGTTATAGCCCCAACGGCCAAGTCTATTATGTATATAGTTTTAGGGCTTGTCGTTTATATTTTTTATATTAAGGCATTATATCCGTAGATGGAAAAACCTTTGCCTATTATAGTTGCATGCATGTGAATTCCAAGCTTATGGGTTAGTTCTCTTTGGCCTTCCCGGCTGCGGGTGCCTGACCGCCCCAATAGGATTTGAGGCGTGACACCAAATTTGTGTTCCAACTGACCCATTAAGCATCATGATCATGAAACTTAAACCCTAAGTTCTTGAGTGTGCTCTTGAAACACAAAGAATTTCACAATGAGTTCATTGGGACATTTAATCAAAAACATGGTATACATACTAATTATATCCTATTTATACAAAATTCAGAGTACTCAAGACTTCCCCATTGGTGTGTACACCAACTACAATATCCTACCACGTAGATAATAACATTCATGCATAGATTTAGCATTGGAAACCCTATTTTAGGCCTATTCCTATAGTATAAGCTTTAGACTAATAAAAGGTATAGTTCGAGGGAGTTAGACACATATCGTAGTTTAGGATGCATGGGAATGCAATGATCAACTTGATTACGCAAAAATTTCTAACTTTTGGATGCAACATTTGAGAGAAAAGTTGTGAAGAGAGTATGGGGGAAAAAAGGAAGTCGGATGGTCTTTTAAACTGATTTGACCACAATAACGATCCAATTTCTACAATTGCAGGCAATTGGATACTATGATTGTGAACCCAATGACCATGATCACGGTATATGAGATCAATATTTTGGGTCCTCTTCACTCCCCTGCTTAGTCCAACACACAATAATTTCATAGTTTCCCTTTCTCGAACTTATTTAAAACATTCTTTATGACCTCAATTTCATGGGTTATGCAAAAACAAAAATAAAGTCTACTCTATCATGCATAAATAAAAGGATACATGCCACTTTCTTGGCATGATGGGATGCCTCCCATCGGGCACTTAGTTTAACATCGTGGCACGATGCCTCTTCAACTACCGTTTATGTCTCCACTTAGAAGATTTGAATCCATATCCTAACTTTTGATCACCACGCACTGAGAAGGAGTGGGACATAATATTTAAATCTTCTAAGATAAAACTGGATATAAATGAGGATGTGGTGATGTGGTCTCTATCTTGCTACATTGAAGACTTGAACCTTTTGCCCAACTTCACATCAAATTTATGATTCATCTCCTTGGGTAATGGTAGGAACATCAATAGGCTACTAGTTGGACATCAAAAATTAAGATTTTTGGCCTTTGAATGTGGGGTTTTCGTGTGCTCTTTTGGAACGTTAAACCCCAGAATGTAGGGATGGTTCTCCTTGTCCCCAAAATCGATTATTTGCTTGGTGTAACACCCCGAGTATGCACCCCGGATGCTATACGGTGCTTATAATCCCGAAGGACCACAAGCTAACCCATGACTGATATCTTTTGTGAGCACTGAATAAACATACAATAATAAATGCAAAAAATAGGATGAAATGCCATAAGGTTCAAGATCTGTAAATACTAATAAAGTGTATCAATTGAAATAACAATCTATAAAATTGAATACTATCTGAAAACTAGTCTGAAAAGCCTTTAAATTAAACTATTTGAAGGTGGAGTTGATGGAACAATCCCCCAACTAACTCCATTTACTGAAATATTGAGTCTACTATAAAGAATGGAATAAAAGAATATCCTTGATAGATGAGGACTCACTACTAAATCTGATTCGCTGGCAGAATCTGGATCTGTCTAGGCGTGGTAAAAAATCTGAGTGTCTGAACCTATGATATAAGACATTATAGCATAAAGAGAGAGTATGCATCAGTATGTGGAATGTATTGGTATGCTAGATGAGGTAAGGCTGGATGCAAGGCTTTATATGCATGAATAATAACTAATTGAATGATACAGAGTAACTGAATATGAGAGTACATGGATAACTAAAACTGCTATAAATACTGAGCATGCAATACTGTGCATATACATATACAGTAATTGAGCTTTTCTGAAGCTAAGTACTTAGTTCTGATACTGGGTAACTGATAATCTAAAATTATTGGTACTGATTGACTTTATCTAACAATCTTAATTCTGTAGAACTGAACTAAGCTCTATTCAGAAGACTGAAACTGAAACTGTAGGGGGTAATCATCTAACCGACATGCCTCTTTTCTGAATAGATTTAGGGTCCAAACTATAACCCCAGTTGTAAGGGTGTCAGTACCGTGCCATGGATAAAGACACTGAAGAGTCACCCTCTACTGGCAGGTGCCCTAAATGAGAATGGTGGTACCCTCTACTGGCATGTAAAGTACCTCATTAACCCTCAACTGGCAGGTTGATGTCTCAACCTATGCTGGCTACATAGTTTTGGAATGCAAGAATTGCTTTTATGGATCACACCCTCTACTAGTAGGTGAGTCCCCATCCTTGGGTTCACTCGGTGCTGAATCCTACTCCCAAATGAAAGACACTGAGCTGAGTATACCAAACTGAACTAGAATGATATTGAGTTTAGTTTATTTTCCTGAGTTCTGTAAATGACTAGTTTTACTGAGTTCTATAACTGACTGAGAGTACTACCGACCGTGACATGATTGATACTATTCTGTAACTGACACTGGCTCTAGGTGTTTACAACTAAATTATCGGGTATTAAATAACCCCAGGACTCTATAGCATGAAAAATAAAGTATCACATGATCTTGCAAAGCATACAATGCACACTTATTCATAATTTATCTATAGAGACATTTTACCAAACACTTGTAGGGCATAAGCTTGTACATATACTAGAATGTCATGATTGCCTCATTTAATTCATATGGACATTATATCAAACACTTGGGGAGTACAGCTTAATGTACATAATCATGGATAACATAAAAACATGGAAACTGCAATGCCCTAAACTTGCAATTTCAAGGGTTTCGCATGCAACCCATATAATTTCCCCCTAATTACAATTCTATTTTCATGAATCTTATCATAATCGTGGATTGAAAACCAAATTAACATTATTGATACATTAATCACCTTGTTAATCCAAGTTTTTATAAATATAATCACATATTCATCACACATGCTATTCAATTTCATGAAAGTTGCACTTAAACCATGAATTGGAATCCAACTAATATCATGAACATGAATTCAATCTAATTCCAACATGGAAATCATAAATCATAAATTTTGAAGTTTTAAAAATGGATTCTTGGAATCTATGGGTGAAAGGGACCAATAGATGAACACCTAACATACCTTGAAATATTAGTTCTTGAAGGTGCTTGAAGAAATTCTTGAGTTTTGACCTTGATTCTTGAAGCTAGGGTTTTTTTCCTTGAGAGAGAATGTTTTTATTTGGGAAAAAATTGAATAATAAATGACTTAAAAAGTTTTTATCCCATACCTGGACACCTTAAAATCATGGAAAAAGACCAATTTAACCCTGGACAAAACTTTAATTTTTCGTGAAATTTTTTCGACCTGGACTCCTGGCATGACGGGCCACTGGAAATTGCCAACTAGGAATATGGCTGGTGGATCAACACGGTGATATTGTGTTGCCACCTTGGATGCAACATGGAAGTTCACCACGATGAGGTGGGATCGCATTGGTACACTGGAAATTGACATATATGAAAATACTACTTAGTGCGACGCGCCAATATCACGATGGAACACTGGAAATTGGCCAATATGAATGTAGCTTGTGGCGCTACATGGTGGTATCGCGGAGCTTCACTGGAAATTGAAAAATGCCATTTGTCCTGGCTCGGTGATGCGTTGGAGTGCCAGTTGGCATACTATTTTACAAAAATGGCCCTAACTCTTCGCCCGAGTATCAGATTTGGGTGAACTTTATATCTTTGGAAAGCTGACTGAATTTCCTACGCAATGGTAGGATCTAAAATAAAAAATATTGAGCATTTTGAAAAAATTATATGGAATAAATTATGTACTGAGAGTTATAATTAGCTATGGAAATACGGGGTATTACAATATCTCTCCCTTGGGAACATTCATCCTTGAATGAGACTTATTAGGTTGAGGAACACTGATGCATGGGATACATGAGTGAAGCTACTTATAATCTGAGTTTTCGTACAATAAATGCATATCTGATGCATGAGTATATGTTTGAAATAATTCATCAATACATGTCTATCATAAAGATGTTATGCAATGGTAAAAAATACTAAGTTTGTAACAACATCTAAGCATAGAACTGAGTTAATCTAAGGGAGGTTTTCACCTTATGCTAAGAATATTGATGACCCTGAGATCCTTTACTGAACGTACATGAATGGGAACATGAGAACATAAATGAGTATGAAAAGTGATACATGAACTGGACTGATTTCCTTGAATATATGTCATGACATGGAAATGATCATATGACTGAGATTAGAATTAGAGAGTCAACTTATGAGTATCCCCTAACCCAAATTGGATTTGTTACGTGAAGAGAAACTGGGAAGTTTAGGACATGAAAGCTCGAGTGTTATAGTTCATCTCCTTCTTGGGACATTATGTCCCTCGAAGAATACTGACTTGGCTGAGATACAGATGAAAAGCTGAGATGATGCAGGGGGCACCTACGCACAGAATCGTGATTGAATATCTGGGATTTGAAAATGAGGTATGATACATGAACCGAGTTAAACTCGTAACTACCCGATTTCTCCATCATGGAAGAGTTATATTCATGAGACTTCAGATAGTACGACTAGATAGAAATATGGGAAACCAAACAATACAAACTTGTCCGCCTGACTGCTAAACTTAATGGCTGGCTTTACGGACTAACTCATGCTGAAAACTTATACTCAATTCGAGCATTTCTTTGACTCTCTTACTACAGAGTTCTAGTGACTTTAGGGAGCAAGGAATCTTGGCATGGAATGAATAAAACATATGAATAAGAAATCACATCCTGGCTAAAATTCTATAATATAAGGTGAAGCCTACGAAACATCATCTAAGATAGTGTGACTAAGCCTTATGCACTGCATCTACAAATTTCCAAGTCTAGAAACATTCCTAAAATACTCTCTCAACTATACTCTCCACCTTACTAAGATGTTTTACCTAAGACTATTGAAAACATTCACATAGGCACTGAGAACGAATGCATAAACATATTAACTTATCTGATTAACTGAATGGTTGATAGCTGAATAATGGTCATGTAAGAGTGAACTATACTTAGGCTCCATTTGTTTTTTTAAGATTCAGACGTCTGAATCTGAATGCACATCTGAATGATTAAGATGTTGTCTCTAGATCTGAAAACTAAATGATTAAGACTGTTTGTTTTTCAATATTTGAAAGTGTAAAAAAAAATTATTTGTATACATAATAAAATAAAAAATAAAATTCAAATAAAAAATTAATTATATATTAAAAAAGTATGTAATTTAATACAATAAAATTATTAGTATATGATTGAGAAGCAACATTTATGTTTGTTAGTGATAGTGGAGATGACTTATAATGGTGGTTGCAGTGACAATGATTGATGTTTGCGATTAATATTGTTGGTGGTGATAATTGTGATGGTTGGTATTGTGGTGACTGTTATGATGGTGGCGATTGATGGTGGTGTTGGTTGTTGTGATGTGATGTTGCTTGATGTTAGTAGTTTAAGGTGTTAATTGTGTTGGCTGAAACATGAATGCATGATGATTAACGATGTATTGGTGCTTGCTGGAGATTTTATTTGTTATGATGTAGAGATAGTTGTTAGTAGAGATAAGATGGAACAGGTTGAAGTAGTGGTAGAGGTGGCATTATTATTGACAATGTTGGTGGCAGCCAAAGAATATGTAGAGGTTGTGATGTATTAGTGGTGGTGCTAGTTGTGATAGATAAGTTGGTTGATAGTAGGGATTGGCCGCTAGTGGTTGCTGATTGTGTTATTGTTAACGACAGTGGTGGTGGTGCATATAATTAGAATAAAAGAGGTAGTAGGTGTGGTAGTGGTTAACAATTATGGTTGGTAGAGGTATTTTTTGTTGATGGTGGTGGTGATGATGGAGGTGGTTAGTGGTAATGGGTGTTGGTTGACAATCGTGATGGTGGCAGAGGTGGTTAGTGGTGGTAACTACTGATTATGAATAGATTGGTGAATATTATCCAACACCAGAATATCCCTTCAGACCTATTAAGACTTGGTTCTAGATCTGAATGATTAAGACCTATTCAGACCTATTAAGAGTTAAAACCTTAATAAAAAACAAATGCATTTAATGGTCTGAAGTCTGAACCATTCAGATTCAGACCTCCATTAAGTGCAAACAAATGGGGCTTTAATCTGGTCTGAAATTGTAGGGTATAGTATTCTGCATATGAGGTAAGGATTAACTGAGCCACATGGGATACTGACCACGAATGTGTGCAAACTGTATTATCCGAGAATGCTGGACCAAACCTATAATATGATTTTGGAATACTGGTAACTGGATAACTGGTAACTGTATGCTATAGTCAGGCAAACCTGAGACTGAACTATGTTTTTGAACTGAATGTTGAACTGAGACTGTAATTGAGTTCTAATAACTACGTGGTGGAGACTGACATGAATCGAGGATCTGATTAGACACTCACACTCTGCATTTTTTCAACTTCTCATCTCATGAAAAATTCTAATTCCCCCCTTCAGCAACTAAATACAACTCCTTGCTAGTCATTTACTTACATACTAACCTGACTTTCAAGCCTATCTTCATAACTACAACCTCATGTAAAACAAATACGCAAACATCTTTCCTTAACATGAAAAATTTACTCTCTCCCATGTAAGAAATCGGTAATCACTATATCATTTCATAAGGAGAGTTCACTGAAGGGTTAAATCACGAGGACCTGAAGCATGTATGAATACTATACCGAACTCGACACTTAACTGAGGACTGAAGAATAGAATATCAACATCATGGATTTATCAATAGATCTAAACTGAGGATATACATGACATAATCTGAATTTAGCCGATCATTAGGAGCGTAGCCTAAGTCATGGGAACTGAGCATACTGTAAAGCATGACATGAGTACATGAGTCATGAGCTGCATGACCTGAGTCTGGAGTTTCTGTGTTCATGGAACACGATTCATAACACTGAGTGAACCGAAATTCCTTATACTAGGAACTATAAGCATACTTGATTTCCTTGCTAACGTGCATGAATATGAGCTAGGTTAATAGAGTTGACATGTAAGACATGAATATATATCATGAGAATTGATGGGTTTTGAGAGTCTGAAGCATGGTTCTGAGATGATCTACGTGATCATTCTCGCTATGAGAATAGGCAAGAATGTCATCGATGAAGACTATAACAAACATGTCCAAGTACTTCTTGAACACGTGGTTCATTAAGTCAATGAAAGTTGTTGGGGCATTAGTAAGACCAAAGGACATGACTATAAACTCAAAATAACCATACCGGGTTTGGAAAGCTATTTTCGGAATGTCACATTCTCTAACTCTGAGCTGATGATAGCCTAATCTAAGGTCTATTTTAGAAAAGTAACTAGCATCCTAAAGCTGGTCAAATAAGTCATTAATTATAGGACGTGGGTACTTATTCTTGACTGTGACTTTGTTTTGCTAACGGTAGTCTATACACATTTTGAGGGAACTATCTTTCTTACACACAAATAAGACTGGTGTGCCTCACGGGAAAATGCTAGGTCTGATGAATCCCTTATCTAGGAGATCCTTTAACTGTTTCTTTAACTCTTTGAGTTTTGTTAGAGCCATTCAGTATGGTGGAATAGATATGGGTTGAGTATCTGGAAGAAGGTTTATTTCGAAGTCTATTTCCCTAATGGGAGGAACTCCAGGAAGATCTTTGGGAAACACATCTGAGATTTCATTTACTACTGGAACTGACTCAGGACTGGGAGTCTCTGAACTAGAGTCTTTGACTTTTAGAAGATGATAGACACACCCCTTGTATATCATTTTTCTCGCTCTAAGGTATGAAATCAACTAACCCTTAAGCGCTATAGTACTACCTCTCCATTGAAGGACTGGTTCATTTGGAAATTATAAGTGAACAATTCTGCTTCTACAATCAACTGAGGCATAGCATGAATAGAGCCAATCCATGCCGAGAATGACATTGAAATCTGTTATCTCTAATTCTATTAAGTTTGCTGAAGTGACTTTTTGAGATATCATAATCGGACAAATCCTGTATACCCGTCGGGCTATGATAGACTTACCCACTAGGGTAGAGACTAAGAATGGTTCTGTTAAGATTTTTGGTTTTACTTTAAAGTCGACTGCTATGTAAGGAGTTACAAATGACAAGGAATCTCCTAGATCTAATAAGGCATAAACATGTAAATAGAAGATATGTAACATACTAGTGACCACATCAGGAGGACTTTCTCGATCTTTCCTAGACTGAGGTGCATAGATTCTGTTTGAGCGTTGCCCACTAGTGGCACTGGAAGAGGCACCTTGCTGATTAGGGTGACTAGAATAAGTTGAAGGATGGTTGGATTAACCTTGTAGGTAAATCCCTTCCCCTCTAAGACAATACTCTACACTCCTGCGTCCTGTGGCCTGGCTTACCACATCCAAAACATATATCACTGCCAGCTCTACACACTCCTTTATGGTTCTTACCATATTCTCTGCGAAGTGGATGAGTGCGACCACTGCTCATACTACCCTAGATTTTGGAGTCTGGTGCCTCATCCTGATGGTCATTTCTATACTTTGGTACTAGTGCCCTGACTAATAGTGGAACTGGGGATGAGAATATCTGACAAAATTGGGAGCGATTACTACCCCCTAATCTTTGCTTAGAATTATTTGTTCTAGACCTCTTATTCTTCCTACACTCCCTTCTCACTGTGTTGAGTGCAAGTCAAAAGCCTAGATCGGACAACACTCTGCAAATTTTTCTAAGAAACTACTGAATAAGATATAGTAGTGAAATTAGCTCTAAATTCAGCGTGAGAGACATGCTCATGTAAAGTATCTTCCTGAACGGGCAGAGGAGCTGACTGGTTTTCATTACTTCTTCCATTAGCTTCTCTAGGAGGCATCTTCTGGAAGCATAAGGAAGTGATAAATTAGACTGAGAGTTTAACTTAAGCTCATGCTCAATCACATGAAACACATGCTAAAAGAAGGGAAACTTTTCCAAAAATATCTCATAGTCTCCTGTCCATAAGTGTGGCGCGCTACACACCCATGCACAAGACTCTGCTAGATATGGATTTCAAACTTCCTAGGACACTATTAAACCTTAGGCTCTGATACCAAGTTTGTAATGCCCTAAGTCTACACCTCAGACGCTACACGGTGCTTACGATCTCGAAGGACCACAAGCTAACCCATCACTAATATATGGTGTGAGCACTGAATAAATATACTGTAACAAATACAGAAAATAGGCTGAAATAACATAAGGTTCAAAATTTGTAAGTACTGATAAAGTGTATCAACTGAAATAACAATTTGTAAAACTGAATACTGTCTGAAAATTAGTTTTAAAAGCCTCTAAACTGAACTATCTGAAAGTGGAGTTGATGGCAAAATCCCCCAATAAACCCATCTACTAAAATACTGAGTCTACTGTAAAGAATAGAATAAAAGAATATTCTCGATAGATGAGGACTCACTACTAAATTTGATTCGCTGGCTGAATCTGGATATGTCTATGCGCAGTTGGAAACTTGAGAGTCTGAACCTTTGATATAAGACATCATAGCACAAAAAGAGAGTATACGTCAGTACGTAGAATATAATGGTATTCTAGATGAGGTAAGGCTGGATGCAAGGGTTCATATGCATGAAAAATAACTGACTGAATGATACAGAGTAACTAAATATGAGAGTACATGGATAACTGAAACTGCTGTAAATACTGAGCTAGCAATACTGTGCATATAAATATACTGTAACTAAGCTTCTCTAAATCTAAGTACTGAGTTTTGATACTGAGTAATTGATAATTTGAGATTACAGATACTGATTAACTGTATCTTACAGTACTAATTCTATAGAACTAAACTGAGCTCTATTCTGAAGACTGAAACTAAGACTGTGGGAGGTAATGATCTAACCGACATGCCCTTTTTCTGGATAGATTTGGGGTCCAACCTGTAACCCCAGTTAGAAGGGTGTTAGTATCGTTCCACAGGTAAAGACATTGAAGAGTCACCCTCTACTGGTAGGTTCCCTAAACAAGAATAGTAGTACCTTCTACTAGGAGGTAAAGTACCCATCCTTGGGTGGATCACATCCTCTACTGGCAGGTGATGTGGAACCCGAGAATACGTAGTTCTGGAATGCAAGGATTGCTTCAAAGGATCACATCATCTACTGGCAGGTGAGTCCCCATCCTTGGGTTCACTCGGTGTTGAATCCTACTCCCAACTGAAAGATACTGAAATGACTATACCAAACTGAACTGGATTGATATCTACTTTACAACATTTTCCTGAGTTCTATAACTGACTTAGTTCTATAACTGATTGAGAGCACTACTGACCGTGACATGACTGATACTATTCTGTAACTGACATTGGCTCTAGTTAAATACCTAAATTATTGGGTATTAAATACCCTCAGGACTCAATAGTATAAAAATAAAACATCACATGATCTTACAAAACATACAATGCACACTTGTTCATAATTTATCTATAGAGACATTTTATCAAACACTTTTAGGGCATAAGCTTGTACATATACTATCATGTCATGATTGCATCATTTAATTCACATGGACATTCTATAAAACACTTGGGGAGCATAACTTAATGTACATAATCATGGATAACATTTAAATATGGAAACTACAATGCCCCAAACTAGCAATTTCATGTGTTTCGCATGCAACCCATATAATTTCCTCACTAATTACTATTCTATTTTCATGAATCTTATTATAATCGTGGATTGAAAATTAAATTAACATCATAGATACATTAATCACTTTGTAAATTCAAGCGTTTATCAATATGATCACATATTCATCACAGATGTTATTCAATTTCATGAAACTTGCATTTAAACAATGAATTGGAAACCAACTAATATCACTAACATCAATTCAATCTACTTCAAACATGTAAATAATAAATCATAAATCTTGAAGTTTTAAAAATTAATTCATGGACTCTATGGGAGAAAGGCACCCATAGATGAACACCTAATATACCTTGGAATATTAGTTCTTGAAGGTGCTTGAAGAAATTCTTGAGTTTTGACCTTGATTCTTGCAGCTAGGGTTTGTTTTCCTTGAGAGAGAATGCTTTTATTTGGGGAAAAATTGAATAACGAATGACTTAAAATATTTTTAGGGATTAAATACCGTATCTGGATGGATTAAAATCATGGGAAAAGACCAATTTAACCCTGGACAAAACTTTAATTTTTCGTGAAATTTTTCCGACCTGGACCCCTGGTGCGACGCGCCATGATCACATTGGGTCAGTGAAAATTGACAACTGGGAATGTAGCTGGTGGCGCGATGTGGTGATATCGCGTTGACACCTTGGACGATACCTGGAAGTTCACCACGACACGGTGGGATCGCATTGGTACACTAAAAATTGACAAATATAAAAATGTTGCTTGGCGTGACGCGCCAATATCGCGATAGAACACTGGAAATTGACAATTATGAATGTGGATGGTAGCGCGATGTGGTGGTATCGTGGAGCTTCACTGGAAATTTCCAAATGCCATTTGGCTTGGTTTCACGACGTGCCGGAGTGCCAGTTGGCTCACTGTTTTACAAAAATGGCCATAACTATTCGCGTGGGTATCAGATTTGGGAAAACTTTATATCCTTGGAAAGCTGACTGAATTTCCTATGCAATGCAGGCTCTAAACTGAAAAATACTGAGTATTTTGAAAAAATTATATGGAATAACTCATTTACTGAGAGTTAGAATGAACTATGAAAATACGGGGTATTACACTTGGGTAGGAGGACTTTCATCACATCCACTAAGCAAAATGTTTAAAAATGGTTCGAATGAGGTATATCCCTTAATTCCAAAATCACATCCCTATTAGCATCCTCTCCCCGAATGGACTAGAGTCTTCATAAGATATTTTCTTGTCTTCTTCTTTGACTCTAGCACCATTTTTTTAATTTTGGAATATTTAACCATATTAGTTTTGGTTGGTTGAGAAATCACCAAGGATTGATCTATGTAAATCTCATTTAGAAAAGTGGGTATACTCTGGTATTTGAAAGATCAACCTCTCCACTCATTTCTTTTTATTTTTAACTATTTTTTTTAAATGACTCCATGGATTGATGCAAGTCGTGCATGTCCTCCTCTAATGTAGTAGTTCGTTCCAAGAGAGTTTGAAGCATTGCTTCAACACAATTGTAATCGGCATGTTGTTCTTCCTTTTTTCACATCATGAGACCTATCATACTCATAATAAGAACTAGCATTTTTGTTAGAATAATGAGGGGAGGGGGAATTTGGACAATTACTCTAATGTCCATCCCAATCACCACACAATGAACAATTATACTCCCAATAGGATCAAGATGGTGCACACATTTCTTTGAGAGAAGTATATCTACAATCTCGCCAAAAGTGGGGTCTGTCACAATATGGCCATGGATCATCAAGATAAGGTTTCTAACCACCAAACTCATATTCATCCCAAGATGCCATAATAACAAGCAAACATAAACAAAAATCTACATAACATAAGAAACAAAAGAAAATCACAAACAAATATTTACAAGTCCGGATCCAAGAAAGTAAGATAGAATTTCAAACTAACTCAATACACCAAATTGTTCCCCGACAACAACACCATTTTTGATAACTCTCAACTCACACGTTAATTTAAGTGCAGCGGTCGTTGTTAATAAAATTACCCAATATTGAGCCAGAGTCAAATCCACGAGGAACAATATGAGTGTCTATCGGGTAAATTCAAAATCAAAGTCACTTGCTAGATTTAAACCTAAGATACAAATAATTGGAGGATTTTGAACATTTTAAAAATATAATTACTTTTTCTCTTATAAAGGACTAACTCAAGGCTTTGAATAATTAGAGCATAATCAATTAGGGATGGATCTAGGGGTTAGTTTTACTAGGGGAAACTAGTATGTGGGTACATGAAAATTGACTTCAAATCTTAGTTAAAGCATGCGTGGGTAGGCTTGGTTAGGGATTTTTGTTCTAGCCTTTCAACAAAGTACCAAAATATCACCCAAGGATTCTTTCAAATGCCTCATAGGTGTGGTTAACTAGTTATCACAAAGCCTCAATTTGGGAACCCCTATTTCTAGGATGATGCCCAAGATATAGTAGTTCCAAAATTTATTATTATTTTTAAGTTAATAAAAGTAAACAACTACTATTTAGCTTATTGTTCACAAATGCTCATGTCACCTACAACCTTCTTTCAAGGACAATGTATGATCTAGACTACCCACATCCCTCTATCAAAGATGATGTGGGGATTTAGGGGATTTGGGGTTTTCACCAACAAATTACCTTATACAACAAGCATCTGTAAATCTCCAAAACATGAACTAATAATTGAAGCTACAATCACAAACCACACACACTTGTACCCTATACTAACATAACCCCAGGAGAAACAACTAGCAACTCATAAAATTAATAAGAAATATATAACCAAAATCTCCATCAATTTGATTTATGAAAGATAAATGAGAAGAAAATTCAAACTTTAAGTTTCAACCAATCTTTAATAGAATTTGCTAATCCTCCAATTAGAAGTTACTCTACTATATTCTTCACCCAAAAATTAGTACAATAATGTTTCCTTCAAATTTAAAACTAGATGGTGAAAAGGAGTTCCCCAAAAAATGGGGATCTCCCCTAATGGTCAATGGTTTGAGTTTCTTAAGGGAATTGGGAACAACTATGTGAAATTACAAGACCAACCCTAGAAAAAATCCTGCATTGCTGCAATTGTTGAAGCTTGTCCTCGATCGCAGCTATCATAACCACGGTAATGACTCCATGATTGCGACACTTTTACCTGCTTGACTGGCCACGATCGCAGCCAGCAATTCGCGATCGCGCTAACTGTGGCTTTTTTCTTCTTCAGGTCTTCTAGCTACACTTTTTTTCTCCTTTTGATCATTCTTAGCTTAATTCCACATCATTATAACTCATAACCTGTATACCTGCGAGGTGTAGAGATTGGTGAATTTATTCACAAATATGTCTCATTTATACATTCAAGTCATAGTGGTGTGCTTGAATGTTGAGTGCAAATGAGTGGTAATTCACCACTCCTCAGTGTATCTTCTAGAATCCTTCTTTTACCCGCATGGTTCATGTTACTAGTGCAAGAGATTCTTTTACACCACATTATCTTAGTCATTAAGCTTGAATCATGACAAGATTTATGACGTAATTCAAGGCTCACATAGTAAACTAGCCAATAATTTAAGTGATAGCATAACCATTGTTAAAATTACAAGACTTTCCAATGCTATCCATAACATGACAACAAGATAATAAATCACGTATATACAGATTATCCCAACATTGACAACATGCATAAACCATTTACCTAGTTTTAGCCATAATGTCACCTAAAATATAATCTAGGCATTCATCAAATATTTAGGTTATTAAAGAAGTCAAACAGTTCAAGCTTAAGGCTGGTCAAGTTTCGCTTCTAATAATCCACAAAGCTCTCTTTTACCCAAAATTTGGCTAAGTTATCTAAATTATGCCTTAGGGGCTTACCAATCCACACTAGTTCTATAGGACATTGCTTTTTCAAAATTTCTCCTAAGACATCATAAGCACTAAGACATTCCAAAACTAAGCATATCTAGGTCAACATACTCTTAGGGTGAGTGAACAAGGTAACTCTCATTTACTAGAGAACTAGATATTCTCATGCAACTCATGAGATTACAAGTCACTCTAACCAAGGTTCTAGGATATAAGTCAAGCATCACACTTTACAAGTTTAATGACTCAAGTGATTCAACTAGTTTATAGCATTACCACACCCAATCTTATGAAGATATCATAATATACTACAACAAACCTTAATCTAACTACTAGTAAGCCTAACTTACCTTGGGTCCAAATATCTCATGACCCAAAAATCTTTGCTTTCCCTTTCCTTGAATCTTCTTCCATGAGCCAGTGATTAAAAATATAATCTATACATTATTACAAGACTAGCAACACCCATATTGCACCATTGAGCCATGGATCCAAAGTTACACCAAAACCCCCAAGTGGATCCGACATATGGAAAAATGAGTTTTCGAGACTTACCCATTGTTCAAATACCATCAGAGAGTTAAAGCCCTTAAGTAATTTGTGCAAAACAACCATATTTGGGGCTAAAATCAAGCCTCAAGATATTTGGGATTTTGGGTCTAAAAATCAAGAATTTAACAATAAAATTAAGGGATTCATACCTTAGAGTCATAGAAAAACCCAATTAAATAAGATATAAAAGCTCACAATCAACCCACAAGATTCACTTTAAGGATTTTACACTCTATTAGGGTTTTAGAGCTCAAGAGGCAGGAAGAAATGACAAAATTCTTGGTCAAGACAACATTTAAATAGGACTTATCTAGGCCTCGAGAAGCGCAATCACGCACATGTGCTGGGCCACAATTTCAACTTATGCATTCACACTCAACCACTGTGATCACAACATCTCTTTCCATTTTAGTCGACAGTTAAAACTTGGAAATTCCAAGTTACAGCCAATGCTTTGGGATGTATCTGAAATCCAATACGAGCAAATAAATTATGCAAACATATGGATTTCGATAGTCTGAATGCGTTGGCAAATTTGGATTTTCTATTCGATATCATTTTACTAAAGTTTTTGCTCGATGATAATTTAAAACCAATGAAGACTTCTTAATGAAGAAATGGTTCTAACAACCAAACAAACCACCAGGTAACTGAATTATTGGTTCCATCATGTATTAAATAACTTATGATAGTTATGGGAAATCTCTAATAGTGAAATAAGCAGGAACACAAAAAATGACCGAAAGGGTCATTATATGAGACTAGGTTATTTGGTCTTGACTTGGTTCACCAAGCTATGGAGAAGGTGAAGATGATTAGGGAAAGACTTAAGATTGCACCAAGTCACCAAAAGTCTTATGTTGATGTAAGGAGAAAGGAGTTGGAGTATGATGTAGGTGATTTGGTATTTTTGAAAGTTTCTCTAATGAAGAGAGTGATGAGTTTTGTGAAGAACAGAAGCTCAACCCCCATTATGTTGGTCCATATCTGATTTTGAGGAGACTAGGAAATTTTTCTTATGAGTTGGATTTGCGTGATTTTAGGATCTATTCATTTGATTTTCCATGTGTCAATGTTGAAGAAGTACGTGGGTGGTCCTTCTTTTATCGTGCCTATTGATAATGTTGGTATTTTGTATTCCTTGTATTATGAGAAAATCCTAGTAGAGATATTAGATATGTAAGTCCGTCAGTTGAGGACTGAGGATGTGTCTTAGATGAAGGTTCTTTTGAGGAATCAAAAGGTAGAGAAAGCTACTTGGGAAGATTAAAAGGATATGAAGCCCAAGTATCCATTTTTATTCTTCGGGATGGATGATCATGCGTAACGTATGCACTTCTCTTATTCTAATCACTTTTTGGGAGTTGTCATGGTTTTATGGTTGCATTTTGTCTTGTGTTCATATGAAAGGGTGCCTTAACTCCTCATTTAGGTATGAATGATCTACGGGGGTTAAAGTAATACCCCAGGTTTTGGACTCTAAAATTTCACTGTAATTGAGATCATTGCTTAACTTACGACCCAAGTGACAAGTCGTAGTCACTTGTTATGAGTTGTATGGTACTACCCATAGTCCAAACAGTAAAGTTGTCAGATGTTTATTCCCTGATCATAATTAGGACCTTATGAGTCATAAGTAATGGTCATGAGTCATAGTGGGTGACTCGTGACCAAACCAGTGTAACGTCCCTTAGTTTCTACCTAGACCATAATTACAAGTCACGATTCATGTCAACCGGTCACGAGTCATAGGGTACAACTCATTATCATTCTAGTATGGTGGCCCTGAGTCACCTCCCTGACTATAAGTCCAAGCAACGACTCATGACTAGTGAGCATGAAACGTTACCCAACCCATAGAGACTAGGAGTAAAGTTTTTTTCCATTTTTATTTAGGGAAAATGGGCTTTTTCCTCTTATTCAACTACTTTTCCATGACCTCAATACACTATGGGACCTCATTATCTCCCATTACACTAATAAAAAACATACCTCCTCTATGTAAATTCTTAAGTCAAGATCAAAGCTAGGGTCTCTAAGGGTTGGTAATCTAGTGTTCAAAGTATGGTTTCTTCTCCAAATTTGTAGTATTTTAGGCATATATCTCTTCCCTAAAATTTATTTTATGAAAAACATATATTTAATCATGGTTTATGTGAATTAAATTATTGGGTATGGAATGATGGGTTGAGGATTTTGAATGGTTGATACTTTGTTGGTTTTCCCATGGTTTATGAATTGTTATATTTTTTTGAGGAATGGATCTTACCCGGGGCTCTCACCTCCTATGGCAGTCAGGGGTTGAGATACACACCCCTAAGCTTTATCATAAATAAATAAAAGAAAGTACAATGAGGGGGACATAGACCTTACCTTTAATACTATGGTGGTTCAAAGATAACTAGCCAACTAAGGTTGGTCAACTAATCCCCGATACTATAAAAGGAACCTAGATCTAAGAACCTATAAGAGAGGACTACTCTCAGTACAATATAATCTAGGAAAACATAAATAAGGGTGACTCTCCTCTTAAAAAGTAAGAAGAAATTCATAACAAAACTAAGCCACTTCATAAAAGCTATAAACTAAAGAGAATAGCGTACATGGAGCTGATGAGGTGAGATAAATGAAATAGATGCTACCAAGTACAAGAAAGCCCAAATCTATATAGGGTGTTTTCTTGATACACTTCAACATCCTTCTTCGAAAATTAGACATACCAATTTTGTTAAGAGCGAAGAATCCTCTAGTTTCCTGAGGAAGATGGTGAAAGCTATAATAATACTGAGTAGAATCCACCTCATGGCTATGCTTAGATAGAGCATCTACAAAATAATTTGCCTCCCTATATACATGAACACATCTTAAACAATAAAGTATACTAGTAAGATGTTGAAGCTCCTCAATGTACCTGCAAATGCTCCAAGGTGGTGTAATATCACGTTTGAGCCACTTGACTAGAAGTTCAAAATCCACTTCTAATATAACTCTACTATAGCCATGCTGTATATGCCAAGTGATTCCAATAATAGCTTCATGAACCTCTACTTGGTTTTTAGGTCCAACTCCAAGAGGTGCTGCAAAAGCAAAAATCAACTTGACTTTATTGTCTCTCAAAATACCCCCTGCTCCATTTCTTTGGGATTTTCCAAAGAACTTCCATCTATGTTCAGTTTTACCATGGTATGATGAGGCTTGGTCCAACAAACTTAAGTAACTTTTATCTCATGTTGGTAATTCGTAATAAGAATAACAAGATAACTCCAATTATTTGGCCATGAAATATAAGGATAAGCTGTAGTCACCAACATATGAAGCTGCTTAGTAATGGAGAATTTAACTCCAGTAGTACTAGATTTATTCCCCCCATATTTTCTAGCACACCTATTTTTCCAAAGATTCCATCAACTAAAAATAGGTGTTACTTGAAGAATGAGTTTCTGAACCTCGTTATTATATTTATGAATCCACCACTTTATCAACAAATTTCTCAAAGGAATGGTATCATGTTGAATGCCCAAAAAGCTAAAAAATATGTCCAAATATGTATAGAAAAATCACCGGTAATAAAAATATGTTCCACTGTATCAAGACCCAGCCTATAGCAACAAGAACAATCTACCGGTTCATACCCAAAAGTAATAATTTTTTCATTAGTTATAGCTTACACCTTAAAGCTCTCCACAAAAGAAAAGATGTCTTGAAAGGAATATTTTCATGCCAAATGAAAGAATCCGACTATCTGGTTCTTTTCTTCTCCCTAACCAAATTCCACACCGAAGAACAAGAGAAGATACCACTAGAATTTATCTTCCAAATGGCTTGATCAGCTGCACCTTCTTGATATGTGAACACTGTATTGAGAATTTTATGAATAAGAGAAGGAGGTGCATGTTGTCTAACCTTTTCTCCATTCCATAAACTATCAAAAAGGAAGTCCAAAACTATATAATTATCAAGCATTGGTATGTATTTGTTGTTTAAAGCAATAGGCCCTACACCAAGCCAATCATTCCACCAAAAAACTACAATTTTCACCCTTTAAGTACTATTGAATGTAATTTTTAGCTTTTTCCTTGTTGATCATCATATATTTCCAAGTAAGAGATAGACTGGTATCCTATTTTTTGCTAATAGGATTTGATCTTTGACAATACTTAACTCGTAGAAAGTCACCTAAATAGATTTCTTGGACCTAAAGGTCCACCATTTCTTATATTGCAAAGCTAAGAAAACATCATCAAGGTTTTTAACACCAATACCTCCTTCTTCATTTGGAAAACTAAGAGTTTCCCAAGAAACCCAATGGTACTTCTTATTTTCATTGTACCATTCCTAAAAGAAATCCGCAATCATGCTCTTAATCTTCTTAAGAGTAGTAGTTATAAGTGAAACCACCGAAAGAATATGAATCGGGAGAGATTGAAGTATCGATTTTATCAAAGTAGCTCTATCTCCGTAATTCAACTTCTTTTTTCCATCCTTTGATTTTTGCAATCACCATAGCCACCATTCCAGTGAATTAAACGACTGTTTGACCCTTAATGTATAAAGGAAACCCCAAGTAAGTAATAGGACTATCTTTGCGGCTAAAACTCATAATCATTTTCATCATGTCAACATCATCTACCAGAGATTTGGAATGTATCATAAAATTGCTCGTCTTTATTAATCAGCTACCCGAGAGTCTCTTCATAAATCAAAAGCATTTTCATGATAATCTGAAGTGAATACTTGGTGGTGGATGTAAAAACAATAACATCATCTGTGAAACTCAAATGATTCACTTGAGAACGATTCTTCTCCATGTAAAAAACTTGATAAAGATAATTATTATGTAGATTATTCAACAATCTACTCAACACTTCCGCACCAAGAATGAAAAGTAAAGGAGAAAGTGGATCTCCTTGCTTTAGACCCCTTGTAGAATGAAAAAATCCATATTTTGAGCCATTCACGATAACTGAGAACTAATTATTAGACATAATTCTCCATATAATATCAATAATAATCTCACCAAAGCCTATTCTTTGAAGAACCAAACAAATATAAGACCAAGAAACCCTATCGTATTCTTTGTCTATGTCTAATTTGATAACCACATTATCACCCTCTTTCAGCTTCCTGACGCTGTGAATAATCTCCTGTGTAAGCATGATATTCTCAAAAATATTTCTACATTTATCAAATCCCGACTGATTACCTGAAATAAGAAAATGTAGAAAAGGAGAAAATCTGTGGAAAATGAGCTTTGAGATAACTTTGTTAGTGAAGTTACTGAAAGATATAGGCCTGAACTCTAATAACTTATTAGGATTCTCCACTTTGTGTTGAAGAATCATACAAGTGTGAGAAAAATATTTTGGCATGGAGTGACCACAAAAAAAATATTGTACCACTTCCAGCAGATCCTTGTCAATCACCTCCCAACAAGCTTGAAAGAATTTTCTTGTCATACAATCTGGACCTGTATAAGAAGTAGGACTCATGGAGAACATAACAGTTTTTAGTTCCTCCATAGTTGGCATCTCTTGTAACACTTGATTCTAATTTTGTGTGACCAACGTGGGAATACAAGTAAGCACCTATTCATTTATCACCTTTTCTTCACCTGTAAAGATGGCCTCAAAGTAAGAACATGCAGCCCTTACAATATTTTCATCCCCTTCAATACTATTACCTTACTCGTCACTTATTTTGTGAATAAATAATCTCCTTCTTCTACCTCTACTAATAGCATGAAAGTTCTTGGAATTAGCATCACCCTCCTGAAACCACTGAAGTTGAGTTTTTTGTTACAAAATAGCATGCTCCAACTTGAGATACCTTATATATTCAAAATTAATACAAATTAACTTTGCTCTATTCTCCACAGTGTTATTGTGAATGATTTCTTCTTTTGCAGTTTTGACCATCTTCTCATACTCTTTCACAGTAGCATAAATATCCTGTACTCGCTCTTAGACCAATTGCTCCACATATGAGAAACTCTTTTTATTTTCATGTGAAACCTCCACATAGGTTTTCCTTCAACAGGTATGTCCCAACACCTCTTGAAAGTAGTAATAAAAGTAGGATTTTTAACCCAGCAGTTCAAGAATTTAAAAAGTTTAATCACCCTCTCTTGTCTTTCAACAATTTTCAACAAGAGAGGACAATGATCTGAACCGGTAGAAGAAAGATAAGTAATAGTATATTAGGGAATGATCTCCATCCACTGGTCATTATCCATTTCCCTATCAAGACTTTTCTAGATCCTTGCATCATCATTTCTATGATTACACCAAGTAAATTTTTTACCATAAAAACCACTAACAGTAAGTCTACAAGCCTCAATCACTCCAATGAACTTGAAGCTTTTATTCATATTGTACATCTGACCACCTAATTTCTCATTAATATCAACAATAGCATTAAAATCCCCTAGAATGCACCAATTTTGGATCTGTTATTCATTCTTTATTTTATAGTTTTTGGTAAGAATATGAGCTTAGGCATAGTGGATTGGATGAGGGTCATGGATTCCCCTAAAATTATGGTTTTTGGTTTGAAATTGGTATTAACGTCAACCCACTTATATCATTGGTTTTGAAATATGAAGAATTACATGATTTTGTATACTTTACTAAACCATTGAATTACACTAATGGCTAAATGGATTAAAATTGTTTTGAAGGCTTTGGTGGCCATGGCTTGATTTCAGATTGAAACTTAGGAGTCTTATGGCTAATTAGTTTGTCTTGGCATAATGGAATTTACTTGCAAGCATAATTAATTGGTATGATGATACCATTCAGTAAACGCCTAAATGGATGTCTCCTTGGTTAAAAGTATGTGTCATGTGTAATGGTTTTAATTTAGGTTTAAAGAGGGTTGTGTAGCTCATCGTGGAAGGTAGAGGTCTTGGGGGTATTGATATTGGAAACCACATTTACCAGTGTAGGGTTGTGGATTCCCAACCCTTGCTTATATTTCTTCGATCTGTGCAGCTAACATGCGCTGGAGCACTTTCAGCAAGAGAAGTTGAACCCATATAGCCCATAGGTTCCCTTAGGATGGTAAGAGCTACACAACCCAGGTTAATGATTTTAAATCTCATGCTAAACCTTGTTTCCTATCCCATCATCTTATATATATATATGTATGGATATATGTGAACATGTACATTGAGATAGGTTTTTTTAGAATATGCCATTATTTTATCCCTATCTCGAGTCACATGCTAGTTCTCAACCCACTAACCATCCTAGGACACTACATTATTTCATAATATAGGGTTCGAAGACCTCTATTTACTCCTGTGCAGCATTAGGTGGCTTCTGGTTTGTCAGTTGATCTATGCTAAAATGGTAAGCCTCCAACTTTTGAAAGGTCATACATTTCATTGATTTCTTTATGAGTATCAAAATTCTATGTATTTCTTTTCATATTTTGGATTTTCTTTTTTGCCATGATCGGGGGCATGTTCCAACCTAACTTGGTATTTTGGTTTAGAGGCTTTTGTGGACAAAGTGTGAGAATGATTGTTGTTGACTCTTAGATCTTACTTTTAAGTTATAATAACTATTTTATCTTATTCTCTTATTGTCTTCTGCTTTGTTATTAGTTAGACTTTGCTCGGTTAAATACGCTATGGGGGTGATGGGCTTGAGATACCCATCATACTTGGCCTAGGGTCGTATTGTAACAATTTTGTTAGGCTGAGTATGTTTCTTGGGGTTCTCCTATCTTGTTCTTCATGAAAAAAGATGGTTCTTTGCATATTTGTATCGATTACAAGATGCTGAATAAGGTGATAATGAAGAATAGGTATCACATGCCTCGTATTAATGACTTTATTGACTAAATTTAGGGGAGGCATTGTTCTCTAAGATTTACTTGAGTTTTGATTACCATCAGTTGAAGATTTGAGTTGAGGACATCCTAAAGACAACCTTTAAGACTAGTTACAGCCATTATAAGTTCTTGGCGATGTCTTTTTGGTTGAACAATGCCCCAATTGTGTTCATGGATTTGATGAATTATATATTCAGACCTTATTTGGAAACCTTCATTATTGCGTTCATTGATTATATTCTTGTGTATTTATGAAGTAGGGAATAATATTTACAATATTTGAGAATTGTGCTCTAGACTTTGAGAGATCATACGTATTTTGCCAAATTCCAAACATGCTAGTGCTAACTTATGTTTGTTATATTCCTAGGACATGTGGTGTCTGAGTAGTGGCGGATCAAACAAAGATTGAGTCTATTTGAGATTGGTCTAGGCCTACATCTCTATCTGAGGTTCATAGCTTTGTTGGTTTGGTATGTCACTACATGTGGTTTGTTGAGGGTTTTGCATGTATTTCAGTGTCGATGACTAGATTGAACAAGAAGGAGGATCCTTTCTAGTGGTCTAAGAAGTGCGATCCAAACTTTTAAATGCTTAAGGATTTTCTCACTTTAGCTTTTATATTGAGCCTTCCTAATGAAATATGCAGTTTAATGTTAATTATAATGCTTTTGTTATCGTTTTGGGTTGTGTTTTGATGCAGTATATCTACTTTATTGTTTATGCATCGAGACAGTTGAAGGTGCATGATATCAACTGCCCTACTCATGATTTAGAGTTGTCGGTAGTAGTTTTTACACTTAATATTTAGAGGCATTATATATATGTCATTAATTGTGAAATCAACACTGAACACCATGTGTTGAGCATGTTATGACTTAGAGAGAGCTTAATTCGAGACAACATAGGAGGATTGTGTTGCTAAAGGATTATGACATCTCTATTCTATACCATCCGAGCAAGGCAAATATGGTAGCTAATGCCTCAAGCCTGATGATAGTGAGTATAGGTAGCTTGTCTTCTATTTTAGTTCTTGAGTATCTATTAGTGTGGGATACCCCATCCTAAGCCAACTTGATGGTTTAAATTTATATTTCTGACTCTAAGAGGATCCTTGCTAGTTTTGAGGCTAGGAATACTTTATTTGAGTATATTCAAGTTTTTAGTTGAAGGATAGTGGTCTCTAAGGCATTTATGATTAGATTTTAAGGGGTGAGTCCAGGAGGTTAACCATGAATTGTGAGGGTATTTTGAGATATGATGGCCACATTTATGTTTTAAGGGTTAGAGACTTGATGTAATTGATATTGCATGAGCTCATAGCTCCAGATACTCGATTCACCCTAGGACAACAAATATGTATAGGGATTTGGGGCAGCATTACTAGTACAGTGGCATGAAAAGAGATATAGTAGACTTTGTATCTCGTTTCCTATGTTGTCAGTAGGTTAATGTTGAGCACTCGAGGCTTGGTAGCATGATTTAGAGATTTCTTATTCCTGAGTGGAAGTAGGAGTGGATCACCATGGACTTTATTAGTGGTTTGACTCACACCATCTATGGTTCTGATGACATTTTGGTCATAACGGATTGGTTAACCAAATTGACACATTTCCTTTCTATTCAAATGTCCTTCAGTGCCGAGAGGCTCACCCGTCTATATGTATGTATGATAGTTTTCCTGCATGGAGTACCCATATATATTATTTTGGACAGTGGCTAAGTATTAAATTTTATCTTTTGGAGAGATTTTCTAGAAGAGTTGGGTACTCAGGTAGATCTTAGCACTTTTTTTATCACTTCGACTGATGGGAAATTTGATTGAATTATTTAGGTTCTCGAGGATATGATTTTAGATTGTATTATGAACTTTGGAGATCAGTGGGAGCAATACTTAGAATTGGTAGAGTTTTCCTATAATAATAGCTACCACTCGAGGATTAACATGGCACCACTTGAGGTATTTTATGATAGGTGTTGTCAATCTCTGATAGGGTGGCTTGAGACCTCCGAGGTTAGGCCTTATAGTACTAACTTACTTTGGGAGTCATTGGATAGGGTCCAAGTGATTTAGGATATGCTGAGGGCAATTAGAGTAAGTAAAAGTCTTATGCAGATCATATACTTCATTCCTTAAGGTTTGGAGTTAGAGACTGAGTGTTTCTTTGAGTATCGCCCATGAAAGTCGTGGTAAAGTTCGATAAGAAGGGAAAGCTCATTACTATATACATTGGGCCTTTTGAGATACTTTACACCTTTGGAGAGGTGGTGTGAGAGTTTTCTTTGCCCCTAGATTTTTTGACCGTTCATCCTTTTTTTCATTCTTGTATGCTGCAACATATATCCCTGACGAGTCACATATGCTTCGGTGGGACTAGTTTTAGTTGGATCAGAGATTGACCTTTTTAGGGGATCTAATTCTCATATTAGCTATGAATGTCAGGTGGTTGCACTCTAGAGTGATTTGGGTGGTTAAGGTTTAGTAGATAAACCACCTAGTAGAAGAAGCTACTTGGAAGATAGAGATTGAGATGCGAGCCTAGTATCCTCGCTTACTCGAACCTATAGGTAAATCTTAACCTTTTACTTTTATGGATGAAAGTCCTTTTTAGTAGTTTATAATATAATGACCCTCTAGGTCATCTTCTTTATTTCCACACTTTTTGGCTATTTAGAGCTTTCCTATTACTTTATCGAGTAATTATTGACTTGCTGGAGCTGATAGATTGGTTATAGGGTAGTTCGTTTGTTCTTTAGAACTGATTTCTTGCTTTGAAGTTATCACTATTAAGGAGTGGCTATCGGGAGTAAACTTTAGGTTAACGACCTTGTATGCTCATTCCAACAGTTTCATTAGCTTTGATACAACAAAATTTAGGCTAGGGGGACCTTTAGTTTGATTCCCAAGGCTTCCAAATTTATTTCAGGATATTATATGGATTTTGGTAAAAATGACCTTCGATGATAGATGGAAATTTTATGGCGCGGTTGAGTCTGAAATGTCAAATTTATTGAGGTAGCATAGTTCATTTAATTTAGTAGGATTCTAAAATTTTTTTGAGGGGTCGATGAAAACTTGGCCAAAACTAAGTTTCAGCTGGTGCAACAATTTAAGTGGACCTTTGGTCATTTAAATGGCGAAAGAGTCTCTTAGTGGCCAAGATGGTCTTTACCCCCGTTGCTTTTGAAACACCCCAAATTTTGGACCTTGAAAATTTCTTGAGATTTAAGCTTACTATCTTGGTTACGACTTGACCCCCCGAGTCTTAGGGTCATGATGGGTCAGGTTGCTCTATATGTATGGTGACCTGTGTGTGGTGTTGAGTTTCTGCTCTGGGTATGATTTGAGGGCACAAGTTGTAAAGACTTGTGAAGTGTTGTTAGGAGGAGTCGTAACCAAATCATTTATGTTTGTGGCATTATTCTTCTATATGTACGAGTGGCTCAGTAAGAGCCATAGGGATATAGTATGAGTCATGAAATAAAATTGTAAGACGTCTAGTGTTTAACCCATTTGAGTTTTGTGTTAACTATAATTGGACCTTACAAGTGTAGGGACTCATTACAGGTTGGTTGGTTGAGTCGTAGGTATAACAACTTGTGTGCTTGGTAAGACTATCCCGGTTATGACACTTGGTGATGAGTTATAAGAAGTGGTTACGAGTCAATGGTTAACCGTAGTCAAAGGCAACCTTTTTCTAGCTTTTAAGTTAAGGGCATTCTTGATATTTCCCCTTTCACCCAACTTGAAACCCACGTCTTAAACCTCTTTAGGTTATCCTTGACCCTCATAAGTACATCAAATAGACTCTCAAATACTCTCAATTCTTCAAGGTCAAGAACACTTAGAGTCTTAAAGATATTAATCAATTGAGGCTTCCAAGGGAGATTTCTCTTCATACTTCTTGGTGTTTAAGGCATGTTACTCTTCCCTCATTGTTAATTTTGTAAAAGCATGTGATTTAAATTATTGTTCATGGAATATTGATGTTGGGTTTTGAACTATGGGTTGAGGGTTTTAAATGCAAATTGTTTAAATGTTTATTCCACGATATTTATGAAACTATTGTGTTTAAATTAATGATTGGTAAATACATTGGGGTGCATGGGAATGGTGGATGGAAATAGGGGTACAATAGAATCCACTAATGGATTGTTTTGGTATAGAAATTGGTAATAAACTCAACCCACTTGCATAATTGATTTTGATTTATGCATTACCACTTGGCTTGGCTTGTTTCTTGAAACTATTGCATGATATAAAGGGTTGAATGGTTAAGGATGGTTTTAAACCTTTATGGGGTACAATGGAATCCCCTAAGTGAATGATTTATGAAAACCTTATGGGGTACATAGGAACCCCCCGAATGATTTTAATAATGGAGTCTGAAGGGTACACAAGAATCGTCTATGTATTGGCTTAATAATATTTCTTACAAGCTATAGTCAGTATGATGATACCACTTAATAATGCCTTAGTAATTGACTCCTAGAATTGGTAGTTTGGTTATGCGTTAAATGTTTTAATTGGGCAATAATGGGGGTTGTGATAGCTAGCCGTAAAGGTGCGAGTCCAAAGGACAGACACTGGAAACTCAAGTTTGCCAACATGAGGGTTTGTCTTGATGACTGTTTGCTAATAGGGTACAAGGTAATCCCCCAAGTATATACTTATATATATGTATCATGGAGGGCAAAGGGTATAAGGGAATCCTAGCCATTTATGATATCTCTGGTTCATGCGGCTGACACGCACTGAGGCTTGTTCAGGGTGTAACATTGGACCCATATAGATCGTAGGTAGACTTATGATGGTAAAGACACACAATCCAGGTTAAGAATTTGAAATGCATGCTAGACCTTGTTCCCTATCCTGACATGGTATATATTTATATATGTATTCACATATGGTTATGTACATTAGTTTTAATTGGTTTTGGATTTATGGCTTTACTTTATCTTTATCCCTGAGTTACATGCTAGAGTTCACCATGCTAAGAGTCTTTATATGTTTTATCCCCGTACAATGCAGGAACTGACCATACTTCCACTCATCCTACTCAGTGACTAGGTGATTCGGGGAAAACATTTGAGTAAGATTGAAATGGTGAGCTTTCATACCTCGAAAGATCCCATTTCATTCTATAGATTTCTTTATGACTTTACTATTTCTTTGGTCTTAGTTTTGGCTATGGTCGGGGGCATGTACCGATGGGATATTCTTTGGTTTTGATTAGAGGTTTTGTTGAACTACTATCGGCATGGGTGGTGTCAGTATCGATGTTGGCATTAGCATTGGTATTGGTATTGGTTTGATGTTTTTTTTTGAATAGATTATTTTGGTTATAGACTTATTATAATGTTTTAAAATTGATATTCTCTTATCTTAGTATATGTTCAAAATTTATCTGAGGCGGGGTGTAAGATGGGCGATAGTTTGGGTATTGGGGGTGGTCTTTGGTCCAGGTTGGACTTAAGATACTCGACACGGCCAGGCTCCATTTTGGGTCATGTCAGATTGGTATCAAAGTCTAGGTTCATGGTCAATTAGTTGTCCATAAAGCTATGTAAAGTAGAGTCTCTTTTATGGGTGTGTAGTGCATCACACTTATAAAGGAGAGGTTACACGGCATTTAGGAATATTTCTCTTCTTTTTGTTATATTTTTAGGCTGTAGAGTCTAGGGTCTTGGATCTTTTAATTTTTGTATGTTCACCTCTCAAATCTTGCCTTCAAGAAGATCTGATATTCATGGGAACCCTTCTTTCCCTTCCGAGGATATTGGAAATAAGGATCATCCAATTCTAGGGGTTCATACTAGGTCTAGGGCCACTGTCTGTGATGGTCCTAATGGATCTCCACCAGTTTCTCCTATTCTTTCTCAGACACCTCAAGATAATGTGCCTATTACTGAGTTTCTCTAGTCGATCTATTTGCTCACTCAGTTGATTGCCTCCCAGACTGAGCATATGGATTTTGTTGCTCCATCATTTGAGGCCACAAGAGTTGTCCTATTTATGAGGTTGGACCCTCCTATTTTTACTGGTACAAAAGTTGAGGAAGATTTTTAATATTTTATAGATGATATAGAAAAGATATTTTGTGTGATGCATGTTACTGAGGTGGAAGGTGTGTAGTTTGTAGCCTATCATTTGAAAGATATAGCGGATCAGTGGTATGAAGAGTGAGAGCATCTCAGGGATGTGGATGTTGAGTCCGCCTTGTGGGAGGACTCTTTTAGAGATTTTCTCAAAATTTTCTTTCCTCAGGAGTTAAGGGAAGCGAAGGCAGAAGAATTTGTGAATCTGAGGTAGGGAAGGGTGACAGTTAATGAGTATGCCTTGATGTTTCATTAGTTGTCCCAGTATGCTCCTGAGTTAGCATCTAGTATGAGGGCTTGAATGAGAAATTTCCCTTATGGTTGTCCCATGGTTGATTCTCGAAAGTAAGGCTGCCTTGTTAAATAAGAATATGAATATTTCCATACTGGTTGTGTATATGTATCAAGTTGAGGAAGAGAAAAAAATAGGTGGAGATAGGGGAAAGGCATAATAAGAAGTTTAAATTTTTTAATCAGAGTGGAGGTCAGCTGCAAAGTGGCAGGGATGGCAGAAAATGGTCCAAGAAGAAGTGGGGCAATTGTGGTTCCTAATCAACGGCTAGTGCTCCTTACCCGAAGCAATATAGTGACTGACATTTTTAGGGTAGCAATGCTTTTAGGGAACAGGGTTCCCATTCTAAGGCCAGTGGGGCCAAATTAGCTCAATCATATCCTTCCTATAGATTTTATGGTCAATTGTGTCAGAGTTTCTGTGATGAAGAAAGGGACAAGTGTTTCAAATATGGTCAACCTAGGCATATGCTTAAAAACTGTCCCGTGGGTAAGGTTTTTTCTGGATAAAACATGATTTTGATTGTCTCTACATCAACTCTTGCACCAAAAGGTGCACCATTTAGCTCCAGCACTATTTGAAATCATCTCTATGCTCTCACTGCACTCCAGGAGTCCGAGGAATCTCCAGATGACATTACTTGTATGTTGAAACTCTTTTCCCATGATATGTATTATTTAGTTGATCTAGGCTCCACTCTTTCTTATGTGATCCCTTTTGTGGCTTTGCATTTTGATTTTAGTCCCGAGTATATTTTGGACCCTTTTCTATTTCTTCCCTAGTGGGTGAATCTGTGGTGGCTAGAAGAGTCTATAGGGGTTGTGCAGTATCTATGGGTAGTAGGGAGACTTTGGTGGATCTTTTTGAATTAGACATGGTTTATTTTGATGTCATATTGGGGATAGACTGGTTGCACTCATGCTATGCCTCTTTAGATTATCGGACCCATAAGGTCTTTCTTAAATTCCCTAATGAGCCAGTTATTGAGTGGGAACGGGGCTCTCTAGTGCCTAAGGAAAGGTTCATATTGTATCTTAGAGCCTATAACTTAATTTCCAAGAAGTGTCTCTATCATTTGGTCCGTATTAAAGATTCTAACTCGGAGGGACCTTCTTTATATTCCGTCCCTATGGTAAATGAATTCCCTGAGGTCTTCCCTAATGATCTTCCTAGTGTCTCTCCTGATAGAGAGATTGATTTTGGGATTGATTTTATTTTGGACACTTGTCCTCCCGTATAGAATGGATCCAGTGGAGTTGATGGATCTTACGGAGAAATTATAGGATTATTTAGATAAGAGTTTCATCTATCCTAGTATGTCCCTATGGGGTGCATAGGTATTGTTCGTGTGTAAGAAGGAGGATTCCCTTCAGATGTGTATTAATTACCAGTAATTGAATAAAGCAATGGTAAATAATAAGTATCCTCTTCCAAGGATAAATGATTTATTTGATAAACTTTAGGGTGCTAAGTTTTTCTCCATGATTGCTCTTCGGTCTGGGTATTATCAATTAAAGATTAGGGAAGTGGATATCCCTAGTACTACCTTCTGTACCTGATATAGGCATTTCAAGATACTGGTTATGTCTTTTGGGTTGAATAATGCCCCAACAACATTCACAGACTTGATAAATAGAGTATTTTGTCAATTTCTGGATTTGTTCGTCATTGTATTTAAAGATGATATTTTGGTGTACTCTAAGAGTGAAACAGATCATGCTGATCACCTTCGCATTGTGTGACAGATCCCGAAGGATTAGAAATTATATGCCAAATTTTTGAAATGTGAATTCTGGTTGAATACTGTTACTTTTTTGGGTTATGCCATATCTAGTGATGGGATCATGCTGGATCCACAGAAAGTTTTAATAGTTAAGAAGTGTCCTATACCCACGACTCCAACTGATATTCGGAGCTTCTTGTGTTTTACCGATTACTATAGGAGATTTGGGGAAAGTTTCTCTTCAATAGCTACCCCATTGATTAAGTTAACTTAGAAGAAGGTGAAGTTCGTGTGGTCTGATGCTTGTGAGGGTAGTTTCGAGAAGCTAAAGGATAAGCTGACTTCAACACTGATCTTAACTTTTCCTAAAGGCACTAATGGTTTTGTGGTTACTATGATGCATCTCATGTGGGGCTTAGTTGCTTTTTGATGCAGCATGGCAAGGTGGTATCTTATTCCTCTAGAAAGTTGAAGGTGCACGAGAAGAATTATCCTACTCATGACTTGGAGTTGTTGGCTGTGGTGTTTGTATTGGAAATCTGGCATCACAATTTGTACAGAGTGTAAGTAGATATCTTTCCTGATCATAAGATTCTACAATATGTGTTCTCTTAGAAGGAGATGAATCTAGAAAGAGATGAATCTTAGGCAAAGAAGGTGACTTGAATTGCTGAAAGACTACGACATAAGTCTCTACTACCATCCAAGTCAAGATAATGTTGTTGCTAATTTTCATAGCAGGTTATCCATGGGAAGTCTAGCTCATGTGGATTGGATAAGCGGGAGTTGGTAAAAGATGTTCACTATTTAACTAACCTTGGATTTCACCTCTTGGACTCTGAGGATGGTAGTGTATTTGTTCAAGAGGTGTCAAAGTCATCTCTTGGTGCTGAGGTGAAAAAGAAGAAAGAGTTAGATCTTATCTTGATGCAAATCAAAGTGATGTAGGTGGGCAGAAAGTGATTCAGGGATAACTTTTTAGTCAGACTGAACTGGTGAGCTTCCATACCTCGGGAGGCCCCATTTCATACTATGGATTTCTTTTTGTCCTTACTATTCCTTTGGTCTTAGTTTTGGCTATGGTCTGGGGCGCGTCTCGATTGGATATTATTTGGTTTTGATTAGAGGCTATGTCATACTACTATGGGCATGGGCGGTGTCGGTATTGGTGTTGTCATTGGCATTTTTTGGATGTCTGGTTATGAATAGATGATTTTGGTTATAGACTTATTATAATGTTTTAAAATTGATATTCTCTTATCATATTATATATTCAGAATTCATCCGATGTGGGGTGTAAGATTGACGGTGGTTTGGGTATTTGGGGTGATCGTTAGTCTTGGTTGGACTTGATATACCCGGCATGGCCAGGCCCGGGGTCATTTCATGTAAGCTTTAGCGAATGCTTGACCTCTTAATTGGACATCTCTTAAACAACATGTTGTCTTTTTTAGCGGAAGCTGGCCAGGTGCAAGGGTCTCTTAAACGATCAAGCGACAGCTTAAGTGGAAACCCTTAAGACATTAAATTTCTCTCTTCACCTGATTTTTTCCCATCTTCTTCAAGTCCCAGGAGCCATAAAATCCTAAAGAGTTTAAAAAGTTGGGAGATTGATCCTCGGGTGATCATGGGGTGTTGGTGAGCTAGGTAAAGTTATCTTCTAATCATAATTCTTGTAAGTTTCCATCTAATTCTTGATTTAATCCTCTGTTTAGTCTTAAATTACTAGTTTGTTGATGAGTTGATTTTGGTATCATTTGAGCTTGAAATGTATCCACTCTTGAGAGTAAATGATCCTTAAGTATATAGGGATGTGTAGATGATTTCATAATTGTTATTCATCAAGTGGGCCCTCCATCGGATTTTTACTTGACTTTGGACCTAAAGCATGAAAATGCTCTATGGTTATCATTATTTTTGTATTAATGTGTAGATCATTATTTGATAGTAAGCCATCATGCAGAGTCTTCTTGGAATGGAAAATCTCCAATTTAGCGAACTTATTGCGCATTTTTTTTCTTACAAGTAGGCTAGGCTTACTCTCTTCATATATTGAGCTTTATTATGGCAATGGTATGATATTATGCTTGTTTTGGGTTGGGATCTTACAACTTGGAGGTATAGTTAGTGAAATTTGGATTATTTAGCCAGTTAGGGAGCCGAATTTAGACGGATTTGACCTGACTACCCATTCCTTGGGTTGACTTATTTCCTTAGGACTTAATGAGACTTATGTAGACCTTGTTGTGGGATTTTTGAACTTTATTATTACATGGGGTGAAAAATTGCCTTTGAATTGACTTTTGGGGTTAGAAGTGGTCCCCTCCACACTTTAGGTCAAAATTTTAATTAGCTCCTTGTATAGTTATGGGGCCTTCTTCCGTTATCCTATTTATATTATTGAGCTCGAGGAGGATTTAGTCACTTTTTGACTTTGATAGGCTTGTGCATTGGATTTATTAAGATTGGTTTGAGTCCGACAATTATGATATTTTAATAGGTTTAAGTCCGACAATTATGATATTAAAACCTGTTTGAGTCTGAAATCTATGATGATATATTTCCAGTTTGATTCTGGTAACATGATTTTATTTATGGCTCAAGTCCAGAACTATGAGGTTATTTACGATGATTAAAGAACCTTTTGATTTTGGTGTTTATGATATGGGAGGATCCAAGGTTATGGTTTTGAGGTTTAGATATCTTATAAGTGTTACTGTTGGTATTTCCTTCTTGATTGCATCTATTGGGTATATGGGGGCTTGATTGGGTTATATATTCTTGCTTGCGTCTTTTGGGATGATAGGGGCCAATTAGGGTATAGTTAGCCATGTTCTTTTTGGTACTCACTCCGTTTAAAAAAGAATGACCTACTTTCCTTTTTAGTCCGTTTAAAAAAGAATGACCTCTTTCCTTTTTTGGCAATACTTTAATTTCAACTTCCCACATGATATGTTTAGGACCAGAAAATTAAAGGGCACTTTAGTACATTTGACACAACTTTAATTTAAGGCTATAAGATTCAAAAGTTTCTTTATTTTCTTAAACTTTGTGCAAAGTCAAAGTAGGTCATTCTTTTTTAAACAAAGGGAGTATTACTTACTCGATTATTTACTTTCAGTATTTGGAGCACTATGCCAGGTTTGGCCTTTTGCCTGACTGTAGTGTACTATGTTGCATTTTATTTTACTTATATTACGATTTTGCTTAGTTGGCCGGTGATGCCTACTGAGTACCTACAGTTTTGGTACTTATACTACACTTCTACATCTTTTTCTGATGCATATCTAGTATTAGTTGCCGCCATTAATGACTGTACTAGTGCTGGTTAGAGTTCAGAGATAGGGTGAGCTTTTGAAGTTGGAGTTGACTTTTTCCCCTTCTTCTATTTTGGATGGTCTTTCTTTTCAAGACTATTGTATATTTGATACTTATAGTACTCTTAATCTTTTGCTAGAGGCTCTTGTACCGACCTTACTAGGATGTGGGACATTTCTACTCTTTTCCTTGTTTATCTTTAGTTGTTCTACCAAAATAAGGAATTATCTCTAAAAATTAAATGAACTACCTAGTGACTGAACTATCAGTCCTGGCAACTCATACATAACTTGGACCAGCTATGAGAAAGATGTAAATGTCGAAATAGGGCCAAGCTTATAAACACCCTCTCATTCTAATTAGGACCAAGCCACATTGAGCTATTTGTAATATTATCAACTCTTTCCCAAGAGTAGATAGAATTAACTTGAATAACTCTCATGTTATAGGATTGCAACATTATCCTTCCGTACCACTATATGAGAAAACCTAAGTTAGGTTTTCATATTTCACTTTGACCTGTGTAGTTTGCACACCTAATTTAATAATTTAATCTGATTTGACATTTTGTAGAAAACAAATGAATTTTGATTAATTTATGAACAAGAATGAATTAAAATGAAAATCTGATAGTTATTTTTAGTAAAGGTAATTGCAAGTGGCAATTGCATAAAATGTGACAATTAAAGGACTTATTGTCACAACCTGATTTTATGAGTCATTATGACACTTACTTTATCCCACCAGTAGCTAAGATAAACCATAGTTCAGAATGACAAACAATAGGATAGTGGGTGGAAAATAACATAAATGCTAGAATCACATAATTAATTGGATTGCAAGCTATGAAATATATAGAAATACAACATAACTGAAGATAAATAGAAAAAGAGTAACAATATTCCACGACCTAGAAAGGTCAGTACAAGAGCCTCTAGCAAAAGAATAGAGTAACTATAAGAAGAAAATACACAATAGTCTCAGATAGAAAAACCATCCAAAAATAGAAGAAGGAGAGAAAGTCAACTCTGGCTTCAAGAGATCACCCTATCCCCAAACACTGACCATCTCTATCACAGCGTCAACGACAACAACTAGTTCCCGGATCTCAGCTAGAAAATGATGCAGAAGTGTTGTATGAGTAACAAAGAAATGAGTACTCAGTATGCAACATCGGCCGACTAAGAAAAATTATAATATAAATACAATAAGACGTGAGATAATAAGCTAAGTCAGGAAAAAGAGGAAACCTGGAAAAATGATCTAAATACTCAAAGTAAACAATCATATAAATATTATCTAAGAGAAAGTAGCTATAGCATAGCTGGGCTCCCATAATCCCAAAAGACATAAGCTAAAGTAAGTAATTCGTTGTGAGTCCCCATAATCCTAGTGGATGCAATTAAGAAGATAAAAAGACAGTCAGTATACGAAATATACAAATCTCAAAATCGTAATCATGGATATTTCCATACCAAAATCATCAGACTCGAACCAGTTCCATAACCATCATAAGAAGCCTCTTAATATCGGACTCGAACTGGAATTAGAATCTTACATGTCGGTCTTGAATTGAAAGTAATATCATGAATACCTGACTCAAACAAAAAGTAATATTGTCATTGATGCCAAACTTGAACCAGTCTTAATATCATAGTTTATCGAACTTAAACCGATCATAGTACTCCCAAGTAAAAACCTAGAACAATTAAAATATATCTAAATTCTTCCCGGGCTTAGGAATCTAAATAGGATGACATATAAGGTCCTATTGAGTCTACAAGAACTAATGGTAAATCTTTGCCCTATGGTGGGATAGAGGGGCCCACTTCTAACCCCAAAAGTCTATTTTAAGGCAATTTATATTCCGAAGTAGACTAAGGTACCAGATCCTACTACAAAGTACTATGTAAGTCTCGTTAGTTCCTAAAATAGCAATTCAACCTAAGGAATGGGTAGATAGGTCAAATTTTCCTGAATACAACTAGCTAATAGGTCAAATAATCTAAATTTACTAAATATACAACCAAATTGTAATTCCCAACCCAAAACTAGCATAATATCATGCCAATACTATAATTGTCACGACCCGATTTACAAGTCATTATGATACCTACTTTATCTCGCAAGTAGGTAAGCCAAACCATAGCCTAGAGCTACACTCAATGGGCTAACTTAGTGGGAAATGGCCAAAAAACTAAAAATTAACATTTAGAGTTAAAACACAAATGAAGCAGTTATAACAGTCTAATTGATCGATAAAAGAACAACAACCATCCCAAGACTTAGTAGTGTCGGTACAAGAGCTACTATAAACGAACTATAAGTATTAAATAGCCAAATACAAGCTATCTCAAAAATGAAAGATTAGACATAGATAAATAGAAGGAAAAAGGGCAAATTTGATTCTTAGAGCTCACCTTATCGCCAAAATAAACTCAACATGATCGTCACATCAGTGGCGGCTACTAGTACTCGGATTTGCATAAAAAACATACAGAAGTATAGTATGAGTATCAAAACCTCAGGTACCTAATAGACATCATCATTTGATTAAGCTACATTAAGAAATAAATATGATAAGACAAAAGATAAAATAAGCTATGTCAAGGAAAAAATCAAACCTGGAAATACACTCCAACACTCTGTGTATAAATAAATAAATATGGAAAAATAATGTAAAGATCACACAATTATAACTTCTAAATTGTCCCTATAAGCCAATAAGTGCGTAAATGTCCCTATAATCCTAAGCCAATAAGTGCGGAAAAGTCCCTATAAGCCTGGAGGGTAAAATCAAGAAAAATAAATAGCCAAAGTTCCATAACTATATCAAATATCAGCTGTAACCAACAACTATCCATACCTAATCGTATCATTCCCAACTCCCAATGTCAGACTAAAACCACAACTCATATCATTATCATCATAAGATGCTTAATAGTATCATCATCAAAACATTATTTGTCAGACTTGATCTAGAATTCATATTATCAATATAATCATCAATTGCTGGACTTGAACCAAAACTCATACATCAATTTCATCATTAATTGTCGAACTTGAACCAGAGCTCATAGTATCAATATCATCACAACCATATGTCATACCAATAAACCATATAGTAAACTACAAAATAAACTACCAAATTTTACCCAAAATTAACATCAACTCCCAATACGAAACTATCATACTTGTTAAGTATTCAATCGACTCAAAGTCTAAAATGATCACAAATAAGGGTAAAATATGCATAATTAAGTATATAAAAGTTAACACAGGTCTGGGCCTAAGGTGGGTCGTAGGGTCTCACTTCTAATCTCCGAAATCCATTATTACAAAAATTCTATCCCGGAATAGGCTAAGGTATCTAAATTCATTTCTAGATGTGAAATAAGCCATAATTAGACCTAAAATAGTAAGTCTCCCTAAAACATGATAAATTATGTCGATTATGTTGAAATTACGATTTTAAGATAGCCTAAATAGTTCAACTAACTCAAATATTTTCAATCATACCTCTAACACCTACATCCCACACCATATCTAGGAGACTATCATAAGCATACTACAGAATAGCTCAATCTATGAGAGGATAAACCTAGCCTAGCTAGACGCCAAAGAAAAACCCAAAGAATCCGCTAAACCACTTATTTCTCTTTTCGAGAAGCTTCCTCAAGGTGCTAAGCTATCAAAATCACAATTTACTCATAGAAAGAAAAACAATGATACCCATATTGCACTATTGTGCATTGGGTACAAAATTGCAAAAAAATCCCATGTGGGACCCATTATTGAATCACACTTTTGAAACTAACACGACGTCCCTCTATGCTCAAGGAGCATTTACACTAAAAAATGGGTAAACTTCGAGCTCTAATAGTTCTAAAATCAAGCCACAAAGATTTTAGATATTCTATAAAAATAAGAAGAAATTAACCATGAAAATAATGGAAGCTTATCACAAATTCAAACAAGAAACACATAAATTAACTTTACCCGAGCTCTAAAGACCTATCAAATAATTCTCCTAGGATTTTCCACTTTTTAGGGTTCAATATTTTGGAGAATGGTTGAAGCATGGTGAAAATCAAGCTAAGTGGTGTATTTATACCCTTCCCTAGTACACAGTTGCCGATTAAGTAGACACTGGGATGCTTAAGCGATCACCTCTTAAGCGACTATCGCATGAGCGATATTTGGCATTTGTGCAGGTTCCACTTTAGCGGTGTGGGTGTTGCTTCTTGACGACTCAGTGGCGCAGCCTGACCTCTTAAGCGGTCAACTGGGTGCTTTAGCAGACCTCTGATTAAGTGACCCAAATGGTTGCTTAAGTGGTGCACTTGTTGGAGCATCAAAGTTTATCCGAGTTATCGCCAACCCTGCAGGATTTATCCGGAATCCAATATATTCAAACAAACTATGCTACCCTATAAAATTTGATGTTCCAGACTCAATATCGCAGTCAAAATTTCCATCCGAGGTTGTTTCAATTAAAAGTGGGCCCCACTCCTATGTGCTATTTTCTTAAATTCTAGTAAATAACCTAAAATGAGTTCAAAAGCCTCGAGACCCAAACAAAGGGTCCACCTAGCCTAAAATTAATGTTCCATAGCTATTGAAAATGTCAAAATTGGCATACGAGCTTATTTGATTAAAGTTTTTACCCAGTAGCAAATTTGAACCAGCAAAGACTTCAAAATAAGGAATTGGCTCTAAAACCCAAATAAACTGCCCAATAATCAAACTGTCAGTTCTAGAAAGTTATAAATGACTTGGGATAGCTATAGAAAAGTTCTAAAGAACAAAAATGAGTAGAAATATAGAAAATGACCTAGAGGGTCATTACAATATCCATGACTAAAGGATTTTTCCTCTGCAAAAGTAAAGGTTAGGATGCACCTGAAGCCTCGAGTAGCTGAGGATATTGGGCTCATATCTTACTCTCAATCTCCCAAGTAGCTTTCTCTACTGGGCCGTGCCTCCACTAAACCTTAACCACTAGAATCTTTTTAGTGTGCAATCGCCTAACATCACTATAAAAAAAGAGCACAAGATTATCCATGAATGTGTACCGCTCATCCAACTGAACTGAGTCCCATCTAAGCACATGAGATGGGTCAGGGATATATCGCCGCAACATAGAAACATGGAAAATTAGAAGTACAACTGCAAAATTTTAGGGTAAAACTAACTCAGAAGCCACCTCACCAATTGTTCAAAGAATCTCAAAAGGTCTAATATATTTGGGGATGAGCTTGCCTTTCCTCTTGAACCTTATCACACCCTTTATTGGTTATACATAAAAAAATTCCTGATCACCAACTCCAAATCTTTAAGCACAAAGTCTACAATCTGTATAAGCCTTCTTCCTACTCTAAGATACCCTCAACCTATCCTGAGTCACCCTAAATCTATCCAATGACTCCTGACGAAAGTTGGTACCACGGGACCTAATCTGAGAAGTCTCAAACCACCCAATCATAGAACAGCATGGTCTACCATACAAAGCCTCAAAAGGCACTATCTCAATACTCGAATGGTAGTTATTATTATAAGTAAACTCCACCAAATCTTAGTGCTACTCCTATTGATCCCCCAAATCTGTAACATAGGCTCGAAATACATCCTCAAGAATCTAAATAGTCTACTTTGATTATCCATCAGTCTAAGGATAGAAGGTTGTAGTAAGATTCACTTGAGGACCCAACTCCTCCTGAAACACACTTTAAAATCTAGAAATAAATACCAAACCCTAATATGAAATGATAGATATAAGAAGAACATGTAAACAAACCCTCTCACTATCATAGACACGGGCTAACCTCTCAACACTGAAGGACATCTTAATAGGAATGAAATATGCCAACTTGGTCAATCGATCCATAATGACTCAAATACCATTAGAACCATGGGAATTAAGTCATACCACTAATAAAGTCCATGTTAATTTACTCCTACTTCCATTTGAGAATGGGCAACCTCTGATCAAGCCACTAAGCCTCTGATGCTTGGCCTTCGCTGCTGACAACATAGACAACAAGATATATAGTCCACCACATCTCTCTTCATAACACTCCACCAATAATGTTGCCTTAAATATCTATACATCTTAGTTGTACCCAAGTGAATAAAATATCTAGAGTTGTGAGCCCCACAGAAAATTAACTAAATTAAGTCATCAACCCTAGGAACACAAATGCAACTATCGAATCTCAAAACACCCTCAACATCTATAGTAGCCCTTTTGGACTCACCACATAACACCTAATTACAGATAATGTAAAGTCTTTTATCCTCAAACTGACGACTCTAAATCTGCTCAAATAATGAAGACCTCACCTCAACACAAGCAAGAATCCCCCTAGCGACTAAAATGTCAAGGCACACCATTAAGTTGGCTAAGGACAGAATGTCTCTTGCCAACGACCATTGAGAAACTGAAATACAAGCCAAGCTACCCATACAGACCACCTTCCAACTTAAGACATTTGCTACCATATTTTCCTTGCTTGAATAGTATAAGATAGAGATTTCATAATTCTTAAGCAGCTCTATCTATCTACGTTGCCTAGAATTGATCTCTCTTTGGGTTATAAGATTCTAAAGACTATGATGATCTATGAAAATCTCGCAATACACATCAGAAAGATAATGTCTTCAAATCTTAAGCGGAAAAACTACCACCACCGATATCAAATCATGAGTGGGTAGTTGCGCTCATACAACTTTAGTGTCCTTGATGAATAAGAAATAATTTCACCTTGCTGCAACAACACACAACACAAATCGACACCACAAGTATCACAATACATGGTGAGTCCCTCACCCTCAATAGGAAGAGCCCACATAGGAGATGAAGTGAGAAATCCCTTGATCTTTCTAAATCTTAACTAATACTCCTTGGACCATTGAATAGGAACCTCCTTCCAAGTTAATCTGGTCATCGACAGTGCAATGGTAGCAAATCTCTCAACAAACTAGCTATAATATCTAGCTAAACCAATAATGCTACAGACCTTAGCAAGAGATGCAGGCCTGGCCCAATCACGAATATCCTCAATCTTTACTGGGTCTACCATAATCCCATCCTTAGACACCATATGCCCAAGGAATATTACCAACTCAAGCAAAAACTCACACTTAGAGAACTTGATAAAAAAAATATGATCTCTGAATGTCTGAAGCACAATCCTCAAATGTTGTATATGATCCTCTCTACTCCTCAAATACACAAGCATATTGTCAATGAACACAATAAAAAAAGAATTGAAATAAGGCCTAAACACATGATTATCAAATCTATAAATGCCACTAGGGCATATATCAAACCAAAAGACATCAGTAGGAACTCATAATGACTATAATGGGTCCTAAAGGGTGTCTTTGGGATATCCTTAGCTCGAATCCTCAACTGATGGCAATCGAACCTCAAATCAGTCTTAGAGAACACCACTACTCCTTGAAGCTTGGTAAATAAATCCTCAATATGAGCCATAGGATATCGATTCTTCATCGTCACCTTATTAAGCTGCTATTAATCAATATGTATACGCATGGGACCATCCTTCTTCTTAACAAACAACACAGAAGCTCCCCAAGGATACACACTCGTTCTAATGAAACCATTATCAAGATGATCCTAAAGTTGAGAATTTAGCTCCTTAAGCTCTGTAAGAGCCATAGATAAGGTGCCATAGAAATAGGTCGAACACCCAGTTCAAGATCAATAACAAACTCAATATCACGCTCAGGGGGAAGACTAGATAGATTGATAGGGAAAACATCACGAAACTCATAACTATATGAATAGAGTCAAGCGATAGACTCTCTATACTAACATCTTGAACATAAGCAAGATAAGACTTGGAACCCCTCAAAATAAGTCTTCTATTTTGAATATGAGAAATAATCCCCATAAACTTACAACTAACTGCTCCCTGCCACACGACTGGGGGTATGCTGAGCATGGCAAAGGTAACAATTTTGGAAAAATAATCTAGGACCTCATGATAGTGGGAAAATCAATCTATGCTTATAATCACATCAAAATCTACCATGTCTTATATAATAAGATAAGCATGAGTTATAATCTCTCAAATAATCGCAACACATGATCTAAAAACCCGATCCACTACTAAAGAATCACACGCGGAAGTTGGTACTCATAATGGCATAAATAATGAATTCTAAGATAACTCTAACCGTAAGGCATAATAAGTAGAAACATAATAATAATTGAATCCCAGATCAAATAAATCAAAAGACAACTGATGACACACTAAGGTCGTACCTATGATAACAATATTCAAAGACTCAGCCTTGGGTCTAGAGGTACTGCATTTAACTGACCATGACCACTGTCTGACTAGGCTTCTAAATAATCTCCTATTATGCCTGCTAGAGAACCCCCTATGAGCACCCTGGGGATCATCTCTATGGAAATGTATACCACCTTTAGTTGGGGGTGGAACTGTCAGAATCACTGGAACACTCTAAATTAAAGGAACCATCACTCCACGATTGGGGCAATCTCTTGAGAAGTGACCAACAACTCCACAACCATAACATGCCTCGATCACCATACTAAAATCAGAAAATTTGGCTGACCAAGATTAACCACCATGACTAGAATAACAGAAGATAAACTTCTCAAAGACTGACCACTATCCTTATTAGGATGATCACTAAAATCTTGAAAGTGGCCTGACTAGGCCTACTAGACTAATCGCGATGCTGATACAACAAATGCGGAAGGTACCTACCATAAGAATCACTGCCTCTAACCATGAGCCACTATGGCTCCTACTAAAACTACCCTAATAATGTGGCCATTTATTGCTGGCCCCTTGGGCCTCGTATGGATCTCCTCCATAATCTAAGCATAATCAGAGACCTCGATAAAAAAATCACCCACACAACCAAACTTTGTGTAGACATTCAAAGAGGAAGTCTCAATCCCTCAACAAAGCAAAGAACCCTCACATGCTCAGTAGTCAAAATAGAAGTAACATGCCTAGCCAACTCATGAAATCAATCCTCACACTTTACAAAAGTCATGAAACCCTACTCCAACCTCGACAACTGATCCCTTGAAAAATCCCAAAGACTATGAGGCATATACTTGTCCAAGAAGATCTCAAAAAACTAAGTCCATGTCAATGAGAAAGATTCAACTAGCTTGGAATTAAGATGATCTCTCCACTAATATCGATATGCCAAGTCCAATTGAAAAGTAGTGTAATCCATACCAGGAGTCTCAGCTAGACTCAAATTATGGAGTCTATCCTCATAAGCAATCAAGAACTCATACACATCTTCGCTTGGTGCACTATAAAACCTAGGCGGAACCAATCTCAAGAACCTACCCTATATCTTCTATTCCTAAATAGACATAGCAGGCTGGGCCACCACCAGTTGAGTAACTACCAACTAGGAACCTACCCACATGAGAGGGACCTTAACTCTAAGAGTCACCTACAGGCTTTGCCCCCGCCTTAGTACCATCTGTTCCATTGCATTATTTGATAATGCTCTACTAACCAATCCCAAAAGATAAACCAAAGAATCCTTAAGAACTAAATAAGAAATAAACCACAGTGGAGCCTTGGATGGTCCCTGGCTCATTGAGGTCTAAGGCGGAAGAATCTTTGACTCAGGAGTAGGAATAGGGTCTGGTAAAGGCCCCCAATCATGGACCCTAACTGGGGAAACATCACTGGGATGTCCATGACCTATAGGTTAACCAAAAATAGTGATAGGATTCTTAGTCTTGGTCTCGGAACCCTTGTCTTGTGTAGCGGTAGCACGTGTCTTCGCGATCTATGAATGAGTGAAACCAAAGGAATAATTTAGAAAGAAACTTAGGCTTTTAGAATGAAATGACTAAAGAAACTAAAGAACTCCTAAGAATGTCCTGTATCCTCCCGAAGATATAAAACGGACGTCATCATTCCAATCCACAGGACTCTATTAGAGACTTTCTTTTGTACCAATAATACTAGTGAAACCTAGGCTTTGTTATTGATTTGTCATGAGTCAATTTACAAGTCATGATGGCACCTTATTTATTATGCCAGTAGGTAAGCCAAGCTATATCCCAAAGCTATACGCAATGGGATAACTTGTTGGGAAATAGACTAAAATCCAAAAATAAAAATTTAGAGAGTTAAAACAATAATAAAGTAGTCATAGTAGTCTAATGGATAGATAAAAAAGCAATAACCAGATTCTGTAATATTGGTACAAGAGCAACTACAAATGAACTACAAGTACTGAATAGTCAAATATAATCTATCTAAAAATTGAAAGGATAGACATAGATAGATAAAAGAAAAAAGGGAAACTCCAACTCTAAGAGCTCTCCCTATCTCTAAAATCAACTCAATATGATCGTCGAATTAGCAATAACTAATAGTACTAAGATCTACCCCAAAAAAGGTTCAGAAGTATAGTATAAGTTCCAAAACCACGGGTACTCAGTAGGAATCATTGGCCAACTGAGATAAATCATGCTATAAATATGTTAGACATAAGATAAGATAAGTTAAGTCAAGGTAAAAGGGGCAAACATGGAAATATTCTCCAACACTGTTGTGCACAAGTAAATAAATAAATATGAAAAATTAATGTAAAGATCAAACAATTATAACTACTAAATTATTCCCCATAAGCCAATAAGTTTGGAAAAGTAAATAGCCCAGTGTAGCCCCCCATAAGACTGGAGGGTACAATCAAGAGAAATAAACAATCGAAGTTCCATAACACTACCAAATATCAACTATGACCATCAACTATCTATACCAAATCGTATCATTCCCAACTCCCAAAGATGGACTCAAACTGGAACTCATATCATAATTATCATAACATCCTCAATTATATCATTATCATAACATCATTTGCCAAACTTGAACCAGAACTCATATTATCAATATCATCATTAATTGCTTGACTTGAACCAGAACTCATATATCAATATCGTCATCAATTGACAAATTTGAACTGGAGCTCATAGTATAAATATCATCACAACCATATGTCATACCAATAAACCATATAAGTAGACTATACCAATAAACCACTGGATTTTATTCGGAATTAACATCAACCCAATGCCAAACTAGAATGCTCGTTAAGTGTTAAATCTTCTCAAAGTCCTAAAAAGATAAAAAATAATGGTACAACATACATAATTAAGTCTACAAAAGAAAACACAAGTTTTGGCTTAAGGTGGGCCGGAGGAGCCCACTTCTAATCTCTAAAATCTATTTTTAGGAAAATTCTACCCCAAGCTAGGCTAAATTATCTAAATTTATTTCTAGATGTGAAATAAGCTATAATCAACCCTAAGATAGCAATTCTCCATAAAAAATGAGCAACTAAGTTAATTATGGCAAACTTATGCTTTCAAAATAGCCTAAATAGTTCAACTAACCCAAATATTTTCAATCATACCTCCAACACCTAATCCTACCCTATATTTAGTAGAATATTTTAAGCATATAATGAAATAGCTCAATTGATGAAGAGGGTAAACCTAGCCTACTTGTACATCAAAGAAAACCCTAAAGAATTTGTTAAACCACCAATTTTCCTTTTCGAGAAGCTTTTGCAAGGTGCCATGCTATTAAAATCATAATATAATTATTAGAACGAGAACAATGATACCCATATTGAACTATTATTCTTTGGGTCCAAAATGACGTAAAATCCCATGTGTGTCCTATTTACGAAATTGCACTTTTGAAACCAAGACAATGTACCTCTATGATCAAGAAATATTTACCTTAAAAATAGGTGAATTCCAAGCTCTAATGGTGATACAATTAAGCCACAAATATTTTAGAGATTTAGAAAAAAGTTCAAGAAATTAAAAATGGAAATAATAGAAGATCGCCACAAATTCAAAGAAGAAACGCGTTAGTTAACTTTACCCCTGCACATGTTCATTATTAGTATATTACTTTGTTCTCACAACAGGTACCAGCTCATGGGTTAGCTTGTGGTCTCTTGGAATTGTAAGCACTGTGTGGCGTCCAGGGTGTACTCACGACGTGTTACAAACTTGGTATCAGAGACTATGTTTTCAAAGTATCCTAGGGAGTTTGACAGTCGCATTGAGTAGAGTCTTGTTCATGGGTGTGAGGCGCTCCACACTTATGGACAAGGGGCTACAAGATTTTTTGGGAAAAGTTCCCCTTCTTTCAGTATTCATGTCATATAAATGAGCAGAGCTCAATTTAAACTCTCTTTCTAATTCAATCTTCTTTCTATTTACATAGCATGCCTCCCAGAAAGAATAATGGATGGATAAATAGAAATCATCCTGCATCTCTGCTTGTTTAGGAAGATACTCTAAATGAGAATGTATCTCATATCGAATTCAGAGTTGCATTCACTACTTTAGCTTACTCAGTAGCATCTCAGAATAATCAGCATATAGTTATCCGAGCCGTTCCAGTGGCTAATACTGTTACAGCTAGGATTTGGGACTTTACCTGAATGTACCCTCCTTTGTTTTTGGGATCCAAGTCTGATGAAGATCCGCAGGAGTTTCTTGACATGGTTCAGAAGGTAACTGACATTATGGGAGTGAATTCTAGCGAGAGTGAAGAGTTGGGTTCTTACCAGTTGCAGGATTTTACTCACACCTGGTATAAGTAGTGAAAGGGAGATAGAGGCACAGATGAAGGGCCTATTGAATGGGAGGAGTTTTCTATAGCATTTTTAGATAGGTTCTTTCCTTTGGAGCTAAGGGAAGCTAAGGTGCTGGAGTTTATTAAATTGAGCAGGGCAATATGAGAGTGAAAGAGTATTCACTTAAGTTTACTCAGATGGCAAGGTATGCTCCTCATGTGGTGTCTAATAACAAATCTAGGATGAGTAAGTTTGTCTCTAGTGTAGCCGATAGCATAGTCAAAGAGTGTAGGACCACAATATTGATTAAGGAGATAGACTTCTCTAGGCGGGTATACAGGAATTGTTCAGTCACAATATCCCAGAAAGTCACTTCAGCTGATCTTGTGGAGTTAGCGATGACTGATTTTTAGGTCATTGTCGGTATAGATTGGATCTACTCATGCTATGCTTCAGTTGATTGTAGAAACAGAGTTGTTCATTTTTAGTTTCCAAATGAACCAGCCCTTGAATGGGGGATAGTACTTAGGGGTCAGTTTGTTTTGTACCTTGGAGCGAGAAAAATGATATCCAAAAGGTGTGTTTACCATCTTGCTTGAGTCAAAGAATCTAGTTCGAAGACTCCTAGTCTCGAGTCAGTTTCAGAAGTTCAGAGACTACCAGTCTCAAGTCAGTTTCAGTAGTCAGGGGATTTCCAGACGTGCTCCCAGAAGATATTCCAAGGGTTCCTCCCGAAAGGAAAATTTCTTTGGAATAGACCTTTATTCAGATACCCAGCCTGTCTCTATTCGTCCCAATAGAATGTCTCCAGCTGAACTTAGAGAGTTGAAAGAGAAGTTGAAAGATCTCTTATATAAAGGATTTATCAGGTCTAGTGTTTCCCCATTGGGCGCTCCAGTCCTTTTCGTACGTAAGAAAGGCGGTTCTCTTAGAATGTGAATCGATCACCGTCAGTTGAACAAAGTCACAATCAAGAATAAGTATCCACTCCCTAGGATTGATGACTTATTCCATCAACTTTAGGGTGCCAGTTACTTCTTAGGATATACCTCAAATCCAGCTATCATCATCTCAGAGTCAGGGAATGTGTTATTCAGAAGATAGCTTTTAGAACTTGGTATGGTTACTTTGAATTTCTAGTCATGTCCTTTGGTCTAACAAATGCCCCAGCAGCTTTCATGGACTTTATGAATAGAGTGTTCAAGCAATACATGGACATGTTGATAATAGTCTTCATAGATGACATCCTTTCCTATTCTCATAACAAAAATGATCTTGCCGACCACCTCAGAATAGTATTACAGACCTTTAGATCCCATCAGTTGTTCGCCAAATTCAGTAAGTCTGAATTTTGGCTAAGATTAGTAGCTTTCCTTGGCCATATTAGTTCCAGTGATGTCATTAGAGTTGACCCTCAAAAGACCAAAGAAGTGAGAAACTGGACCAGACCCATTTCTCCGTCAGATATCAGGAGTTTCTTGGGTTTGGCTGGCTATTATCGACGGTTTGTCGAAGGGTTTTCATCTATTACATCCCCCATGTCCATATTGACTCATAAGAAAGTCAAGTTTTAGTTGTTAGATTCTTGTGAGAAGGTCATCTATCCTCAGATTTTACAACTTTCATGCATAGCATGTATCAGTTATCTCATGTTATTCATTTAGTCAGTTATTATTCATATACTTAAGCACATGCATATCAGCCTAACCCCATCTAGCATACCAGTACATTCAAAGTATGGACCACATACTCATTTCTTGCGCTATGATGTATCATATCATAGGTTCAAACGCTCAGGTTCCCGACCACACCTGAACTTCCAAGCGTATCAACAGCAGTAGCAGTGGTGAGTTCTCATATTCTGAGGACTGATTATGTTATTTCAGTATTTTAGTTCAGTAGTCAGTTGGAGTTAGTTAGGGCCTATACCATCAACTCTCATTCAGTCAGTTTTTAGATGCTTTCGGACATTTCAAACAATCAGCTAGTTATCAATTCTATCAGTCAATTTTCAGCATTTTTGTTAGGTTTCAGACTTGTGGATTTCATTTGTATTCTTTTTAGTATTGAAACCTTATGGAATATTTAGTTGTTTTTAGACATGTTCGTTATCAGTATATTACTCGGTGCTCACAGCAGGTACCATCTTATAGGTTAGCTTATGGTCTCTCAGGACTGTAAGCATGTGTGGCGTCCAGGGTATACTCTCGGGGTTTTACAGAATCCCTCACTCTCTACAGGAGAGGCAAAATAGGAGCTGAAGTGAGAAATCACTTGAGCTTCCAAAAGCTTAACTCACACTCCTCATACCATTAAAAAGGAACCTCCTTTTGGGTCAGTCTACTCATTGGCGCTATAACAATACCAAAACCCTCAACAAACTGCCTATAGTAACTAGCCAAATCAAAGAAGCTATGAACCTCATATGGAGATGTAGGCCTAGCCCAATCATGAATAGACTCAATCTTTATTGGGTCCACCATAATCCCATCCCTAGACACCACATGTCATAGAAATGTCACCGATATGAGACAGAACTCACATTTTTAGAATTTTGCAAAAATCCTATGATCTCTCAAATTCTGGAGCAGAATCCTCAATTGTTGCATATGATCCTCTCTACTCCTCGAATGCACAAGGATGTCTTCGATGAACACAATCATGAAGGAATCCAAAAATAGCCTGAAAAAGTAGTTCATCAAATCCATGAATGTGACTGAGCATTAGTCAACCCAAAAGATATCATCAGGAAATCATAATGACTATATCGAGTCCTAAAGGCTGTCTTTGGGAAGTCCTTAACTGATTTTAATCGGACCTCAAGTCAATCTTAGATAACATTGTTGCTCCCTGGAGTTGGTCAAATAAGCCATCAGTACATGACATAGGATACCTTTCTTTCACTTTTACATTATTCAGCTACCTCTAATCCATACACATACGCAAGGAACTATCTTTTTTTTATGAACAAGATAAAAGCAACCCAATAAGAAACACTCAATCTAATGAAACCCTTACCCAGAAGATTCTGAAGTTGTGAATATTTCTCCTTAAGCTCGACAGAATCCATATGGTAAGGAGATATAGAATTAGGTCGGGTACTCAACCCAAGATTAATAATAAACTCAATATCATGCTCAAGAGGAAGAGCAGGTAGATCGATAGGAAAAAATCAGAAACTCATGGACTATAGGAATAGAGTCAAGCGAGGGACTATCTACACTAACATCACAAATAAGTGATACATGACTCACAACACATTGATATAAGAATCCTAGCCTGAACATAAGAAATGATCCCTATTAACTCACGGCTAATAAACCCTTTCCACATAACTGGGGGTATATCAAGCATTGTTAAGGTAATGGTCTTGGCAAAATAATCCAAGACCGCATGATAGGGGGATGACCGGTCCATGCCCAGATTTACATCAAAATCTACCACATCAAGCACAATAAGATCATATCCAGTATCAAACTCTCAAATTGTAATAATACATGTAAACCCAGTCCACTATTAAAAAATCACCTATAAGAGTAGATACATATAATGGTAAAGATAAATAAACGCAAGGTAACTCTAATTATGGTGGATAATAATCAGAAACATACAATAAATGGATCTAGTATCAAATAAAGAAAAAAACTAGTTGATGGCACACTAAAACTATACGTATAATAAAAACAAGCAAAGACTCAGCCTCAGGTCTACCAGGTATGGCATACAAATTACCTTTCCCACCACCTGGCTAGGTGCATGATCAATCTTCTCTCCTACTTGACTGAATACCTCTACGAGTATCCTAGGGACCACTGCATTGTCCATGCATACCACCTCTATCTTGGGGAGGTACTACCTTAATCAGTGAAATACTTTAAGTTGTAGGAACCACTGCTCCATTCCCGGAACACTCTCTAGAATAATGGCCATATGTCCTAAAATCATAACACACTAAAGGTATTGTACTAAACCCAAGAGATATGGTTGACCGAAAATAATCACGTCAGCTAGAATAGCTAGAAGATGAACCTCTCAGAGGATGACCATTGCTCTGTCCAAGATGATGATTGTAACTATACTAGCCTCCATCACTATGTTGAAGTGTGGCATGAACTGAACTACTAGACTGACGTTGATGCTAATAAGGCTGATACAGAGGTTACCTACCCTAAGAACCACTGCCTATGAATCGTGAGCCACTCTAGCTCCCACTGAAACTGTCCTAGTATCGCGACCTCTTATCACTTTCCGTTGGTCCGTGTGATGCATTTCTTATATATTTTAAGAATTATCTGAAACCTCAGCAAGTAATCTACCAGTAACAACCAAATTTTGTGCAGTCATGTAGAGAGAAAATCTCAATCCTCGAACAAAGCACTAAACCCAATCAAACTCAATCGATAATATAGATATAGCATGCCAAGACAACTTTTGAAATAGAACCTCATACTTTATAAGAACCATAGAACCCTACTCTAATAATGAGAGCTGGTCCCTCAAGCAATCTGTGAGGCTACAGGGCATATACTTCTCCAAGAAAACCTCATTGAACTGAGTCCATGTCAAAGGGGAAGATCTAGATAGCCTGGAGTCAATATAACCTCTCCACCAATGTCTAGCTACCAAATCTAATTGGAAAATAGTGTAATCCTTACCACGATTCTTAACTGGGAATAGATTATGGAGCCTATCCTTGAAAGCAACCAAAAACTCATAAGCATCCATGCTCGGGGCACCAAAAACCTAGACAAAGTGAATTTTAAGAATCTAACAGACATCTTATGCTCTTCAACAGATATAGTAAGCTAGGAAACTACCGACTAAGAAACTACCAATGCTTGAGGAATCTCAACCCTTAGAGTCACAGTTATAGGTTGCACTCTAGCCTAATAACGCCCAAACTACCCCTCCTTAGAAGGATAAATTGGTCTTCATCAAAATATAGTAACCAAACTAGGTTGGAGTCGATCCCACAGGGCATTAGATATCTTACTTGAACTTGTTGAAATCACCAGGCAGTGTGGAAAAGTAAAAATAGTGGATTTGTAGTAACTATCAAGACGTAACAAGAATTTGATGCTTTTGGTTTTAAATAATCTAAAGACGAACACAAGGCTTGTGTTCCTCCTAGATTCTAACTCCATAGATTAATTGGCACTGTCGGGCTATTCCAATACCTTGCATTTAGAGTTTGATAAGTTAGGTACCATCAACTATCGTGTGGCTTCATTGACAGATTTGACCCTTTACCTTTTGAGTCTCAAGGTGTTGCTTTACTAACCCTGATCCTAGATCTCAGTTAACAATCACCTTTTGAGTCTCAAGTTATTAGATGAAAGATAATCTTCTTACGTGGATAATGTTGATTAGACTAGATCGATAATTAATCTCCAAATTACTATTGTGATTTTCTTTTTCTACTCTCTACCTTTCATGTGAAGCAAGTCATGAATATCGATAGGATCTTAATGTTACCCACCACTAAGAAATCAATAAGAACGAAGAAACCTAATACATGCAAGAATTTCAATCTAGAATGACATGGAACTTCCTCTACATCATTAATTTGCTAGGGTTCCCACAACCCTAACTAAGGAAATTAGCCGCTCATAGTTATGAGATCAATCATGGAATCCACAAACAAAATTAAAAATCAATCTAACAATAATAAAAGAAGAAAATTCAAAGTTTAAATTGAATAACAAACAAAAAACAAGAACACAAGAGTATATGAGGTGTAACTCAGCCCCAAAGGGAACAAACTAGCCTTCAAGGTCCTATCTCTCAATTCTATATCATATCCTTACTAAACAAAGTCTAAAGGGTATTTATAGATTAAAAGAAAGCCTAGAAATCAAATCCTAAATAAAATAGTAAAACTTAACTAAATGTACGTAATAATGTCTAAAAACATCTTAAAAGTGTATGTAGGTTATTTAGAAACCCTAGGAAATAATTTTAAAATTATCCAAAAATATTGAGGAAGGTGACCACTTACTTAGGCCACATACAAACCGTATGTGCTACATATGAACCATATGTGGTCCTAAGTATGTGCCAGACCACCTGTACAGCTCCTGGAACTCTCTGTACTTGGACCTCTGTCACATAATTTAGTCACATACAGACTATATGTACTAGATACGGATCATATGTACCCTTAGTAAGTGACAAAGTCTTCTTTTTCCTTCTTATGAGACTCTGGACTTCCAGTTCTGACACCTACTTTAGTCACCTACGCCCAATAAGTGGCACATATTCCTAAAAATACCTAAGTAAGTAGCCCAAAACTTCAATTTTCATCTGACTCTTCCATTTAGCATCCAAAACTATCTTTTTCTTTCGTTTAGCATCCAAAACCTGGTTTCCTCTAAAATCACTCCAAAAACACATCAAATCCACCAAAATAGCCTTAAGTAGATGCCTATTATCCAAGTTTAAGCATCATAAGTGCTACAAATTCATAGCATATCAAGACCCTCAACTTAGAATGTTTTATGTCCTCGGGCAACAAAAATACAACAGAATATACGATGATGCTTAACCAAGAGAAACCTAAGATACCTATGGCATTCAATCATCAAATTTAGATCAAAACATATTACCCTTTCTAAGTTCAATACATTAAGACTGACTGTGTGTATAAATAAAGCAAAATAATGTGACTCAAGAGAATCAAGCTATGGCATTAAATTAGTAACAAACAACTATGCATACATACAAGTTACACTACCCAAACAAGTATGCAGCTTGAAATACAACCCATGTGCCCTCACAACAAAGAATTCACAATCACTTATATGGAATCATGCATGTCAATGAAGGGAAAGTTAGGAGACATTCACACTCACAAGATAAGTTCCACCAATGCGCATCAAATACCATAGGCTTACCGTTATTTTCTTTACCTTAGCTTTCAGGCGGTCAAGTTAGGATCACTATAGGACTTTATTCATGTTTTAATGTAGGCTTAGGGGTTGGTATAGTACAATTGGATATATCAAGTGAGTAAGACTCCTTGGCACTACACTAAATTTAGGGTCCATACTTTAAATAATTTTCTTTTTATTCCACCCTTATTTCTCCTTTTTATTCTTTATTGCTCATTCAGGTTGGGTGTGGTTTCTTTATTATATTCTCTTTTTCTTTTCTTCTTCTTTCACTTATTTTTCTTTTCTTTTTCTACCACACCTAGCCTTGCTATCTTTTTCTCTTATTCCACCCTTCTTCATACTCATTTTATATTATGCACCCCTATGATAGTCATTCTTAACTAAGGTGATTTTCCTGAGTTAAGGCGCACAATGTCCAAGGAGGACCAGGGCCAAAACTGGTCCACTATAACAAAAATAGAAAGGTGAAAGGTATAACAAGAAAAATAGTCAACAAGGCTCAAAACCGAGATCAAGTTATATTTATTCACACTTGGAAGGTCATTTAAGCTAAAAGTGAACTATTATCAAATATGTCCTATGATCATTTCTAAATCGACTATCCTACAACCTAGGCAAGACTAACCGGGCAAGTTCTAGATTTAACTCATAAAGGAAACTAAGTAGCATCTCACACACATGGCATAGAGTCAAATCATAAGCTACTACCTATCTAGTTTCTGCACAAGTTAGCTATGATTATCATGTCCCTAATTCTAATGCCATAACAAAATGCACAATGTTCACATATATATACACATCACACAGTTTTAAAACATAGGCTTGGAGTTCTCAAGAATCAAAAAATACATGTAACTGCCTTAAGTAATCATTTTTCTCCTAGTTAAACACAAAAAATAAGAAATAAAACATAATATGCCTAAGCATGTGGGATCTACTAAGAACAGGACTCTGAGGAAAAGAGGCACGGCAATAAAAACCCTAAGAGGACATCAAGACCCAAAAGCATCCCCACTCAACTTAAAATCATGCATTCTTCCCAATGCATTAAACTGCTACAAAACAAGAGAGTTAGGAATATATCTGTGGCACCATAGATGCGAAGAACTAATGTCAATCACTATAACACGTACAAATAAAAAATACCTTTGGTTTCCTCCTAAGCAGTGCTTGTTTTAATGTCATGGCATGATGAGGCTTGGTTAGGTTCTCAAACTTCCCAAACAAGCCCATGGGTATCGTGATTACTCAAACTTCATCAAGGTAGCCCAAGAGTTAATCTTGAGTTTTCTCTTTCCACTTTGAACTTATGAATTGCACCCCTAATAATTTTTCTAGTTTCTCATTATGCTCATGGGTGGAGGTATAAAAATAAAGTATCAAAGAAATAGATGTGGCATGTTGTACTTCTTAGAACTTACATGAGGAATGTAATTCTTTGATTCTGGCTCAGCAAATTCAAGAACATCGACATATGTTCCCTTCTTCTTGCACTCTTCTTCTGGTTTGAATAGTTCAATCAAGATTTGACTATCCAAACATAATGTGGAAAAATGCTTCGAATGAGGTCCAATACGCCCCATCTCAGGAATTGCAGTCTTATTTATATCCCCATATAACTATGGTATGCTCTTATTAAGAGTAACATTATCCATAAGAGTATGAACAATTTCAGACTCCTCTAATTTTAACTCCTCAAGTTGGATTCTCATAAATTTTTTAGTCTCACACCACCCATAACTAAGTTGTTGGGTGTTACACGCAGCAGTTTTTGTATCCAACTCTACTTAAAAGTTGTAAATATCTAAGCCAAACCTATCAACCTTTTGAATAATCTCATGATTGCTATGGACAATGTTTGTCAAAGTTTCCAACAGGCTATCTTTGTATTCACACACTATATCTGCCATACTCCTCAATATCACACCATATCAAAAGGATAAGGATCAATAATCAAGAAGTCTTCATAACTTTATTCTTCCTCTGGCTAAGTTGACATATCAAGAAGAGTAGGCATACATTAGCATATTTGATAATGTCCAAACTACCCCTTTTTAGAAGGATAAAGTGATCGCTGTCAAAATATTATAACCCAACTAGGTTGGGGTCGATCCCAAAAGGAATACGTCATATATCTTGCTTGAACTTGTTGAAATCACCAGGAAGTATGGAAAAGTAAAAAGGGGGATTTGTAGTAACTAGCAAGAAGTAAAAAGAATTTGATGGTTTTGGTTGTAAACAATCTAAGATGAACACTAGGCTTGTGTTCCCCCTGGATTCTAACTATGTAGATTTATCGTGCACTATCGGACTATTCCAATACCTTGCGTACAGAGTCTGATAAGTTATGTACTATCCACTATTTTGTGGACTCATTTACGGATCTCACCCTTAACTTTTGAATCTCAGGGTGTCACTTTACTAATCCTTATCCTAGATATCAGTGAATTATCACCTTTTGAGTCTCAATTTATTAGATGAAAGATAATCGTCTTACATGGATGATGTTGATTAACCTGGATCGACAGTTAATCTCCAAATTACTATTGTAATTTTATTTCCTACTCTCTACCTCTCTTGTGAAGTAATTAGTGAATATATTAATGATCTTAATGTTGGCCACCACTAAGAAATCAATAAGAACGAAGAAAACCCAATACATGCAAGAATTTTTATGTAGAACGACATGGCACTTCCTCTAATTTATTAGTCTACCGGGGTTCCCACAACCCTAGCTAAGGGAATTAGCTGCTCATAGTTATGATATGAATCATGGAATTCACAAGAAAATTTACAAAATCAATATCACAATAATGAAAGAAGAAAACCAAAGTCTTAAATTGAATAACAAACCAAAAAACAAGAAAACAAGAGTATATAGGGTGTAACTTAGACCCAAAGGGCATAAACTAGGCTCCAAGGGCCTATCTCATAATTCTCTAGCATATCCTTACTAAACAAAGTCTAAAGGGTATTTATAGATTACAAGAAACCCTAGAAATCAAATCCTAAATAAAATAGGAAAACTTAACCAAACGTATATACTAATGACTACAAACATCATAGGAGTGTATATAGGTTACATGGAAACCATAGGAAACGATTTCAAAACAATTCAGATAAATTGAGGTCGGTGGCCACTTCTTAGGCCTTATATGGACTATATGCGCTACATACAGACATTAAGTGGTCCTAAGTATGTGTCATATCTCTTTCATAGCTCCTGCAACTCTTTAGATATGGACCTTTGTCACATACATTGGTCATATATGGATTGTAAGTACTACATACGGACTGTATGTTCCTTTAGTAAGTGACAGAGTCTTTTTTTTCCTTCTTTGAGCCTCTAGACATCCAGTTCTGACACCTACTTTGGTCACCTATGCCCAGTAAGTAGAACATACACCCAAAAATGCCTAAGTAAGTAGCCCAAAACTTCAATTTTCATCTTTTTCTTCCATTTAGTATCCAAAACCATCTTTTTCTTTTGTTTAGCATTCAAAACCTAGTTTCCTGCAAAATCACACCAAAAACATATCAAATCCACCAAAATAACCTTAAGTACATGCATGTTCTCCTAGTTTAAGAATCATAAGCGCTATAAATTCATATAACATCATAGCCTAAGTACCACGTTGGTCTAAAGATTGTGCACCATCGAACGGTGTACCACCAACTAATCCTATAAGTTAAATTGATGCATACCTAAGTAATGATGAGGAAATAAACCTCGGTAGAGCCTAGTTTAGCCCCTAGCCCACCACTGGTTGTAGTGGATGAATTTATGGCGCAGGTGCGGGGAATAGGATCTGGTAAAGCCTCCAAATCCTAGTTTCTAGCTAGGGGTGTATCTCTCGATTATCCGCAACCTCTAGGTCATCCACTAAATTTGGAAGGATCCCTAGTCACAGACGCAGAGTCCTCATCATGTATGGTGGTAGCACGCATGCTGCCCATCCGCAAAAGAGTAAAACTAAAGAAATCTTTAGAAAAAAAAACTCAGACACATTCCACAAAATGTGTTAAGGGGGAGAAGATATCCTAAGAATTTTTGATAGACTCCTGAAGATAAGACACTAACGTCATTATTCTGATCCGTGTAATTTTCGTAGATACTTGTTTTTGTACCAACAATACTGGTGAACCTCTCTTTGGTACTAATTTTTCAGGCCCTAAATTTTGAGTCATCATGCAACATACTTTCACACACCAATAGGTAAGACAAATCATAGCCTAAATGTCCTAACATGAACCATGGCCTGACAGTGATGGGTATCTCAAGTCCACCATGGACTAGAGACAACCCCTTTAACCTAACCTTAAGAGCACAATAATAATAATAATTGACTCCCAAGCTTCATTTTAAAACCAAACCATGGACACCAAGGCCTTTCAAATCCATTTGTCCATTTATATAATGCAATAGTTCCAAATGTGGGTTAAACCATGCAATTTACATATTTAAAACCAAAGTCCATGAAGGTGGGTTGAGGATATCTCCATAATCAATCTGAAATCCAACAATTTGGGGAAACCCATGTTCCCCATTTAAAATTCCCATAGTCATGCACCCATTCAATTCAAAACCACAATTTAAAGAATGAATATCATATTCAAAATATAGGGAAAGTAATTCCAATAGTAAACAGTCCAAAATCCGCAACCCAATTACAAGCCCATGATTAAATTCATATGAAAAATATTTAAACATATGATTTTATATAAAAATCAAGTTAGGGAGGAAAGACATGCCTGAACACCAAAGAAATTTAAAGAAAAGTCCAAAATTTGGAGCTTGGATGATTAATCCATAGAAAAACCCTAATTTCTCTTGCTTTGAAGTTTAAAAGGGGATACTTGTGTTAATGATTTTATAATTAATGTTAAAAGGGACCCTTAGACATTTTAAGGTCGTGGCTAAAGTGTAAAGAAAGGGAAAAGAAAAAATTACCCTTAATTAGAACATGCGGGAGATAAAGCTCCTAGTCGCGATGGCTCAGGTAATGACTCGTGGTGACTGGTCACGAGTAATGCTTAAACTCGTGGCTTGAGTAGAAACCTTGTGCTATCTCACTATTTTGGTCACAAGTCCCTCACCACAACTTGTGACCTTACCTAACGACTCGTCAGGTCTAATCTAGCTCCAAACAATAACTATAGGCAAATTCAATTGTGAGATGACAAGTCTCTTCTAATAACTTATGACAAGTGATAATGATTTATCACTTAAGTCGCTACCTGAGCAATTCATCAACATTCAAAAAATTCAAAGTCCAAGACCTAGGGTATTACATTACTCCCCCCCCCCCCCCCTCCAACATCGTTCATCCCCGAATGAGGAGTTAGGGATACCCTAGCATGAATACAAGACAGAATGCAAACAGAACTAAGAACAAATTCAAAATACTACAAGAAGGAGAAAGAAAATCATACCTCAAGCATTTCCATCCAATGCGGGGAACAAGAATAGATACTTGAACTTTATATCTTCCTCAACTTCTCGTGTAGCTTCTTCCGCCTTTTGGTTCCTCCAAAGAACCTTCACCGATGCCACATCCTTAGTTCTTAATCGGTGAACTTTCCTATCCAATATGTCCACTAGGACTACCTCATAAGACAAGAAATCTGAAATACCTACACCCTCTATAGGAACAATCAAAGAAGGATCACCCACACACTTTTTCAACATCGACACATATAACATGGGATGAATAGAAGTCAAACTCGTGGGAAACTTCGATTCATAAGTAACATTCCCAATTCTCCTCACAATCCGATATAAAACAACATAACGGTAACTGAGATTCAACTTCTATCCCAACCTCGTCACTCCCTTCATAAGAGAGGGCTTCAAGAAAACACAATCATTAACCTCAAACTCTAACTCCCTTTACCTAACATCTGCATAAGACTTTTGGTGACTTTGAGCAATCTTATGCAATTATCAAATAACCTTCACCTTTTCATGACTTGGTGAACCAAGTCAAGACCAAATAACCTAGTCTCACCTTCTCACACCACCCAATAGGAGACCTGCACCTCCTACAATAAAGAGCCTCAAAAGGAGCCATCTGAATACTTGAATGATAACTATTATTGTATGCAAATTCAATGTGAGGCAAGTGGTCAACCCAACTTTCCTAATAATAAATCACACAGGCCCTTAGCATATCCTCCCAAGTCTGAATAGTGCGCTCCACTTGTCCATCTATTTGAGGGTGGAAAGCAGTGCCTAGGTTCACCTTATTCCCCAAATCATTTTGAAATAAACACCAAAAGTGAGAAGTAAATTACATTCCTCAATTTGAAATGATGGACACAGTCGCTCCATACAACTTAACAATCTCCTAAATAAATAACTTGGGATAGTCTTCTTCAGCGTAGTTAGTCCTTACAGGCAAAAAGTGAGCATACTTAGTCATTCTATCCACAATGACCCAAACAGAATCATACTGATTGCGATACCACGGCAGACCCATAACGAAATTCATGTTGATCATCTCCCACTTTCACATGGTCAACTCTATCTCTTGAGACAGGCCACCAGTCCTCAAGTGTTCTACCGTAACCTTTTGACAGACCATACACTTAGCTATAAAATTCACCATATCTCTCTTTATATTATTCCACCAATATATCTCCTTCAAGTCATGGTACAGCTTAGTCAAACCCGCATAAACCATATACCTCGACTTATAAGCCTCAGTCAAAATCCTTTCTCGCAGCCCATCAACAATAGGAACACACAATCTATCTTGATACCTCAAGATGCCATCTGCCCCAATCTCGAATGCCATAACCTTTTCCTGACCCACATCCTCCTTAATATGCATAAGTATAGGATCCAATGTTTGTATCTCCTTCACCTCAATACCAAGAGATGTATTAACCACCTCTTGAATAATCACTCCTCCATCCTCGGAGTCCAAAAGATAAACTCCCAAGTAAGCTAGTCGGTGAATATCATTTACCAATCCTTTCTTCACCTCATCCATGTGAGATAAGCTCCCCACAGAAAACCTACTAAGAATATCAACAATAATGTTAGTTTTACCTTGATGGTAGTAAAGTCTCATGTCATAATCCTTAAGCAATTTGAGTCACCACCTCTGCCTGAGATTCAATTCCTTTTGAGTAAACACATACTGTAAGCTTTTATAATTTGAATAAATGTCTACATCCACCCCATACAGATAATGGCACCAAACTTTCAATGCAAAGACCACAACCGCCAGCTCTAAATTATGAGTCATGTAATTCCTCTCATAAACCTTAAGCGCCTGGAAGCATAGGCTACAACCTTTCTATTTTCCATCAAGACACAACCCAGTCCCACACGGGATGTATCATAATACACCACGAACCCATCAGTACCCTCGACCAGGGTCAAAATATGAGCAGAAGTCAACTTATCCTTCAACTTCTTGAAACTACCCTCACAAGTATCAGACATAAGAACTTGAAATTCTTTTGAGTAAAATTTGTCAATAGAGCATCAATAGAAGAGAAACTCTCCACAAACCTCCTATAGTACCTAGCCAAGACTAATAAGCTCCTAATATCAGTTGGAGTTGTGAGTCTAGGCAACCTCTTAACCGCGTCAACTTTCTGTGGATCCATCTTGATCCCCTCACTAGACACCATATGCCCCAGAAAAGTCACAGCATTCATCCAAAAGTTACACTTAGAAAATTTAGATATACAACCTCTGATCTTTAGAAGTGTGCAACACAATTCGGATGTCTTTGGCATGATCCTCGTCACTCTTAGAATGCACCAAGATATCATCAATGAAGACTATCACAAACAGATCCAGAAATTGGATAAATACCCGATTCATAAGATCCATAAAAGCATCTGGAGCATTAGTCAAACCAAATGACATAACCAAGAACTCACAATGGCCATACTGAGTTTGGAAAGCAGTCTTGGGAATATCAACCCCCTTAATTTTCAACTAATGATACCCCGGATGTAGATCAATCTTAGAGAAAGATCTAGCACCCTGAAGCTGGTCAAAAAGATCATCAGTCCTAGGAAGAGGATATTTATTGATCACTATATCCTTATTCAACTGACAATAGTCTATACACATCCAAAGAGACCCATCTTTCTTTTTCATGAAAAGCATAGGAGCGCCCTACGAAGAAATACTAGGACGAATGAACCCTTTATCAAGGTGATCTTTAGTGGCTTCTTTATCTCCTTTAATTTAGCCGGAGCCATTCGATAAGGAGAAAGAGAAATAAGACGGGTATCCGACAGTAGATCATTCCCAAAATCTATTTTCCTGTCAGGAGGAATTCCAAGAAGATCATCGGGAAACACTTTAAAAACTTACTAACCACAGGGATAAATTACAAAGAAAGACTTTTAGAGACAGAATCCTTACCTCTAGCTAGATGATATAGACACTCTTTAAAAATCAACTTCTGAGCTCTAAGATAAGAAATAAACTTTCCTTGGGGCACTAAGGAACTCCCCTCCTATTCTAATACCAGCTTATTTAGGAAGTGAAAACTGACCATTCCAGTCCCACAATCCAAAGACGCATAGCACGTATAAAGTCAGTCCATCCCCAAGATCACATCAAAATCTACCATGTCAAGGTCTATCAAATCCACAATATTTTCCTATGAAAGATAGATACCACAAAACCTCTTTAGATATTTCTAGCAATTATGCAACCATCCACTATTGTAGAAATAGATAAAGGGTCGAGAATATTTTAAGGACTAAAACAAAAATATACAGCCATATAAGCGGTTACATATGATAGGGTAGAACCCAGATCAAGCAAATAGTAAATATCATGGGAGACAAGCTATAACGTACCAGTAAAAACACCAGGAGATGCCTCAGATTACTGATGGGTGTCAAAAGCATAGTGATAATTCTGACAAGTGTCAGTAATCAAAGTGGTACACTTTGCTGCAGTATCCGAAGAAGTGAAAATTGGAACCTTATTTAGCCTCAGTGGCTACTTTAGCGGCAGGAAAGTCTCTACATATGCCCAGCTGACTACGATGGAAAAACAAGTTACTCCCCTCACCACAGTAAGCACGATGAAGTTGCCCACAAAATCTACATAGAGGATAAGGTGGGGCCGACTGAGCTCTACTAGACTAAGACTGGGCACCCTGTGCCTTAGGACCACTACTAACCTAGAAACAACGATCACTAGATGGCTTATGATAAGGATCACTAGTCGAAGAATATGAATTAGAATTTCCCTAATTCTTCTTTATTTCCCACTGTTCTATTGCCCTGCACCCTGCTGTGAATATCTGTATTTCTTATTCTGTCTCTCCCATCTTTGCCTGTCTCTTCTTTTTATTTTCTACCTGCTGCATATAAACCTTGAGCCTGGATATATCCATGTCATTATTTAACATTGCATAATTACATTTCAATACCAAGTCGCGGGATAACCTAAAAGAAAACTTTCTTATTTTAGATTTTGGCTAGACACCAACTCTGGAGCATAACGAGACAATTGCTAAAATTTTAAGGCATACTCCTTAACACTTATCTTACCTTGCTTCAGATTCACAAACTCCTCAGCCTTAGCTTCTCTTAGCTCCTGAAGAAAGAAATGATCGAGAAAGGTACCCAAAAACTCATCCCATAATGTCGTCTCTGCATTATCACCCCTCAACTGCTCCCACTCTTCATACCACTGATAAAATATATATTTTAGGTGATATACAACAAACTCTACACTTTCAAAATTAGTAGTATGCATTACTTTGAAAATCTTCTCTATCTCATCCATAAACACTAAGGATCCTCCTCAACCTCAAAGCTTGTAAAGGTTGGGGGATTCAATCTCATAAACTGGCCAACCTGAGTGACCACGGATGGAGGAGCAATAGAATCAACATGATCTGATGGATGAGATTGAGACATCACCAATTGAGTAAGAAACTAAATAGACCGGTGAAACTCTACATTAGAGATATCTCCCTAAGGCGGCTAATCATAAGTGTCACCAGCCCAAGGAGCCTGAGGAAGACTAGTGGGTACCAATGGAACTATATAAAGATCCACACAATCAGGAGAAAGGACCCTATACTGGGTCTATACTCTATAAATAGGGTGATTTCCCTCCATATTATCCTCATGTAGGCTAGAGGGTCCAGTAGATTTTCTAAGAGTATTAGATATTTGGTAAGGCATGATCCTAAACTTGAGTAAACTTAGATTTAGAGAGTGTTAAAGACACTAGAATCTATTGCTTGAACTAGAACGCAAGAAAGGGGAGAATTCCTAAATGCCTTGTAGCTTTCCCCTATAAGTGTGGGACGTTACACACTCATAAAAGGGACTTTTTTTAACACGGATTTATGGAAACCCAAAGACCTTGAATTGAGATTTGATACCAAGCTTGTCATGACCTGAACCAGGGCTTGGTCGTGATGGTATCTCAAGACCACTGTGGGCCAAAGACCACCCCCTTAGCATAACTACCTGAGCATAGTAAAATAATAGCGCAAGCAAAACCAAATAATAAATGATATATAAACCAATAGAAAGGTTATACAAATCCAAAACAAATAATCTACCTACACTTTTTCCACAATATCCTCTAAACCAGAATAAAACTTAGGTCAAGACATGCCCCTGACCGTGATAATGAAACTCTTCAATTCCTAAAATATGAAGAAAAAAAAACTTATGAAATGGTAAAGTGTTCTGGATGATGGAGGCTCACCACTTCATAGCAACTCAACCTATATCCACTCCACCTAAGACTATACACGAATAAACAAAGATCCCTAGGAACCTACATCATGAAATGATATAGCATCTAGGAACAGTCCGTGGGATAAGCACTGGCATGTAACTTAGGGAAAGATATAAAATAATTCCATATCCAAAGTTAGTCAAAACCATATGCACACATTCATATATTTATATGTAAGATGTTGGGATAGGGTACATGTCATGACCCGAACCAAGGCCTGGTTGTGATGGGTTTCCCAAGTCCTCCGAGGACTAAAGGCCACCTCTTTTATCGTAGCCAACCAGAACATAATACAACTAGCAGTGGATGAACCCAAACATATAATAAGATAAAACTTAGTTTTAAACATAGTAAGATAGGTAACTCAACTAACTCAAAAAATCTAAGAATTTCAACAACCATCCTAATCCACAGTAATCCCCAAGACTCTAAGAAACCAACATCAATATAAGTTAGGAAATGCCCCCGATGATATACAAAAAAATCAAAAGATAATCTATGACATAGTGAAATCAAAACATGAAATGGGGGTCTTTCGAAGAATGAAAGATCACCACTACAAGCTAACTCATGATCGATCTAGAAATCACCTAATCACTGTATAGTAAAAGTAGAAGTGTCTTTGGTTCCTGCATCACATGGGAATACAGTGTTCGAAGATGGTTAGAAGGGTAAGAACTAGCATGTAACTCAGGAAGGAACAAAGTAATGCCATGATCAAATAATTTCAAAATTATTCTAAACTAATGCACACAATTATATACATATATATATATAAAATTTTGGGATAGGGAACAAGTCTTAGAATGAAATTTAAAGCATTAGCCTGGGTTATGTAGATTAAACCATCCTAAGGGCACCTATGAATTATATGGGTTAAGATCCCTCTGCTGAAAGGGTCCCAGTGCGTGTTAGGCGCATGAACTAGGAAAATTCAAGGATGAGTCAGGGAATGCCTCGACCCCATCCAGTCCAATATATATATGTGTGTGTATATAGGTTTTAACTAATACACACGGTCGTAAAGAACCCTACACTGGAAAATATGGTTCAAGTATCGGCCCTCCAGAGACCTTCACCTTCCACAGCGAGCTACACCAACCCTATTAGGACCAATAAAAACAAGTTTTATATAACCCATCCATTTAACCAAGTAATTAATCATTAAGTCATCAACCATGGGTATTGTCACACTATTACATTTACAAGCTTATAATTATGTCATACTAATTCCATCATCTTGGGGGAATGCCATGACCCTCTTTGTTCATTAAATCAAGCTGGAGAATGCCTTGACCCTTTTAGTTTATCAAATAAAATTAGGGGAATGCCACGACTACCTTTGTTTATTAAATCAGTTTAAAATCAAAAACATGGTCAACAAGGCCTTCAAAACCATTTTTCATCCATTTAACCTTTTTATGAATTACAATCATATAAGTGAGTAAATCAAACCATGCGACAATCCATTTTCCAAATCCAGATTACACAAGTAGGTTGAGGGAACACAATGTCCAAAACCAAATTCCAACAAAATTATCAATTTGGGGGAATGACTCGACCCCCTGACCAATTCCTATACCCATGCACCCAATTAGTTCAAAAACTATTGATAAAGAATAAACAATGCATATAAAATCATGAGAATCCAATTCAAGTAACATTTGTTCCAAAACCCTCAACCCATATTCAAATTCATATGAGCAACCATTTAAACACATGCTTTGAGTAAAACAAGTTTAAGGGGAATAATAACATACACTGAAAGTGTCACAATTATGGAGATAAATCACCACTTGAAAGGTCTAAATGATCAACCTTGAGAAACCCTAGCTTGTTCTTGACTTAGGGATTTGAGAGTGCTTAAGAGTGTGTTTGATTATGTTTTGAGATGATAATAAGGTCCCAAAAGGGTTATAAGGTTGTGGGTCACAATTAGGAAAGAGGGAAATGACCAAAGTATCCTTAATGAAACACTAAAAGTTTGCCACCCAGACATTGTGGGTTACCTTATGACTAGTAATGACTGACTATGGGTCGTCCCCTAGACTCGTAGTCAGGGAAGTATCCCAAGGCATCCCAACTACCGACCCTACATATCATACTATACGTCTTTTAGTCATACATTATGACTCATAGGGTCCAGTCATACCTATAATAGAAATAAGGGACCACTACATAGGTGAGACTACAAGTCACACATTACGACTCATAATGTCACTCCATGACTCGTATGGTAGTAATCATACCCAAGACAGAAACTTTGGTACCTACACTAGGCAGCCTATGATTGGGGCACTATGACTCATATAAAGTCTTCACGACTCGTTAGGTGAGTTGTAGCTTGGGCAGTAAGCTCGAATCTCAAAATTTTTAAAGGCCAAAATTCTAGGGTGTTATAGTACAAGGGTCATGAACATGAGATTTTAAAAACATTATATTGGATTGTGTATAACTATCTATCCTAAGGGCACCCACAAGCTACATGGGTTAAGCTTTCCCTACTAAAAAGGCCCCAGTACGTGTTAGCTGCACGAATAGAGGAAATTCGTAGGAGGTCCAAAGACACCAAGGCTCCACTCATCCTAAAATATATAATGCGTGAACTATTCATACAGTCATAAAGACCCTTACACCAGAAAATATGGTTTCCGGTATTGGTCTCCCGAGACCTCCACCTTCATGGCGAGCTACACAATCCCCTTTAAGCCCAAATTAAAACACTTGCAGATAATCCCAACTATTAACCCAGGAGTTATTATTAAGGCATTTACCGTTGATATCGTCATACCAATTATGTGTTCAAGATAAGTCCAATTATGTCATTCCAATCCAATTAAACCAACTGACTCTCAAGTTCTATTTTAACACCAAAATCTGGTCACCAAGGCCTTTCAAATCCATTTTAATTTGTTTCTCCGTTTATATAGTGCAATAGTTCAAAAAGTGGGTTAAGCCATGTATTTTACACATTTAAAACCAAATTTCATGAAGGTGGGTTCAGGATATCACCATTATCAAGCCAAAATCCAAAAATTTAGGGAAACCATGTTCCCCATTTCAAATTCCCATAACCATGCACCCATTCAATTCAAAACCACAATTTAAAGCATGAATATCATATTCAAAACATAAGGAAAGCAAATACAATAGTAAACAATCCAAAATCCTCAATCCAATTACAAACCCATGATTAAATTTATATGAACAATGATTAAACATATGCCTTTATATAAAAATCAAGTTAGGGAGGAGAGACATGCCTGAACGCCAAAGAAGTTTGAAGAAAAATTCATAGTTTGGAGCTTGGATGATTAATCCCTTGAAAAATACTAATTTCTCTTTCTTGGAAGTTTGATAGGAGGGAATGGTGTTTATGATTTGATAGTTTATGTTAAAAGGGACCCTTAAACATTATAAGATTGTTGGTAAAGTTTAAAGGAAGGAAAAGACCAAATTAACCTTAACTAAAGCGTGAAGGAGACATAGCTCCAGTTGCTTGGTGGGGTAACGACTCGTGGTGACTGGTAACAAGTCATTTCCTGAACTCGTGGCCTGATCAAAAACTTTTGGCCATCTCACTATTTTGGTCACGAGTCTTTAACCATGACTCATGACCATACCAAATGACTCGTGAGGTATAATCGTGATCCAAATACTAACCTTAGGAAAATGCACTAGTGGGATGATGAGTCTCCTCTAACGACTCGTGATGAGTGATAACGAATCTTCACTTGAGTCATTGCCTAGGTAGTGTCGTCAACACTCAAAAATTTTCAGAGTCTAAGTCCTGGGGTATTACATTAGCATTTATGAATGTTGTGAATTTCTTGATATTCCAATTCCTTGATTTTATTGAGTTATAAACTATGTTTTAACATAAATGTTATTTCATTACATGTTCAAAATTATAAACCCTAATTATATTATGAAATCTATGATTGTTGGACTTAAGTTATTAAATATCTTTATTTACTTAGTTTATTGATAGTCATAATAGTTGTATTCTTCAGATATGGTGGTTTAAGAACACTCGATGGACTATGATTTCATTCATATACTCATGGTATTATATCCTTCATTTTAATTATTTTGAATTCTCTCAGATAATGTATTTATTTTCAATCTCTCAAATATTACTATTATTAAACATTTAAGTTATCATTGTCATTCAGTTAGGAGTAGTACTTAGCACCGACCGAACATAGGGATGAAGGCTCACCCGTCAGTTAGGTTGAGACTTTTAGTATAAGTCCTTAATTCCCAAAACTACGGCACCACCATAGGTTCTAATGGGCCACCTGTCAAATTAGGATTGACACCTTAGTCCTTATAGACATCTTTTAGTGGATCCATGTTGGTTAATATTTGTACCCTTGGAAAGGTACTGAACACCCTTAAAGCTGGGGTTACAGGTTAGACCCTGGTTAGCTCAAAGTGGTGTATGTAGGCTAATAGAAGCTCCCATAGTCCACAATTTAGATTCGACTAGATGCATGACCTCGTATTCAATTATTCATCAAATCTTACATGGTCTTACATTAGTTTATCATGTTATATACATTAAGTTCCGCCTATATCAGTTATTTCCTATCTTACATACTCAGTACATTCAAACTGGTTGAATATTTTTGCACTATATTATCTTATAATATAGGTGAAAATATTAAACATCTTGATCGCAGTTAGCTTGATCCAGCAGCACTTCAGTACCAGAGTTTGGTGAGTCCTAATCATTTAAGGAATAGTACAAGTATTTAAGTTTATCTTTTTTGTTTTTGTACGGTTGGAGTTAGTTGGGGCTCATCCCAGCAACTCGTATTAGTAAAGGCTTTCAAACAGACAATAGATGTTCAGTTTTATGCTATGTTCAGTTATTTCCATTTTTTGTTAAACAATGACATTTGTTTTGACTTTTCATACATCATTCAAACTTTAACTTCTGCATAGTGTTATCTAGTTTTATACAATATTCTTAGTGTTATCCTAGGCCATGGGTTATCTTAGGGTTACTTGTGACTCTAAGCACCATGTTACAACTAGGGGAAGTCTCATATTGTGATAGTAAGTTACCTCAAGTTGAAAAGTTAACTTGAAGTGTCATACACTCCCTTTCCTTTCCATAAAACTCATATTTCTTCCAATCTATCAATAACCCAATCTACCTATCAACACAGGACTCATCATATCCATATTGATGAAATATAATTCAAGATAATAATTAGGTAAAATATTGATCTTGGGGCCCATCATTAAATCTGGAATTATCCTTCACAATTCTTTCACCCATAAAATAAGAAATTTGTACGTAAAATCTAGGCAAACATGGAGTCCAAATCCAACCTCAAAATGGATGGGAAAGCTATCACAACTCGATTTCTCAAGTTAGATGGCACCTACTTTAACCCACCAATAGATAAGCCAAACCATAGTCTAGAAAAGCAAGTAATGATCAAATAAGTCAAAAGAGATAAATAAGAATAAAATGGTAATAATAAGTGATAACCAAAAATATATGTGCAAGTGCACCATATAATAGAGGAGAGAAGACAAAAAGCATAAAAACAAATTAGTAAAAAAGACACTATATCATAACAGAGTACTGAAAAGTGTAAAATTATATGTCATAGTCTTGGCATATACAAAATAAGACTGTCATAAAAGCAAACAGAGAAGGATCAACTCCAAACTCTAAAAGCTCACCCAAATAATTGATCAATAGCACAACTTGTGATAAACATCAATGGTGATGAATCATACTATGATTTGTATCTTAAAAAAAGATGCAAAAGTGTAGTATGAGCTCAATTATAGTAAAAAAAAAAAACTATGAATCTAAGCGAAAGACAGAGGGTCAGAAATTGAGATAATAGGGTATGCTAAGAAAATATGGTAAAATCGAGCAAAAGTAACTCAAAAGCAGAAATACATGCCTATTTATAACCTCATTGGATCCCTATAAGCCTAGAAAGTACATAAAAGGAGAAATAAACTAAATCGAGCCCACATGAGCATAGTGGAAACAAACAAAGTGTAATATTAATACGAAGTCAAGAATAATAGCAAGAAAATTAAAAGTGAGCCAAGATGTGATATATACACCCTATAATCCTCCTACATCGACAATTGTAATCTTATCGGTCTCGTTTGAATTTTCCAACCAAAGATAAAAAGTAATAACAAAAACTAGACTTTAACCAAAACTAACGAAATATAACCAATATACCTGGTGGCGAACTAGAACTAAAACTTACCTAAATATAATTAATAACCTAGGTGCCGGACTCAAATTAGGATTCATAAGTAAGCAATAGGTAATAGTAACCTAGAGTCATAATCCATCTCAAGTCTATCTAGTCATTTTTTACTTCTTAGAAGACCCAAATCTTAAAGAGAACTAGATTCTATTTATTAGGTTGGAAGGCACAATGCAGGGTCTAATACTAACTTGCCAATGGTAATGAAGCTAAAATGGTATAACATAATGACTAAGTCAACATAATCCCAAGAAACAGTCTAAAGAAATGATTTTATAACCATTTAGGTAAAATAAAAAGGCATTATTCTAAAGCAACCTATCCTAAAAAGGCGATAAGTCCCACTACAAGCACTGAAACCCCAAATTAAGGACAAGCACCAACCCAAAACTTAGGATACGGCTTCAAAATCTCTTCTCAAGGCCATAAATAGGCTAAGTATAGTCCTAACGGATAAGTAAGCTAAAATCAACCAAAAAACCCTCTAATTCGCTAAAAATAATTAGAAGTTGCTAAATGAGTAACCAAACTAAAAGAACCCACCCACAACTAGCACAATATCACACTAATACTATAACAGGGCAAAGTCTAGAAGAAGGGTAAGCCTGCCCTACCTAGCCGCCACCAAAAGCATCCAAATCCAATATAATGGAGCTTTTCCCTTTAGAGAAGCCTCAAAACTCTTCCATGCTATCCAAATAACATTCTAAGTGTCAAATAAGAACATCAATATCCATATTATAAATTTATGCTTTGGGTCTAAAGTTAAGCTAAAAGTTATCTGTAAGGCGCACCTATAGAATCCTAAAATTGAGACTGTAATAGCATCCCTTGGAGTACCATGAGCTTTTTTCTCAAAAAGTGAGCACCACCAGCCCCTTAATCGTCCCAAACAACCCTAATAATAAATGTGAAAATCAAGAATTAATTAGAGAATTATGCACAGAATTAAGTCAGGAACTTATGAAATATTAATGAGAAAATGGTCACTTTAACATCCTCAATTTATTCCCAACTTCAAACCAATATTATCCTACTATTTTTGAGCTACCACAAGCAACAATGGTGTTTCAAACTTAGAGAAAAGAGCTGAAAATCAAGACAGTAACTGCAGCTAGAGCATCACATTTACCACTAAATTTCACGACCCAACCCACTGAGTTTTATGGGCATCTACCTACACCTACCCCAGATAGGCGAACCCCATATATCCCACTATTCAACCATATACAGAAGTTACTACAATATACACTTAGATAATTTAATGTCCACTATCCAAAATCAAATCAAATTGAAATAATATTACATATTTAACTTATTTTACTACATCAAATAAGAACAGTAAATATGGAAAATAGCTACAGTGACTCCCTGAAACCTAGCCAAAACTGGTAGAAGAGCACTAGACAAGGAGTAGGGACATCCATGAAATATCATCCATGCATAATTGAGATGGAAAGGGCTTTTGTTGGATGATCGACATCACTATTATAGAAACTTCAATGAACCTTCTCCATGGATATACCCTCAATTGTAGATATAGTAAGTGTAGCATCAATACAACCACTCATAGTAGTAAGAATCATTGGCCAAGAAGGGTTCAAAACAAATAACACTAAAAGTAAATACAGAAAGATCATAACATCAAATAAGGTTTATGTTCTAGACCTAACTACGAAATCCTCAACAATATAATCTTAGCACCTCTATGACCTACCTATCATTTAATTGTTTCATATATAATTGTCCATTAACATTTTATATATCTCTATGACCTACCTGTCATTTAACAATTTCATATATTTGACTTAAAGTTTTATATATCCTTGTTCTTTGACTATCTAAACCAACCTAACCCTTTCTTATTTCACACTGACGCATTGTTATGCTACCAATAATACTTTATGCCATGGTCAAGCTAGCATATCGGTAATTGCAGTCAAGACATCACAATACCACCTTCTACATGTATCATAAGTTTTGCCTATCATACTATACCATAACTGGTACTTTTAGGGAACCATAGAATCTTACCTCTCACTTGGTCCACACGAGGGACCTAATTTATATTTGTAGACTCTCTTTTATATATAATATAGAATAACATCCAAATATATAAATGAATGTATGTATGCAAGATGTGTGCATCATCTCTTACCCTTATACATATCATCATCATATCTGTACTAGCATAGCACCCGACCCATATCACAATAACCCTTCTCATAGTAATTTAGTAGTCGGCCAATTTTTACACCATATCATGTCTACCGGTATGGTACCCAACTTATTTTCTCGATACCTCATCATAAAAAAGGGCAGCCCGATGCACTAAAGCTACCGCTATGCGCGGTGTCCGAGGAAGGGCCCCACCACAAGTGGTGTATCGTTACGTCGTGACCTCTTGGTCATATGGCAGCAACTTTACCAGTTACTCCAAGGCTCCTCTTCATCATAATGCAATGAAAATGCAATGCAATCATCAAATCACAAGTTATGCTAGATTGCATCCATAGTTGTTTTAATTACAAAAAAGAGTAAAGCCAAGAAAGCATTAAGTGTTACACAATTTTTTGACCCATTTGATCATTAACCTTAATCTTTGCATGTATATATAAACACATATACATATCATAATTACCACTTACCGAACACCGTTACGGGCCATTATTAACCAAGTTGACATTATTACATGCTCTCTTTTTAATCGTATTCCAACCTCAAGAATTTCACATTACCTTCTAAGATCTAGAAAGAATTGATCACGACATTACGACAACCAATGCCAACTCTAAAAGTTGGATAACATCAATAACTTTTTATTCACTATCTTACCCTAATACTTTATTACTCACTATCTTGTCTTCTAAACTCTGAAAACATCAATCATGAATATCAAGACAGTAGATTTGTATGAGTCCCCCTAAATCAATTCAGGTATTTAAAGTATCTAAAAATTATTCAAGCAACCATAATTTCCTATTTTACCATTTCACACTATCTCATTCAACTTTCTGATGTACTCAAACCCTAGAAGATAATATGCTACGTACAATTGCTTTATCTTCCTATCCACCCCTTATACCCAATAACATTGATATAGCATCAATCAATTTAATATAATCAATCCCTATCTAGATTTTTAAATATGTGCATTCATCCATCCTCATGCCTGAAGGCCTAATGCATGATATTACTACTAATGTTAATTGCATCTAGCCTAAGTCTAGCTGCTACGAATATAAACAGTAGATTAACTCTTAGGTGAAACAAGTTACCATGGAGAGAAGTGAGTTACCTTACACACGCTAGATTTATTCTTATGTCAGGTTCTTTTTAGGTGTGTATTGAAAATGCTTTTATGAACATTAGCCTTTGAAATATCATGCTTGGGAATATAGATTTTTTAGAGTGTTTTTGGAGAAAGGAGAAACTTAAGAAAAAAGAAAGAGGATTTTTAAAAATCCCTCAGATGGAACAATACTTTTACCACTACAATAGAACTTTCACCGTTGCAGTGATACCATTGTAGCGGTTATTCGACCACTAAAGTGGCTATGGTAGTTCAGCCCAACCTCATTATTGGGCCTTTATCCCAGTTGCCTTAGGCCCCAATTTTCTTCTAGATTAATATCATTCCTGATCCAATTAGAGCCTATTATTTAGTGAACATTATTTTTGTGGCATTTTAATACGTTACAATTGGTTGGGTTATTACACTAAAATAGTAGGGTGACTGCTTAAGCGGTCCATTGGTGATGTCAGTTGGTTTTGCTAAAGTGGACCTTTAGCCACGAAAGTAGAAAAAAGACCATTTCAACAACTGGTGCTGACACAATTAGGCATCACTTAAGCAGCACCCCAGCCCTTAAAGTGTCTTTTCTTAAGCGAAGAAGGGCTTATCATGATCCAATTTCTCAAGTCATGACGGCACCTGCTATAATCCACCAGTATGTAAGCCGACCTGTAGTCTGGAACAACTAGTATTGATTATCCATAGATATGGAGAAATAGTGGGAATGAATTTAAAATCAAGGACTAACACAAAATACAACCCCAAGACCTTGTGAAGTTAGTAGAAGATCTTCTAATACAATCAGAGTACAAAGTAAAATACATATACAAATACATCTCTTAATTCAAAATAGAGATCAATCTAACAAATACAAGGGAGCATAGGAATACTTTGAATGCCAGGACCTCACCCTAAATCTCCAATCTATATCTATTTTTCATGATGTACACCTCAATAGAAAGAACTCATACTATGATCCATAGGCTGCAGAAGTGTAGTATGAGTAAATATAAATTACCTTATATTAATAATAATCGGGAACTAAAGTGAAATACTGTGTATCACTAGACAATTTATATAAGAAAAGATGGAAGAAAAATATATAGTAGTAATGCAAAGTCCAATTTATATAGACAAGAAAGATAAGGATATATGGTAATACCATATATGTATATGTACATATATAGGACGAAACTTAAAGGTAATAACTTGAGGAAGCCAATGCAATATCTATAGGAATCCTAACCAATTAGGATGTTAATACTAGCATCAACTGTATCCTTAACTTTAATATAATCCACCAAAATTAGTGAAAGAAAATGAATCAAAAATGTACCGATAATATCAGGTACTAGTCCATAACCATCTTTCCAAAAACTAATCATAATAATAACCAACAATAAAGTACCTTGCAAGTACAGACACACCATAACCTAACCAAGCCCATATAAGCCCGAAAGGTGCAAACAAGAACTCAACAAACAACAATCATAGCTTACACCTATGATCCCCATAAGGCCAAGAGAAATAAGCACAAATAGTTATACCGGTGATGGTCAATACATATGAATAAATAAAAATATATTATCCAATAGCAACCAATATCTGAGTGTTAAATATACCAAAAGTATGCACCTCTTTTAGCTTAGTAGTTTGCAATGCTAGGACCTATGAAGACCATCCTTCTCTGTTATTGTTGCTCACTTATGAAGGGGCCCATAGAAGACTCGAGATATTTGTATACACACCTGATCTCAAACCAGGACTTCCAATAACCATCATAATCAATCTACTTTGCCAAATATCTAAGAGAGGTATGAATATAACATGTGCACAAACACAAACCTTGACTAAAAGAGTGTGAATCTGTAAATACATTATCCGAGATCAACGTCGGGATTAAATATATATAATAAAGTAGAGAGGGTCATAATCTCTCTTGACCATAATAAATAGTAGTGGTAAAAGAAGAGAATAGTAATGGACCGGAATTAATCTCTATCTAGTTTCCAAAATATCACATTTAGTTTCAAATCTCATAATTCTTTAAATAAGCTGGCACAATTCCCTTCATAAAAGAATCTCTTATTAAAAGTGAAGAGTGGGAGTAATATCATTTTTAGAAAACAATTGTAAAACTGAAGGATTTGATTGGAATCGTACCACTAAGTAAATGACAATGCACCTAAAGTATGCATGTTATCACCACTATCCAAGAAATATAACCATAAAAGTCTATAAACCACAACCACATCCTCACAAAGGGTAGAACACTAACCCGGTGCTCAACTGGAATCAAAATCATAGCCGTGAGCCTACAATATATACTTTAATACAATATTAACATCGTAATTGGAGAGACTATGGTAAATAAGGGCATAAATCTACTATAATGGTCTAGTCTGGAAATATCACCCCAAATAATAAGTCAAATGGTAAGTCTAATACTAAAGGATCATTAATATTAATTTATGGTTAATCATGTATAAAAGTCTACGGTAATAGGATTATAAGGTCATAACTAGTATCTTATGCTAAGTTTCATATCATATTTATTTTTTGAATTCCCTAAATAGGTTAAGTCATGTCATACTATACATAGTATGATCCTATAATCCCTACCTCACATGCAATCTATACAATACACAATCTTGTAGAGAAAATAGATCGAAGCTTACCTCAATATCAAACTACATTCTTGAAGCATCCACAAATTGCTCTTTTTTGCTCCACGATACCGAATACGATGTTGTACTATCAAAATAATCATCTACATATTAATATGAGTAAAATGATGCCCATATTGCTATATATAACTCCCGGTCCCAAAATTGGGTCAATAATGAGCTCATGGGATCCACTAATAAAATCCCAAAATTGAATTTTCATGATGTCCCTCGAAGAACAAGGAATGTGTGCACAAAAGTTGAGCACAAATGGAGCATAAATTAGGGCTCTAATCAGCCTCAAAAAATAATAAAAGAACAAGGGGAAAATATAAATCAAATGTTGGAATTATGTTGACAACTTATGAGGGAATTAGTGGGAAATGGTCATTTTATCAACCTCTACATATCACTAGCTCCAATCAGTGATTTCCTAAAATTTTCTAAGCTCCAAGGTCTATTAATGGTGAATTTAGCCTTAAAAAGGAAGAAAAACTTGGGAAGACAACAATATATAGGCCCAAGGGTTACCCATCCTGATAGTAGGGGCCCCTAGTCATGGTTGCGATGCCCATCAAAGGAAACCTTTGCAAACACAAGCAAGGTATCGTGAATGCAAAGGCAAAGAAAGTAGACCATCACAAACGTGGGCAACAAGTCGTGATCCCAAAGATGTAATTAAACCGAGTTGATTCTTATTCGCATTTTGAATGTTAAAGGTGAGTCACTTGATCACAAAGATCAAGAACTTGACCTTTCATAAATATGAGCATGTACCTCACGATCGCATAGAGTAATAGATGTGTAATGACCCTCCAGGTTATTTTCTTAATTTGCATGCATTTCTAACATTTTATGCTTCCCACAGTGGCTACAGGCCATTTATAACTAGTCAAAACTATATTTTCGATGATCGGATAGTTCGTTTGGATTTAAGGCTCATTTTTCTATTTTAGAGTTTTGGCTGGTTAGGATTTGGTCTCGAAAAAAAACTCCAAGTAGATGACCTCAAATGAGAATTTTGACTATGTAAGTAGATCCGAAATATCAATTTTAGGGTTGGTATACCATTGGTTTGGGTCCCGAGGCAGACGAGCTCATTTCGACCTATTGGTCTGAAAGTTGAAAAATAATAAATATAGGTGTGGGACCCACATTTGGTCAAAACGACCTTGGATGGAAATTTTGAGTGTGCAATCACAAATAAAATGTTGAATTTTGTGTGTTTATATAGTTTATTTTTTTATACGGGGTTTCAAATGAATCCCGGTCAAAGTCCATTTGGGACTTAGAAAATTTGGTGCACCAAGTTGCTCAACCTGGATCACAAAGGGTAAAAAGCACTTAGGGCATGATTTTTATGTCTTATTTCTCTTGGTATCTATAGTGAAGCATAAATCACAATCATTGCATTTTCAGTGTAAATATTGCGATCGCGATGCTCAGTTACGATAGCGATATCTGAAACCTAGTATGGGTATAAATATCCCCTTTTTGCCCGATTTTGCTCATTTTTCATCCATTCCTTGAGATAAAAAAACCCTAAAGTGTGAGATAAGGTTTAATTTAAGCTTGTAGATGATTTAGAGAGCTTGAATAACGATTATTCCATGATTTTTCTTCGAATTCATGGTAAGTTTCCTTCAATTTCTTGATAAATTCTTAGAAATTAGGACTTTGAATTCCTAAACTTTGAGGGTTGATTTGAGACCCAAATTATGTTTCGTTTGTGCTCAACTTTTGAGCAAAACTTTCTTGTCCTTGAAGGGACCTTGTGACGATTTCAATTTTTGGATTTCGATTACAGGTCCCGCAAGCCCGTTCTTGACCCAAAATTTGACCCGACTCTTAGTATGTCAATATGGGCCTCATTTGACTCCTAATTATGCGTAGATAACAATTTTCATAATGTGGCGGTATTTTTGAGATCTGGAATGAATATGGATATTTGCTAGACGATTCAAGGATTTGTGGTTCTACTTTGAGGTAGGCTTCTGTTTACTCTTCTTCACAAGATGCTGTGTTATATATATATTGCATGTGAATGTGAATTTTAAGATTAATTATGGGTAGGACACCGTGAATTAGTCTTGATTATTGAAGTTTTGAGGATTAGAAGAGGGTTTCTCCGACCCATTTTAGGCCAAGACTTGCATTATCCCTTGAGGACTTAGTTACGATGGTATGCTTGGATGAGACTAATGAGCCTTTAATATGAGTTTAGTTTGTGACTTGATGAATGATTATGGTTTTTCTAGGATTATGATGTTTGGCCTATATATATGTTATGCCTCATGGATATGCTATGGTTTATGGATATAATTATGGAGATGAGTTCCAGATATTTATGTGGGCCTAACATCGTGATTGTGATGTTGTAATTATTTCAGAAATATTTTTAGGCCCAAGGTCGTGTGATGATATTGGTTGGATTCCAGGAAGTGTTTATTCTTGTGAAGGATGTGGCCATAGTTTATAGACATCATGATGTTTATGATTTCATTGTGTGAATATTGGTGATGGCATGCATAGGTTCAGTACATTCATGATTTTTAAAATGGAAAATGGTATAATTCTAAATAAAATATAATTTTTCTACTGTTCTTCCTAGAAAGGATTAAATCCAACTTTTTGCCTTTTTAACGAAATCATACCACCTTAATGGGTGATTTATGTGCATTGAGATTGAAAATGGTATTTTAATGATTTGGACGATTTGGATTCCAGTCTATGATTTTGATACCACTGATTACTCTTGTCATGAGAGATTCTGACCCTTTTTACACGTCTATGCTAATTTAATCCCAAAGCTTACCCCAACCAATGGATTTTTGATCATTTTTATATAGCTTGTACAATGGACTAGGAATGTGTGATGACCTTATGAATCACATCATTATTGTATTAGTTGTGCGACCTATGGTTGTGCAACGACCTAGTGTATCACATCATTATTGTATAGGTTGTGCGACGGCCTGGGTTGTGAGACGACCTCGTGTATCACATTATCATTATATAGGTTATGCGATGGCATGAGGTTATGCTACGGTCTCATGTATCACATCATCATAATGGAGGTTGTGCGACGGCCTGGTTTAGTTATGCTTTTACAGATTGTATTTTGGAAACTCATTATTGCATGTGCATTGCCTACACCAGTATGCACATATACCTATCAACCTTATGGGGGATTGCATAGGTATGGGTGATGAGTATAATTATGGTGTGTTGTATGTTGATTGAACCTTCTGATCCTAGGGAGATGGGGGTTCGTAAAAGGCTCGGGTAGGTATTATTTGTCCAGACTAGCCGGTTAGGCCCGTCATTATTATTATTATTATTATTATTATTATTATTATTATTGTGATGATTATTGCTATGGCTAGTTCGTGGCAGCTTGGTTACTGACCCGATATTAAGGCTTGAGGTATCATTTTGGATCTTTTATTTTAAGAGCATATCTTTATGCATTATTATATCATGATTAGACGAATATATTAGAAACCCTGAGTATATTAGCACTAAATCTTGCTAGGGTTATGAGGTCTTAAAATGAGGATATGATGATTTAGGCGGTACTTCGAGTTGACCTTGTTATATATATATATATATATATATATATATATAGTGTTATATATATGACCTTTTATACTGTTATATTTCCTCCTTTCACCTTTATTTTGTATATTGGCTGGCGATATACGGTACAGTGTTGAGATTTTTTAGTATGGCTGGAATAGGATAGTTTATCCTTATTATCTCACTAGCTTTGTTGTGTGGATGCTGAATATTTGGGTGTAGATTCCATTTATGTTTATATGTTTTATATATCAGCATTATTTTTGGAGCTCAGTCAGCAGTTCCACTTAATCCATTACTAAAAAAATCATCTATGGGGGTCGTCATATATGCCTAACTCTACATAGAGACATACAACAATTAATATAGTGATACGGAAGCATATAACGACCTATGGGTTTGAAAACCCCAAAACTAATTCAAATGGAAAGTCAAAACATAGTAAGTCAAATCACACCTATATCGATGGAGTGCAAAGTCGTAGTCCTAATATGCTCAAAAGAGTATGAATTTGAGTGTGTCAAAACCTAGACTAAGCATCTGAAATACCAATTGACGCACTAAGTACACTACCTTTAATCTAAGGTGCCACAACACTATGAAACTGATTTGGATGAACTAAATGACTAGTACTCACACATCAGGGACACTCTCTAGATCAGTGACCAGCCTCTCTGCAGTTGTAACAAATCACTGAAGTTGTAATATAGCAAGAAATATGAGTTATCCTCAATTAGCTGACCAACTAACAGCTGGGGCACTCTCTACTAAAATGATCACCCTCCCCATAATCATAACATACCTTAGGAGCTCTAGGCTAGTAATAAACATATGTTGACCCTGTCTAAACAGCCAACTCTTGCTTAGATCATTCCCTAGACCAATGAACAACCTCTCCACAATGCCTCTGAACTTTTTGATGTACTATACCTGCTGATCCAGAATGGCCTCTATGGCCTGTAGACCTATATCGGATAATTCACAATGTCTGATGAGAATTCTACCCGCTGTGATCACCACTACTGATTTAAGAGTTACCTATAGTCTGAGATGCTAATTGTATGGAACTGACAGGATGCAAGTGATGTTGATCCTTGTTATGAGGGTCCATACTCTTGAATGAAATACCAATAACACCATATTAATGGCATGGCCTCTTATTTCCACCTCTATATATCTCAATGCATGCCCTTTCTATGGTCTTTTCATGATCAACAACCTGAGAGAAAGATGACCCAACTACTATAAAAATGCTCTGATGCCAAGTATAATGGAAAAGTTAATACTCAGACAAATCCATGCACCAACTCATGCCCTAAATGATATAGCATAGGGGTATGTCTAGCCTACTCGAGAAACCTAATCTCATACTTTGTATGAGATAGAAAACCCTATTGAACACCGACAATCCCAACTCTAGTTAGATAACCACTCGATGTATTGAGCATTATTTTTAGCTGTGAAGTATCTACTAAAATACTCAGAATCCATAACACATGATCCTGATGACTTAAGCTTGCCACAAACTCTATTGAAGTGTGGTTTAGACCCAAACCTTCTAGCTAATGCAGAAGATCCTCGATATCAACCTCTAACTCTCCATATCCTCCTAAAGATAGGATACAGATGTCTTCGTACCGATTTGCAGGACTCTACTAGGCACTTAGCCCTTGTACCAACACCAGAAAGCATGGTCTCTAATTCTAATTTTTCATGACCTAATTTGTCAAGTCATGAAGGCACTTACTATAACCTACCAGTAGGTAAGTCAACCCGTAGTCCAAAATAGCTAGTAACTAACTATCCAGAGAAGTGGAGTAAATAGCGAAAAAGAATTTAAATAAAACTCTAATACAAAATACAGCCCCCAAGACTTGGTGAAGTTAGTACAAGATCTTCTAATATAATTAGAATACAAAGTGAAATACAGAAATAGATACATATACAAAAATGTCTCTGAATTCAAAGTAGATATCAGTCTAATTAATACCAAGGAGAGAAGGAATACTTAAAACTCTAGGAGCTCACCCTAAATCTCCAATCCATAGTTGTTCTACATGATGTGCACGTCAATGGCGAGAACTTGTACTATGATTCGTAGGTTGTAGAAATGTAATATGAGTACCAAACATGTGGTACTCACTAGGCATCGACCGACAAACTCTAAGAATAATGCTAGCATAAATAAAATGAAAAGCAGGAATATAAACTACAGGCAACTATCCAAGAAACTAACATAATAGTGTTAAGGGATCAACAAAGATAAAATATATGATTCTAATAATAATCAGTAACTAGAGTGAAATACCATATATCACTAGCCAATATATATAAGGAAAGGTAAAAGAAGGAAATATAGTAGTAATACAAAGTCAAAAAGATATATATACAATATTAATAGACAAGGAAAGAGAGCGATATATGGTAGTACGAAACATGTATGTATTTACATTTTTAGGATTAAACTTAGAGGCAATAGCTTGAGAAAGCTCAGCTAACATCTTGACGAATCCTATCCAAATAGGAAAGTAAAAACTAGTATCATCTGAGACCCTAACCATAATGTAATCTACCAATAGTAGAGAAAGAAGGGAATAAAAATGTACTGATAATCTCGAGTACCAATACATAACCAACCTACCATGAACTAACTATAATAATAACTAACAATAATGTAGAATAAAAAATGTATCAAAAATCTCAGTTACCAGTCCACAACCATCCTATCATGAACTAACTATAATAATAACTAATAATAAAGTAACTGACTAGTCCAAACAAACAATAACCCAATTGGTCCTCCATAAGTCTAAAAGGTGAAAATAATCACTCAACAAACAACAATCATAGATTGTACCTATGCAACCCCCAAAAGGTCGATAGATACAAGCACCAAGCAATTATACCGGTGATAGGAAATGCATATGGATGAATAAATGCACATAAACCAATAGTAACCAATATTTGATCTGGGCATCTTTTGTACTAAGTGTATAGACCTCCTCCAGCTTAGTATCTCACAAATACAGGACCTATGGCGACCATTATTCACCAGCACTGTGGCTTACAGATAAAAGGGCCCGTAGAAGACTCAAAATATCTATTTACACTTCCTAGTCCCAAACCAGAACTTCTAATAACCATCATCATCAATCTACTCCATCCAGTGCAGATATATATAGAGAGAGAGAGTTAAGTATAATAAGTGTGTTGACTCGAACCATGAATATATATATATATACATAAGTATATTGCATCGACTCTAACCATGACTATATATATAAGTATAATAAACGCATGGACTCAAAGCATGACTAAAAGAGGGTATATCTATAAATTCATTGACCAACATCGGCATCAAGACTAAATCATCTTAATAGCGTGAAAAGAGAGAATATCTCTCGACTGAAGTAAATAGTAGTGGTAAAAAATGGAAATGGAATAGAATCAATCTCAGTCAAGCTTTCAAAATATCACATTTAGTTTCAAAACTCATAATTCATTAAATAAGGTGGTATGATTCTCATCGTAAAAGAATTTATTTTAAATGTAAAAAGAGGGAGTAAATCCCTTTTTTATAAAAGAGAAGCAAAAATCAAGGATTTGATTGGAATCATACCAATAAGTAAATGATAATACGCCCAAATTATGCATGTAATCACCAGTATCTAAGAAATACAACCATAAACGTCTATAAACCATAACCATATCCTCACAAGGGGTAGAATACTAACCTGGTACTCAACTGGTATCAAAAGCACGACCTTGGGACCATAATATATACTTTGATATAATATTAATATCATAACCCTATAGACTAAGGTAAATAAGGGCATAAAGCTACTACAAGGGTCTAGTTTGGGAAATACCACCCCAAATAGTAAGTCAAATGGTAAGTCTTATACTGAAGGATCATTAATATCAATCTATAATTAATCATGTGTAAAAATCAAGGGTAATAGGATTCTACGGTCATAAGCACTATCCTACGCTAAGGTTTTGGTCAGATTCCTTTAGTAAATTTCCTAAATAGGCTAAGTCATGCAACAGATGGACCATTGTTAAGGTTTGGGTCAAATTTCTTTTCTATATTCCCTAAATAGGCTACGTCATGCAACAGATGCCTTATCTGTTGCAACAGATGGACTATTTATTGTAACAGATGCCTCATCAGTTGGAACAGATGACTCATCAGTTGGAACAGATGACTCATCTGTTACAACAAATTACCCATCTATTGCATTAGTTATAGTTGATGAAAAATCTGCAGAGATAAGTGGCAACAGATGAATCATTTGTTTCAATAAATGACCCATCTGTTGCAATGTGTTAACTTGAGTAAAATTATTATATTTAAAAGAATACTTACTGCATCATTAGGAGGGACGAAGATATCAAGGGGATTTATCTTTGAGTTATTCTTGGCAGACAACCACCTAAGAATCTTTGGATTAGAAACTTCATCCGAATAGTCCTTGAACTGTTGTCGGGGGTGAGAAATGACTTCAAATGCCCAAGCCTAAAAATGTAAACATAATGCAAAAAATAAAATTAGAATAATTATTCAATAGCATAAATAAATGAAAATAGTAATAAAATTTATCATGAAAGTTCAATAAAAGTCGTATAAGTTGATCGTCTTTGGAGATAACTTTGTTAATAAATATTTGACAGTCAAGAAATAGCTTTCATATCCCCATGTATCATGGTTGAATACCTCAAAATTCTAAGCAAGCACCAACAATTCTGGTTTTATGACTTTGTTGATGTCTCTAGCCCATAAAATGAAATGCATAAACCAAACTAAGTACAATGGCTCCTTGTGATTCTTCAGAAACTTTTTATTTTAAAGATCAACTATCAACTGTGTGGCTTTTTAGCTAGGTCCAACAATGGCCAACAACTCATTTGTTTTTTTTCCCTTTGTTGGTTTTGATGGGTGGCTTGGTTAATGTATTACCTTTCTTTGATGTTGATTTTGGTGTCATGCTTGCTTTTGACTTTTTCAAGGGTGTTACTGTGGAAAGAGGTTCAAATGGAGGATGGCATGCCAGGCCAGTCTCTACGGCAAACTCTTTCATGCCAAAAAAAATCGACACGCCACAGTAGTTTATCCAGATTTCATCCATCTTTTTGTCCTCACCCTGCAATTCTTCATCATCGCCCTTATACTTGATCCTGCGCTTAAGAAGATCATATACCATGGTCATTCAAAATCATGCATTACTGTCCTCGGACAGATAAAGAAAGTATCCAAAGTAGCTGGACTTAAATAATGTTTTAATTTTTCATCCCTCAAAATCTTTCTAAACATATCAAAATTTTTATCCATGAGAGATTTAACTACAAAAGCACCAATCAAATCTGTAGGGCTATCTATAGGCATCTCAACTTGAAACTTGTCAATACTAAAAGTTTTGACAAGATCATACTGGATTTTCAATCTACGTTCATAGTCAATCGATGATGTAACAAGATTATCATCAACATCATCATCTCTTTCCGCTTTATCCTTTTTTTAATTTTATTTTTCAGATTCATCTTTTTTCTCATCATCTCTTCCTCAATTTTGTTTTCCTTTTCATCCTTATATCCTTTGTGACTTTCTTCATCATCTCCATCCTCACTATCTTCATCTTTTTCCTCAATTTTATTTTCATTTTTCCCTCTACAACCTCTTCTTCATCTCCCGCAACTTTCTTTTCTAAATTATCTCCTTCAGTAGATTGTGCAATATTTTCATCTCTTTCCACATATTCATTCTCTACAGATAATAATACTTCATTCGTTTCTGAAAAAGCTTATTCAGCAAGCTCTTCTAATGGTGTTTGTAATTTATTCTTTTTGTTTAGTTTGTCAAAAGTTGATTCACTTTTTTTTCTTTTAAGAGTCATTCTTTATCTACAAATAAGAGAAAAATAAAAAATATAACGATTGATTTGTGCATCATTAAAAAAAATAACAAAAAACTTAATAAATACAACACATTTAAAAAAAAATCAATAGATGATCCATCAGTTGCAACAAATTACTAACTTGTTGCAATAGATGGGTCATCTGTTGAAAGAAATCAAAACAGTCTAGCTACTGGTTTGATTTTTTCCAACAGATTACCCATCTGTTGTAACAGGTGGGTCATCTGTTGGATGACTTATTTTGATTTCTTCCAACAGATGACCCGGGTTATCTGTAGGAAGAAATCAAGCTAGTTAACCAATAGATATGTAGTTGTTTCTAACATATTACATATCTGTTGGGCAACATTATATATCAATAAGAATAAGAATAAGAATAAGAACACCAACAACAACAACACCAAGTTGTTATATCACCACACACACACTTGAACAACACCAATATTTTTGTTTTTGTCAGTACACCAACATCACCAACACCAATACCAATAATACCAACAACATCAACAAAATAAAACATATCAAAACCTAAACAACACCAATAAAAAAAACAACACTAACAACACCAACATTCACCAACATAACTAATAAATACCAAGTGAAGTGATTCAATACAACAACACAAACAACAAGATAAAATTGTCTCAACAGTTATCTCCGAAAAAGGTCAAAGTTCAAGTTTGTGCTATTTTTACAGCAATGTTTGAGAACAAGAACAACAGCAGCAAAAACTCATGTTTCACTCGAAAAAGAGGAAAAGATACACTCATTTACATCAACCGCCATATTAAGAGAACAACTACCATAAATTAGGATTTTCTCAAATTGTTCTTACTTTATTTTAGCATTAAAACTCAAAATTATTAATTCATACTTGAAGATAATACAACTAAAGTTCTTCTTTTTCTTCATTAACTAAATAGCCGTAATCTTTTGAAAAACAACAAGACGTTACCTGCAAAGAAAAAGTGACGGACTTCAAGGAAAAAAGAAGTCGGATGTGGATTCTTTAACAGCTATAGTGGTCAAAAATGACAATAAAATTGATCTATTGTATCTTTGCTTGAGGCAATCTATTGGATTGGAGTTGAATTGTTGAGAGAAAGAGAAGAGGAAACGTTTGATTCCTTTTTTTTAGGAAACGTTTGATTCTTTTTTTTTTTTTGAAAACTAATGTTGTCTGAGAAATGATTGGTCCCTTTAATTTAATTGTGTAATAAAAATAAAGTTGAAAACTAAGTTGTATTTTGAAAAAGATTATAAGTTTTGAAGATGTTAATTTATTCCAATTATGTTAATTAATTTTTTAAAAGAAATTTTAACCTTCCCTTTGATCAAGGTCACCAATATTTAAAAGGAGACTTCAAGACTCTTGTTCAATTTTCTCAAAACAGATATCAAAATGATCAACAATGGTAACTTCAATATAATGTAGCGCTCACTATTGTAAATGATTACGAGAATCTTGAATTTAAATCTGTCAAAAGTGTGGACAGATAAATGATTGACCAAATAAAAGTACATAACTTAAGTATATTTTATTTATTCGAAAAAAGTGAAATTTTGGACTTATAATCCAAAGACAAGGTATAACGTCAATAAGGTACAAATGAATTCTTGTAAGAAAGCAAATGAGAAAATAAATCCATAAGAAATAATTACCGTTTGTGTTGCGGCATAAAGATTTTTTCGCAAAAATGGAACTAACGATGTTAAACGAGAAAATTTACAATAATGGCATGAGAACCCAAAAGATTTTAATGTCGTCAGATGGCACAAAAAAAGAAGCAAAATACTTTATATATAAGGAACAATACACACTAGTGACCAATACATTTGAATTACAGAAGAAATGTCTGATGAAAGGAATTTGACAATGGAATCACAGTTGGAACAATTCAAAGTCTAGCAACCGAGACAAAAATGCGGGGAGGGTGACATTTAATTAAAAAACCTATCTACAAAGCTGCGGTATACCAATTCTACAATATTAGTACAACATACTCAATACTGAAAAGAGCTCACTGGGAAAAGCAAGAAGAAGAAAAAGATGAAACCACCCCAAACAATATATGGGTCAATCGTCTCAAAATTACCTAATTTTAAGATCTATAACCGGATCCAGACTGTGGTGGGCCAGGTGGCAACCTGTTAGGAGTGCGACGGCTAGCAGAACTCAAGCGTGAGTTTGTATCACCATTTTCTGTAGGCTCATTGTAGCGACGACTACTACCAGCAGATCCATACCTTGAGAGACTAGAAGGGCCATTTGCAGCAGCATCAAATGCAGACCTCCAATCATCACCCGACGACGGACCTGATGCTGTTGGACTACTTTCTGCAGAAGTGCCGAGCATGAATTGGAAACAAGCAAGTAAAATCTAAAATGCATCAAAAAGACAACAATATGGTTTTCACAAATCAAAAGCTGCAGATATAGAAGCAAGCACCCTGGTATGGCATCCCTGCACGTGGTTTTATGGTGGTTGGTGTGTGGGCTCTCTCTCTCTCTCTCTGTGTGGAGGGGGGGTTGGAGGAATTTACCCCAAAGTCTTTGATTGCAGTTCTGAGTATAACGGAATGCAGACTAGAGAGACACAAAGCTAGCCAGGACACTAACAGAACTTTAGCTGGATAAGCTCGCTCTGCCCCCCATAAGCTGATGTACACACACTGTCCCCTAGACAGCTGGCACACGTGATTAGAAAATCCCTCCCTGGCAGAGGCATTTCCCCATTTCTTCCGCCGCCATACCCATAGACTTAACCGCTTGCTCCAGCGGATCCGTAGCAATGAAATTGGGAAATCTTTCACGCAATAGCATGTTTGAAGTTCTACTAAGCTAAAGAAGCAGATGAAGCATTGGGTCTTGGAGAAGAATAAGAACACTGAGCACAGCAAACTGCTAAACAATGTGAGTGATTGCTCCCGTGAAGTATTAGATAAGGACCATTAGCAATCATGGAAAAACTTTGAGAAGCATAGTGCTGACAAGGGTACACGGGTAGTCTGTTGCATCTAAATAACAGAAAACTAACATTTTTCAATTAAATACAAACAAAGTAATTAAGCAAATAAACTTGGTCGAACTTCAATTGTCTTCGGACAAGGAAAACAGATAAACGACCAATAAGGGATGATGATTACCTGCCTCACCATTTGCGTAGCTGGCAGCAGCTGCTGCTCTATTGTCATGGATACTGAGTTGTCTAGTAAGCTTAGAAAGAAGAGAAGATTGTTTTTGAATGCGCTCTCTCCTGCGTTTTACATTCTGGTCCTCCTGGAGCAGCTCTTCAATCTTTGCAGTACTTTGGGCGCTAAAATCCATTAAGTCGAACAGTATCAATACACTAAACCCGGATGAATACCAACAAAAATGCAATTTCCACTTTACCAAACCCAGAAGAAACTAAACAAAAACCATCTCCAAGGATGATGGTTTAACAGAGTTCTTGCAATAACTGTGGGTTTCCAATGACACAAACTACTCTTTTGGCCCAAATTGAATGTCTAGATTTCATTTATTGAAAAGAGAACTTTAAACTGTATCTAACAAATAACAAAAGAGAAATTAGTAGCGAAGTAAGACATAAGTCCTGTGTGACTCCTTGTGTCATAAAAGCACATATATTTCAATTGCTAAGATAGTTAATTATTTTAGGAAGATGCAGCTCAAATTGTGCAAGAAAAAAATAATAGCCAAAACTTTCTTGAAAATCATAGAATGGTCATAAACCTTAGGTAGGGGTGGCAAATGGGTGGATTGGATTGGATTACAATCCACAACAACAACAACATACCCAGTGTAGTCCCACATAGTGGGGTCTGGGGAGGGTAGAGTGTACGCAGACCATACCACTACCTCAGGTGAAATAGAGAGGTTGCTTCCGATAGACCCCCGGCTTAGGACCAATAGCAGTATAACAAACACCAAACATAAATGTATATAAACTAGTACAGTATGCAAAATACCCTAACACCGCTAGCCACAAGATAATACCAAAACTATCGATCCCAAACCACAAACATCACTCAACACCACGGACAAGAAACTTCCGACACAAATAAAGTACGCTCCCTTACTATTACCGACGCACTCCCAACCCTCTACCCTAATTCGCGTCCTCCACAACTTCCTATCAAGGGTCATGTCCTCCGTAAGCTGTAACTGCTCCATATCATGCCTAATCACCTCCCTCCAATATCTCTTCGACCTACCTCTACCCCGCCTAAAACCATCCATAGCCAGTGTCTCACACCTCCGCACTGGAGCATCAGAGCCCCTCCTCATCACGTGCCCGAACCAACGTAACCTCACTTCCCACATCTTGTCCTCCACCGAAGTCACTCTCACTTTCTACCGAATAATCTCATTTCTTACCCTATCTTTCCTGGTATGGCCACACATCCATTGCAACATACTCATCTCTGCCACCTTCAACTTTTGGATGTGGGAGTTCTTAACTGGCCAACACTCCGTTCCATACAACATAGCCGGTCGGACTGCCACTCTATAGAACTTACCTTTAAGCTCCAGGGGCACCTTCCTATCGCATAAAACTCCCGAAGCAAGCCTCCATTTCAACCACCCTGCCTCTATACGATGTGTGACATCTTCGTCAATCTCACCATTCCCCTGAATCATACACCCCAGATACTTGAAACTCTTCCTCTTCTGAATGGCCTGAGAGTCTAGCTTCACCACCACGTCAGCCTCCTGCGACACATCACTAAACTTACACTCCAAGTACTCCGTCTTGGTCCTGCTTAACCGAAAACCTTTAGACTCAAGGGTCTGTCTCCAAATCTCCAACTTATCATTAACTCATCCCCGAGTCTCGTCAATCAGTACCACATCATCGACAAATAACATACACCAAGGCACCTCCCCTTGAATACGCCGCGTCAAAACATCCATCACCAAGGCAAATAAAAAAGGACTAAGAATCGATCCCAGGTGCAACCCCATCAAAACCGAAAAGTGCTCCGAACCTCCACCTACCGTTCTCACCCGAGTCTTTGCGCCATCATACATGTCCTGAATCAACCTAGTGTACACCACGGCCACCCCTCTAGCCTCCAAGCACCTCCACAGAATCTCCCTGAGAACTCTATCATAAGCCTTCTCAAGATCAATAAACACCATGTGCAAGTCCTTCTTCCTCTCCCGAAATTGCTCCACTAATCTCCTCACAAGGTGAATAGCCTCTAGTCGAGCGACCTGACATGAAACCGAACTGATTCTCCGAGATAGTCACGATCCTCCTCAGTCTCAACTCAACCACCCTTTCCCAAACCTTCATAGTATGACTCAACAACTTAATACCTCTATAGTTGTTGCAACACTGGATATCTCCCTTGTTCTTATACAATGGAATCATAGTACTCCACCTCCACGCTCCAGGCATCTTTGCCGCCCTAAAAATGTTGTTAAACAACATTGTCAACCACTCCAAACCTGCACCGCCAGTGCTCTTCCAAAAATCCATCGGAATCTCGCCTCGCCCCGTCGCCCTACCCCGACGCATCCTGCGAATAGCCCTTTTGACCTCCTCAACCTTGATACGCCTACAATAACCGTAATCGCGTCACTCCTCGGATTTCTCCAAGTCCCCCAACACGAAACCTTTGTACCACTCGCCGTTCAAAAGTTTATGAAAATAGGACTGCCACCTCTTCCTTATGAGGGCGTCCTCTACCAACACTATACCATCCTCTCCCTTGATGCACTTCACTTGGTCAAAGTCACGAGCCCTCCGCTCCTTGGCCTTGGCAAGCCTATACAACTTCGTATCCCCGTCTTTCTCCTCTAAAGCCGCATACAAGCACTCAAAAGTTGTCGTCTTTGCCATCGTAACCGCTAACTTAGCCTCTCTTCTAGCTACCTTATACTCCTTATTCCTTTGTCTCTCCTCATCATCTTTGCTCTCAACCAACTTAGCATAAGCCACCTTCTTAGACTCCACTTTTCTCTTAACCTCTTCGTTCCACCACCAGTCCTCTCGATGCTTGCCAGGACGACCTCTCGAGACACCCAACACCTCTCTAGCGGTCTCCCTAATGCAACTGCCCGTCGTCTCCCACATACTATCCACATCCCCTCTACTCTCCCAAGCCCCCCTACTCCTCAACTTCTCCCCCATCTCTAAAGCACTAGCCAAAGTCAAGCTACCCCACTTAATCCTAGGCCGAGCCTCCGCACTCCTCTTCTTTCTACCTTTATGCAATCCACTCATAAAATATAGATAAATGTGGATTTGGTTAAATATACTTCGGTTCTAACCCACTTTAATCTCCTAAAGCCTTTAGCTAGGAGAATGCATTTGTAAGCTCTTTTTACCTAGGACCCGACACTCGATCACGACTCGAAACCCAAAACCCGGCCCTGACTTGGGACCCGACACCCAATTTGACTCCAACACGAGACCTGATACCCGACTCCCAATCAAATCCACGAATCATGTCCCCAGACCTGATCCCAACTCTAGACCCAAAACCCGAACAAGACACGGGATACAAGACCCGACCCCGACTAGCGACCCAAGACCCGATCAAAACTTGAGACCTGACCCTGACTCTGGACTCAAAACCCGATCGAGTCAGGGGATCCGAGACCACACCCTGACTCGAAACCCGAGACGCAATCCATACTTGGGACCCGACCCAAAACCAACTCGGGACCCACCCCAAAACGGGACTTGTTTCCTGACATCGACTCGGGACTCGACCCCAACTCTGAAGATCCAGGACCCAACCTCGACTCGGGACCCGAGACTCAAGAACCAAACCCAATTTGGGACCCGAGACCCAACACCGACTCCGGCCAGAGACTTGATCTTAACACCCGCACGGGACTTGTTTCCTGACATCGACTCGGGACTCGGCCCCAACTCGGAAGATCCAGGACCCAACCCCGACTCGAGACACGAGACTAGAGAACCAACCCCGATTTGGGACCCGAAACCCAACACCAACTCCGGCCGGAGACTTGATCTTAACTCCCGCCTAACCCAGGTCCCGACACTCAACCCCGACTGCCAAGCCAAAATCCGACTCCCAACACTCAATTCTGACTTTGATTTTATAGAAAAAAAATATATTGATTTATATTTTAGAGTGTAACTTTGTAAGCTAGCTATATGAGTTTGTAAATGGATACCCATATCTGTCCCTATTAATATGGGTTAAAAAGAGATTGAAGCCACATTTACCCAACTAAAATACAAGTGATCCAGCTCATTATACTGTGGATAAAATGGCTGATTTTATAAATATGGATTGAAATTGTCACCCCTAGCCTTAGGATCATTTGCAATTGCACCTTTCTGTTACACTAGCAAATACAACGCGACACTGCAGATAAAAGATGTTGAGACAGAATCCGCAAGGAAAAATTGAACTGCTTACCTGATAGAACTATACAATTTAGTGAGCATGTCTTCTTTTGCCTTCTCTACTTGGCAGAGAACAACTGCCTGAAACAAAATAAACAATGCACCATGTGAGATGGCTTACACAAAAAGAACAAAGAGAAGTTCACAGGACATGCAAAATTAAGACCTACTTTTGGCACATTAGCTGCAAGGCTGTTAAGAACAGCTTCAACATAACCACGCACTTCCTGAGCCATCCATCGAAGTTCTTCTTCAGGATCCACCGGTCTTCTAGTCATTGTGTCCTTAAACATGCAGCAAATCAATAAACTTAGAACAAGTGGTCAGGGAAGTAGTTCAGAGCTTAAGAAAATCATCACAGGCAAATTGAAATACAATTATCCGAAAGAGAAGAAATACAAAAATGAAGATTACAAACAAGGTTATATAAGGGGTAATTATTTGATGAACAAGGGCACTTTTCAGGAAAATCTGCATTTGCAGAACAGGTGAAATCAACAAATAGTTGCTTACAAGAGATCCATCTGAAAGACTTTGCCGGATAGGCAGCACAGATTCCCCCTTTACTTGACCGCCTTTAGAGCTGATGACAATTCGCAATTTATTTAACCACTCCGTCTTATCTGCCACACTCTCAGCCTTCAAGACAACAGCGCTGTGTGCTGCAACCAATTATTCTTTCTTCTGAGCATTTCAAAGTTAAAAAACAAATCACAGGAAGCAAACGATTACAGAGATGTATAGTGTACCCTTTAAAACAGTTTTATATGGAACCCGACTTGTTATCTTAAATACAAGATTGTGTGCTTTTGCAACATCAGGCCCATTTGCCTTTTTGTCCTTGGAACTTTTGGTAGACGCCGGAGCTTCTTCTTCATCAGGAACTTCTTCAAGAATACATTCCTGTGAATCACATGAACATGTAATTATAATTAGGTATTCGATATATTTTGCAGAAGCAACATAAGTGTTAAGAGCACATAACTATATAACCCAAAACTGTTCTAGAAATGATAATACAACATAAGAGCTAGCATCCTGCCAAATTATTACATAAGAGAGCAAATCATAGCATGTCATCCCATAAAATTGCAAGTGAGGCAAGACTGTAGCAAGCATACCAACTTCAACCACTGACAATTAGGTCATGAAAATGGAGGCAGTCTAGAAAGAGACAACATCAAGCAAACCTAAAAGAGAGAGCCACTTGAGGATGCTGAACATATCACTATGAGAAGCTTTGATGAGCTTAAATAAAAAAGAAGCAAAGTATGAGGTACTTCTTTTAAGAGTTCAAACAAAAAGAAGGAAGCAATTAGAAGGAACAGAGAAGCAGGGGGCTAAGGTAGGTTCTAAGGTCCAAGGTTTGAGGATATTCTGTTTCACCGACTGGAAAGAAAACCAACACACTATTGAATACGAACCATAGCTGAGGCAAGAAGTAAAAAATGATGATGGAACTCCAAATTGTTCTAGTTTATTCACTACTTTGCTCAAGTATCCATGGTTAAATACACATGCAAGCCCCTAAACTTTTCAAGATTTTCCATTTAAGCACTTAAACCAAGGGTAGTACCTATTGGAAACCTGAAAAGAAAAATTGTGTCAACAAGACACACATTGCTGACAGGGCAGTGTGTTATACCCTACTTATAAGCGCTTGAGAAGAACTTTTAATTAATTTTTCCACTCCATCGTTTCCAATCTCCTTCCTCCTCTCCTCACCACCATAGCCACTGCATCACCACCTCCCCCGCCACCATGTCTCCACCACCATGCAAACCACCCAAAACATGTATAGTTGTCTCAAATATTTTGAAATCTGAAAGAGAAAAGTGTCAGCTACAATCGACGGCTATATAGATCATAGGGTGAACTGACTCGCGCAATCCCACAATATTAGGGATGTTTAAGGCTGGCTGCAAGCTCCTTCACTTTCTTTTTCTTCGACTAGCTAGAAATTGGAACTAAGGGGTCGTTTGGTAGAGTGTAGGAAAATTAATGCATGCATTAGTTTAATGCATATTACTAATACTTTGGAAAGTTAATGCATGCATTAGTTTAATGTGTATTACTAATACCTTGTTTGATATACTTTTTCACCTTATGTATAACTAATGCCTGCATTAGATATACACTCTATTGTGTATTAAGGTATGTATTACTAATACCTCAAAATCCATGGTATTAGTAATGCAATGGATCCAATACATGCATTAACATAATTAAAGACACTATGATCCCTCAAAAAAAAATTCGCATCCTTTCCAACATATATTTGGAGGATATTTTTGTAGTAAAAAAAAAATTTTTAGAAATTATTTAATTCATGTTATTTTTAGTACATCAAACCAAACACTACATAAGAAAAATACAAACATAACTAATGCAAGCACAGCTAATACAAGCATTACTAACACACCATATTTTGCATTATTCTTATACACTCTACCAAACGACCCTAAGAGTATACTATAAGCTTTTTGTTTGCTCTGCATCCTGACTTGAATTTCTGGATCCATGACATTTGTACCTCAAAATCAGGTGTTAGCCTGTTACAGTAAAATTTCAGAGTTTTTAACTTCAAATGATCTCCATTTACCTCACGATTCTCACCCTTGGAGCCCATCCTCGTGGTCTTGTACAGAATCCCAGTAAGCATCAAGTCCTTTTCTATGGGAAGAATCAAGACTGATATTTCCAAGCTAAGTTGCGCAGACTCTTCACTTTTGATGCCACACCCGTGTCGGATTCTCCGAAAATACACTAGCTCTGGCGAATCCGACACGCACCCATTCACATTTTTGAAGAGTCCAAGCAACATAGTTTCCAAGGTCACAATTCTTTATGAGCCATGGAGAAAACATTTAAAGAAAGAGAAAGTAAGGGAAGGCAGCAGATACTGGCAGATGAGAAACAGATCATCACCAGCGAGGTTTCCAGTAATCTCAGGTGGAGTGGGGGCTTGGGGGATTCTGATTAAAAAAATATATAGAAGACCTTTTAAAAATTTCCACATCTCGCATATTGATTGATTCTTTTTATCGCATCAGAGAGATTGAGATTCATGCACTTTGTAATTGTGTGAGTAGACACATTTTCAGCAAACCTAAGGTATTCAATAGGTACTACCCTTAGCTTAGGTGTCCAAATTAAAAATCTTAACAAGTTTTAAGGGGTTGCATATGTATTTAGCAAGTATCCATTAAGACCTTGACTCTCCATAATTTTGTGCATGTATTTCTGGTAATTTTGTATGGTCCTGCCCATTCTGATGTTCAATTAAATATAATTTGCATTTAAGAAAAACTGGAAGACATAAATAAGTTTAAAAAATACATAAAATACCTCCAATGTTATGACACCACGAAAATGGCGTTCTTCTTGTTTCTTTGTGTATCCAAGCTGGAAAAGGACAACAGATTAGAGGAAATTCACCAAAAGGTTATAAGTAGTTCCCATAGAAATTAACTCCTGGTTTAAATTTTCTTCAAGTATAAAACCAATATGACTGAAACATTCAAAAGGGAAACACTATAGTGACAAAGTTAATGTGTCAAACAAATGTTCCTGATTTTTAGGTTACATTACTGACTGTAAAAAGAAGAAGAAAAATCCAACATTCACCATACATTTGTCTTTGTGGGTTAAAGATGCATATTTTATCAAGTCTTCAGGAGTCTTATCACATCACTTTCGAAGGTCGATAGATTATATCGAGTTGGTAGTAGAAGGCCAATTTATTTATACCATGTAAAAAATGATGAACATGTCACCTACTGACCTTTCCAGTTTTCTCGTTCAAAACAAACCATCGCTTGCTCCACCCATTTGTTTTGGCACTTCTCTTCAATAAGAATCCTGGCAATTATAAACTATGATAAATAACAGTTCTAAACTAGAGGTGACGAGAAGATCAGTCAGGATGAATTAACCACCACGTTTTCAAGATTAATAAAATATTACTGCTTCTAATGGCATCAAAACCATTTTGAACCTATCAAAGAAACAAATGTTTACACATTCAAAAAATATATTGGGAGAACAAAGAATTAATCCATCTTTGACCTTGGAATCTAGTCAACCAACAATTTCAGAAAGAACAGAATGCACAAACAATTAACCTTCAATTGCTGAATATACTTGTTAGGTCCCCACATGCTGACATGGTTAAGTCGCACCAAGTAAATGCATACTAATGCTAACTCTATCTAAAAGGGAACACATAAATGTCCTAAAACAAGAGATATACAGAAAGAGATGGATATCACCTGCTGTTATCTCTCCTTCAGGCCCTGCAGTCTTCAAAGCTGAGCCTTCTGATGCATCCTTGTCCTGCTGGCTGGGTTTCTCTTTCATAGATTTCAAGTTTCCTCCACCTTGCTGGCTTCCAGTTTGAGGACTAGTTGCCTAAGTTAACGATTAAAGACACTTAAAAGACAGTACAGAGAAGATAACTAATAAGTTAAGTGAATAAGTACAGAACATAGAAAAGCATAGAGAGAGCACAAACTAATATAAAAAAAAAATAGCTAAGTTCCTAAGCCAATTTGTTGCAAGATATGAGTCCAATTAGATAATAGTATCAAACAGATAATTCGAGAAAGAAGAATCATGATTACCCTATTCAATATTGATTGTTCTGCTTCATGTGCCTTCTTAGAACCCCGATTTTTTAGCTCATCCTCACGTCTCTGTCTGTCCATTCTGGAAAAGAGCCAGTCCCAGATGGACATTGTGAGAGTGGTTAACTTTGTTAAACATAAGTATATATTACCTGCTATAGTTATCACAAGCGACTACCACCAAAACCAGCAATTCGTGAAAACAAAATGATACTTTTAGGAAAGAATACTGAAAGTAACCATCTTTATTTCTCCAATGTTATCTATCTATACAGGCTAACTAAAAGAACCAAAGAAAAACAAAGCAACTAGTCCCTACGAAGAACTGCAGTGACGTGAAAAGATGCAAACAAACAAATCAAAGAACGATTAACCGTACCTCCTCTTCAGTTTTTGTGCACACATTTAGCGCATGCATTATAATTTGTGCAACAGGGTTTGGCCATATAAGGACCAGTTGTTTAATCGCTGGCCATATAAAAGCCGTTAGTAGCTACAAAGAACTTAAACCAACATGTTTTGCACATCTTGAGATAGGTGTGACTCGTTGATCTGACATATACAAAGAGCAAAAGGCAGCAAAAGGAAGTAAAAGCAGAAAGATGATTTTCTTTGCCAGGAGAAAAAGATATAGTGCTGCTAGTGATTGAAGGAGGTTCACATTTGGCTACTTTAACAAATGAAGGATATGCGTCCTAATGTCTCTTCTTTACATTTGTCATCACAGATCAGTACAGTACACTCAGCCGTGAGATTCAAAGCTTTGATTTGCATGAAACAGTAACCTCTACAAAAGAGAGCAACTGAAGTGCAGTGTCAGTTCACATCAAATAGCTGAGCACCAAAAAGGTGACGAAACTGAATAAAAACAAGAACAGAAATAACATGTGTCCCACCATTAAACCCAAAATATTCAAATCTCAAGTTATTTCAGCATTCCACTCCATTAGCTATACTAAGTAATATATTGTGACAAACCAAAAGTGCATATTTAGCATAAAATATTACATTTCCTGGTTATTGCAATCATTTTCCTGATATTACAATATCGTATGCCAACACTGCAGTCTCATATTCCATCATAAACTCTGATACAGCATACCGAGAAGCTTGAGATTGCAGAGATAAAGACGATAAGAGATCAAAAGAAATTACTTGTAGAAGTGCTATAAAAGTATTTGATAGGGATAACTTCTAAGAAACGAATGGACAATCATCAAACATACCTCCTCTGCACCAAGCGGATAAAGTGTTGAGGGGGGACAAAAGCTCGCTCCATGTCAACAAGGGCAACTACCATTTTCTTGGCATCAGTTTTAAATCCATCCAATGCATCAGAAGCAATTGCTATAACCTAGTATACCAAGCAAATATTTCCATGAAAAGTCTAGAACATTTGTGTGCACGTGTCCATATTGGCTACAATGGTGAATCTGAGCTTCTAGACAACATTACCTCTCTCTTGAAAGGAGGATATCGTCCAAGACCAGGCGTGGCATTTGCAGCAGAGGAGACAATATCAACAAGTACACGATGCACCTATTTAATAATACTCATATAGATGTAAGGATTAGAACAGAACTGCAGAGTTTGAAAAAGTAGAAGCGCCTCCTGAAAGCCAAGAAAAATATCCAATATAATAACCTAGTGGTTACTCTTGCTTCAATTTTCTTTTTTCTTTTTCCTTTTGAGATAGCTAACTAGAGAAAGTTATTAGAAATGGCACTCAAGAGGAGTGCAGTCATTTACAAAAGCCAAAATAGCTTTTTGACAAAGTAACAACTTTATTGATTTAAAAAATGCTCCCATATACAAGCAAGAACCCGCAGAGATTTTTAGTTCTCTTTGAAAGACGCTCTAAACATCTATACAACCAGGGACCTTGTGGTGCACCAGCATCAAGAGGCTATTCCACAGATACACAGAGTTCTTTTTACCCCTTCAAAGTACAACAACAACATACCCAGTGAAATCCCACAAGTGGGGTATGAGGAGGGTAGAGTTCATGCAGACCTTAGAGAGGCTTGTTTCCAAAAGACCCTCGGCTCAAGTGCAACAAATCCACGTAAAAGAAGATAATGAAGAAAACAAAGCAATTAATAAGAAAAGCAATGCAGAGCCTACAAGAAAGGAATAGTAACAACATCAAAACAATGTGATAATCAACACGTTTTTACCCTTCAAAGTCTCCCCTATATTTGGTACATGAAGCCACGATTTGATAGAAATATATAGAAAATCTACAATCTATTTAATATGATAACAGAAATATAATCTAGATAGAAACTTAATATATAATAAAGAAGAAATTTTTAGCATGATGGTAGATGGTTATCGGTTGCCGTTGCTTTTCGATGTTCAAGAGACATAGTGACCAAAGTTATCATCCATAATGCACAATTACCAAATAAATGGTAGCATCTTGTTACACTAACACTGGCCATCCAGTGATAGTAGTTGCACGCTAATCTGACACCATCAGCCTATGTCCCAATCAATGGTAGATGCAGGATTTTCATCCAGGGAGGGAGTTCAACATATGAAGAAGAAAATGAGTGAAAATAACATGACGAAAAGCAAAGTGAGATGCCCGCTTAATTTTAACCCGCCTTATCATGTCCTTTTAACATATCTTTCCATTTTCGCTCTGCACCACAGCGAGCCCTTTTTAAAACAAATATTGGACCTTTTTTAACTTTCACATTGTAGTGCCCTACTTTACTTTACTTACTATTTCCTTACTTCAAATTAACACAACATTCATAAAAAGGTACTGTAACAATTGAATTATTAATAATATAATACATATTTAGTACTCAATAACAATAAACAAATAGAAAGTATGGAAGAACATCAATATTAATACGTTGGATGATATAATCATACCTGAAAAAGACAAGCTACATAATTCGAAACAGTAAAAATTGACAAAATACAAGAATCGTGTATATGAAACTATTCAAATATGAAAATATGGTGAAAAAGCGTGACGTAAAACGTATATCAACAAATATGCATATTGTGTTTTAAAAAAAAAAATTGGCTAAGAAGTTTGTTAATATTGAAAATAAATAAGAAATTTAGCTAGGACTTTAAACTAGAGAGCATCAAAAGATTTTTCATTCCAACTATACAAAAAATATGTACATAATATTCTAGACCCAATATTTATATTTGCAAAGAATAAAAAAGGCTAACTATTAGTAAATAATAAATAAATACAAAATGGGTTAGCCAAAACAAAATATACGCCAACTAATTTCTGTGTACGCTGACCCATTTCTCATTAAAAAGAACAAAACCCAATATTGCTCATTTAAAAAGAAAAGGGAGTGAAAAAGGGCAAAACTTAAAAAGACCACAAAAACTGATGCGTGCAAGAATTGAACCCACAACCCCAGTGATAAACTGAACCCCCTGAACCGTTGAGTTATGCTTTCCAATTGTTTTGAGGGGGTTCACTAAAGCTTATATACATAAAATATTCAAATTTGACCTTATATATATATTGCAATTTTCCGACCCAGGGGTTCAGATAAACCCATTGCCTCCCACATAGATCCACCTTTGGTCCCTATTCCTTTTCTAATACTCCCTCCGCTTCAAAAAGAATGACCTACTTTGACTTGGCACAAAGTTTAAGAAAATAAAGAAGACTTTTAAATCTTGTGGCCTTAAATTAAAGTTGTATCAAATGTACCAAAATGCCCTTTAATCTTGTGGTCCTAAACATGTCATGTGGAAAGTTGAAATTAAAGTATTGCCAAAAAAGGAAAGGGGTCATTCTTTTTTAAACGGACTAAAAAGAAAAGTAGGTCATTCTTTTTTAAACGGAGGGAGTAATACAATAATATGAATAATCTAACAATGTGTCAAAAATATTCAACATTTGCATCTGTGACACTGAATAGACAATCCTTCAATGGAAAAAAACAGCATCATGTGTATACCCATTACCTCCCACTTCCTTTTTTTTTTTTGGAACTGCTAAATTTGTATTCATCAGCATTAGGGCTATGCTGGCAACCTCCAAAAAGTTCACAAGAAGACAGAAATACTTACAAAGATCCCACTAGTTTGATTTCTTCTTCTATATTTGCTCTTTACACCAAAATCCAATAATATAGTTTTAAAAGGGCTAATAGCAAGTAGTTTGAGATTGAGAAATAGGAGTTGCTCAACATTGTTTTAGGTTGTAAAAACGATATGGTGTTTTTTCATTTCAATAATTTTGAAAGCACAACATAGTTTTTTCCCTGATGAAGGGTATTTCCTTGAACGGCACCAAGAAGATGCATAGCTTCGAAGTACAACATAGTTCTCAAGGGTAAAGATCGTATATTTCATCTAATAACAATAAATTATACAATTAACATCCCAAGCTCACAAGTAAATAGTAAAATAAAGGCCAACTTCTAAAGGCAACAAAGTAGTTTCCACCAATTCAAGGTAAATATATGCTTTCAGAATCTGCCATACCGCATAATGACTCTTCTATATTTGCTATCATCGTACCTTTTTGTAATAAGTTTTGTTGCACTTTTTGGTGATTGTGTGTGTATGACTTGTGATTAATGAGATAATTATATGAAGTTTCTCACTGACACACACACATACAAATAATCACGTCCCAATCATGTCATCTTCTGCTAACTTCCGAAAAAGTCATGTCTGTAACCATCCCTAAATAGTACACGCCACCAGCGTTGGCGCTGCCACTACATAGATGACTAAATCTAAGGGATTAACTACAACAAACTGGGAAAGAACAAGACCAAAAATGCACATGATTATGCTAAAGAGAACAAGACAAACTACATGGAGAATTGTAAAACAGGTCTTAAGTCTCATATTTTGAGCTGAAACAGTATCTCAAATCGACACCAAATTTGTATTTTAAACACCTGAACAAGCTCAATTATGAAGGTGATATGAATCCACTTGAGGTTATGCGTGGAAGCAAATTCACATAGACCAACAGAAAGATTCAATGCACATCAAGAACAATGAGCAAAAGGAAATGGCTAACCAAAACCAAGAGCTGAAACAAACAGATGGACTGACGACCAAATTTACCTCATCAACACAAAGACGTGAAGGTTCTTTTGCCTGCTCCAGAACACCTTTTATCATAGACCTCAACCCTTTCTCAGGAGAAATCAGGTAGGGTTGATAACCATCAGCTTCTAACACAATCTGGCAGCAAGCAGAAACAATTATGAAACAAACAAAGAACAAACATGCAGTCAGTAGCACAGGAGAAACTGCACATTATTGAAAACTATTGGCGGAAAACAGATACCCGCTTGACATTATTTATGTCAAAGTGTCTATCTAAGGGGAGCTGCTTTATCCTATTCGGGAAGTTACCCTCGAAACTTGCAACCACTTTCCATCCATCACCCTGAAAGAAATGAAAGAGAACTAAAATCTGAATGCATGGTGAAGAATTTAAGAACCCTAACTACATACCAGATGTGCTTTCATAATATGCCAAAATTTTCCTTTTCTTTGGGTTTTGGTTGGTCAAAAAAGACACCTTACAGTGAATTCATGTTGTGCATGGGTAACATCGGACAAGATAATACATTAAACAAAGTCCATATATGAATCATAATGCTAACATAGAAAACATAGGATGTGTTACAGTGTAGGAAGCAGAATGATCTAGGTATTTAAGAATTAAAAAAACAAGTGAAGGAAAGGACAAACAGGAAAACAGTACTCAAACCATAAATGTAAAGAACTATAACTAGAGCATGATTGCATGAACATGGATACCATTCCTACCAAGAAAGCTTTCCTCCATCCAAACGTTAAATCCATATGGATAATCTCGCAATCTTCAATGTGTTTATATATTTTTAAATTGCAGGCATTAGGTACACAATCTTATTTTGGGGGATAATGGGTAACTTTTATCTAAAGCATGGTTCTAACTCGTGATATGCGCCAAACCCACACATCATGCGCTGTACACAAACCTTATAACCAACAACATAAGCAATGTACTTTCCTACGTCTCTTAGCAGGAACTTTCATAAATAAAAGCTACTTCTTCCGTTTTATTTTGTGTCTTAGTTTGACAGGGCAAAGAGCTTAGGAAAATGGAGTAGACTTTTGAGACTTGTGGCCTTAAACTAAACATGTGCATAGCACTCAAGGGTGATCATTGAAGTGAATTGCAAACCATAAGGTCTCAACGTCAAATATCAGCCAAGGCAAAAACACAAGGCGATCTCTTCTCATTTGTCCACAAGCTTTGGTGGAAAGAGTTACCCGGTACCTAGGTTGGCGGTAGCAACTAGCCCATGGAACTAGGCCTCATTTGTTTTTATTAAGTAGGTGTTTGGCCATGAAAATCAAAAAATATTGGAGTTGGAATTGGAGCGGAGCTAAAAGTTGGAGTTTGGAGTTGTGTTTGGCCATGGATATAAATTGGAGTTATTTTGGACTTTTTGTGAGAAAAGTAGGAAGTGAAAAAAAGTGAATACACTTGACTTGTTTTCACTTTTTCAAATACAATTTCAAATTGTATTTGGAATTCTAATGGCCAAACACTACAATTTTCACTAAAGTGAAAAAAAATTCCGAAAGAAGCGAAATTCTCAAGGCCAAACACCCTCTAAGATTAAGATATCTGAATCTAAATACATGTCTCAATGTTAAGATGTCTGTTGAATGATTAAAGACTGTTTTTTTAAGAATCTGAATAGGCATAAATTATTTTATATAAAAATTATTATTATTAATGAACATAATAAAGAGAAATAGAATCCTCGAATCGGAAATTAACAGTCACTATTCCGAGTCGCCGCAAACATAGTAATTTCAACCAGCGAATTTGAAAATTCTAAACCTCCATTAAATTTCTTTTTAACCTCATAAGCTCCAATTTCAAAGTAGAAAAAGCAAAAAATAATTCAAGTTCTCACATTTTTCTCCCAATCCTAAAATCCACTCTACCACATATTAACGATGTTTGAACCACCATTATCGCCATCGGTCCTCCATCTTCGACAGGATTCACCACTCCAATACCCTAGATTCACCCATTGCACTTATCTAGACCATCTTTACTTTGAAGGGTTTACCACCCACACACTCGTGCCTCTTCATCCACCATCACCCAAGATTCAACCTTCTTATTCGACTTATCGGGTCAATTTACAACGAACATATTATTACTATTAGCATATTGAAAAAGTTCATCCCATGAACTATGATGAGTCGATGATGACAAAAGAGGTGAGATGAAGAGAGGGAGGGGGGGGGGGGCTTTTAAAGATGGAGTTTGAGGAGTCCATCACCATGTCGATGATGTTCAAGAGATAGGCATACAGATTGGAAGAAGAGAAGTTTAATCAATTTGGAAAAACAAAAAGACATAAAGTCACCATTGAACTTGTTTGAGATTTGCAAAAAGACACTTTAACTTTGCAGGCGACCTATTACCCCTAAACAATTTTAAACCGATATTAATACACCTTTTTGCGCCCACGAGTAAAGCTTGGAGGTGGAGTACGATGATACTATTGTATAAGAATAGAATAAAGGTGACATTCAGAATTGCAACAATTATAGGGGAGTAAGTTATCGAGTCACACTATGAAGGTTTGGGAGAGGGTGGTAGAGTTGAGGTTGCATCCACGGGGCTCGACTACTGAAGCCATCCATCTCGTTAGGAGATTGGTGGAGCAGTATAGGGAAAGAAAGAAGGATTTGCGCATGGATATCGCCTTAGAGAAGGCCTATGATAGAGTTCCCAGGGAGGTTCTTTGGAGGTGTTTGGAGGCTAGAGGCGTACCTATGATGTATGTTGGGGCAGTTAAGGACTCGAGTTAGAACTCGGGGAGAGGACTCGGAGCACTTTCCCGTCTTGATGGGGTTACACCAAGGATCGACGCTTAGCCCGTTTCTTTTTGCCTTAGTGATAGATGTTTTGACGCGACAAACTCAAGGTGAGGCGTCTTACTGTTTGCTTTTTGCAGAAGATGTGGTCTTGATTGATGAGACACTTAGTGGAGTTAATGCTAAATTGGAGGCAAATCCTCGAGTCTAAAGGGTTTAGGTTAAGTAAGTCCAAGACGGAATATTTGGAGTGTAAGTTCAGCGAGGTGTCTCATGAGTCTGATATGGTGATTAAGCTTGATACTCATTCTATAAATAAGAGAGAGCATTTCAAGTATCTGGGGTCTTGGGTTCTATGATTCAGGAAAATGGAGAGACTGACGAAGATGTCACTCATCGGATTGGGGTAGGGTGGATGAAATGGAGGCTCGCCTCCGGAATCTTGTGTGGCAAGAAGGTACCTCCTAAACTTAAAGGCAAGTTCTACAGAGTGATGGTTAGACCGGCTTTATTGAATGGGACGGAGTGTTGGCCTGTTAAGAAGGCCCACGCCCAGAAGATGAAAGTGGCGGAGATGAGAATGCTTCGGTGGATGTTCGGGTGTACTAGGAAAGATAGGATTAGAAATAATGTTATTTGAATAAGGTAGGAGTGGCTTTGGTGGAAGCCAAGATGAAGGAAGCGAGGTTGAGATGGTTCGGTCATGTGATGAGGAGGGACACGAATGTCTCAGTGCGGAGGTGTGAGAGGTTGCCTAGAGATGGTTTCAAGCGAGGTAGAGGTAGACCAAAGAAATATTAAAGAGAGGTGATTAGACATGACATGGAGCAGCTCCAGCTTACCGAGGACATGACCCTAGATAGGATGTTGTGGAGAAGGCGGATTAGAATAGAAGGTTAGTATGAGTTTAGGTTGTTGTTTCTTGTGTTGTAGTACTTGGTGTCTCTTGCTTATGGTATTATCGGATATTGTTAATTTATATTGTAGCTTGTTCTTTTACTATTCCTTATCCAGATTGTTTTATTGTGAGTCGGGGGTCTATCGGAAACAGCCTTTCTATCTCACATCTACGGTGGTGGTATGGACTGCATACACTTACCTCCCCAAACCCCACTTGGTGGGAATTTACTGGTATGTTGTTGTTGTTGTTGTTGTTTCAGCATTTATTTCTTCTTTTTTTTTTTTGAGAATTGGTAATTTGTATTCTTCAGCATTTCAGCATTTTAGGATATGTTGGAAACCTTTCAAGGGAGAAAAAAAAACAAGAAAAAGACCAATAAAAATAATTACAAGGCTCTTAGAAATTCTATAAATTAATCAGAGTCCTCTAGCCCTAACTGTTTACACCAAAAAAACAAAGATACAATGCAATTCCATTTAATCTTATGAATGGAATTAGACCTATCTTCGAAATTTCTACTATTTCTTTCCTTCCACACTGTCCACCAGATGCAATGTGGAATTAGGTTCAACCAGATCTTTTGTGTCTTACTCCCTACTCTTTTGATCAAGCAACACAGTAAATTTGTTGTGTGCTCAGGCATAGTCCATTTCACTTCAGATATGTTTAAAAACATGAACCAAATTTGGGATGTGAAGGGGCAATGTAGAAACAAATGACTATTAGTCTCCCCCGTCTTCCCACAAAGAGAATACCAGGAGAGAATTATCTTCCCTATCCTCCTCAAAACTTCATGTGTTAGGCATGCATTCCCAACCGCCAACCAAATAAAACATTTGACTTTAGTTGGTGCTAGATTCCTCCAACTTTATTTATTTTTATTTATTTTTTAATTATTTTACTTCATCTTCTTCAATGTAACTCACCATTTCTTTCCTTTTTCTTTATTCCTGCTATATTCTTGTTTTTCTTTTCAATAAATACAAATAAATTTTTGTACGTATCCTGGATATTCATATGAAACAAAGATCAAAATTTCCTACCCTTTCATTTTCACTGGATCTCTCCAGTATCTGCTTTTGTATTCATCTCATTTTTTTACACTACTTATTATTCTTCTATATTCCTCTCTCGTCCTCTGTCTATCACCCCCAACATTTTCATCCACCACACACAATTACTCTTAACTTCACACTTAGTGATTTTCATCTTTTGTCCGCACTATTATTTTCAGCTTTATATCTTGTAATTTATTGAGTAATTGAGATATGCTTTTGAGATTATTGAATGTGTGTTAGGGAAATTGTATTTATTGTAAAGTTAAAGAATTGGAGTTGTTGATTTGAGATCAAAACAAAGATCAAAATTTCCTACCCTTCCATTTTCACTGGATCTCTCCAGTATCTGCTTTTGTATTCATCTCATTTTTTTACACTACTTAGTATTCTTCTATATTCCTCTCTAGTCCTTTGTCTATCTCCCCTAATATTTTCATCCACCACACACAATTACTCTTCACTTCACTCTTTGCGATTTTCATCTTTTGTCCGCACTATTATTTTCAACTTTATATCTTGTAATTTATTGAGTAATTGAGATATGCTTTTGAGATTATCGAATGTGTGTTAGGGAAATTGTATTTATTGTAAAGTAAAAGAATTGGAGAGTTGTTGATTTGAGATCTGATCGAAATGGGAAGTTCCGAGGAGAAAATTGTGGTTATTGATTTTTGTTTCAGTTTTTGCTGCTTGAAATTTGGGAATAAAAGGAACCCTTGATTCATTTCAATTCAATTTTCTTGATTATTGAATGAAAGTGGATGAAGAAGAATAAAGGAAAAAAAAATGATAAGAAAAAAAGAAAAAGTAGTAAAGTACAAAAAAAACATAAATAAAATGTAAAATTAAATAAATTTAACACGTGGAAGATGCCTATTGGTGCGTGATTATTCACTCTTTCTTGCAACTGAGATTGAACGAAAAATGTCCTATTTATACTACTTTAAAATTATTTAGGGGTAATAGGTCGCTCGCAAAGTTAAAGTGTCTTTTTGCAAATCTTGGACAAGTTCAGCGGTGACTTTGTCTTTTCTCAAAAAAAAAAAGAGCGAGAACGGAAAGGTCTAAATGATTTTCGAACTCGGTGTCTGGTCTGATTGAATCAGATGTATTCAGATCCATCAAGTGATTAAAAAAAAGAAAGTTAAAAACAAATGCACTTAGGGGTCGTTTGGTAGAGTGTATAAGAATAATGCAAAACATGGTGTATTAGTAATGCTTGTATTAGTAATGTTTGTGTTAGTTATGCTTGCATTAGTTATGCTTGCATTAGTTATGCTTGTATTTTTCTTATGCAGTGTTTGGTTCGATGTATTAAAAAAAACATGAATTACATAAAAAAAAAAAAAAAAAAAAAAAAATTTTACATAATACCCTCAATATATATGTTGGAAAGGATGCGGAAAATTTTTTGAGGGGTAATAGGGTCTTTAAGCATGTTAATGCATGCATTAGATCCATTGCATTACTAATGCCATAGATTTTGAGGTATTAGTAATACACACCTCAATACACAATAGAGTGCATAACTAATGCTTGCATTAGTTATACATAAGGTAAAAAGGTATACCAAACAAGGTACTACTAATACACATTAAACTAATGCATGCATTAACATTCCAATACACTCTACCAAATGACCCCTTAATGAATTGAGATCTAAATCATAAGATTCAGGCCCTCATTAAGTGCAAACAAATGAGGCCTCAGTTGGGTGTGCACAAGTTGGGCCAAACCAAAATTATCAAAAAAATCTAGAGATATGTATAAGTACCACAATGCCCTTTGAATCTTGTGGAAAAAAATTTAGAGATATGTATAAGTACCACAATGCCCTTTGAATCTTGTGGTCTTGAACATGGCATGTGAGATGTCGAAGTTAAGAGTTACTAAATAGAAAAAGTGGCACTTTTTTAGAAACAGTAAAAAGGAAAATAAGACAAATAAATTGCAAGAGTAATTGGAAAACAATGAGAATCTACAACCCAAAAATAGTATCAAAATAATGGGAATTTGCCATTGCAAAGAGTGACTATGAAATTAAAGAGTTCTATAATATTTCACCCACCTCGCCGCCAGTGATATGCTGCAGAAACTTATCCTCAAATTCACGGCAAAGCTCAAGTGCCAAGGCTTTGGTACCTTCAGCACTATGAACCATTTGCTCCCCAAGCCTAACCAATTCATCTTGTACAACTTGAGACTTCCCCTGAAGCCTGCAGCAGAAAAATCCCAAGAACAGTCAATAGATGGCACCCCAATTAATCAATCAAGGAAAGGGAGATGATCAATAGATGATATAAGTAAAGCCTAACAATCAAAAAACATCAAACCTTTTCCAGACTCGATTGAGAGAGTTCGAGTAATAAGGACATTCTATGGATGGAGGAATCTGGAGAAATTTAGTAACTTCGATAGTATGACTAAAAATATTTTTAAAATTCTTGTAAATTATTAGACTTATATTCGGTAAGAAAGAACATTGCATCACCAACGATATCAATAATAGTAGGAAGGCAGCCAAGTACAAAGAACTAGATTCTCTATTTAATTTCACGATGTAAACTAATCAGATCTTGCTTAAAAGAACGTATCCCATTGTTTGAACAATCGGAATTCCTAGCTAGTATCAGATACTCCTATCTGCACATCTCATGATTGCTCAAAAATTAAGTGGCTTACTTAACTTTTCAAACACTTCTCCACTAGCGCAATTATCTTTCACAGTTTTAGTACGATTTGCAAGAACCTAGAAAATGATTAGATACTTTTTAGCTCCAAATTAGATAACTCTACTTTGTTTGGTAAGATTAGAAACTATGGTGTATCTAAAACAAATAGACTAACGCCAATTTTGCACAATCAATTGCTTCTGCTGACCAATAAAAACAGTGAATGGATTGTTAGATTTTCGTACAAACTATCAATAGAAGCATTCAAGAAGGTGAGATTACCCGGAAAGCAGATTTGGAAGTCTGACTTTCATTCTAGTGCGTATCTGGTGAGCAAGGGTCTCGACCAAAGCTAACCTACCAAGCTTACTTTGAGGAGCTCCAGTCAATATTGACTTTAAACTTTCACACTCAGCTCGCCATGCGGTCTCCAATGAGTTTTCAGATCCAACACTTCCAGACTGGGCAGAAGCTATGGAAACAGACTGACCAATCAAGGCAACCCAGGGGATATCAGCTGTACTTCGTGGTCCTTGATTTGACAAAAGGGCTTGAACAGCCGCAAGCACTTTCGGCTCTGAAACTGCTTGATCTATCTTGCTAATAACACCGACAGTTCTAGTACCTAATGGAAGAGAAATAAATCAAACATGTGAAGAGTTTCACATATAAAACAGACAGTGCAAGGATAATGGATGAGCAACTACAAATAGACAATATCCATTTAGTCTCATATTTCTGGAAGATACAAATCAATCTGGGACAGATAGACCTACATTCACTATCATACTCCTTCGCAATTCTGATAGCTTTACATGAAGCAACTTCAGGTGCCTGAGCAGCAGAAATTACGACCAGCAATATGGCATCGTTGTGCTCCATATATTGAGTCTGTTTAGAAAGGTATCTCAGTAAATATGAAATATAAGCATTCTGATAAATTTGACCATGATATTCGTATAGATACTCACCAATGAATCATCAAGATTTGCCTTGTCAACACCAGGCAAATCAACCAGCTTCAATGGTGGAGCTGTATGCAGTAAAAAGAAAAAGTAAATCAAAGGAAAGCCAGGAACCCGGCCATGCAAAGAAATGGAGAAGGAAAAGTAACATGAAACACTAGCAAACGACAGTTGCTCAAATTTATCCAACATCTCCTGGCAGGAAGTTAAGAAAAGAGAACTAGAGACAACTAACACAATTTACAAAGCAGAGGAATGACAATTTCCTACAGGTGCATCCTCTGTGAAGAAGGTTACAAGGATGCAAGTAACTTGTTCATACACAGCAAGTTTTGCAGCTCAGCTTGGTGCATGTTTTGAATTTATTTGGATGTAAAATGGTGCATGCCAGAACACTTCAAAAGAACTACTGCTGGGTCCGAAAACGGCAGTGCTTCAAATTGCTACCATGACACTTCGAAACACTCTACCATGAATCTTTGGTGGATGGATACTTTTAAGGCAAAAAAGAGAATATTTGTAATGTAAAATATAAATGTACATCACTTTTAACTTTTTGGTGTAAAATGCTTAGTTGCACGGACTCTTCACTTTTGATGCCGCACCCGTGTCGGATTCTCCAAAATATACTACTTTTGGCGAATCCGACATGCACCCGCTGACATATTTGAAGAGTTCGAGCAACATATGTAAAATGTACAGGAAGGTGAGAAGATGAAGCTCAGTTTAGTTCACGTGCAGTAAATGAACTAAGCTTACTTTTGTATAACTGCACATCCTGGGCAGCCCCTGGGTGCTACGGATAATAAAATTCTTTATTACATACAAAAAGAAAAGGACTAACAGAGGAGACAACGTTGGCAGAGATTGAATACACAATATAATCACATATTGTATATAGAGGGGCTTGCAAGCACTGTCAGTGGTGACATTTAGACATTAAATATTTCATATTAATCAGAAGGAAAGACAACATTTCGACTATTCGTTTTCTGATGATTAAAATATTCCAACTTATTTTATTGGACCAACGCCAACAACACCCACCCCATGAGTATGGTCAAAAGATCCTTTCAAGATAACTTCCTTGCAAACAATTTTAAATTTACATCGTTCTCTTTAAATCCCTCAATTATTGTAGTATTGCACCTATGAATCGACACATTTAGAGGTTGTCCCAAAATCGGGTTAAGTATCATTAGCATGTTCTAAATGCTTTTTTGATAAACTAGCATGTTTTGGTGCTTCAAGATTATTCTCTTGTTTGTCTTAATCTTCAACCAATGGGAAAGAAGAGCTTGAATTTCCGTTAATCCCAAATCCAAGAAAGAAGACTCCCAGATAAATAAATAAATTAAAAAAAAAAAAAAAAAAAAAAAAAAAAGTGACTTATAGAGCATACAAAATCATAATGTACTTGTATCATAGGCAGATAAAAACATTCTTTTATGGTCACCTGTGCTTGTTCGTAGCTTCAAATATATTTCATCACGACTCTTGCTTGAAATTTTGCTCAATCTATCCTGTAAAGAATGTCGAAGAGCACCTGCACAGATGAAACTCGAAATGTTAACACAATTAAAGACATAAGAACTGGTAGATTTTCATTCACTTGCTTCAGGGGTCAGTCCTCGCTCGAGTAAAAACTACCATTTCTCATAAACCCAATAACTCGTTAAGAAGCTTACTTGCAGACACTGGCTGTGATTTACTGTCAATCTGCAAAATGATCGATTTACTGCTCAATGAACTATCTCGTTTTAGATCAATGCATATGGGCGCACGAGTAGCACCGCCTTCACCTGTTGGCTGTGAATTTAAGGATAATATTAGGAATCAAAAGGACTTTGATTTCGAAACTTGGGATTGAGGGTTAACAAGGCAAAATGAGAAGTAGAAAATAACATTTTAATTTCACAGGGAGAAAACCATACCAAAGCAGGATGGCCAATTAGACTGTTCAGAACAGCTGATTTACCTGCACCCTGTAAAAAGTTTTGACACAGATTAAATGAGTATCAATATCCTCAGAACAATTGAGGAGAGCAATTTGTGTATTGACATCTCATGCACAATTGTTCATGATAATATAAGAAGATCAAGCAGCTATACAGACAGTAAAATCCCTATCACAAACAAGGGCAATCCTTATCACATGTGCTAGCTTTCACGTTAGGTCCAATATCAATTTTCTTTACAAATTTGATCATTCCAAGACTCTTAGGAGTAAATGTCGCGGCTGAGACCTCTGGATATCGAGTAAGAATAACCCCTTCAAGGAATTCTCTTGAGCCACCCACCATATACATTTAAACATTGTTGTGGACTAAGCTAAAAAAAGACTATGCATTGCATAAATAAAGTGAACTGTCATTCATCTAAATGATGTCATCTCCTCTATTTCATATAACCCTACGCAGGCCCTCACATGTGCATCTTTTCTCCTTCTAGCAACATCTTCTTGTGGATTTTGTTGTTTCTTTACCAAGATAATAATCATATTAATATGATGAGTCATTTAAATTTCCCGTATAGTTTTCAATCTAGATCTCAAGTATACGACCAATCAATATCAAAACAAAATATAGAGAAGCTACAACATAATATGACCCTTTACGAACAACATACAATCTTCTATACAATTGAACCTCATGAGCACAACAGAGAAACTACGCACGAAAAATTGTTTCTCAACTATATATAGTCGTTTAATTTCCTATCGAAAGCTACTAATTTCTTTCCTTCCATGTCATCCACATGAATGCTGAAGTTGCAACATCCCAGACTCTTTAACTTCTCTTCTTCTAAATTTCCAGATGGATTGCCTCCTTCATTGTGCCTGACATCACCCATTACAGCCTGAACCATCTCAAAATCTTGCACCACAAGCGAGTTGCTCACTGACAATCAAGGAGGAGGCCACACATCTTCACCTGAACATTTGCATATGAGCACTAGCTGGTATACACAACCTGTCATTCTCTCAAATTCTCAACTGTCAATATTGCTCCCTCACTGCCAGCCAGTAATTCAGTCTCTATCTCATATCGCACAAGTATAATAATCTCATGTTTTTTACCAATAAAAATATTTTTAATTATAAAATAAACTATCAGGCAGAATCAAGCTGGTACTGCAGCATTACATAAAGTAGCTGCATTAGATTCATCAAAGCTTAGCGGAATCTAAGAAATCCAGAAATACATCTGTTCCAAAATCAAAAAAAAAAAAAAAAAAACATTCGACCATATTTTTAAATTCTGAATACATCTATTTTTAACAATTGAAACGTTTTCCTCCCTTCCATTGAAGCATCTTCGAGTTCTTTCCAATTACATTGTCCACGTGATGCAAAGAAGAATGTTTATCCAAAACTTCTTCTACTTTCTCCTTAAAGGCTGTCCTTGCCAATCTCACACAAGTAAAATCTTGGGCTGGCCTTTTCAACTTTATATCCTATTCCAAAGATTTATATGCCTTATCTTTCTATAAATAGTGTCCTTCCACCCTATGTTAAAAAAGACAACCTATTGGATTTCGATACCTTCCAAAGCTTTCCTGACGAAAATTTTCATGATTCTTTTATAACCAAAAACATGTTTTAGTTTCAAAACTAGAAAATAATGTGTTTGCCCCTTCACAGCTTGTTAAATGGTTGTTGCCTATTGTATTGTTAGTGTTGTTAGTTTAAATACAATGTTTGTTTTAATTATTACTTAAATTTTATTGTATTGTTTCATTAAACCCATGGCTAAGTAATGACAAAGTCTGATTTTGTGTAACGGCCAATTTGGTGTGATCGTGCCTTACCTTTTTTTCCATTTTTTTTAACCTTGTTAATTAATAATCCTGTTTTATCTTTTAGTCTACCTTCTTATAGTAGCTCTACCTTTTACCCTACTTTTCTTGTAGATTTATCTTTCAAAATACTGATGTGTGACATTATGTAACGACGGAAAACTATGCAATTTATCCAAACAATGTATTCATCACAAGAATACAGTATGACAAGATAAAACATAATACAATATAATACGATGCATTATGAAACCATATGTAATAACCATCCAATCTTAATCTTCTCTGCTTAAATACCAAACTTAATGCATCAGCCAAGTCTCTAACTAGTACTGTGTGCACGCTACACATTTTATGTTACACTACATTTGGCATTAAACCGAAGCCCTTGGGGTACATATGTGAAACGATTGGACAACTTTCACTTCACCTATTCTTCTTCATTTCCAATAGATGAGTATTTTAAAAGTAAAAAGTACGAAAGAAATAGGCTCCTTCACAAAAGAGAGGAGCCTTCACAACGAAAAGTGTCATTTATCCAAAACATACAACAATTACCAAAAATATGAGAATTATGACTTATAATGGTAAGTTTGCAATTAACATTACTAATGTCAGGCTACAAAATTTTAATGACAACAACAATTATCCCAACAACTGAAATTAAAAATCATTGGACTATAGTTTTGCATGTCCAGATAACTTCAAGCCACTACTAAGTTTTAGTTTTAATTAATCAAACATAAAAAGTATTAATTTGCAATATTAACTTTCATATTTAATTGCTTTGATAATTAGTTCCAGTAGAAAATTTTATTTACTATACAAATAATCATCCATATCTCAAGAATACGAGAATAGACAAGGAAGAGAAAATGAATTGATGACAGCAAGAAGATAGTTGAAGTGACGTGAGGACTATAACACTAGGAGAAGAAAGAAGTAAATCAAAAGATCTTGTAACGTAGAATTAGTAAAAGAAGAATCATTTCAAACCAAAAAAGAAGAGGATGTGAAGCTCAACTGCTCCTTTTTCTTTTCTTTGTTTAAAATCACTTATGGACAGATTCAAAGAACTAAACCATATCTTGGATTGCTTCATGCTCACTCCGTTTCAGCCATAAGAAAAGGCAACCCCTTACAGCACATCATCGTTTTATTTAACAGAACACTTGTTTAGGATTACATCACATCATCGCATTATGCAACAGAAGAATCGTTCAGCAACAGCAGTAAGTAAGGCATTAGAAAGTACAATAAGTCTAAGGCCTCATTTGTTTTCATTAAGATTAAAACGCCTGAAGTTGAATACACATCTGATTTTTAAGATGTGCATTAAAATTTAGATGTCTGAATCAAAAAACACATTTTAACTTTTACGATGTCGTACCGGATCTGAATACATTTAATTAAGACTGTTTCTTAACACCTAAATGTATAAAATTTGTCTCTATTTAAAAATTATTAAATATAAAATTCAAAATGAATCTAATGCTATATGTCAACAAATATTTTTTAAAAATTATGTGATAGTTGGTGGTGGTGGCAGGGTGTGGATGATGTTGGCTAATATTGGTAGGGTGTGCGTAGTAGCTAGTGATGATGGTGGTGGCGATGATAGTTGTGGTAGATGATAATAATAACTAATGCTGGTGGTTGACGATATATACAACAACAACAACATACCCAGTATATTCCCACCAAGTGGGGTATGGGGAGGGTAAGTGTACGCAGTCCATACCACTAACTCAAATGTGAGGTAGAGAGGTTGTTTCCAATAGACCCCCGGCTCAAAATAAAACAATCTAAGATAAGGAATGGTAATAGTAGGAATAGTAAAAGAACAAGGTACAGTAGAAATTAGCATATTCAATAATACCATAAACAAGATACTCCAAGCAACACGCCAAAAGATACAAAATCCTAAACTCAGACTAACCTTCTACCCTAATCCGCCTCCTCCACAACTTCCTATCCAGGGTCATGTCCCCAGTAAGATGGAGTTGCTCCATATCATGTCTAATCACCTCCCTCCAATATTTCTTCAGTCTACCTCTACCTCGCTTAAAACCATCCCTCGTCAACCTCTCACACCTCCGCACATCCGTGCTCCTCCTCATCACATGACCGAACCATCTCAACCTCGCTTCCCTCATCTTGGCTTCTATATAACGTGGTGACTAATGGTGGTGACCAGTGGTTGTTGTGGTAATAGTGGTTGGTGATAAGGATTGTAAATGGTGGTCAATGGTAGTGACAACTAATTATAGTGATTGACATTAATGGTGGTTGTGTTTTAATGGTGGTTGTGGCTGAGGAAGGTGGTTGGTGGTGGTGGGAGGTGGCAGTAGTTAATAATGATGGGTGGCAATCGTGGTAGTTGATAATGGTGGATGATGGTGGTAACGACGAATGAATTAATGAAATCGGTGAATCACTACGTCGGTAGAAATCTTTAGATAGACATCTTAATGATACTAAGACTTTGCTACAGATATTAAATATTCAGATTTATTCACTCATTAGTGTTTGAAACATTTGAAAGAAAACACTTAATGAAAAGAAATGGATTTAATGACTGAGATCCGAATGATTAAGATAAAGACCTTTATTGCAAACAAATGAGGGTTAAATCTATGCTCAAGCTAATTGCATGCCATTGCCATCCGAGATGAAGGAGGTGGGAGTGCGTCGGTAACAATAAGGGAGCGTTCTTTTGTTTCTGTAGTTTTTTATGCGTGGTGTTGTGTGATGTCCATGATTTAGGTTAGATAGTTCTTATTTTTATCTTGTGGTGGTAGTATTATCTTGTTGCTAGCGGTGTTAGTTTATTTTGTATTTATCTTTTGTGTTTGTTATACTGTTATTGGTTCTAAGCCGGGGGTCTATCGAAAACAGCCTCTCTACTTCACCTGAGGCAGTGGTATGGTCTACGTACACTCTACCCTCCCCAGACCCCACTATGTGGGAATACATTGGGTATGTTGTTGTTGTTGTTGCCTCACATACATAATAGTTCGAAAACCACCTGGACACACCTATACTGCTATACACCTTTGATGATACAATAACCATAAAAGAAATTACCCCAGGAAATGGTCTATTTTTCATGTTCCATTCATGCAAAAAGATTAAACAAAGGTTTAATTCCACAAAATAAGTAGCAGAAATTGGTAGATCCACTCAGAACTCAACCTTCACAGAAGAAAAAAATTTGGGGCGGGGGAGGGGGGTGTTGTTGTGTTCATTCAAGCTTGACTTATTTAAGCTATTTTGATGCACCATTAGTTGTTAATAAACTGAAGCAAGCAGCCAGAAAATCAAATCGAAAGATAATATCAACTTCATACATATATTGAAAGTGAATAAAAAGAAAAGGACAATCAGAATAGAAAGAGGATATCATCAATTCATCATCATACATAGAACCTCCACTAGTCAACTAATAGTAAAAGATCCCTCAAGATAATTGCAATCTCAACTAAGAAAAGGTTGTGTTCAATCGCGAATAAAAAAAAAGCATCCAAAAGTGCTCCTTCTCGAATTCATTATCAGCTAACTATTAGCTGAAATCCAATTTAGTTTATTCAATTAAGCACAATATACATATATCAGAACCACAAGGAGGAGCCTACAATCCTAGATCGTAAGAGAGTAATACGGATCACAAAACAACAAGTTTCACAGATCGAATCAGCACGCACCAACTGGCAAATCTAAACACTTGGACTACAAACGAAAAAATAATCTACAAAGAAAGAACCCACTTACAGTGCCGCCGATAGCAACCACATTGAGAAAAGTGGACGGCCGTTTCGAAGACGACGAGGACGTTTCATCAACATCTTCATCGGCAAGCAAAGACGTAGCTTGCTTCATGGAATCTGATAGCTGTGCCAGTTCCTCGATTGCCTCCATTTTCACTGTCTGCTTTGTTCACAAACTAAATCGACAGCTCAAATTGAACAACCCAAAAATCAACGGCTCAGATTGAACAATAGAAAACAGGCAACGCGATCGTCACCGATCTTAACAGATCGATGTTCAAAGGAGAAAACCTTAGATTCGAGGAAAGAATAAGTGAAGATCTGAGTCAAAGGAAAGTAAAAAGGTGCGATTATGTGTTGAAATGCTAGGGTTTTTACTCCAATTGACGCGCGACGACCGGAGAAGACGCCGGGGACAGAGAGAGAGATTTGAAAAGTTTAGAAGTACTCTGATGAGAAAGAATTTGATAGTATGGTGAGAATTTTTCAAATGGCAAAATGATAGTTGTCAGCAGCAGCCAAGAAAAGTTACTGACTATATAAGAATTCAATTTTGTCCAATTGTTTTTACCTGCGTGACGGCGAATCTACTAGTACTATTACTAGTTTTACTCTCTGGGAATTCGGTTGAATACGTTAATCAAATTAAAATAATGTTAGGTTTCATTGATTTATTAGTATTGAATTATGGAATTAATGATTTTTAAAGAGAAAAATATAGAGGCTAACAAAATTAAGATTATAATTAAGTCAGATATTAAAGTTTTTAAAAAATTAATTGAATAATAAAAGTAAAATTATTTTTAGTGGGCCCAGCCACAATCACGTTTTACAAGTTACTGCCCTTCACGGCTTTAGCATTTATCTCCTTCCTTTCTTGATTTATATCTCTCCTTTTTTCCGAATTTTTCTCCTAGTTTTTAAATTTCAAATTCTACACTATTCTCCCCTTACTTTTCTTTCATTCTTAATTCAATTTCATCTAATTTCTTCTATTTCAATTATATTTTGATTAGATCTGAATATCATCGAAGTTGTCATCATTGCTAATTTGACAAAAAGGTTATTGATGGTTTGTAGTTGTTGTGGTTGTGCGTCGAAGTCTGTGGATTTGCTATCCGTTAGAATAGGAGACACTTTCAGTGGAGTTGAAGCTCGTTGGTGAATTGGATTTCACTGAAAAAGAAAATGAAATTTGTTTGGTTGAAGTTCGGAGTTTCCACATTAATGGTGGTTCTCAAGAAAAGAGAACGATAAAGAAATGGATTTTATCGTGGTGGAGGTAATTGGAAAAAAAGTGGGAGAGGAAAGGTTGGAGGTTATTTAATGGTGTTGTGTGTGTATTTTGTACTAGATAATGAAGGGTTCGTTTACGGGCCCAATATTTCAATTTAAAATATATTTATAGTTATTTAATTTGTTTTTCAAAAAAAATAATCATTAATATTTTTGAATAAACACAATAGAAAATATAAGCAAAAAGCACACTATATAATAAAATATAACTTCTTATTTTTATGAAATTAAATAATAGCTTACAACTTCTTTAAGTTTTCATAATTAACATTAAAATATCATATACTCTAATGCTTATTTTAACATCAGGTCAAACACATTCTCTTAGATTAAACAACTAATTTTAGTGTTTTTCTTTTTCTAATTTATTTAAAATTATACAAGAGAATAGATTAAAATTATAAATATCTATTTATTAACATTTTTTATAGAATCATACGAAGCAATGAAGGATACTAATTCATACGTAAATTAATTTTAAATATATTTAAATTTATTTTATGGGTATTCAACAAACGAAAATAAGGACCTACTCGATGAACATTTAAATAATTTGTAACGTTAAAGGACTGTCTTTATGTCTTGTCTTATATACGTAAAAAAATAGGAGGTCACTTTGATATAGTAAGCACAAAATTTCTTTTCAAGTAATTTGTCTTCCTGTTGAGGAAATTTACTACCTCAAATAAAGAGAATCAAAAGAATTATGCAATTCTAGGCATGGACTAATTATCCCCCTATCATGTGATTTTGGATTGCTTTGCCAAGACTGTTACCTTAACCATGCCTTGCATACCCCCAGTTTTGTGGCAGAGTTCTTGAAGCAAAACGCTGATAGGGATTATTTCTTATATTCATGCTAGGAGTTTGGTATCGAGGGGTTGTTTGGCTTATTTGGTGTATGTTTAAGATGTTAGTGTTAAGAGTCCTTCACTTGACTTTATTACTATAGTTTGTGAGTTTTTTTATTTATTTCCTACAAACCTACCTAGCCTTCCTTCTGAGTTCTTATAGCAAAGCACTGATGGGGATTATTTCTTATATTCATGCTAGGAGTTTGTTATTTCGTGGCATCTTACCGCATGGCTTCTGCTGAGCTAAAGAACCTAAATATTCACCTTCAATATATTCTAGGTAAGTGGGTTTTTCAACCAAGTGAATCACCTTAGGGTGCTCCAATTCTATTTGTGAAGAAGAATGATGGTTCTATGTATATGTGTATTGACTATAGACAACTAAATATGGTGAAAGTAAAGAATTAGTGTCATGTGACTCATATCAATGATTTATTTGAACAATTTTAGGGTGGGGTGCTATTTTCTAAGATTGACTTAAGATTTGGCTTCCATCAGTTGATGATTAAGGTAGAGAAAATCCCTAAGATAGCCTTCAAGACTCGATACTGCCATTACGAATTCTTAGTAATGTTTTTTGGCCTGACCAATGCCCTAATAATGTTCATGAACTTGATGAACCACATCTTCAGGCTTTATTTCAACTCTTTTGTAATTATTTTTATTGATGACATCCTTTCCTATTCAAGGAGTAAGAAAGAACATGAGTAATATTTGAAGATTATGCTCCACACTTTGAGAGATCATCAACTCTATTCTAAGTTCTCAATTGGTGAATTTTGTCTTGAGTCTATAGTATTTTTTGTCACATGATGTCCAAGGATAGGATTATAGTAGACCCAATAAAGATTGAGACCATTCATGATTGGGTTAGGCCAACAACTCCGGCAAAGATTTGTAGTTTTATTATGTTTGTAGGCTATTATAGGTGGTTCGTTTAGAGATTGTCACTATCATAGTACCTATGACTAGATTGACAAGAAAGAGGTTCCATTTCGGTGGTCTGATGGCTGTAAAGATCAAGGACTTGCTCACTTCAGCTTTTATTCTGACTTTTGAAATTAAGGACAGGGGGTTTATGATATATTATGATGCTTCAGGTGTTGGTCCATGTTTGCTCCATCGATTTGGCTTTGACTTCCTCACGTCGTGGTTGGTCACCATATCCTTCAAGTACTTAATGTACTTAGGCATACCTTGTAAAACATCTAAAAATAGGAGGTTAATGTGAAGTTCTCTGAACATGTCAAAGAGGTTCTTAAAACATGCATCCTCATTTCCCCTTTTAAGCCTTTGAGGAAATGGTGGTGGTGGTATTTCTTAAACCCTTTCAACTTCCTTAGTTTTCGGGTTCTTAGACTTCCCCAAAATTTCAGCATCTTTGGTTGCAACTTGTGTCCCCTCTGCCTGCTTTAGAACTAACTCTACCTGAACTTCCTAACTTTTCTTTGGAGGTCTGTCAATGAGATCTCTACCCCTCCTCAAGGTGATTGCTATTACCTGTTTCAGATACTCTATGTCACTTGGCATGACTCTTGAGGTCTGGTATTTTGTGCCTAAGCTAACTGCCCCAATTGTGTCTCCAAATTGCTTTGGGCAAGTTACTGATTTTTTATTTCTACAACCATTTGATTTTTTCCACATGATTCTATAGAGTGGCCACTAGTACTATAAATCTCACACCATGATGGGGTCTGTTGGACTGTATTTACTGAGCCTGAGGTTGGTTCACACTCATCTTACTTGTAATACACCGTACTTTTACCTAGCTTAAATTCGTCCCAAAAATTTCAAAAACTTGTTTTAAAGATGAATACACTTTTATACATGTGGAATTTTCAAGATTTTGACTTTTCATTATGTGGGAAATTGAATAAGCTTTTCATCGATATAAAATTCGCCCAAATCCGACACCCGGGCGAAGAGTTATGGCCATTTTAGCAAGACAGTGTACCACCTAAGCCATCAGCGCGTCGCGGAGCCAGCCAAAATGGCAATTGTCAAAAACCAGTGAGCCTCCGTGATATTGGTGCTTCGCGCCAAGGCTCAATTTCAGAATTGTCCTTTTCCAGTGTTCCAACGCGATACCATCGCGTCGCGGTGAACTTTCAGGTCTCAATCAAAGTGGCAACGCGATATTACCGCGACGCGCCACCATGCAATTTCTCAGTTGTCATTTTCCAGTGGCTTGGAGCGATAGTGGCGCATCGCGCCAGGGGTCCAGATCGGGAAAATTTCATGAAAAATTAAAGTTGCACCGAGGGTTAAAACAGTTTTTTTCTATGATTTTATTCCGCCCAGATGTGGGATTTAAGCCCTAAAAACGTTTAAACCCTTCATTATTCACTTTTCCCTAAAATCAAAATGTATTTCTCTCTCAAGAAAACAAACTCTAACTTTCAAGAATCAAGGTTAATCCCAAGAATTTCTCCAAGAACTCATCAAATTAAGGTACGTTAGATGTTCATCCATGGATCCTTACCTTTCATGGAGCCCAAGAATCATTTTCTCAAAATACAAGATTTATGATTTATGATTTCCATGTTTGAATTAGAATTGAATTCATGTTCATGATGTTGTTTGAGTTTTAACCCATGATTTAGATTACAAGTTCCAAGAATTGATTCTAGTATGTGTTGAATTACATGGTATTCATGATAATCCCTTCAATTTGCAAGTTGATTGTTGTAGCCATGTTAACCCTAAGTGTTTATTATTTAATGAACCAAGCATGCTTCCTATGTGTTTGATAAATTGTCTATGAAAATGAAATAATGTCATTATAACATGCTAATATGCATTCCTCATCCATGTACAAGTTAATACATTACTAGTGTTTGATGAAATGTCTCTATGAATGGATTATGACCAAGTGAGCATTGTTATGTTATTCAAGATGATGCTTTGCTTTACTTTTCGTGCTATCGAGTTTAAGGGGTATTTAATACCCAACAATTTAGTTGTTTACCTAGAGCCAGTGTCAGTGACCGGATAGTATCAGTCATGTCACAATCAGTAGTACTCTCAGTCCTTTACAGAACTCAGTAGAATTCAGTCAGTTACAAAACTTAGGAAAACTCAGTAATCTCAGTATCAGTTTAGTCCAGTTCAGTATACTCAGTTCAGTGTCTTTCAGTTGGGAGTAGGATTCAGCATCGAGCGAGCCTAGGGATGGGGCACACCCGTTAGTCAGGACCAGTTCTTCATAATCAGAACTGTTAGAAATATTATTCATGTATCAGTAACATAGTATCAGTCCCTCAGATATCAGTAATTCCATGTTATTAGTAAACTCAGTAGTCAGAACTTAGCATTCAGTCCTATCACAATGTCAGTTACAGTTACATATGCATGCATATATTCCCACGTTCATGTTAGTCAGTCAGTTAGTATTGTTCATGCATATGAACCTATTGCATTCAGCCTACCTCACTTGCATACCAGTACATTCAAAGTACTGACGCATTTGTGCTATGGTGTCTTATACCATAGGTTTAGAAGCACGAGCTCAAGAGAACCAGTAACATCCCAGTTCAGCGATCACAGTTAGTAGTGAGTCCTCATTCTTCGAGGACATGATGATTTTATTACTAATTCAATTTTTAGTTGATTCCAGTAGTCGGAGTTAGTTGGGGACATGCCCTATCAACTCCTTATTCAAACAGTTTAGAGGCTTTCAGACTACAGTATGTTTAGATAATTATCTTAGTTATTTTGGTATTGTTATACCATATTTTTCAGTTATGTACTAGTATTGAACCTTATGGCCTTTCAGTTCATGTTTTCACATTTACGATATTATTACTATTATTCAGTGCTCAGTTTACGGATATCAGTCATGGGTTAGCTCGTGGTCCTTCGGGGTCATAGGCACCCTGTAGCGTTCCGGGTACCAAATTCAGGTCGTTACAGTGTAGCACTATAATGGATAGCAAGGTTCCTGAAAAGAAAGATGACCTCGACGCATTTACTATTCCTTGCACAATTGGGACGCATGAGTTTGTAAAAGCTCTATGCGACCTTGGTGCAAGTATCAACCTTATGACTTTTGCCATATACAAGAAACTTGGCTCGACACTCCTCCACCAACTTCTATGAGGCTCTTGATGGCGGATCGATCTATAAAAAGGCCGATGGGTATATTGTTTGACGTTTTTGTGAAAGTAGACAAGTTTATTCTCTCGGTGGATTTTGTGGTATTAGATTGTGAAATGGACAAAAAGGAGCCTATCATTCTTGGTCACCCTTTCTTGGCTTGGGAGAGCCATTGTCGATCTAGAGCTAGGGGAGATGAAATTTAGACACTACTAAAAAAAGGCAAAAAAGCGACACAAAAAAAGCAACGAACTATGTCGCTTTAAAAAGCGCCGAGAAAAGCGACACTGTCCGTCACTTTTTTAGTTTAATTTTAATTTTTATTTACTTTTTATTAAAATCGACGGCCAACGTCTTATACCCGTTGCTTTTTTTTTGCGGATTATTGTGCCAAATAATTTATAATTTTTTTTACTAAATGCGACAGATAGCGTCGTAATTTATTTACAAATAATAATGATTATCTTTTTAAAAAGCGACGTAGTCCGTCAATTTTCAAATTTTATTTTATTTTTATTAAAAGCAACGAACAACGTCGCGATAATTTTTTTTTAAAATGTTAATTTTAGAAAAGCGACGCTGTTCGTCGCTATTTATAATTATTTTTTACAAAAAGCGACGGACAACGTCGCTTTTGTTAAAACTAAATAAAAATTATTTTTTTAAAAGCGACGTTGTCTGTCACTTTTTAAATTAAATTTTTATTTTTGTTTATTTTTATTTAAAGCGACAGACAACGTCGCTATAATTTTTATTTTTTAAAATATTAATTCTAGAAAAGTGACACTGTCCGTCGCAATTTGTAATTATTTTTTATTTTTCTTTATGTTTTAAAAAAAGCGACGGACAACGTCACTTTTGTTAAAACTAAATAAAAATTTATTTTTTGAAAAGCGACGCTGTCCGTCTCTTTTTAAATTTTATTTTTATTTTTATTTATTTTTACTAAAAGTGACGAACAACGTCGCTATAATTTTTATTTTAAAAAATATTAATTCTAGAAAAGCGATGTTGTCCGTCGCAATTTGTAATTATTTTTATTTTTTTTTATTTTTACAAAAAGCAACGGACAATGTTGCTTTTTTAAAAACTAAATAAAAATTAATTTTTTGAAATATTTTTAACATATTAATTTTAGAAAAGCGACGCTGTCCGTCGCAATTTGTAAATATATTTTTTTTTTCAAAAAAAGCGACGAATGATGTCGCTTTTGTTAAAACTAAATAAAAGTTAACTTTATGAAAATGAGATTGTCCGTTGATATTTGATATTTTTAATTTGATAATAATTAAATAATTTTATATTCAAAAAAATTAAATATATTCAATTATTTATTGAATACATTGATATCATACGATCGATTGATCAAAAAAATAATATACTATTGAAGTTATATTATAATAATATAAGCTAAATTAAATGATAATTTATCATTGTATATATACAAAACGTTGTATTACGAGGTAATTTACATATGTATGTGATGTATCTAGTACATATTGTGAAATTTATAGTCAATCAACTATATATATTGAATACATTGATATCATACGATCGATTGATCAAGGTAATAATATATTGTTGAATTTATAATATAATAATGTAAGCTAAATTAAATGATAATTCATCAGAGTAGAAATAAAATACGTTGTATTACTAGGTAATATACTCGTGTATGTGATGTATATAGTACATATTACAAAGTTGATAGTCAATCAAATATATATATATATGTATGTATAAATACGTATCTCTCGTATAGTGATGTACATAGTAGTTAAAAGCTAGCTAAATGAATCTATATATCCAAATATTTTGAATAATAGGTTAACATCATATGACCGAGGTAATAATACACTATTGAAGTTATAATAATGAAGCCAATTAACCGACAATTCATCATATTAATACGTTGTATACTAACGTAATCGAAATCTCTAATTCAATTTTTTGAACCCAATTTCTAATCCCAATTTGACCTATCTCCTCAATTTTAATCTCAACCGCTCATCATATTTGATCAACGGTCAATATTAAAATTAATTTTCACTATTTTTTTCTTGAAATTAGGGTTGTGGATCGGTCGGTTCGATTTAATTTTATACATTATTAGTTTGGTTTATCGGTTATCGATTTTTAAATAAGTTAAACCAATAATCAAATCAATAAGGTATTTTTTTTATCGATTTTTGATTTATCGATTTTTAGTCATTAACAGTTTGGTTTAACCAATAAGAAAATATGCATAAAATAGAAATAGTAGCAACTAATTAACAAGAAAAAAAATAAAATCTTAATTGCAATAAAAATCCTACATGATGTGTTTTATTTTACGACATTTTACATAAATTTATTAAATTATTTTTTTCACGCAATGGTGCACACTCATATTTTTTGCAAATATATTGTCTAGTTTTTCATTATTATTATTATTATTATTATTATTATTATTATTATTATTATTATTCATAACATTTATTTAAATAATAGCCTAAATTATCTGATCTATTTATTTTCTGACCGAATTTTTTACTGTAATATACCAATTTTAACCTAGTTTTATTCAATTTATTACAATTATAGCCAATTTGTGACTCAATTGAAAAATCTATGCAAATTTTGATCAAATCCTCAACCCTTAAATCTCAACCATCGATCAAAGCTGATCTAAAGACTGAGATCAAAATACCCTCTCTTTCCTTTTAAAACACATAAGCAAATCCTAAGCCCCTATTTTTCCATCAACATCCGCACAAAAGCTCTCCCTCCCCTATATTCTCCCTCTCTAGAAGACTCTCATAACAGACGACGAATTGCCGTTGGTGGACTGACCAATAACGGCGCCGCCTCCCTCGCCTCCTCCTTCTCCCCATCGTGTCGCCAAGATCGACAGATCAAATTGTCGCTTCGCCATCCACCGCCGGCGGACCACCGGCCATTGTGCCAACGTCAACCACCAACCACCGGAGAAAACCCCGATCTCACCCGCTGTTGACACCTAATTTTGACCTCTTGATGCTCTTTTATGCAATTATTTTATTAAAATTATTAATTTCAAATATTAATATTTTTACCCATTATTCTTGTATAAAATAGATATTGAGGTGTCACATTCATGACTTTTAAAAAAATGCACAAATTATTTTATTACTTTTTAATATCATTTTTACCATTTATTAATTCAAATATTTCATTTTACATAATTTTATTAATATTTATTAAATTATTTTTTCCATAAATATGCACACTCACAATTTACAAATGCATTGTCTTTTATTATTATCGATAATTTTATATATTGTCTTTACGTAACATAAATTTTACATGCATAGTTATTTTAATACGCGACATCTTATTATTTTCACTATTACATTTATTAAATAGCAGTCCAAAACAACTCAATTTTTTTTAAATTTTAGCCACTGGTATTCAATTTATGCCAATTTTAACCAATTTAACACTAATTTTAATTTTTAACCATTTGTAATCTCTGCCGTCTATCAAAATTGATTCAACGACTGAGATAAATTCAGCCTTTTTATTCTTTACAACTAATACAAACCCTAATCCCCACTTTCTCCATAAAATAGGCGCCCACCACCCTCTTCTCTCATCTCTCTCTTCCTCTCTCTATCAACAATAGCCGTGGCTGCCGCAGCTCACCCCACCAACATATTCTATCCACTGTCACCACCGGCTGAGCAACCCAATGCCGCTACTACTTTAGCCATCGACCCGTCGCCGACGAACCTTCTCTTCCACCAATCAGCGCCAAACACCAACCCGACCAACGCCACCAGCCGTCCACTAGCTAGCTGCCCGCACCACCACACCAACACCAACAGCCATCGCTCCTCAACGCCCGTCGGTTCCAATCAAATTTCATAAAAAATGATGTGTTCTTGAGAACCCATTCAGGTTTGATTTCAAACTTTATTTGTTTAGTCTCAAAAGCCTCTTTTACTTACTAATGTGATCGATTTTTGTGTTTTGAGGTTACTTTGGTTAAGCATTTTTTTAGTCAAAATCCTTTTTTTTAGATGTGTGTTTGATTAATTATCTACGCTGTCATACGTGAGAATTTTCCCCAATTTTTTTTTGTGAAGTTCAATATGATTACTGATGCCTACTTGTTTTTGGGGATATTGTGCCTGGATTATATTTTGATTTAGTTGATATTATCATAAATTTGAATCAGTGTTTATGTAAGATGTTTGATTGTGCTTATTCTATTTTACTCTGACTGATAGTACATAATTGATTTAGTTTGATTACTGTGCCTAATGGACTTATGGTTTGTCAATCAATTTTTAACATATATGGTAAATATTAATGATAATAGTTTAGTGTTGATACTTGAAATATGAATTCATAACTTGGAAATGGTTAAGTTTAGTCACTTAAGAAGTGAATTAGAGAGTTGAAAATGGTTAAGTGTAGTATTTTGAAATATGTACTAGTCACTTGAAAAGTGGATTAGCGACTTGAAAATGGTTTGATGTAGTTCTTGAAAGGTGAACTTGTGTTTTGAAATTTGTAAGGTGTAATCACTTGAAAATGTGAATTCATGACTTAAAATTGGTTTAGTGTTGATACTTGAAATGTAAATTCATGACTTGAAAATGGTTAAGTTTAGTCACTTCAGAAGTGAATTAGAGAGTTGAAAATGGTTAAGTGTAGTGCTTTGAAATGAGTACTAGTCACTTGAAAAGTGGATTATCGACTTGAAAATGGTTTAGTGAAGTTCTTGAAAGGTGAACTTGTGTTTTGAATTTTGTAAAGTGTAATCACTTGAAAATGTGAATTCATGACTTGAAATTGGTTTAGTGTTGATATTCGAAATGTGAATTCATGACTTGAAAATGGTTAAGTTTAGTCATTTGAGAAGTGAATTAGAGAGTTGAAAATGGTTAAGTGTAGTATTTTGAAATGTGTACTAGTCACTTGAAAAGTGGATTAGTGACTTGAAAAGGGTTTAATGTAGTTCTTGAAAGGTGAACTTGTGTTTTGAAATTTGTAAAGTGTAATCACTTGAAAATGTGAATTCATGACTTGAAATTGGTTTAGTGTTGATACTTGAAATGTGAATTCATGACTTGAAAATGGTTAAGTTTAGTCACTTCAGAAGTGAATTAGAGAGTTGAAAATGGTTAAGTATTGTGCTTTGAAATGTGTACTAGTCACTTGAAAAGTGGATTAGCAACTTGAAAATGGTTTAGTGTAGTTCTTGAAATGTGAACTTGTGTTTTGAAATTTATAAAGTGTAATCACTTGAAAATGTGAATTCATGACTTGAAATTGGTTCAGTGTTGATACTTGAAATGTGAATTCATGACTTGAAAGTGGTTAAGCTTGGTCACTTGAGAAATGAATTAGAGAGTTGAAAATGGTTAAGTGTAGTGCTTTGTAATGTGTACTAGTCACTTGAAAAGTGGATTAGCAACTTGAAAATGGTTTAGTGTAGTTCTTGAAAGGTGAACTTGTGTAATGAAATTTGTAAAGTGTGATCACTTGAAAATGTGAATTCATGACTTGAAATTGGTTTAGTGTTGATACTTGAAATGTGAATTCATGACTTGAAAGTGGTTAAGTTTAGTCACTTGAGAAGTGAATTCGAGAGTTGAAAATGGTTAAGTGTAGTATTTTGAAATGTGTACTAGTCACTTGAAAAGTGGATTAGCGACTTAAAAATGATTTAGTGTAGTTCTTGAAAGGTGAACTTGTGTTTTGAAATTTGTAAAGTATAATCACTTGAAAATGTAAATTCATGACTTGAAATTGGTTTAGTGTTGATACTTGAAATGTGAATTCATGACTTGAAAAAGGTTAAGTTTAGTCACATGAGAAGTGAATTAGAGAGTTGAAAATGGTTAAGTGTAGTGCTTTGAAATGTGTACTAGTCACTTGAAAAGTGGATTAGCGACTTGAAAATGGTTTAGTATAGTTCTTAAGAGGTGAACTTGTGTTTTGAAATTTGTAAAGTGTAATCACTTGAAAATGTGAATTCATGACTTGAAATTGGTTTAGTGTTGATACTTAAAATGTGAATTCATGACTTGAAAATGGTTAAGTTTAGTCACTTGAGAAGTGAATTAGAGAGTTGAAAATGGTTAAGTATAGTATTTTGAAATGTGTACTAGTTACTTGAAAAGTGGATTAGCGACTTGAAAATGATTTGGTGTAGTTCTTGAAAGGTGAACTTGTGTTTTGAAATTTGTGAAATGTAATCACTTGAAAATATGAATTCATGACTTGAAATTGGTTTAGTGTTGATACTTGAAATGTGAATTCATGACTTGAAAATGGTTAAGTTTAGTCACTTGAGAAGTGAATTAGAGAGTTGAAAATGATTAGGTGTAGTGTTTTGAAATGTGTACTAGTGACTTCAAATTAATCAAGTGTAGTCACTTGAGAAGTGAATTAGCGATTTGAAAATGGTTTAGTGTAGCTACTTGAAAAATAAACTTGTGTTTTGAAATTAGTAAAGTGTAATCATTTGAAAATGTAAATTCATGACTTGAAATCGGTGCCACCTCCTCCCGTAGAAGAAGATATTGATGCATATTTGATTGGTCTAGTTCCTGGAGATACAGACATGCTTGGTAGAGTGTTCATCGAGCCTGATGGATCTTTGTAAGTTTATTTTTCAATTGATAGGTTTATTTTTTTCATTAATAAAATATTCAAACTTACATACTTATTATGTTATTTACAGGTGGTATCCCGTGTTAAAAGAAGTTAATGAGGCTGTAAGGGAGAGCGTTATGAGACTTTTTGCATATCCTTGGCACGAGTGGTGGGACATTCCAATAGTCTCTAAACAAGCCATGTTTCAAGAGTTTAAGGTATATTAGATTTAATTATTATTTAGTCAACTTTAATATATATATATATATATATAACACTTGTCAATTGTTTTTCAGACAATATGTTGTTGATTGACAAAGCACCAATCAGGCCATTTCTATAATTTTTGAGAGACATGCTACTATGTCACATCAGATTGCACATCTTAGATGTGCCTTGACACAGGCCGTTGCTCCTGATTCAAGTAGCGAAGAGGAAACAAAGAGTGATGAAGAGTTTGTTAGGGCTACTCCTTAGTGTTGTTGGACTTGACATTCAGATAATTTTTAGATATTATTGAACTTAGCTTTTAATTAGTGAAAAATCTTTAGGTATGTTTAAGTATTTTGAATGTTGTTGGATTCATTGTTTAAGTGTTGTTGATTTGAATTCGCTTAAATGATTTGTTGATGTAGTGTGTTGTATGATTATTGTAATAATGTGTGCTGCATGAGGGATGTATATATTGAATTGCATTTTTATTTGTCAGGTGAGATGCAGAAAATACAGATTTCTGCATCCAAAAAATGCAGAAAAGCGACGACGGTTGTCGCTTTTTTATTCATTATGAAGAATAAAAAGTGACGACCAACGTCGCTTTTTATTCATTATCAAGAACAAAAAGCGATGACTAACGTCGCTTTTTATTCATTATGAAGAACAAAAAGCGACAACCAACGTCGCTTTTTATTCATTATGAAGAACAAAAAGCGATGACCAACGTCTCTTTTTATTCGTTATGAAGAACAAAAAGCGACGACCAATGTTGCCTTTTAAAAAAAATATTTTTTTTTCTCAAATTACGACGGACAGTGTCGATTTTCCTGAAAAAAAATATTTTTTTCAATAAAACGATGATGTCTGTCGTTTTTTTGTTCATTATGTGTTCTTCACATGAAGAAAAAAAATAACTAAAAGTTTTTTTCCCTAAAAGCGACGCTGTCTGTCGAAATTAAAGCGATACAGGCCGTTGTTTTCAAAAAACAAAGTCCCTTTTTTAGATGGAAAAAAACGACGGATTTCCATCGCTTTTGCCCCAAAAAGCGACACTGGCCTTCGCATTTTGGTAATTTTTTAGTAGTGAGAGTGCAAGAAGATGGGGTCTCATTCAAAATTTGCAAGTCAAAGAGGCAAATCATGGAATTACAAGTAGTATCTGTGGTGGATGTTGACAATGAGAAGATGAACGAGGAGGAGTTTGAGGACCCACCTTGAGAATGAACGGAGGAAGACGTTGTGCCACAACTATAACTAAGGCTCTGGGTGGGAGGCAACCCACAAATGCCACGAGAGTGGCTTGTATCCTTTTTGTATGTTTTTGTAGCATCAATGTTCTTTACCTTTGAATAATTCTAGTCCATGCATTTGTAGCACTTTAGAGTGAATTGGATGAGCTTAAAGAAAGGGAAAAAGTAGAATTTCTCTTTAAGGGCTAAGCAGGGGAAAATAGGGGAGCATAATTGGTCCCCAAGCGCGATCGCGGTTACGCGGGTATCAGCGAGCGCGGTCGCTTAACCGCGATCATGACCAATGCAAGTATTTAACCCCTAGGTTCCCCTTATTTTCCTCACACTCCCTTTTTAGGAGAAAACTCTCTAATTTAAAGCCTATTTCTGGCTAAGTTTGTGAGATCTTAAGCATCATCCTTGCATCCCTCTTTTATTTTCAATCCGGTAAATGTCATGAATCCACACTTTTGCTTTAGAATCTAGATTTTAGAATGCATGATCAATAAAAAGGTTTTAAGTTTTTGATTGATATGCTTCTGATGTGGTCATACTTGGTATTAGTGTGATGTTAGGTACTTGTATAGGGGTGCACAAATTTGGGTAGAACCTAAGTACCCAATGGTTTTGAGAAAAAAATAGACAAGTGAGAAATGTGGACCAAGTGTTTGTTAAATTGCCCAAATGGACTTTCAATAACAATACTCATTGTCTTAAGGGAACTTTCTCTCACTAGATAGAATTGTTCAAATAATCTCCACATGCATCCATTGTGTAGAACATGATAATCACCTAATTTTTGAAGATATCTGAACATGTAGTGCTGACACAGAACTAGCCTCTGGTACCACGATCATAGCGATAGACCACAATCGTGACACCACGAACACGATTTTGACTCGCGATCATGGTAACTGAGAATAGTCCCCTCCATGCCAAAAATCCTGCTCTTCCACTTTTAGGTCAAACAACACCAAGCCTCTAATCCAATGAACTCTAGCAATGAATCTAACACTACTTGCATGTTAAAATATCATTGAATTATATCATATATGCTTAGAACTTTCAGGCTAACTTCATGGACAAGTATGACCATATCTGATTCATGGCACCCGAGTGCCACACTCGCTACTACAGTGATTTGCTGAGTACAAAGTTACTCCCAAAAAGAGGATTTTTCTTAGAGAATGTGTCGAAAAAACTATCGACATTTCATGACAAACTTGAGTCCATAGGGTGGCAGTGTTTCGCCCTAGATCCATGCATTGCAAACGAACAATGGGTCCGCACATTTTATGCCAATATCGGTGAAGTATCTTTTTTAGACTCTTCCAGTGTGACTATTAAGATCTGGTGCAGACTGGTTAAAGTTGGGGCCAAACAAATCAATAATGTTTATAAGCTCAAGAGCGCAGACATGGGTGAATTTAAAGCAAATAGGAGTAAACTGGAGAGTTGGCTAGCGCAAAGGTTATACCCTAGAAAGGAAGTCTCTTGTACCAAGACTAAAAGAAATATTTCTATGAACAACTTCACTTCCGAGGCTCGAGTATGGTTGCACATCATTTTTAGTCGAGTTTCTCCTTGAACCCACATGATAGCAGTCCCAGAATTGCGCACTCGGATGGTTGTATGTATTCTAGATGGTATCCCACTTGATGTTGGTCAGCTCGTGGTTAATGATATAGATCATATCAATATCCAAGGTGGTATGTATCTCTTTTTCCCCTCTTTGATTACTGAAATTTACAGGAGAGCAAGGGTGGAAGAGTATGCAAGCGGTTTCTTGGGTGCATCCTAGTTCCCCCATTTACCCCTTAAGGATTTGAGACGACGGTACCCCCGGCATGCAGTAAGCCCGTGTCTCATAGGCCAACCACTACGGGACCCCTTGAAGAGATTGGAGTAAATATTGCAACAATCAAAGAGCTTGTGTCTAGTTTGCCCCAAGGGCCGGGAGAGCCTTCCACTACTCAGCATTCCTATGTGTTATGTGCCAATTATGAGAAGTATAAGGATAACCAAAGGAAGAAAGAATCTATCATTGATAAGCGTAAAAATTCCTACTCCTCCTTGGCGGAGTCACACCGAGACCTTCGAATCGCACATGACAAAATGGTGATAAGGGAGAATAAGAGGGATGAATTCTTTAGCAGAATATGAAAAGGCGTAAAGGGCCTATGGAAGGTCCTAAGGCCCCGAGATGGACTTCCTTCTTCTTGGATAGACAGTGATGATGAAGCCCCAGTCGAGTGGTTTGACCGTGAGGAAGATGGTGATGATGCAGAATCTGATAGTGTTGGCAGCCCTTGATGTGGTTTCAGGGAGCACCCTTCTCTCTTATACTCTTGATTATTTATGCAGTGGGGACATTAGTACCTCGTTAGTCAGGGGTGTTTCCTTATTCATGACATTTGGGCTTGTATTATTGATATTTCTGCATACTTCTCTTCTCTTTTAGATAATCCTTACCTTTATTTGTATTTGGGTTGTAATATTCGGGCACTCTGATGGTGCCTACATTTGCATGGACTAGTTATTTGTTTTTAGGTTGCCATTTTAGTTTGAATTATATTAGATTAGTCTTGCCATCATAATTGGGCTTCTATCAGTAGGGGCAGGGGAAGTCTGAGTACCCGCGGCATCAAGGCTATAAAATGCAAGAAAAGTCTGAGTACCTGTAGAATTGATGTTTTAGGATCACATTCATATCCATTGGTGAAGCTTGAGTAACCATATGAGTAGTTCTCCCGTATTATGATTCACAATGTGAGACTATGGCTTGGCTTTGTTACCATAATTAGCAAATTATGCGTGGCGTAGATACAAAGGCAAACAACCCCTTTTGTCCAAATTTTTTTACAAAATCTAAAGGCATGGACGAGAGCAACTTTGTAATGATATTTTTCTTCTTTTTATGACTCCAAGAGTTGACTTTGGAAAACTAATGAATACCCCATCTTTATCTTGAGCAGGTAGAACGATTGAATCCTCTTGACGGTATTCGCATGCTATGTGTGTAAGGTTGATTGTCTTCATCTCTTCTATACTTGTACTATCTAGAACTTGAGTTTTAGTCTTTCAATGCTAATTTAGATTGTACTTGGTTGGAGAAATGATCTTAGGCCATCTTTGTGATTTTGGTACCCACTTTAAGCCTAAAAAGCCTACCCTTGCATAATTGTAATCCCTAGTACCCACTTCGAGCCTTTGGACCTTTCTTTGGCAAAGACATTACAAGTCGTGAACCATTATTTTTATCCCTCTTTTGAACCATACCCTTCTTGAACTTGAAAATATAATTTTAGGCAAAAAGCCTAAGTTGGGGATGGTAAAGATTGAAGGAATACAGTTTGGTGCCACGAAGAGTTAGTGTATGCCTAATGTGCCTAAGTTTTTAAAAGAAATGAATAGAAGAGGAAAGGACCCAACAAAGGAAAGATTGCTTTAACGTTGGAAAAACATGAGATAAAAGAAGTTGGGAGAACAAAGGAAGCAAAAAGTAGGCACGAAAAAAGAAAGAAAGCAGGAGAGTAGCCCATAGTTATAAAGAAAAAGAAAGAATTTTGAAAAGTATGATGTATATGTTCAAGGAAGGGTGTAGCCATATTGTTTAAAAAATATCCTACCCTAACCTGACCCTACATTACAAGCTTAGAAAGTCTTTTGAGATCTCCAACCACTTACTTTCTTTGTAGTGGCGATGGAAAATTGGGACAAGCCTATGGTATGTGCTTGTTAACATGGAGAATTTCTTGAGAGAGTGAGGGATTGTACTTAAAATTCCTTGTTGCATGATTAGTAACTAGGTGTGCAAAACTTTTCTTTCTCATGAGGAGGCATGCGAACTAGTTGAGGTGGTTGATTTTGTCATCTCCTGCGCAATGAGGTAAATGAGGGTATAACATGCAAGTTATCTTTAGAGTGTTAGTAGTTGTTACATGGTTTCTACCCAAAGTCTATTGCATCCTTCACTATTTTATTTTATAATGAGGTAAGTGGTTAAAAACTTATTTGCCCATGTGTGAAATGCTTTTAGTGGTGGAACTCACGTTAAGTCATCATGATCATTGATTGAGAGAATGAGGGCACACATTGTCTCATAACATAGGGGTAATGTTGCTTGAGGACAAACAAAGTCTTAAGTAGGGTGTGTTGATGAGTGATGTTTTTACCACTCATTCATACTCATTATTCATGCACAATGCTTTGATTTAAATGCATAAATGAGATAAACTTGTGGTTAGATGCACTAATATCCACTCGATGCAGGTAAAAAACTAAGGAGGTCAAAATATGTGGATTAGAGCTGAAAATGATAAAAAAAAGCAAAAAAGAGTGCACCTGAAGACCTGGATTGCATCAACCTCGGTTACCATAACTGCGGTTCTATAGTCGTGGTCAGTCAAGATGGTTAGAGTAACACGGTCGCGGCACACAACCGCGGTTGCATGGGCACGGTCGCGGATATCAGTACGCAATCACAGTTTAGCGGAAATGTGCCCAGGGGCATAATTGTAAAAGTACTTAGACGAATCCCATGCCATATTTAAGCTAAAACCCTTTTTTCTTTGGGGCATTACTCACCATATAGACATTTTTTGAATCCAAGAATAGAAAACCTTGATTGGGCAAGTGTGTAATTAACTTTGGAGGCTAAATCTCTTAGAATCTTTATGAAGAATGAATGCTTTGGATATTCTTCATGGTATATCTTGCTTTACTTTCTTCATGAGTAGCTTAGTAATTTAGTCTTGGGATTATGTTGAACTAAATTGTGAAGAATTGATGTATTTGCTTGATTTTTAGTTGTAAGCTATGGATTCCACCATTGCTTGAGCTTAATAGTTGGAATTTGATGGGTGAAAGCCCAAAACTCTAGAAACCCTTTATCATCCTCGAAAGAGGGATGAATGTGAACAATAGGTAACCCATAACATCCTCAAAAGAGGGTTATAAAGGGAAAAGGCAATGATGGACAATCAAGACTCTGGTTTACTACCTTTTGCAATCTTAGAAATAAGTGTAATAGGAGTGTAAATCATGACAAGAGAAGCATCCTAGAAATAGGGGTGCTCTATTGAGGCTTTAGGTGGATATAAGCTGCACACTTGTTAGGTGCTTGAAAGATCCAATGGGTAAAATCATTGTGGCTTGATTGAAAAATTTGTTAGAATGACTATAGACCTAGCCTATCCATTAGTTAACAACTAAATCTCATGTCAAACCATCATAAACCTCACACTTATACTTTTAGGTAGGCATAATCCCATGATTTCCTAAAATTTGATCTTAATTCAAAAGTGTTATATTCTTGCTTTGATTAGTTGTTAAATCATTTCCACTTACCCCCCCCCCCCCAATTTATTTTACATGTGTCTTTGTTAACATCCCGGATAATCCCATAGTAGTTCGAGCATCCACAGTGTTGAAGCCTATATATTCACTCCTCGAGATTCGACCCCAATTCATATTGGGTTACTTGAAAATGACCGTCTCTCCCTTAACCATGGAAGTGAGTTGAATGTTATCAATTACAAGCAGAAGCAAAGTCATGTGCATCTTTGTAGATTGTTGGCCAATAATACCCATATTGCAAGATCATGTGGGCTGTGCGGGTTCCTCCATGATGACCCCCAACTGGCGAAGAGTGACAAGCCTCATGTATGCTCATCATCTCTACCTCAGGTATACATCTATGACTAATCCCATCCGCATATATTTTGAATAAATAAGGCTCATCCCAGAAAAATATCCTTACCTCATGCATAAACTTCTTTCTTTGTTGAAAGGAAATATCGTTTAGGACTAGATCACTGGCTATATAATTTGCATAGTCTGCAAACTATTGTATTAAATCTTAGGAAGCTGCCAATAACTGCTCATCTGGAAAAATGTCATCAATATCTAGCCCATTTTCCACTTTCTGCATAGCTTCATCCTCAAGTCTAGACAAATGATTAGTAACTTGGTGCTCCGTGCCTTTTCTGTCCTTGACTTCAAAATTAAATTCTTGCAGCAAAAGTACCCACTAATCAGTCTAGGTTTCCCATCTTTCTTTGCCATCAAGTTCCGCAATGCTGCATGATCTGTGTGCACAACTATCCTCATCTCAATCAAGTAAGATCGAAACTTCTCAATGGCAAAAATCACAGCAAAGAACTCTTGTTCAGTCATTATGTAGTTCTTTTGAGCAGGGTTCAATGCCTTGCTGGCATAGTAGATAGGATGAAGAATCTTTTCTTTTCTTTGGACTAGGACAACACCTAAAGCCACTCCACTTGCGTTACACATAACCTCAAAAGGCAAGGACCAATCAGGTGACACAATGATTGGAGCTGACACCAACTTCTCTCTTAGTCATTCAAAAGCCTTCATTCAGGCATCATCAAAAATTAATTTCACCTCCTTATTAAGAAGCTTGCAAAGAGGATTAGCAATCTCTGAAAAATCCTTGATAAAATGCCTATAAAAACCTGCATGCCTTAAAAAGCTCAGCATTCCCTTCACAAAAATTTGTGGAGGTAATTTCTCGATCATCTCTATTTAAGCTCTATCAACCTCTATGCCCTCTTTTGAAATCTTGTGCTCAAGAACAATACCTTTTCTGACCATAAAATGACACTTTTCTCAATTAAGTACCAAAATGCATTCTTCACATCTTCTAAGAGCATTTGCCAAGTGCACTAGGAAGTCTTCAAAAGAATAACCCACAGTAAAAAAATCACCCACAAACACTTTGATGGTGTCTTCTACCATATTAGAGAAGATGGACATCATACATCTATGAAATATGGCTGGACGTGAGCCATATTTACATTTTTAGTTTTTACTTTCACTTGTCTTAGCTATTGTTCTTAGATCCGTCCTTAGTTTTCACTTCTAAGTTTTACTACTCATTTTCAGTATATATTTGAGTCATAGTTTCCATTTCATTATCAGAGTCTGTGTTTTCCAGTTATTGTAATCTGCTTCTTGTACATAATCGAGTAGTAGTTACTTTCCTTAGATTTTAGCACAAATATTAGTTGTCTCCTGTCCTTAGATTTTTAGCACGAATACAAAGAGTCATTCCACAAAATACAAAAAGATTTTTCATTTTATTGAGTCTTTTCCTTAGAACTGTAGAACAAATACATCGAGTCTTTAAAGTTCAGAAAATACAAAAATATGTCTTTCTCTACAGGCTCTTATACTTTGTTCGATTCGTACAAGTTCCTTTCTCAGCTAGCCATGTTTCCAACCCCTCACAAGACTTTATCATATAAATATGACAACCTCTTTGAAGTAGAGGTGCTACAACCTGAACAAGATATATACTCTATGTATATACCTCTACCTAAACCCTACTCTGCCTTTGTCAAGAAAGCATATAATTCATGGATGCAAATTGATTCTTTGCATCAGAATAGGTAGAAGGAGTTAAGGAATACTTTGCGGCCACAACCCTTGACCAGTATGTCCGTATGACTCTCGATGACCGTTTCATCACTCTGAAAATGCCCAATAGCTTCCCACAAAAGTGGAGAAACCATGGTTATACCCATATCCATTTTGGTGTTGTTCGTGTTGCATTGATGCATCATGGAAGAAAAGGACAGCCACTAAAGTAATGCCTTTGTTTCCTTGATACGAGTTTCCGTTAATACCAACATGCGAATCTGGGTACTCTATATGTTATCCTGGATGCCGGGACACTTGTTATTACTCTATTTCCAAATCTTACCATGTCCCTTTCTGATCCAAACTTAACCGAGGCATAAAAAATCTAAGTCCAAATCCTGGAAACACCAGATGCTAGCTTATACCCAACCATACACTACCAATCAGCTTGGCAAGTGCAAAACCACGAGGACACTCTTTCCATGCCAAGAGACCAAACCTCCTTGTCCTTAGTAATAAATACGGCCCATTGAACCACCCTTGGTGTACAAATATGAAATCAAGTATCTAGGGAAGAACTGCTCAAAATCACTCCAGATACATGTGTCAACTGTTATGAGAAGTTGAGATTCTATTCTCAGTGTCTCCGAACCTTATCTGAAGTGACCCCTCACTAGAACTTTTTGCCTATTCGCATGGTCATCCCCACTGATACATATCCAAAGGAGAAAAGCTCAGACCCATTATATGTCTCACACTCATTTTGAAAGAATCATAAGAGATAATAATTGGGTTCAATAGTTCAATCACAAGGGATGCAACGTACACTGGTTCAAATGTCTTTTCACGGGACATTGTCCATGGGTCAGCAATTATAGCTGTGCTGATTGTGACATGATGAGGCCAAATGATGATGATGATAAATACTGGGATTCAAGCCATGCCATACTCATAGAGGTACTAAAAGAAAGGATATAGGCTATCTAGTATGCCACATGTCCTCTAGACACCTCGGTACTATCCTTCATTAATCATCAAAGAAGAGAAATGACATCAATTGATGAACAAATTACTTTGTTGAGGTATGGCAACCCAAATCCACAAAATGTCCAACATATGCTGTACTTCCCACATCACTACAAAGGATACAACAACCCTTTTCCACATTTCCATTAAGCTTATCCACCTCCAAGCTCCTCAGTCTGATTCAAGAAGATGAGAAAAGATCTGACCTTACCATACGCTCATGGAAAAAGAAAGAGGCTATGTTAGACTGCCAACAAGATAAAGGACAAGTCAAAAAGATAAAGGCCCCGCAGGTTGCTGATATGATAAACTCAATGGCTATCGCTCCCCCACAAGATGACATCTTCGTGGAGTTAGATGCTATAGTCCCAGATGGTGACCTACAGATCCCAACTGTGGTTCCACGAGATGATGATTGGAATGAAATCGAGCATAGTCTCCTTAATGGAGACCATGCATGTCCAGAATCCTTCTGTACTGATGATCCCTCTGTGTCAGGACAGGCCATCTTGGACTTCAATCCAGCAGAAATAGGAAGTTACACTTCTTAGGATTTCCAGTATGACCTTGCTGAGGAATCTATGAATGTCCCTGAGGCTATTGAAGACATTGACCTAAAGGTCGAAGAAGAGTAACCACACCACCAGTCAGCCGATCCGGCCAACATGATGATCTCAAACTGTAATCCGACATCGGATCCTATTGTTTTTGTAGAAGCTGACGATGCCACTGGAGTAATTCTTAAAAATCCAAATACTAAGCCATACAGGTCTCCCCATCTCTCAAAACGGCAGCAAGGCACAAAATGTACATGCAGTATAGGCGGACCAGAAAGAAAAAACCACCGGATAAGGAGCAGATGTCCGGTGACCACGCCAAATCCCCCAGAAAGAAGGATCCAGGCAAGGCTAAGTGCTTCATTTTCCATAACAAAGGACACTTGGAAAATACGTATCCTAAGCCCAAGAAGGGAAAAAAGGAGGCTCAATCCTTAGAAGAAAAGATGGAGGCTGACAAGTCCCCAATCAAAGATGAATTTCTTCATGACAATCCACAAAACGTTCCTAAATCCATTGGTAACGCAGACACATGAGTGTTCGAGGAATGTCCATCCCTTTTCATTGACGACCAACCTCAACCCTTTATTATTGATGACTATTTAGAGAATGTATCGTCGGCCATCAGTGAAGGGGAATTCAATCGGCTAGTAAAACTAATAGAGGAGATCAACATGCTCACAGAAGGAATCAACATGATCTCTAAGCTTGAAACACCCCACGTCGAACTCGAGATATATCCTCTAAATTGGGACAAGCCCCTTCAAGTTATTGCCTTCATAGACACTTGTGCAGCTGCCTCACTACTAAATCCCAACATCATCCTCGCTGATCACTGGGTTCTTCACTTTAGAACATTTAGCACAATATCAAAAGGAAGAGTCCTCACAACCAAGATGATCACGAGGCAGCCAGTTATGATCGAATTCTTCCCAGGTGTACTCTACAGAACAAAGCTCCTTGGCTTCAACATACAAAGAAAGGATCTGATTATTGGTTTTGATACCTACAGAAAGCTGAAAAATTGCCTCCTTATTCTGACGGAAGGTATAACCTTCATGGGCTGATTCAGGTAATATTCCACCATACCAAGGCTTTTTCAGATTATTGACGAAGACCCAGTAAAGAAGATGGTGAACCAGTTGATAGAAGAATATTATACTCAATCCCACAGAGAAATCCTCAAGAAGACTAAACATCCTATGTGGCTCAATCAAGAATTCTTCATCTGACTCCCATTCAAGAAGAGTGAAAATGTCAACCCCACAAAGGCAAGCCATTCTGGTATGAATCTTAAACATCTTCATCTTGCAAATAAGGAATATGCTGAACTTCTAGAGTTTGGGATCATTGATCCATCAGATTCCTAGTGGGCTTGTGAAGCATTCTATGTCAACAAGCATGCTAAAAAAATAAGGGGAAAACTTTGTCTAGTCATAAATTACCAACCCCTAAACCACTTTCTTCTGAATGATAAATTCCCTATTCCAAATAAGCTGACCCTGTTCTCACACCAAGCAAAATCCACCTATATTTCCAAATTCGACCTTAAATCTAGATTCTGGAAGCTAGGCATACACCCAGAAGATAGAGCCAAAATGGCCTTTTATATACCCTATCACCACTACCAGTGGAAAGTTATGTCGTTTGGCTCAAACCTACCTCTTCACTCTTCTAAAAGGCCATGATTAAAATATTCCAGCCCATCCTACATACATCATTGGTCTACATTGACGATATACTGTTCTTCAAAAACACTTTGAAGAAACACCTGGACCTCCTTCGTCAGTTTCGTGACCTGGTGAAGTAGCATGAAGTTATGCTTTTGGAAAAGGAAAATACCCTAGTAAAATATGAGATTGATTTATTGGGGATGTACTTTGCCTACGGGTCTTACACTCCAGGACCGCACATACGCCAAGAATTGCTCAAGTTTTTGGATACCAACTTCTCAGTGAAACAACTTCAGAAATTCCTTGGTGTAATTAATTATGTGGAAGACTTCATCCCTGACGTCTCTACATACATCTACCTGCTCACAAAGATGCTCAAGAAAACTGCTCCAGCCTGAGGAAAAGAGTAGGATGATGCGGTCTGAAAAATAAAAAAAATATCCAGCAAAGTTGAGACATTCTATATTCCATCTGATGGATAAATGATACTACAGACTGATGCCCGAAATAACTATTGGAGTGTAGTTCTCCTGGAAGAAAAAAATGATCAACGAAAGATATGTGGACATGCGAGTGGAAAGTTCAAAGAGGTAGAACAACACTGTCATTCCACCTTCAAGGATATTCTTGCTATAAAGAATGGAATCAAGAAGTTTAACTTCTTCCTTATTCACACTGAATTTTAGATCAAAATGGATATGTGGGCATTTTCTAAAATGGTCCAACTGAATCCAAAGATCATCCCAAATCTGCAGATTCTCCGATGGTCTCAATGGTTTTCTCCCTACAAATTCTGAGTGAAACATATCGAGGGAAAAAAAGAACATCTTGGCGGACTTTCTGTCAAGGTCGGAAGAATTCTCTTCCAAACACTTTTTGGAGAAAGAGAAAAAGAAAATGATGCCGTCCATCAGACTCATGCGACCACTCATTAAGCATGGAGTAAATTGGTGGATGGAAGAAGGATATGCAAGCTCACCACTATCGAACCATCCAACACTAGTGCCTGAGAGATGACGTCAGATGACATGTGCAAGAAGTTACCCTCTCCAGTGGGTTACCCTTTCAAGTGGGTTACCCTATCCAGTAGGTTACCCTTTTTTGTGGGTTACCCTCTTCTCCAAGCAAACCCTATTAGATGGGTTACCCTCGCTAGTGGATTACCCTTTCCAGTAGGTTACCCTTATCTTTAAAGAAACCCTTCTTAGTGGGTTACCATCTCAGATGGGTTTTGAAGCTGCTAACTCAGTTACTTTGAAGACAAGGAGCTTATCCACCTACTTGCATGATGCCTATGAAGCTGCTGATGCACCCGCTTGCAAGTTGCCGACTCACCTGCTTGCACATACTGTCACATGCCAACAACACAGTGTTTTTTATTTGCCCCCCACATGTTAGTAGGGCCCAATATGAATAAATATAAGGCTTATCTAGTTATAAAAGATAAAGATTTATCCCTTACAAAAGGATAAGACTTATCCAGTCATAACAGATAATATCTATCCCTTAGCTTAGCTATTAGGATAGGATTGTATTATTTTATTTTATGTCTATCCGTAGTGTAGGATTATCTTGTAATCTTTCTTCTCCTATAAAAGGAAGCCTAGGCCTTTAGGTTAGAGGCATCATTCTCTCTACCTAAAAACCTTTTGTACAGTTTCTCTATTTCAATGAAAATATTTGTTGGCTAAACTATCTTGCTCTTGCTTTCTCTCTTCCAAAGAGATGGGTACTTTGATCCTTTAGGTCGGAGTAGGGGGTAGGGAATTACTACGGTGAAGTGCTTATTGTGATGACAATAATAACACTCTGAAGTTACTTTTCATATTTATGAAATGATGTCGGCTTCATCCACGCGACGTAGATGCCGAAGTCCTTTTCATGTATATGAAACAAAATTGGCTTAGTCCATGCCATAACTTGCTAAATTAATTCAATATCTTAGAAAAAACACACAAATCTAAGGTATTTCTTAGTACACTTTTTGTTTCGCAGACATTTGAGGGCAATAGGATAGGAAAAGCCATCGTAAGACCTATTTTAGTCATATAAAAAATAGTCTTGTATTAAGGAGACAAAGGATTTCATGTGTTCTAAGACTGGCAAAGTCAAGCCATCCCATCTTTGGGTTGTGAAGGCTTTGTTGTCGAGGAAAATCATCCTTGATGTGTAGTTTATAGTTTCAAAGTCATACCATCTCGTTGAAGGTTGTGAAGTCTTTGCTGATAAAAAACAAATCTTCTATACAGATGTGTAGCTCAGTCATAAGAAGGCTATGATGTATCGATTAGAAGTTTTGATTTCGTATAGTATGCCGCCTATTAGGTCGTGAATCACCTGTCATGTTGGAAAGGTTAGGCTTTGTGTACGTGGTGTTGATATAAGCTTTGATTTCATATGGCGTGCCACCTACATGGTCGTGAAACTACCTTTCATGTTAGAAAGTTCAGGGTCTGTTGCCTGGTCACCTGCTGCTCTCGCCGAAAATCCTTCATGCCCCCTGCCTCCCCATCTATCATACGTTTGAATGCAAAATTATCATAAAGACATATGGAGGTAGTCATATCTTGGTCTTCAGGCACATTTGTGATTTGATTGTAACCTGAATATCCATCAAGGAATAGTACCATCCTTTGCCCGCTAACTTGTCTAACATCTATTCCATGAAGGGCATAGGAAAATGGTCATTCTGAGTCCATGCATTCAATTTTTTATAATCTATGCATACTCTCCATCATGTGACTAGCCGCATCAACACTAGCTCATTCTTCTCATTGGGCACAACAGTAATCCTGCCTTTCTTCAAAACACATTATACTGGACTGATCCACTTACTGCCTGCAATGGGATAAACTACACCAGCATCCAACTGGTTGATTATCTCTTTATTTACCACCTCTTGCATAGAAGGATTGAGTCGACGTTGATGTTCTATACTTGGAATACACTCTAGTTCAAGTTGAATTTTCTGAGTACACAAACCAGGTGGAATACCCATAATGTCTACAATGGACCATCCAATGGCCCTCTTGAATCTCTGTAATACTGATAACAATTCTTTCACTTCTGAGTTAATGAAATCGACTGTAATAATTATCAGCAAAGTTTTTTTGGACCCCAAAAATACATATCGTAATTGAGAAGGGAGGGCCTTCAACTCTAAGACCGGTGTCTCTTCAATGGATGGAAAAACAGGTGGAGTAGTTCTATTTTTCAAATCCAAATCAAGCTTCTTAGGTGCATAAATGTAAGAACCACTCTCATAAAGTGCACATACCATCTCATCATACTCCTCAATACTATCACTGTCGAAGTTCATAATCACTGCTGCTAGCGCTTCCACATCCAATCTCTCTTCAATAGGAACAACATCATAAGAACCATCATTCCAAAAAGTAACAGAATTAACATCATTGAATATATCCATTCCATCATTATACACATCAATCACGGATACCACTCTTAACTCATCAGGCTGCTTCATGGATTAACATACATTGAACACCACCTATTTAGCATTGAGTCTCAATATCAGATGTCCTAGCTCCAAATTAATCAACATCCTTCCTATAGCCAAGAATGATGTTTACAAAATAATTGGGTCTTGGAAGCCACTTAGCTGTCTAATATCACAAAATCTGGACGAAAAATAAAAGAAGCCATATTTACCAATACATCATATAGAATACCAACTATTTTTTTCATAGTCCTATCTACTATTACTAATCTCATGGTAGTTGATTTGGGAGATCCCAACCCCAATTGGTTAAATACTGCGAATTGAATAAGGTTGATGCTAGCACCTAAATCACATAATGCACGAGCGAAGATGGAAGATCCAATGTAACAAGGTATAGTGAAAGTACCAAGATCCTCCTTATTCTCCACCAATAATCTACTAGATACAACACTGCAATGATGAATATTGTTGATTGGCTCAAAATGGCTGACCTCTTTTTAGTGATTAGATCATTCATGAATTTTGCATATCTTGGCATTTTCTCTAATGCCTCTACACGTGGGATGTTAACTGACAACTCTTTTAGCATTGACAAAAACTTTTGATACTTACCATCTTCTTATTTTCTTTTTCAGTCTTTGAGGAAAAGGAGGTCGAGGTTTTGGATTGGTCTTCAACACAGGCTCCTCAATGTTTTCTTTTTCTTTATCTTGCTTATTATCATTTTCTACATCAACAGGGTTATCAATATTCTTTTGCTCATCTACAACCGATACAGGTGGGTTTATGGTGGATTTACCACTTCGAGTGGTAATGGTATGGCAGTGACCATTATCATTTGGATTAGCTACCATGTTGCTTGAGAGAGTGCCAGACTGTCTTTAATTTATTGTGGCTGATATCTGACCAAATTATTGCTCCAAATGCTTGATTATTGTAGCATGTGATTCAATTTTCCAGTTTATCCCTGACAGGTCTACCTTGAATCCTTAAGGCAACTCTCTTGACTTTCTTTCCCCTTAACTAATTTTGACAATAGCGCCTTCATCCTAGATTCTGAATCATGATTACCTACTAGAACATATTTGTCATTTTCTCCTTATAGTCATCTTTACACCGTTAATCACTGTGCCTCTCTTAACTCCTATCTCTATATCTATCATTATAATAGTTTTGAACTGATTCCCTTACCCTTGGGCTAAAAAATCTGCCAACCTACGATCAAGATATTTCACTTCTTCTTTGGATTCAATCTCAAAAGTTCTAGAAGCAAATACTTATGCCACAACTGCATTCACTTTCTCAAAGCTCATTATTGTGAACTATTTTGTAAGCAACCTAATATTAGTACAAAGCTGTGCAACCTCTTGTACTACCAAATCCTGACCAGCTCCATAATCATTGGATGCTCCAATAGCATAAGTACCTACACCATGTTCTTCATCTCTAGTATGACAACCTCTATAGTCACTGAAATATCATCCAATATATCCTGCACAACATCCCATCGAAGACGCATAAATGCACCTATCGAAATTATATCTACCATTGCTCTCGAACTAATATTTAATGATCTATAGAAGATCTCCAATAAATTTGATCCTCTGATTCTGTGATTAGGTACCATGCTCAACTTCTTCTTAAATCTAAACCCCTCCTCATACAATGATTCTGCAAGTAATTGTCTGAATTTATAAATCTCATCTTTCAACTGCAACATCCGTGCAAGAGGGAAAAATCTATTCAGAAATTGTTTACATAACTCATGCCTAGTAGTAACTGAGCCTCTTAGAAGTTCCCCTAACCATAGTAATGCTTCACCTATTAATGAAAATGGGAACAACCTCAATCTCAAAGATTTCTGATCCACCCTCGGATTAGTATATGATGTGCAGATCCTAGTAAAATTTGAAAGATGCATATTTGCATCACCAGTAGCTAATCCTAAAAATACACCCTTCAAGTACAATAATTAGATTATAGTGCCTGTAATATCAAACTTCACATTAGGGGGTAAAGTAGGAAGAACGATGGCTCCTATCTCAGTAGGTTTAACATAACCCACATCCTCTTCATATTCATATGGGTATAAGTGATGATATGTAGGAATCAATGGAGCTTTGCCTCTCTGAACTCTGTCTCGATGCTCAGCTACTTGTCTAGGCCTAGCTAGTCCTCCTTGTGGAGCTAACCCAACCTCTTTAGCTGATTGGGCCTCTTCAACTACTTTTCTCTTTTCCTCAGTAATAACTATTAGTTTTTGTATCTGTATATCTGCAATATTCTATGGATCAGCTGGAGCAAGCGGGAGTGCCACGTTAGGATCAAAAGGTGGAGGGTCTTGAACTCCATCATAAACTCATCTTGACATTCTTCTTGGTGTTTGAAGAATTCTTTTTGGCTCTGGATCAAAAGAGAGTAAAGAATTACCTTTTCTCCTAGTGTTTGACATACACCGACGTATGCCAAATCAAGAACAGAAAATAAAACTAACAAACTTCACCAATCCAATTAACTACTCAAACTGTCTTCCCCAGCAACGATGCCAAAATTTTATGACACACAAAACTAACCTCCAAAAGAAGTATATTGCGGTCAATTCCAAATATAGTAACCCAACTAGGTTGGGGTCGATCCCACAGGGAAAACATTGAACAATTGCTTAACTTGATGTAATTCACGAGCAGTGTGGAAAGTAAAAGGGGGGAATTTGGAAGTGATCAGTAACTAGGATCCAAATCTTGAATGCTTTGAGTTGTAAACAATAGAAGATGTACATTGGGCTTGTGTTCCCCTCGGATTCTCAACTTCGTAAATTTCTCATGATCAACCCACCATTCTACTGCTCTGCATGCAAAGTCAACAAGATATGTATTATTAACTATCTTATGAATGTGTTGATAAATCACACCTTTTACCTTGTGAGTCTTAGGGCGTCACCTTATTACTCCTTGTTATGAATTCAGTCATCTTTTACCTTTTGAGTCTCAAGTTGATTAGATGAGCTAATGGAATAATATGTTAGATGTGGATCTCAAATTACTGTCTTAATCTTTTTTTTTCTAATAGAAAACTCCCTTGTGTTGACATTTGCAAATACGGGCTATCCTCAAGCTTTTGCAGTAGCTCTGAGGTCACTTATTGTGAAAAATATTAAGATACATGCATAACCCTAGAATAGATGAATCTCCCACTTTCTTTACATAGCTAGTCTGCCAGGGTTACCACAACCCTAGTCAGGGAGATTAGCCACTCATGTTCATGCAAGAAACCATGATTATCAATGAAGAATACATGTAATTAATTGCACAAGAATAAGATAAATAAAATCCCAAGTTTTCAATTAAATAAAAACCTAAAATATCAAGAGTAATTGTAAAGTATGTAAAAGTACGTCAAAAGTAGGTCAAAGAGAGTAACCTTATAAAACATAAGCCATAGAGTATTTATAGTATCTAAAAAATACTTAGAAATACTAATAAAAATGGAAAAGGTAAAGTAATGTCAGCACAAGGTACAACTTTCTTTTTAATTCGTACCATTATCATATGAGTCGTACTCTGCCTATTTTATCTACTCCGGTGTCTGATCTTCTAGGCTTCAACTTTTTATTTATCTTATGAATCCTACTCATGAGTCATACCTTGATCATACGACTTATGGCCTTTACTTGTATCCACTTGGGACTTTTTTTTTCTTCTTTTGAACACTGGTTTGCTTACGGTTAAATCATAAGAGTCGTACTCAAACTTTTGACTCGTATTCTTCTGGCACTTCAACTCTGAATTTCTTCCTTGGGTTCTGTTGTTTTGATGGCTTCATGGTACGATTCGTATTCCATCTTACGACTCGGATGCTCCAGTCGTATATTCTCCATACTTAGCTTCTCATTTGACTTTGGGTTATGTTGTGCTTATGAGTCAGCCTTTGATTCGTATGAAGTGTTGATGACTCTGAGGGGACTCGTACCTCCTGCAGAATTGGTCTTTTCCAGGTCTTTTTCTGCTAAATTCTTTCCAATACTATACTAGACCTATTTTACCTTGCAACAACCATAAAATCATATTCTATCTACTAAAATTACCTAAGTTCAAGCATAATTTCATGGTTTTAAGCGTCTAAAGTGCCGTGTTTCCATGACATATCAAGCCCTACGTAGTTAGTGTAGACCCCAGTGGGGATAAATGTGTCACTAAACTCTATGAAATTCTGTAATGGACCTATGGATCCTCATATGAATGGCTTGTAAATTTTGTACTATTGTGCAATAGCTGCACCATGATTTGTTTGAGATCGAATCTACCTCTAGGTTCCTGTTGGGATGGTAGAGATAACATTGGTAGCGAGTGGGATTGACACTTTATGAACTATCCTGTGAGCTGATGGATCTTCAACCATTGGTGCATAAATAGCTTCTTCTTGATGAATTTGAGGTATCCGATAGAGAAAGAAAGATTCTATCCTTAACTAGAGCAAGTGTCACTCAGGTTCAAGATATTGGTCAACCAAATCCCTTTTCCTTGCCATCTTACTCAGGTTTCAAACCTGTACCTACAAATTTGGGAGCTAAGATCAAGTTTTTAGCACTTAAAAAACCAAATAGCAAAACCAATATAAGGCAGTTGCCAATTTTTAAATCCCCAGAAGAGGCTCTAAAAAATTGTTGCGTCCTAGTGCACACATAAGTATACGTGGGTACCATAGTAGTAAAGTGGCCATTAAATCCAAGTATCGACCCCACAGGGACTTGTGCTTAGCAATGATCTAATTCTAGTATTACTACAAAGATTAAACAAGTGCAAGAGTAATTAGTAATGTTTGAGATTCTAAAATGATGAGTAACTGAAAATAATGGATAATATAACGTGCTTGAACAATAATTTAGAGAAATCCAGGGCTAAGGAACTATGAACAATCCTGCTTAGCTATATAATTTCATCGGTTTAGTTAATTATCCTGGTTGTTGATTTATGAGGTTGATAACATAATTAAGGAATATTCATTCTCTGACCGTCTATCTAACTTAGATCCACAACTATATCTGAAACACCTGGTTGCTGGGCCTTAGAAAGTTTCCTTGATTTTTGGTTTCTATGCATGTTATGACTTAGGGGAATGAGTCATATACTTAGGTATGGGTGGTATGGTCTAGTCATATGCTGACCAGTATTGGTTGGTGGGATTGATGTAGTTCCTGGAATGGGTAAAATTTTGGTGGTACGAGTCGTATAGTTGAGTACGATTACGTTACTTAACCTTAGAATTGGTAACTTATGTTAGATCTAAGCAGGAGCGGCTCACCATGAGCCATAAGTCAGGGTACGAGTCATAACCAGGCTCGTATGGTGGTCAGTGTTCAACCCTCTTGAATTATATAATGCCAGGGGTACGGTTTATGGGTATTAGTCATACATTTGGATACGACTTAGGTTTAGGTGTGTCATACCTTGGACATTATTGGGTCTAAGGGGGAAAAACTAGGGTATGAGAGGTGGGTACCACTCGTATAGGTTGGGTACAACTCGTAAGGGTCAATCATACCCTATGACGGGAATTTAATGTAGTTTAAGTGAGGGTAGTCAAGACATTTCCCCATTTATTCTAATAAGGTCCTACGATTTATATTGCACTTTGGAGGTTATTTTCCCTATTATTTTATTCTTAAACACTTGGAAAATACTCTTAAATCCTCTCTTTCTTGGGCAAAGGAAGCTAGAGTTTATCTTCAGGAGTAAATATAGGCTTGTCTTGGAGATTTCTCTCTATTATCATCTTGGTTTAAGGCATGTTCTCTTCTCTTATTATTATTTCCAACTAAAGTCATGGTTTTATACAATGTTTTCATGATTTGAATGTTGTATGATTTTGGGTTTTCAAATATGATTTGGGGGTTTTGGTTATAAATGCTTGGTTATGGTTTTCCTATATTTTAATTATGTTTTTATATGCATTAATGGTGGTTTTGGATAATTGTTTGCATGGGCATGGTTCTTTTGAAAAGGACCTTGGTGTTGGAAATACTATACCCCCAATGTGTTTGATAAAATTCCTATAACAATGCTTTCACTATAATATTTGTTTTTCAATGGAACTTATGCATGGTTTAAACTTGGTAATGGAACCCTAAATGATATAAATGGTTCAAATGGTTTTGAATGGATTGAAAAAGGCCTTGGTGGCCATGGTTTTAGTTTAATTAGAAATCACATGGGGCACATGGGAATCCCCTAAGGATTGGCTACGAACAATATTTGCAAGTTATAATTTGTATGATGATACCATCACTAATAATCTTGGTTAATAATAATGGAATAATGGTTTGGTTGGAAAATGGTTTTAATTGGGCTTAAAGAAGGGGTGTGTGTAGCAAAGTCGTCGAAGGTGGAGGTCCTAAGGGGATCGAGACTGGAAACTCATATTTTTTGATGTTAGGTTTTGTCCTAGTGACCGTGTGCATGATGTCACACTTTATATTTTGGGGGATGTACTAGTCATCCCAGGTTTTCTTCCCTAGTCGTGCGACTTCACGTACTGGGGTCCTTTAATTAGGGAGATCCGAACCCATATAGCCTATGGGTGATTTAGGACGACAGAGCTATATATCCCAGGTAAAGGTTTTAAATGGCATGCTAAACCCAGTTCCTTTTCCCGATATTGTTATATATATCTATGGTTTGTGTGCATATGGACGATTTTACTTGGTTTAATAATTGGCATTATTTTATTCTTAACCTGAGTTCAAGCTTGAGTTCACCCGCTAACCCATCTTTGGGCAGCTGTATCCCCGCATAATGTAGGAACCGACCATTCTACTCCTTCTACTTAACATTCGAACACCCGAGGTTTAGATTTGGATTAAAGTGGTAAACTTCTATCTATTTAGAAGGATCTATTTCATGGATGTTATTTCATACTCTGAACTATTTATGGATATTGGTTTTGGCTATAGTTGGGGGTATGTCCCAACTAGATATTTGTATTTCTTTGGTGAGAGGCTTTTGTAGAACTACTATGGGTTGGAATGGGCGGGATGGGCATTAGTGTCAGCCTTAGTATATTAGTATTAGGGCTGACCTCATTAGACAAAATTTGTCACTGTTCCATTATTTTTTTATTTTAGGATTATTTAATTATTAATGAAACTTATTTAGTTAGGGTTGGATCTATAGTTTGGTTTGGCTTGGTATGGTTGGACGGTTGGTATGGGACGATTCGACTCGGTTGGGTCGTTCTCAGTAATAGTCCTATCCCAAAGTCTATAATCTGGATAGTTATGCTATCTTGTTATATGTTTATAATTTAGCCAACTCAGGGTAGGCGATTGGAGGTTGGGTGGGTAACAGGGTGGGTCTTTGGTCTAGGTCGAACTTGGGATGCCTATTATGACAAAGCCCCAGGTTGGGTCATGTTAAGTTGGTATTAGAGCTTTAGGTTCATGATCAATTGAGAGTCCACAAAGACGTGTCTAGTAGAGTCTCTTTTAGGGGTGTGTAGTGTGCCACACTCATAAGAGAGAGGCTACAGGGCATTTAGAATATTTCACTTTCTTAGTATTCTATTTTTAAGCCTGGAGTCTAAGTCTTAGAATCTCCTCTAATCCTTGTTTGTTCATATTTCAGATCATGCCTCATAGATCTGGAATACAAGAAAACTCTTCAGTCCCATCTAGAGATAATGATGCTGGGGTACGTCCTATGTCTAGAGTTCGTCTTCGATCCTAAGGTCCTATCCCTAATTGTTCTGGAGTTTCTCCGATTGCTACTAGTCCTCTTCAGGGTGAGGTGACTAATGTAGAATTTTTCCAGTCTATTCATACTATTGCTCAGTAGGTTGCTACTCAGGCTGAGTAGGATGCGTCTGGTGGGTTGTCTGCTGAGGCCACATGGGTTGGCCTATTTATGAAACCGAATCCCCCTACTTTTGTCGATGTAAAGGTGGAAGAGGATCCTCAAGGTTTCTTGGATGAAATAGAGAAGATGTTTAGGGTGATGCAGGCCACAAATATTGAATATGTAAACTTTACAGCTTATCAGCTCAAAGATGTTATGTACCAATGGTATGAGGAGTAGGATCTGGAAAAAGGGATGTAGAGGAGTCATCCTTATATGATGGTTTTTCTGGTACTTTTCTAGGTCATTTCTTTCCTTAAGAAATGAGAGAAGCAAATATGGAGGAGTTTATGAATCTTAAGCAAGGGAGAATATCTATCAAGGAATATGCCTTGAAATTTCATCAACCGTCAAGGTATGCTTCTAATTTGGTGGCTGAATAAGAGTGGGGATGAGAAAGTTCTCTTCTGGGCTATCTCGAGATTTGATCTTAGAAAGCAAGGCTGCTTTGCTGATCAAGTATATGGATATTTTGAGGTTAGTTGTCTACATGTAGCTAGTGGAAGATGAGAAGAGGAAATAGGTAGAGTTCAGAGATAGGTAGGGTAAGAAGAGCTATTTTTTTAATCAAAGAGGTGCTCAGGATAGAGGTAAATATCTAAAAAAGAAGTGGGGTAGTTCTGGTTTATTTCTACTGCTAGCGCTCCTTACCTGAGGTAGTCAAAAATTGGTGTCCATAAGGTAGTGATAACTTTTGGTCATAAGTAGCTCAATCTCAAGTGAGTGAGGGTTAGTTGGCTTCTTCATGACCTTCTATTTGATTTTTTGGTCATCTTCATCAGGGTTATTATGGCGAAGGAAGGGACAAATGTTTAAATATGGTCAGCTAGGCCATATGCTCAAGAATTTTTTGGTTGGTAAGAGAGATTCTGGAGCAGTTAAAGCTCCGATTGCTTCATCTTTGGCTCCTGCACCTAGTGGTATAGCTTCGGTGTCTGCCCCTGCTTCTGGTATCGACATTGGCCAAAATAGGTTATATACTCTTGCATCTCGATAGGAATCTGAGGCATCACCTGATATCGTTATTAGTACGTTACAACTCTTTTCCCATGACGTGTATTGTCTGCTTGATCCCAGGTCCACTCTTTCTTATGTGATGCTATATGCGGTTGTATGTTTTGGTTTTAAACCTAAGTTTCTTATGGATCTTTTTTTTGTTTCTACCCCAATAGGTGACTTGGTTATTGTCAAGAAAGTCTATTGGGGGTGTGAGGTATCTATTGGTGGTAGGTAGACTTTAGTGGATTTATTTGAATTTGGTATGGTGGATTTTGATGTTATTCTAGGGATGGATTGATTACATTCTTGTTACACGTCCTTGGATTTTTAGACCCGTAAGGTTGTCTTTAGATTCCCCGGTGAGTCAGCTATAGATTGAGAGGGTGGTTCCCTAGCTCCTAGGGGGAGGTTTATTTCTTATCTTATAGTTTGGAGGTTAATCTCTAAAGTTTGTCTTTATCAATTGGTCCGGGTTAAGGATTCTAACTCAGAAGGTCCATTTTTATATTCGGTTATGATAGTAATTGAGTTTTCTGAGGTCTTTCCAAATGATCTTCCTGGTGTTCCTCCGGATAAAGAAATAGAGTTTGGTATTGATTTGGTTTCGGACACTCATTCAATATCTATTCCTCCTTATAGAATGGTTCCTGCTGAGTTGAGGGAACTGAAAGAGCAACTTAAGGATCTTCTGGATAAGGGGTTTATTCGTCCTAGTGTATCTCCATGGGGTGCCCCAGTGTTGTTCGTATGCAAGAAGGATGGTTCTCTTTGGATGTGCATTGCCTATTGGTAGTTGAATAAGGTAACAGTTAAGAACCAGTATCCTCTTCCAAGGATAGATAACTTGTTTGATCAGTTGCAAGGTGTCAAGTTCTTTTCTAAGATAGATCTTCAGTCTGGGTATCATCATCTTAAGATTAAGCTTAAGATTAGGGAGGTGGATATCCCTAAGACGACTTTTCATACTTGGTATGGGCACTTTGAATTCTTGGTAATGTTGTTTGGTTTAACAAATTCTCCAACAACATTTATGGACTTGATGAATAGGGTTTTCAGGTAGTTCTTGGATCTTTTTTTCATTGTGTTTATTGTTGACATTCTGGTTTATTCCAAGAGTGAGCTAGATTATGCTAATCTCCTCTATATGGTATTGCAGACCTTGAATAAACAACAGTTTTATGCCAACTTCTCTAAGTGTGAGTTTTGGTTGAACGTTGTGACTTTTCTTGGTCATATTATTTCTAGAGAGGGGATAGTAGTGGACCCTCAAAAGGTGGATGTAGTTAAAAGGTTTCCTAAACCCACAACTCCAACCGATATTTGAAGCTTCTTTGGTTTGATTGGGTATTATCGATGGTTTATGGAAAACTTTTTGATGATAGCTGCTCCTTTGACTAAGTTAATTCAGAATAAGGTAAAGTTCTCTTTGTCAGATATTTATGAGGGGAGTTTCAAGAAGTTTAAAAAATATGATAACTTCGGCTCTAGTTTTGACATTGCCTGAGGTCAGTAAGGGGTTTGTGGTTTATTATGATGCATCTAGGGTGGGACTTGGTTGTGTTTTGATGCAGTATGAGAAGGTGATTGCCTATGCTTCTAGGCAGTTAAAGGTGTATAAGAGGAATTATCCTACTCATAATTTAGAGCTAGTGGTGGTCGGTTTTTCTTTGAAAATCTGGCGGCATTATCTGTATGGAGTATAGGTATACATCTTTTCTGATCATAAGAGTCTATAGTATGTGTTCACTGAAGGAGCTAAATCTCAGACAGAGGAGATGGTTGGAGCTTCTCAAGGATTACGACATAAGTCTTCATTATCACCTAGGTAAAGCTAACGTAGTTGCTGATGCCCTTTATAGGTTGTCCATGGAGAGTTTGGCTCATGTGGAGGAAGGAAAACAGGAATCGATGAAAGATATTCACCGCTTAGCAAATATTGAAGTTCATCCTTTGGACTCCGAGGATGGTGGGGTGATGGTACAGGAAGTGGTTCAGTCGTCTCTTAGTGCAGAGGTTAAGAAGAAACAAGTGCTAGATCCTGTCTTGATAAAAATCAAGAGTGATGATGCTGGGAAATAAGTAATGGTGTTCAAGATCTGTGGTAATGGTACTTTAAGGTACTAATGAAGGTTGTGCGTGCCTGATATCTATGGGTTGCGGCAAAGGATCATGGCTGAGGTGCATAAATCGCTCTACATTGTACATCTCGATTCTACTAAGATATTTCATGATCTCGAGGAGATGTATTGGTGGAATGGTATGTAAAAGGATGTGGCTGATTTTGTGGCCAAGTGCTTGGTATGTCAAAGTTGAGCAATATGAGTCCAGGTGGGTTATATCAAGAAATTGATTTGCTCGAATGGATATAGAAGGTAATCAATATGGATTTTATTACCGATCTTCCTCAGTCTTGGAACCAATTTGATTTGATTTTGGTCATTATGGGTTGAATGACGAAGTCTGCTCACTTTTTGCCAGTAAGGAATACCTTTTCGGCGGAGGATTATGCGAAGTTATATCTTCAGGAGATTGTGAAGCTTCATGGGGTACCTATTTCGATTATCTCTGATCATGGTATGCATTTTTCATCTTATTTTTGGCGGTCTTTTCAGAAAGGGCTGGGTACTAAGGTGAGTCTGAGTACTGCTTTTCATCCTCAAATGGATGGGCAAGCAGAAAGGATTTCAGACATTGGAGGATATGCTTCAGGCATGTGTGGTTGATTATGGTGGCAATTGGGTTGAGCATCTACCTTTGGTAGAGTTTGCTTACAACAATAACTTTTATTCTAGTATTGGTATGGCCCCTTTTGAGGTACTGTATAATAAGAGGTATAGATCTCCTATTGGGTGGCTTGATCTTGGTGAAGTAGATATGTTTGGTTCGAATTTGGTCTATCAGGTTATGGAAAAGGTGAAGGTGATTTGGGAGAGGCTTAAGGCTTCCCAAAGTCACCAAAAGTGCTTTGTGGATGTAAGGCGTAGAGACTTAGAGTTTGAGGTTGGGGATAAGTTTTTTCTCAAGGTATCTTCTATGAATGGAGTAATGCGGTTTGGCAAAAAGGGGAAGCTCACTCCCTGGTAAATTGATCCTGATGTGGTTTTGCAGAGGGTTGGAAATGTTGCTTATGAATTGGAGTTGTCTCCTAGTTTAAACTCCATTCATCCGGTATTTCATGTTTCCATGTTAAGGAAGTATCTTGGTAATCCTTCTTCGATTGTTCCTTTGGAGGGGTTGGGTATCTCGAACTCTCTGTCTTATGAAGAGGTCCCAGTTTAGATCTTGGATAGGTAGGTTGGTCAGTTGTGAACCAAGGATGTGGCTTCAGTTAAGGTTCTGTGGCAGAACCACAAGGTGGAAGAAGATACATGATAAGCGAATGAGGACATGAAGTCCAAGTATCCGCATCTGTTTTCTGCTCCTGAGATTCATGCGGAAGGTATGTGTCCTCAAGACATCTTTATTTTCTGAGTTTGTTAAAGGAAAGATTAATATCTTTGCCTCTTTGTTTTCAAACTTTGTTAAAAATTGGAAATATATTTGATAATGCAAATGACTCATGGGTGTGGTTACCCCTACCTTGTCTGTCATTCGGGGATGAATATTCCTAGTTGGGGAAACTAAAACACCCTGGTTTCTAGACCTTAGAAAATTTCCTTGTTTTCTATTTTTTGGGAAAGATACGATTTAGGGGAACGAGTCGTACACTTGGGTACGGGTGGTATTGTCCAGTCGTATGCTGACTAGTATTGGTTAGTGAGATTGATGTAGTTACTAGAATGGGTATGATTTGGGTGGTACAAGATGTATAGTTGGATATAGGTTATTTGGTTACTTCACTTAGCTTTAGACTTGGAAAATTAAGTTGTATTTGAGTAAGAGTGGCTCACCATGAGCCGTAAGTCAGGTTACGAGTCATACCTAGGACTCGTATGGTGGTCAGTGTCCAAACCTCCTGGATTCTATACTTCTAGGGGTACGATTTATGGGTACTAGTCGTGCTTTTGGATACGACTTTGGTTTAGGTGTGTTGTACCTTGCACAGTATTGGGTCCAAGGGGGAAAGCCAAAGGTACGAGAGGTGGGTACCACTCGTACAGATTGGGTACGACTTGTAAGGGTTAGTCGTACCCTATGATGGAAGTTTAATGCAGTTTAAGTGAGGTTAATCTGGACATTCCCCACTCATCCTAATAAGGTCCTACGACTTATATTGCATTTGGGAGGTTATTTGCCCTATTATTCTATTCTTAAACACTTGGAAAACACTCTTAAATCCTTTCTAGAGTTCTTGGGCAAAGAAAGCCAGGGTTTCATTTTAAGGAGTAAATTGGGGCTTGTTTTGGTCATTTCTCTCCATCATCATCTTGGTTTAAGACATGTTCTCTTCCCTCATTGTTAGTTCCAACTAAAGTCTTGGTTTTATATAATGTTTTCATGATTGAATGTTGTATGATTTTGGGTTTTCAAATATGATTTTGGGGTTTTGGTTATAAATGCTTGGTTATGGTTTTCCCATGTTTTAATTATGCTTTTACATGCATTAATGGTGGTTTAGGATAATTGGTTGCATGGGAATGGTTCTTTGGTAATGGACCTTGGTTTTGGAAATACTATCGCCCCAATGTGTTTGATAAAATGCCTATAACAATACTTTCACTATAATATTGGTTTTTCAATGGAACTTATGCATGGTTTAAACTTGGTAATGAAACCCTAAATGATATGAACGGTTTAAATAGTTTTGAATGGATTGAAAAAGGCCTTGGTGGCCATGATTTTGGTTTAATTTGAAATCACATAGGGCACATGGGAATCCTCTAAGGATTGGCTAAGGACAATACTTGCAAATTATAGTTGGTATGACTATACCACTACTAATAGCCTTGGTTAATAATAATGGAATATTGGTTTGGTTGGAAAATGGTTTTAATTGGGCTTACAGGAGGGGAGATGGGTGTATCAAAGCCTTAGAAGGTGGAGGTCCAGGGGGATTGAGACCGAAAACTTTTATTTGCTGATGTGAGGTTTGGTCCTAGTAACAGTGTGCATGATGTCACACTTTATATTTTGGGGGATGTACTAGTTATCCCAGGTTTTCTTCCCTGGTCGTGCGCTTTATGAACTGGGGTCCTTTCAGCAGAGGGAGCTGAACCCATATAGCCCGTGAGTGGTTTAGGAAGAGCAGAGTTACACAACCCAGGTAAAGGTTTTAAATGAAATGCTAAACCCAGTTCCTTTTCCCGACATGGTTATATATCTATGTGTGTTATTTGTGTGCATATGGATGGTTTTACTTGGTTTCATAATTGGCATTATTTTATCCTTATCCTAAGTTCATGCTAGCTTTCACCCTCTAACCCATCTTCAGGCGTCTGTATCCCTATGCGATGCACGAATCACCTGTTTTACTCCTCCCGCTTAGCATTCGAACAATTGGGGGTCAGCTTTGGATTGAAGTGGTGAGCTTTCATCTATTCGGAAGGATCTATTTCATGGATGTTATTTCATACTCTTAACTATTTATGGATATTGGTTTTGGATATGGTTGGGGGCATGTCCCAATCGGATATTTGTATTCCTTTAGTTAGAGACTTTTATGGAACTACTATGGGTTGGAATGGGCGGGATGGGTATTGGTGTAAACCTTAGTATTGGCATTGGTATTAGGGATGACCTTATTGGACAAAATTTCTCACTGTTCCATCATATTTTATTTTGGGATTATTTAATTATTAATGAAACTTATTTGGTTAGGGTTAGATTTATGGTTTGGTTTGTCTTGGTGTGGTTGTACGATTGGTAGGGTATGGTCAGACTCGATTGGGTCGGTCTCGATAATAGACCTATCATAGAGTCTGTAATCTAGATAGTTACGCTATATTATTATATGTTCAAAATTCAGCCAACTCAGGGAAGGGGGATTGAGGTTGGGTATGTGACAGTGGTGGTTTTCGATCTCGGTCGGACTTGGGACGTTTATTACGACAAGGCCCCGGGTTAGGTCATGTCAACATCATTGTGTGGGGATGTGAGAACTAAGTTAAACACATTTATATTTCATCCTTTATATGATCCAAAAGGGTGAACCAGGTATGTTACTATCGTAAACACAAATCTTAACTTTAATCCCTCTAAGATCCCACTCCATATATCCCATGTTCTAATCTATTGTTCCTCCTTTAGGGCTCATAATAGAAATGAAGATTTATCATAAGCATCACGAATATGTATAATAGTAGATACAAGAATATATGAACAACCAATAATGATAATTAACATAAACTAACCAAATATAATCTTAAGTAATCATAGTCTTAGCCTCAACCCTAGATGAGGGTGTTTAGCCACTCATGGATTTACAGCGAATCACAAGATTAAAATCCATGTATAAAAACAAAAGTATACTAACAGAAAGATTAAGAACCCTAAAAGAAGCCTCCTCTAGTGTATTTTTAGTCCCAAAGTTCATCCAAGGTGTATACAATAACATAGGAGTGTCCTATTTATAGTTGGAACCAAGAGCCCATTTTGAAACCACGCACGTGCCACGCTAATGAATTGGAGTGATAAGGGTGTGCCACACCCTTATCATGGATTATCACTAGGATTTGACATTTTGGTTTGTGTAGAAGGGTGTGTCACTCTCTTATCTTGAAGGCTAGAGGGCGTGGAACGCCTTTGGGCTCTAGATTTCATCATGTTCGCTTCATCGATTTGGCTTTGAGTTCCTCACTTCATGGTTGTTTTTCCACTTCAAATTCAACTTGTGTAGACTACCATAATTTTTTTCTTATGTCACAAGACTTCTTATATCATCAAACACCATAAATTAGTGCTTATACATAATATAATCCAACATGATAAACTAAAACAACATATAGCTCAAGCTAGTAACACAAGTTTTCTCGTCTAAACTCTAAGTGATTTTTTTCATTACAAACATGTTTTAAACACACCGTAATCATCATAAAAAAGTATTTTAACACTTAGATGCTCAACTGCATAAATATCCACTCATTACGCACACAAGAAGTCCTCAAAACTAGTTAAATACATAGAGATTATGACACTTAGGTGCATAAATCCATCTAAGATCATAGATCAAGATATTCTATTCACCTAGGGACAACTAAGATGTACCTAGATTTGAGGCAGCATTACTGCCAGTGGGGTATGAGAAGAGATATAGAAGACTTTATGGCTCAGTGTATATGTTATAAATAGGTGAAGATCGATCATTTGAAACCCGGTGAATTACTTTAGTGGCTACTCTTTCTTGAGTGGAAGTGGGAATGGATCACTATGAACTTCGTAGGTGGTTTGCCCTATACTTTTCATGGTTTTGATAGAATTTGGGTCATTTTAGATTAATTGAACAAGTTTGCTCATTTAATTCCTATTCAGACTTTCTTTAGTGTAGAGAGCTTGGCTCAGATCTATGTTTCAGAGGTGGTTCACCTTCATAGGGTGCCCATGGCTATTATATTTTATCGAGGCTCTAAGTTTACCTCTGGCTTTAGGAGGAAATTTCAGGAGGATTTGGTTACCTATGTTAATTTTAGCACTACTTTTCATCCCCTGACTAACATATAATAGGAGTTGGCTATCCAAGTTTTGAGGAGATGCTCTGACCATGTGCTTTAGACTTTGGAGGTTAGTGGGAGTAGTTTTTAGCCTTATCAGAGTTTGCCTATAATAATATCTACCATCCAAGTATTTAGATGGAACCATTTAATGGATTGGATCGCAGGCATTATTGGTCTCTAGTTCTTTTGTTTGAAACTTTTGATGCTAGACATGAGGTATCGACATTTGAGAGGGAGAGCAAGGCACGATAAGACACCCAAGGTAATATTAGCTTGATAATAATAACAAACCTCTAACATTCCAACATGAAAGGCAATTTTATGTCCATATAGGCTGCACAAAATACGAAATTAAAGCTTTTATCATCACCACAATAGCTTTCTTACGATTGCCTATGCATCCACTACCTTAAAGGATGGTTTTCCACAAAATAAATACTTCTCAATGCTTTATATTATGGCTTGACTTTTCTTGTCTTAAAACACAATAAATCCTTAGTATTTTTTTATCATAAATGTTCCATACATGACATACATAATAGTTTAGCGGCTCTCCTATGTCCTTTAGCGCATTCAAAAGTCCGCGAATCAAAGTCTACCCAACTTCAAATTTACGTGTTTTGATAAAGTAACAAGCAAATCAAAATGTTATTGTGTGGACCAAGCCAATTTTGTTTCATTATCATGGAAAGTACTTCGGGATCCATGTTGAAATCACAACAAGAATACTTGCCTAAGTGTTTCTTTACCCTACTACTCTGACATAGAGGATCAAAGTACCCATCATTTCAAAAGAGAGGAGCAACAAAAAGAATTTAGCCAATAATCATTTTATTGATAATATGAAACATTACAAGAGAGTTTTTAGTTGGAGAATTTGATTTGTGGATAGTTTGATGATGTCCAACTAAAGACCTATGCATCCTTTTCTCAGAGAAGAAAGCCCTAATACATGCAAATGAGAATAAAATACATTATAACACATGACCCACTATTTTAAAATAGTAATGCCATATCCTATATTCTATCTGGGGACACACATTTATGATATATATATATATATATATCCTAATTTATGCAAAAAGATCCTCACAAATATTTGACAGAGCCTAATAAAACAAAAACTAAACATGTTGTGGGCATATGACAACATGTGCAAATAGGTGACTGAGCAGCTTGTTGCCAACTTAAAAGTAGGTGAACAAGAAACTTGTAAGATTCTTGCAAGTAGATGGGTAAGTTTTTTGTAGGTGTCTACCAAGTATCTAGATAAGTAGCTTATTGGAAAACACTTATGAGAGGGTTTTGTGGTAAACCTTGCCAAATAATTCCATGGAGCTTGCGATAAGTGGTAATTTCTTGAACATATAATCTGGAATCATCTTTTTACCCAGTGATTGATGGTGTTGATGGTGAGATCATATATCCTTACTCCATTCATAAGTCGATGTCGTGTTTTTTCTTGAGGCATTTTTGGTTTTCCAAGCTCCATTTCAGTGACCTAGTGAAGTAACCCTTCTTGTTGAATGAGCCTTATTTGCATCCCTAATTTACTAGTGGAAAATTCTACTGTATGCTTTTTATGGCATTGGTGATTTTATCGAGGTAGATATTCCTTTGCTCCTCGTCTGACCTTGTCCTAGTAGGTATGGTAATCATTGTAGTTCCACTTCCCTATTAGTTCAACCATATTTCTTTTTGAATGCACCTACTTTGCTGGGAGATAAAACATTATGCTTAATAATATTTGTATTCTAAGGATAGGATTGGTATGGGAAAATGCGAGTAGAGTAAATTTTTTGACTAAGCTTAGACCTTGTGATTAGTGATTCCAACTGAATATTGTAGCATGAACACCATTACATCATAGGAATCTTTGAAGCATTGAACCCAATATTTTAGTGGCTTGAACCACAACATAAACCTTCTGAGAGTTGGCAAATTCTACCAAAGTGCTTGAAAGCATCACACTTCAATTACATGAGGATGTGTTATTAGTGGCATAGGTTCCAGAATAACCAAAGGAGCTTCTGTGGGAAGTCATTGGCTAGTTCTACAAACACCATGACAGAATGTATATTCTGGATGTACTCTGACTGGCTTCAGGATGGATCTTCCATATTTTCTCAAAACTTACAACTCATAAAAATTCCTTATTTTTATGAGGATGGATGGATCGAAAATATCCACATATCGGTTGAACCAATTTGGGGGTTGCTTGTTATTCCATAAGATAAAATCCTTAATTTGTTAAATATGTAAATTTTTCTATCCAGATTTTTTGTGGGCATGTGGGTGTTGTCCTCTCCTATAATTAATAATAGGTATAGATCATTTGCATTGATGTCACCTGATTCCTCATGTACATCTTAGGAGAAGAGAGTTTCCTCTATTAGTTCTTTCTCCGGCAAGAAGATTCAAGGTCATTTTCTTTGATGAGATAGATGCTTGTGTGATCTTCTATCTCCTTAAAGAGATGGATTGAGTCCTTTGAATTTGTGGTCTAAGGAAAATTTCTTACACAATGTCAAGGATTTTTGCAGATGAAGAAACCATTATTTCTCTTATATTTCATTGGACTTCTTTTTCTCAAGTACCTAGTGTGCTTGGTCCTCTTGGACTTATCGTCTGGAGGTCTAGGTAGTTTGAACTTCCTAAACTACAACTATTTTTTTAGATATCACCTGCCAGCTTGAGCGGGGCAATTGAATTTTGTGAAAAAGTTAGTCCAACTGTATCCTCTATTAAGAACTGAATTACTTTTGGTGTTGTTCGTTTGCACAGATCTCTTTGTGCATATGCTAGCCAAGGCTTGGAAGATATCATTCTTGATGTAGCTTACTTGTGGAACTATGATGGATTTGAACTCCTTCTCTATAATCATCATTGTGTATCCTTTCTACATCTTCGAAAGTGATGAGATAAAGGCTTACTTTAGGCTGGGGTCTCGGCATATCTCAAGTAGAGTAAACCAAGATTTCTTTTGGCTATCTGAGCTACACTTTAATAACATGAACTCAACAAAACTGTACTAAGAATAAGAGTTTGGCAACCAACAACTATGGAATGCAAGAGCATGAACTATGAGTATGGAGAAACCAACATAGGTATGAAGAACTTAAGCAAGGACATAAGCACTGCCTCTATTGTCCTCTGTAGACATGGAAAGGGAACTCTATATCAACACTCACCTTTCACTTATATCACTGTCCTAGACATCACCTTCATGGGCATTTTTATAAAATTTTGAGGGAAAGAATCATTAACACAATTCATGTATGGCATCTGACATGGGTTCATAAAGTATAAAGGATATCAATTAGATCATATGTCACACTCTATATAATGCTACACAACATGAAGTAAGAGTACATTAGGAATGGAATAAAAATAGGACTACTCTCTCTTTAAGCAGTGCAATTGATAGCCTTTTGGCCTAGTAGCATTTCTCAATTATGCTCTTCATTTTGAATATTACATTTCATTAATTCCAATGTACTATATCCATGTGAAATGCATAACTACCAGAGCCTAAGTTAATCTAGAAGTTGTTTCCACATTTAAGCCTAACTCGAGATACTAGGTGCTACACGTAAGGTAATAATACTCATCTAAACTATGGGATTCTATATCATATATCACCTCAGAATCTTTTATCCTAAGAATACTAATTTTCCTTACCACTTCTAATAGCTAACTCTTAACTTTAATCAATAATCCATAAGTACACAATGCATTCATCCACATATATATATATCAGCACAACATTCAAGATGATCACTATAACCACTTTATGGACTTCAAGGTAACCAAACTATCTAAGAATTTTGTCGTCTTCCCTAACATCCCAACAAATTGCAATCTTATGAACTACTACAAAGGGATAAGCAAATATTTTCATCTAACTATTACATATAACAAACCATCACATTTGTCTTTTGTCTTACTCCACACTTATAACCCTATATGGAATAAATATTCTATGATTTTCATAGTAAAAGACATCTAACCTTTTATCTAAACCTTCACTTGGCTGCTATCAATACTACTGCCATTACATAAGAAGGGCTACTGAAGCACTAGAATATCAGGATCTCAAATAAGAGGGATACTGATCAATCAAAACTTATACTTATCATAACCTTGAAACTCTAATAGGGTTGGAAAAGTGAGTTATAATAGCTGAAATGCTTTATTTAACAAGAACATGAAACATAAATAGAGTGACATTCTAGATATCGACATGTCATATCAATCCATCACTATGATAGGTGGACATATATAGGGCTTATAACAAAAATATCATTGCATGAATAGTTGAAGAAATATGATTTGACAACATAAATAACATAGTACGATTTCACTAGCCATTAAGAGAATATAAAGAGTTCATAAAACTAGGCATATAAATAGTTCATAGGATTGTGCATGCCATAAGGCTGGTACTTATAGAAATTGTAAAGTATGATTAGTACTAGGAATTTAGAATGGGCATGAATCTGGTTGAAGTGCATGAGCAGGGCTCATGGGCATAATGCTGGTATACGAGACATAAGTAGGGTGTCATAACAACTAAAATCTGAGAAATACGCTAAAGTAGAAATGGATTACTATCTCATAGTAACTCTTTCTAGAAGAGACCACTATCTTATTTTCAATTACTAATTTGGTTAGTCACTCGATCATATCCCTCTTAGATCAAAAGCTAACATTCTAAGTCTGTGTAACTATTCCATATTCTCTACACTAAGTGATATTCACCTTACTCGAATGGCCAAGGTATCATGAAACACATGAGTATTAAGCTCCCACTGATAGACTATTTTTTAATTAATGACTCTTGAGGGGGTCAATGGATTAGCTATAACCCCGAGCCTTATCATAAATAAAAACAAACCTTAGCTCTAATTCTATGGTGATTTATGAGTCGGCTAGTTTAATAATGATGGATTACTTATCCTTGATTACTAAAAAAAATCTAGCAACTAATCACCGATGAGAGGACTCCTCTTAGTACAAAGCAACTATGAGGGCATAAATAAGGAAGAATCTTCTATTACAAAGTAAGAAAAAAAATTCAAAACTAACTAAGAACTTCTTAAAAAAAGCTATAACTAGACAAGAAAGAGCTTAGGTAAAGAAAATAAGTAAAATATAAAAAGTATAGGTGAAAACCTATACAAGACCTTATAAAAGATCTCACAAAAGGTAAGCTTAGGGCGGTTTCTTAATCCTCTTTAGCTTTTTTCATCTTAAAGTTGGTATGCCTAACTTGTCTTGTGTAATTTGACCCCTTCCCTTCTTTGGTAGATGAAGTTGATAGTAGAAATATTTAGTAGTGTGCATTATTTGATTATGTCTATACAAAATATCTTCCACATGATTGGCCTCTCTACAGGTATGTCTGCATTGAAAACTATCAAACATATTGCATAGCCACCATAGAGATGTCAAGTCTATCTGGATTCTCAAAGGTGGTCTAATAGATTGGTTTAACCACTTTGTGAGTAGTTCAGACTCCACTTATAGTATGAACTTGTTGTATCCATATTGTAGACACCATGTAACATAACTACTTGAACTTCTTCTTATTTATTAGATCCAACTCTACAAGTTGTTGAAAAAGTATTGATAAAATTACCTTTATGATCTCTTAATATACCTCCTACTCCTATGCCTCCAGGTCTAACTAAAGTACTTCCATCATTATTATGTTTGAACCAAGGAATACTAGGTTTAATCTGCCCCTAGTAAACCATATCTATAGATAAAATACCCCTGCCTATCTTAACTTTCTTTATCTTATAGAATCATTAATGTATAACTTGTACTTTTTTAGGTTGTATAGCCACTTCTAATGCTTAACAATATGATCTCTTCCTTCTATTCTACTATCATCACACCTCTAAATTCATATCCACCTAAATCCATGAAATAAAACTATACTAAGGGACTCAACATGATCTATTTATAATCTCCTAACTAAGTTGTTAAGAGTAACAACTCAAGGGTACTCATTAGGAATACACATCACTTCATAACTTAGAATATCATGCAACTACTGTAAAGACCCTTTTCATGATTATGCTAAAGCTTAGCGTACAAAAGTTTTAGTTAAGATTCTTCCTGAATAAAAAGTTTACAATTCTAGGCTACGCTAGTTGTATATAAATTCAACGTGTTGTGTGTTCTACGCAAATTTAGTAATGGATAAATTGCTCATTTCATAATTTGAAATCATTATGTATTAGCTAAGGGGTTAAGGAGTCTGTGAAAACTTTGAAAACTTAATTTGGGTTAGTAGAACTTTAGTTATAGCATTTGACGTAAAAGGGTTGGTTTAGGAAGTTAAAATTTGGGAGTGTATTGTAAAATTGGCTAAAAACTGACACTGTCAAACTTTCTACCTTGACAAATCCATGGGAGGTAGGCCCTACCACAGACCTGCTATAGCAGGAATTTTCCGCTATAGTGAAAGTCAATATCAGTCAGTCCTTGATATTGGGTATATATCACTATAGTAGGTTGCTATAGTAGGAATTAAGAAGCTATAATAGGCTAACAACAATAAGAATATATTTCAAGCATTAAAATATTATTAGCCTTCCAAATTCAATAAAGGACAGAGGAGGACGATTCTATTCAATTTTTATCTTTGAGAGAAGTTATTCCACCTATTTAACTAGTTTTTGTAATGACCCAAATTGTTGTTATGTGTGAAAATAACCTACAAATATTTATGATAAATAATAGACTAAAAAATGGATCAGGAAAAATTTAAATTGAGGAGAAAAATTAAGGCTAAAGGGAATTTGGTCAAGAGGCCTAATTAAGGACTGGATGGACTATTGGTAACTGTTGTCACGGTTGGATAACTACTAAAGCAGTACCGTTGTAGTAGTAAAAGCCATATCCAAGCTTTGGGATTTTCAAAAACCTTTTTTCGTTTTATTTTCACAGGTCACTCAAATTTATCCAAAAACAATATGAAAAAATCAAACTCCCTAACCACAAAATTTCAAAGACCAAGGTTCATAAGAGCATGTTTGAGACACACCCATAGGGAACCTGACGTGGGAATATGTTTAGCACATATGGGACAACTCTGTCCTCTCCTTAGCAGTATGTTTGCCTAAGAGGTATGTCAAGGTTTATTTTATAGCAACTAGACTTAAGCTAAATGTATTTAAAGTTAATGGTAATGTTATAAATATCATGCATTAGGCCTTCTGACATAGAGCTGGACGAATGGACACCTTAGAAATTCGGTTAAACCTAAATATAATGGTATAACTGTGTGTTATGTTGATGTATTAATTGTAATGATGGACGAGTAAAATGATAGTGCAAATATGAGTAGACTAATACCTTTTCGGGCATAAATATAGTGGAAAGTGAATATGATAACATAGAAAGGGTAATAATGGGAGTTAAGTTAACTTGATTAATTATAATGTCTTAATGATTGGATTTCACTAAAGAGGAGTAGCTAAGAGATTAAATATGGTAAGATGGGGGCTAGAAATAATCATAATCTAATCTTATGATTGATGACTGATAATTATAGAACAATAATGTGTAATTAAGAACGAAATTCCCATTACATGAAATTAGAGAAGAATAAATAATAATTAGAGAAATGTGAGGTTGGGATATAGATAGAGAGGAAGCATATGTTTGCATAAACTTGGGCTACTGTAGTTTGTAAATACATATGGCACATGATGGTTGGAGAATATTTATATATGTATTGATTAAGGTTACTGATCAAGTGAGTTAGATGGTTGTTGTAGCACTTAGACTTTCTTGGCTTTGTTCTTGGTTTGTGTACTTCACATTTGATGTCGACCAAAATTATACCCTCTAAGAAGATATAATGGTGTCGCTATCAAATTATAACAACCTAGCTAGGTTAGGGTCAATCCCACAAGGAACAGGTTTAACTCGTCTCTCAAACTTGCTAAAGTAGCCAGAAGTGCAAGAAAGTAAATTGGGGGGGGGGGATTTTATATCAAATAGTAAAAGTAATAAGATTTGAATGATTTTTGTTGTAAAAAGTCTAAAATGAACACTAGGCTTGTGTTACCTCGGCTTCTAACTTCGTAGGTTTATCGTACTCAATCTGGCTATCTCAAGGTTACACATGCAGAATTTGACAAGCTATGTAACTCCAACCATCTCGTAAATGCCCTTGGTGAATCTTACCTTTTACCTTGCGAGTATCAGGGTGTCACCTTACTAACCCTTGTCTTTGATCCTAGTTTAACTTTCACCTTGTGGGTCTCAAGTTATTAGACGAGGGTTGATAGCCTCGAATCACTATTGTAAGCTTCTTTTCCTAATCTTGGCTCCTCTTATGAAGATGATCATGAATACATGAAAGTACTTAGCTTCTATAGTAGCTTAGGAAGAAAATAATATGAAGAAGATCAGAATACATGCAACAACAATGAATTAGTCAAACCTCACACTTTTCCTACTTTATTAACCCAACAGGGTTCCCACAACCCTAGCTAAGGGAATTAGACACTCATAGTTGTGAATAGTTCATTGAATTTGATAAAGAAAGCATAGAATCAACTAATAATAATAGACAAAAAACCTAAAGTGTCAACTCAATTAATCAACCGAACCAAGAACACAAGAATCCTAAGATCAAAAGTAAATTTTTGAATCAAATATGTTTGTAATATTATAAGGTACATCAAAGTGTGTAAACTAACTATAAAAAGTCAAAAGAGTGTTTATAGATTACATAAAACCCTAGGAATCCTTTCTAAAACAAAAGAGGAAACCTGAGTCGGAGGCCACCTACGGTGACACTTATGGGATGTCGGTAGAACCTATGAGCCGTAGGTGGCCCCACGTAGGTGACAGGATCTTCAACTCTATAGTATCGCTCTAAATCTTCAATTTCTGACACTTACTCTAGAACCTACGTAGGTGTTATGTACTAACCATAGGTGCCCCATCATAGGTAGCAGGGCCAATTTCTCAACTTTCTGATTCTCTAAACTTCAACCTTCTGACACCTACTCTATTACCTACGCCACCTAGGTGGAACCTACACTAAGTAGGTGCCAATGTAGGTTGGTAAAGACTCAACCATCAACTTCTTTTCTTCTGTTTAGCTCCCAAAACCTGGATTTTTGAAAAATAAGATACAAAACACATCATATATAACAAAATGGCCTAAGTAACTTGCATATTTCTTGGTTTTAAGCATTGAAAGTGCTATGAAACCATGGCACATCAACATTTATGATTGGTTCTAGCAAGCTTGTGACTTATTAACTGCATTGTATTTCATTTTCACTGTGCTAGGGTGTTGAGATGATATGGGTCAGTACCATGCCAGTACGAATATGATTATTGTGAAATGGGTTGGGTACCACGCTGGTACAATGTTATGTTGATGATGAGGCTGAGAAGGTTCAGAGATAATATGCACATCTTGTATACTTGAATTCATCTGCATGTTTCAATTTGATTTTATTCTATATATGCTATCATAAGTTTTTGTTGTGTTAAATGATAAAAGTGGGTTTATGAATGTATATTAGGTCCTTTGTGAAGTGATAATGCTCAACTTAAACCATAATTTTAATGCAAGGCAGACATTTTCAATATAATACCCAACTATGAGTCGGGGTTGAATCCTCGAGGAGTGCAAACTTAGTATTCACAATTTGTAAGTGTTGAGAGTTAACTAAGTGTTAACTTACAATGCAAAAATTAAACAATACTTGAAAATAAGTGGGGGGTTTGATTTTAAGAGAAATTAAACATAATAACACTACACACTATTGAGCGATGTATAGATTTAAGGGTTTACCAATTTGAAGGAAACCTTGGGGTTATGTTGTCCTAGGTGGAACATATGCATGGATGGTTAGCAAATAGTCCAATTTTTAGTCAAGGGTTTGGGTAGGCTAGATTAGGGGTATTGGCGTGAATCTTTCAATAACACACCAAATTTCATTCGTGGGTTATTTTGAACACCTCATAAAGGAAGAAAAACAACCAATCCAATACCTCAATTAGCACACTTATTTCTAAGATAGTGCTATCAAATGGGTTAACTCATACAACACCCTTATTTCTAAGATGATTCTATTTCACAAGCTAACTCAAGTTATTGTTTGCAAATATTCCACACCCAATATCCCTATTTTAAGGATGATATGGGATCCAAGGCATTTGGGGTTTTCACCTACAACTCTCAATTCAAACATAGCATAAAAGCAAACCCATAACCATTAACTAATTAATTAGTGAAACACCACGAATTTTTGGCCCTTGGAAATTTCTCGTGCTTTGAGCTTACTTCCTTGGTAATTACTTTCCCTATGAGTTGTAGGGTGCCATGATGAGTCATAGGGCCGAGTCATAACCAAATAAGCAAGTTTGTGGCTAGATTCTTCTCTAAGTACAAATGGCTCACTAATAGCCATAAGGATATGTTATGAGTCATTAGATGTAATCGTAGGATGTACAGTGTAAGTCCCAATATGGGTCCCATTATGAGAGATGTCAATGATTTGTAAGGATAACAATATAGGGTTACATGGTGGTACTACCTTGGTTACGACTCATTTTGAGGATACTTAAGAAGTGGCTACGAGTCAAGGGTTGACTCGTAGTCAAAGGTGACCTTTTTCAGCTTTTAAGTTAAGGGCATTCTAGATATTTTCTCTCTTACCCAACTTTAAACTCACATCTTATAAAACCTTTCGGGTATTATTAGCCCACATAAACACATCAAATTGACTTCTCAACACTCTTAAATTACTTAAGGTTAAGAACACTTAGGGTTTTCAAATGGTTGATCAATTAAGTCTATCAAGGGTGATTTATCTCCGTACATCTTACAATTACAGGCATGTGACTCTTCCCTCATTGTTAATTTTGTAAAAACATATGTATTAAAGTGTTGTTCACATGGAATTATTTTGTTTTTGAAAATAAGGGTTGTGGGTTTAGAATGATTATTGTTGAAAAATATTTTCCCATGATTTAATTATGATTATTCATGCTTTAAATATGGTTTCGAATATGTGGGTGCATGGGTATGGTGAATGAATTAGGGAATCATGATTTTCCTAAAATTTTGACTTTTGAAGTGGTTATAATCCCAACCCATAGTGTGAAATTGGTTTTGAGTTATGAGAAATGTGGGAATTTGTAAAATTGAACTAGTCTTGAACTACTGCATGATATAAAGAAGTGTTTGAAATACAATGGTCTGATTTAATGAACAGAGGGCGTCAGTGTTCCCCCACCTTGTATTATGAACAAAGGGAGTTGTTTTCTCCGAGTTAATGGAAATTGCTTTGGGATGTTGTTGTTACCTTACAAGTATAGTTGGTAGGACAATACCAACAATGTTTTCCATAATATGAAATGTGGTTAATGAATGGGATTGTGTGATAAATATTTTAACTGGGCTATAAATAGGGTTGTGCAGTTGAGTCGTGAAAGTGGAGGTCCGGTGACCGACACTGGAAATCGAGTTTGCCAATGCGGGGGATAAAGTGACCAGGGAGGTTCGAGTCTCCTGATTATTATTATTTCATGATTAGTGTAATGCCCTGAGACTACCCTCTGGACCTCACACGATGCTTAGGACCACAAGTGATCCCAAGCTAACCCTTATACTGTCATAACTCATGAGCAAATACCTAATAACTCATCAACTCTACTGACTGTCTATGAAGTCTCTACTAGAATTGACTATAGGTAGTCGGGACATGACCCCCAACAATACCTAATAAATACAACTGAATAAAGAAAACAAGATACTACTCGAACTAAGACTAAGTCGAGCCACTGTATCAAAAGGACTCATCACCTATTGACTGGAAGCTGCAAACTGTCTGACTAAGATATGATCGCTACAACTTGTACCTACATTATTAAATAATGTAGCACATAGACATATATATGGATCAGTACTATTGGAATGTACTGATCACGTAGGGGTGAATGCATAATTAAAGCAATAATTCAATAGTCATACAAACTTTCAAAGACTACTGCTAAGTGTAAATGACTCACCTTGGCTTGAATAATCAAAACTGTAAGATCATAAAACATGAGTAGTAAAGCATAATGGAAATTTGTGAGCCACGATACTTAGTTCTAAAAGTTGTTCTGATATTCTATCTTAGGGAGGTTCTTCTAACCAACATAAACCATGTGAGCTATTATGGAGTCCAACGTTTTGTTCCCTTGGGGAAAAACTCATGTTGGGGAGAGCTGTCATACTCTTGCCACAGAGTAGGACTTGAGCTAAGTGACACAGAGTACTCATGTTAGGTATGAACCCTAATCCAAAACAAGTAATCAAATCTTAAATTCATGATATTTTGGGCACAAGGGTGAAAGGATTCCCTCTTTCATAACCCCTCATACCTTAATTGGTTTGATTCGAGGTAGAAAGCTTGACATGAAACCGTTGGAGATAATCTTGAAAGCTTTTCTTGAGATTCTTGGATTAGGAAACTTAATTCTTGTTTTTTCTTGAAAAGATTGTAATGGAGTTTTGAAGTTCTTGGATGGAGGTTAGGGTTTGTTCTTGAGAGAGGGAGGCTTTCTTGGAGAATAATTATGAGTAAAGGGGTAAATAATGCTCATTGGGGCTTTAATTTGGTATTATGATGGATTTGGGTGAGGGAAAATGACCAAAGTGACCCTAGACCCTTTAGGAACTGAAGCAGAGTGTGAAAAAGCTCCACATCGCATTGGATATCACGTTGGGACAGCAATGTGTTGCGTCACATTTCGCGTCGAGAAACCAGTGCACCACGGCCCAATAGCGTTGGATTCCTGCCTATCACAAAAAATGCCACAACTTGTCACTCGGGTATCGGATTAAGGAAAAATTATTATCGTTGGAAAGATAACTCAATTATCTACTATTTAGTGGGTCTTTATCTCAAAATTTTATGCATACAAAAATTTATACATGTTCAAAGCCGACCCTTGTAGAATTGAATACAAAGATTTAGTCGAATCAAAGGCTCTTAACTCAACTTCTCTCTAATTGATTCCTTTGAACATATTTCACCTCGAAAGATCTTCACACACTAGGATAATGATAATGAAACTAATATTCACATGGGAATAATTTGGATTGGATCTTATACACGTAGGAACGATGGTTAGAATTCTTGCACAAAAATATATGGTGTTACATTATCTCTCCTTTGGAATCATTTATCCCTGAATGATGCTGACTTGGCTAAAATGATAAGAAAAGGCTTAGATGAGATATGGAACACTTACGATCTGACTCATGACTTAATATCTGTATTTGAAACTGATGCATGATGCATGAACTAAGCTAAATTCATAATTTGCATGATGCAAACATTTTGCCACATGAAATGGCCTTACTCGTGAAATTTTGGGTAGTGAGAGTAGATGGAAAGTTGGAAATCTATAGGTGCTTATCTGGTTGATTGCTAAACTAGGTTGCAGGATACATGGATTGGATCATACCAACTGCTCATACTCAAATGGAGTATTTATTCAACACTCTTCTAAGAAATTCTAATAATATTAGGGAGCAAAGAGTTTTAGGCACGATCTGAACAAGGCATCTGACTAAGGAATCACAACATCGATACAACTCTATAGCATGGAACATAGACATAGAAATCATAAGCTAGGAGAGAATTACTAGGCCGTAGACAATGAAACTTCTTACTTTCAAGCTTAGCAACACTTCTCAAATACTCCCTTAACTATACTATTCCACTTAAATACCATACTTATTTGATTCAACTTATAGTTCTCACATGGGCATTGATAAATCCATCTACTAATGTCTAAACTGAACTAAATCCTCTCACCATGATCAAGACTAACTCAAAATCAGAAGGTATAACACGCCACACCATAATACTACTCTGAACCATATGATTCAATCTTCTAAATTCTTTTTAGAGCTCATATCCTAAGCATAACATGCCTTACCACTTCACCTTGCTCTATCAACGCGATATGCGATATGCTGCATTACTAACCATCAATGAAAAATACACCGCGCCGTGGCCATATCGCAGATCCTTATTATTTTGACCATCCAAACAGACCTCAAACCTCGCCCGAAAAATCCAAAACTTACCCGAGATGTGCTATCGACAACCCTGATCATGATTCAACTTAAAGATTTACATTCCAAGGTCGGGAAGGTTGGAAACTAACGTGCAATGCATTCATCCACTTATACACCAATATGACATTCAACCCTATTATTATAACCATATATGAATGGCTAAATAAACACCCATAATAGCATACTTCTCATATCCTACAATCCTCTATCATTAAAAACTTCCATGCACTACCCCAAGAGCATACATAAATTTTTTAACTAACCATGATATGGATCAGAGACTTGTCCACAATCTTACTTCACACTTATAGCCATAGATAAAATAAGCATACAACTATCTTTCATCAACTAGAAATATTTACTCTCTCCCATCAAAATAACTATTTATTACCACTTTTATTTTATAAGGAAAGGTCACTAAAAGGTTAAAACAGAGGACCTAAAACATGAAGAAATACTAAGCATAACTGGACACTTTACTAAGGCTTGAGGAATGGATTCACCTAAGAGATCTAAATTGAGGGCATACATGACATATACTAAATTTTGCTAGTATTATGAGTTTTGAGAACTAATCTTACTCTGAAACATGAGTGCATACTTATCATGATCTTGATCATACTCTGAAACATGAGTTCATACTTATCATGAGCTATACAACATAAGAGTGGAGTTCATAGATTTATGTAGGATAACTCAAATCACAGAGTGAAGTTGTTACTAACTTACTAGAATTTAAGAACGAACTTGAATACACATGAAGTGTATAAGCATTGTTCTTTGGCATGGATCTATAACGAAAGACATAAATTTGGTGTGACAATGACTGAAATCCAAGGAATGCTCTAGAGTAAGAAGGGATAACTATCTCATCACAACTCTTATTGGCATGTATCCTAACCGAATTCTCAAAACTTGAATTGGTTCTTCACTCTATCATCTCCCCCTTAGATCAAAGCTGACATTCTAAGCTTATGGGTCAACTCCATATCCTTGAGACTGAGCCATAATTTCTTCATTCTAATGTCTACACATAAATGCTAAACTTACAAGAACAAACTATATTTTGAACTTAATGACTTCATTCTTGGACAACCCCTTTCATATACTATCCTTAACTTTCTAGCTTCAATAATCATCATCATAGACTTACGCTCTATTAACTCGACAAATATACCTGCCTCGCTAAACACATAATCATAGCCTACCAAGATTACACTTCTATACTTATATTCTTCCCAAACCATAAGAATCAAAATCACACTTAAAAGACTCAACGCTATATATCCATAACTCATCAACTTAGATATTAAGAATACCTTGTACTATATAACTAGCCTTCTTTCACTTAACAACTCAAGGGTACTACTAACCACACACACATTTAATAACCTTAGAAAATAATGGAACCCCATATCACCTTTGGCATACCTTTATATCATACTTACAATGTCATACTAAATTTCGAATAAATTAACTTAAACTCTTGCATATAGTGTTCAAGCCTACTAGATCACTTCTATATAACTAACATGAATAACTACGCAATCATTATTTCCACCGCTATGATCATCTATTGTTCAATATAGTGTCTAGGTCTAGGCATGATTAGAAACCCAACCACATATACTATTCTCACTTTGAAGCTATAAAATAAGACATCAAGAAATACTAGTCCATTAAAGCCTCATAATAACAACAATTGATCTTGACCTTATGGCCTATCTTATTATAATACATTAGTACCTCCTCCTTCTACAAATCACTACTAATCACCCATCTGTATACCCCAATTATATTCACAACTCTTAAAGCATCAACCAGTATTTTTTTTCATAACCACGCGGGGAAGCCTACATTAACAATAATCAATCACCAAATACTCTCATTAATAACCTTTAATTTTCTAACACAATACATATCATCAATAACTCCCTTAACAATTCACCTTAACTAATAACTATTTCTCTACCTTCCACATGGGAACTTGTACCATATTCGTTACCTTTAAACTAACACATAAGGACATATCACCTTAACACAAATTCAATAACATGCATAAGTTTATCTATATACTTCTAATCAATCGCCATTCCCACCTTTCTTGTCACTACTCTTCTAAACCCATACTTCCAACTATAAGAAGGTTATACTACTTATAAATCATAACAGTCTAGGTTGCAGTATCCCTTAAATGCAAACTCTATTTTACAATCTTGGTTAACACTACCTCCTCTCATAAGCAATATCTATATTGAAGGGTTAATGAGGAGTCTAAATACATATCTTATTTGTCTAAGCTAAGTAACTCATAAGGATGAAGACATAACTTTTAACTTAAGGAACTTATGAAACACTAGCGATCTCCTCTCAAGCCCCTTGCATGACTTCTGAAATGATTGATAGTAAATCTGAGATAAAAACTTAAGGAACTTATGAAACACTAGCGATCTCCTCTCAAGCCCCTTGCATGACTTCTGAAATGACTGATAGTAAATCTGAGAATGTTATCTTGGGAGGAATTAGAACTTACTAGTTATGTCACCTCAAGAATAAGTAATAGATAAAGGATTATGGAGTAACACATAAATCGACAGAAGTTTCTGGGAGAATAACTTTACTGCATGATCTTGAGTATAAAGGAAGGGAAATATTTCTTAAATGTCCAATAGCCCCTCGAAGAAAAGTACGGACGTCACTGTACTATTCTGCAAGACTCTACTAGACATGACTTCACAGGCATCCAAGGACACTTGAACTCTGTGCTCTGATACCAAGTTTGTAATGCCCCAAGGCTACCCCCTGGAGTTACACGGTTCTTAGGACCACAAGTGATCCCAAGCTAGCCCTTATACTTTCATAATTCGTGAGCATTAGAATAAAATACATAAATCCAAAAAAAAAATATGGAAGATAAATATTTTTTGAATATGATTAATATAAAATTTATTAAAATGATTAAAATTCAGATTATACAAAACAAGACTGGAATCAAAGACATCAACTCTACTGACTGTCTATGAAGCCTCTACTAGTATTGAGAATAGGTAATCGGGACATGACCCCCAACTATCCTTAATCAATACAACTGAATAAAAAAAACAAGATACTACTCAAACTATGACTGACTCGAGACCTTGCTTCAGAAGAACTCATCACCAGCTGACCGAAAGCTGCAAACTTTCAGATTATGATGTGCATACTATAACTTGTACCTACATATTAAACAATGTAGCACATAGACATATATGTGGATCAGTACTTTTGGAATGTACTGAGCATGTGGAGGTGAATGCAGAATTAAAGCAATAATTTAATATTCATACAAACATTCAAAGACTGCATACTAAGTGTAAATGACTCACCTTGTCTTGAATAATTAAAACTATAATATCATAAAACAAGAGTAGTAAAGCATAATGGAAATTTGTGAGCCACGACACTTAGTTCTAAAAGTTGTTCTGTTATTCTATCTTAGGTAGGTTCTTCTAACCGATATAAACTATCTGAGCTATCATGGATTCCAACGTCTTATTCCCGTGCGAGCAAAAGCTCACGTTAGGGAGAGCTGTTATACTCTTGCCACGGAGTAGGACCTGAGCTAAGTGATCACAATTTGAAATCCATCCATATAAATAGATATAATCTGAACCTACGTTGGCTCGTAGTTCGGGGGCATGCGAACTAGGACACATACCCAACAAGGTGCTAACTACTACTTCCTTACTTATATGCTCATTCTATAGGAAATCCACCTTAAAATAGCATAAGGGTTTATAATGAAAACCAGTTATGCATCTATTTGCTTTAAACTGTAATCAAAACTAACATGTGAGGATTCCATATCTTAACTGAGTAAGAAAAGATCAATTCTTGCTTAAAAATCTAAATACATGCTTAACAAAGATTTCATAAAACATAATCTTCTTGAAATATCAAGACTTAAACTCAGGGCTTAAAATCCATGCTTCAAACTCATATCAATTAACATCAAAACTTCATTCAAAATATGACTCTTGAAATACTTCACAATAACAAATCAAGAAAGTGCAATCTTATTCACAATCTAAATCATGTAAGTTAAAAACATAACATAGGCACTTCTTGATATATACACTAAAAGTTTTAAATTTCATGATAATAACATGCTTCAAGAATATATAAAAGTTTGGGTATCAACCCTAATTCAAAAAAATTAATCAAATCTTAAATTCATGTAATTTTGGGCACAAGGGTGAAAGGATTCCCTCATTCATAACCCCACATACCTTAATTGGTTTGATTTGAGGTAGAAAGATTGACTTGAAACCCTTGGAGATGATCTTAAAAGCTTTTATTGAGATTCTTGGATTAGGGAACTTAATTCTCATTTTTTCTTGAAGAGATTTTAATGGTGTTTTGAAGTTCTTGAATGGAGGTTAGGGTTTGTTCTTGGGAGAGAGAGGCTTTCTTGGAGAGAAATTATGAGTAAAGGGGAAAATAATGCTCCTTGGGGCTTTAATTTGGTGTTATGGATGGATTTGGGTGAGGAAAAATGACCAAAGTGACCCTAGACCCTTTAGGAACTGAAGCAGAATGTGAAAAAGCTCCGCATCTCATTGGATATTGCGTTAGGACAGCAATGTGTCGCGTCACATATCACGTTGAGAAATTTTCGCACCATGCCCCAATCGCATTAGCTTTCTGCCTCTCACGAAAAATGCCATAACTTGTCACTCGGGTATCGGATTAAGGAAAAATTGGTATCATTGGAAAGATAACTCAATTATCTACAATTTAGTTGGTCTTGATCTGGAAAATTTTATGCATACAAAAAGTTATACATGTTCAAAGCTGACCCTTGTAGAATTGAATACAAAGATTTAGTCGAATCAAAGGCTCTTAGCTCAACTTCTCTCTAAGTGATTCCTATGAATATATTTCACCTCGAAAGCACTTCATACACTAGGATAATGATAATGAAACTAAAAATCACATGAGAATCATTTGGATTTGAGCTTATACGTATAAGAACGATGGTTAGAATTCTAGCATGAAAATATGGGGTGTTACATTATCTCCCCCTTAGAATCATTCGTCCCCGAATAATGCTGACTTGGCTAAAATACTAATAAAGGGCTTAGATGAGATACAGAACACTTATGAGCTGACTCATGACTTAATATCTGAATTTAAAACTGATGCATGATGCATGAACTAAGTTGTATTCGTAATTTGCATGAATGCGAACATTTTTCCTCATGGAATGGCCTTACTCGTGAAATTTGGGTAGTAAGACTTGATGGAAAGTTGGAAATCTATAGGAGCTTATCTGCTTGATTGCTAAACTGGGTTGCTGGATATATGGACTAGATCATACCAACTGCTCATACTCAAATGGAGTATTTATTCAACACTCTTCTAAGAATTTCTAATAATATTATGGAGCAAAGAATTTTAGGCATGATCTGAACAAGAAATCTGACTAAGGAATCACAACATCTATAGAACTCTATAGCATGGAACATAGACATAGAAATCATAAGCTAGGAGAGAATTACTAGGCCTTAGGCAATGAAACTTCTTACTTTCAAGCTTAGCTACACTTCTCAAATACTCCCTCAACTATACTATTCCCCTTAAATACCATACTCATTTGATTCAACTTGTAGTTATCATATGGGCATTGATAAATCCATCTACTAATGTCTAAACTGAACTAAATCCTCTCACATGATCAAGACTAACTCGAAATCACAAGGTACAACACGCCACACCATAATACTAGTCTGAGCCATATGATTCAATTATTTATATCTTCTTAGAGCTCATATCCTAAGCATAACATGCCTTACCACTTCACCTTGCTCTATCAACGCGATATGTGACGCGCTGCATTACTAACCATCAATGTAAAATGCGATGTGCTGCAGCCATATAGCGGAGCCTCACTCTTTTGACCATCCAAACAGGTCTCAAACCTCACCCGAATAATCCAAAATATACCCTAGATGTGCTATCGAAAACCCCAATCATGATGCAACTTAATGATTTAAATTCCGAGGTCGGGAAGGTCGGAAACTAATGCGCAATACATTCATCCACTTATACACCAACATGACATTCAAGCCAATTGTTATAACCGCATATGAACGACTAAACAAACACCTATAATAGCATACGCCTCACATCCTCTGAACCTCTATCATTAACAACTTCCATGCACTACCCCAAGAACATACACCCACAATTTTAACTAACCATGATATGTTTCAAAGACTTGGCCTCAATCTTACATCATACTTATAGCCTTAGCTACAACAAGCATACAACTATTATTCATCAACAAGAAATATTTACTCTCTCCCATCTAAATAATTATTTATTACCACTATCATTTCATAATGAAAGGTCACTGAAAGGTTAAAACATGAGGACTTGAAATATGAAGAAATACTAAGCATAACTGGACACTTTACCGAGGCTTGAGGAATAGAGTATCAATATCATGGATTCACCAAAGAGATCTAAATTGAGGGCATACATGACATAAACTGAATTTTTCTAGTATCATGAGTTTTGAGAACTGATCAGACTCTGAAATATGAGTTCATACTTATTATGAGCTATTCAACATAAGACTGGAGTTCATAGATTTATAAGGGATAACTCGAATCACAGAGTGAAGTTGTTACTTACTTACTAAAAGTTGAAAATGAACTTGAATACGCATGAAGTGTAAAAGCATTGTCCTTTGGCATGGATCTATCACGCAAAACATGAATTTAGTGTGATAATGACTGAAATCCAAGGAATGCTCTAGAGTAAGAAGGGATCACTATCTCATCACAACTCATATTGACATGTATCCCAACCTAATTCTCAAAACTTGAATTGGTTCTTCACTCTACCATCTCTCCCTTAGATCAAACCTAAAATTCTAAGTTTATGGGTCTACTCCATATCCTCGAGTCGGAGCCATAATTTCTTCATTCTAATGTCTACACATAAATGCTAAACTTACAAGAACAAACTATATTTTGAACTTATAGACTTTATTCTTGGACAACCCCTTTATATACCATCCTTAACTTTCTAACTTCAATAATTATCATTATAGACTTACGCTCTATTAACTCGACAAACATACCTGCCTCACTAAACACATAATCATAGCCTACCAAGATCACACTTCTATAATTATATTCTTTCCAAACCATAAGAATCAAAATCATACTTAGAACACTCAACACCATCTATCCATAACTCCTCAACTTAGCTATTAAGAACACCATGAACTATATAACTAGACTTCTTCTACTTAGAAACTCAAGGGTACTACTAACCATACACAACACTTAGTAACCTTAGAAAATAATGCAACCCCATATCACTGTGGGCACACCTTTAAATCATACTAACAATATCATACTAAATTACAAATCAATCAACTTAAACTTTTGCATACACTGTTTGAGCCTACTAGATCACTTCTATATAACAAACATAACTAACTACGCAATCATTATTTCCACCGCTATGATCATCCATTGTTCAAACTTAGTGTCTAGGGATAGGCATGATTAACAACCCAACCGCACATACTATTCTCACTTTGAAGCTATAAAATAAGACATCAAGAAACACTAGTCCACTGAAGCCTCATAATAACAACAATTGATCATGACTTTATGGACTATCTTATTATAATCCATTAGCACCTCCTCCTTCTACACATCACTACTAATCACCCATCTGTATACCCCAATTATATTCATATCTCTTTAAGCATCAACTAATATTTTTTTCATATCCACGCAGGGAGGCCTACATTAACAATACTTAACCACCAAATTCTTTCATTTATAACCTATACTTTTCTAATACAATAAATACCATCAATAACTCCCTTAACAATTCACCTTAACTAATAGCTCTTTCTCTACCTTCCACCAAGGAACTTGTACCGCATTCATTACCTATAAACTAACACACAAGGACATATCACCTTAACACAAATTCAATAACATGCATACATTTATCTATATACTTCCAATCAATCGCTATTCCCATCTTTCTAGTCACTACTCTTCTAAACCCATACTTCCAACTATAAGAAGGTTATACTACTTATAAATTAAAACACTCTAGGTTGTAGTATCCCTCAAATGCAAACTCTTTTTTACAATCTTGGTTCACACTACCTTCTCTCATGCATAATATCTATATTGAAGGGTTAATGAGGAATCTAAATACATATCTTATTCTTTTTTAGCTGAGTAACTCATTAGGATAAAGAAATAACTTTTAACTTGAGGAACTTATAACACACTAGCGATCTCCTCTCAAGCCCCTTGTATGACTTCTAAAATTACAGATAGTAAATCTATGAGCATTATCTTGGGAGGAATTAGAACTTACTAGTTATGTCATCTTAAGAATAAGTAATAGATGAAGGATTATGGTGTAACACATAAATCGACCGAAGTTTCTGAGAGAATAACTTTATTGCATGATCTAGAGTATGAAGGAAGGGAAATATTTCTTAAATGTCCAATAGCCTCTCGAAAAAAACTACGAACATCATGGTACTATTTCGCAAGACTCTACTAGACACGACTTCACAAACATCATAGGACACTTGAACTGTATGCTATGATACTAAGTTTGCAATGCCCCAAGACTACCTCCTGGACGTCACACGGTGCTTAGGACTATAAGTGATCCTAAGATAACCCTTATACTGTCATAACTCATGAGCAATTGAATAAAATACAAAAATCCAAAAGAAAAATACAGAAGATAAATATTTTCTGTATGATCAATACAAAACTATATTAAAATGATTATAATTCAGATTATACAAAACAAGAATAGAATCAAATACATCAACTCTACTGATTGTCTATGAAACCTCTTCAAATATTGACTATAGATAGTCGGGACATGACCCCCAACTATCCCTATTCAATACAACTGAATAAAGAAAATAAGATACTACTCGAACTATGACTGACTCTAGCCCTTGCATCAAAAGAACTTATCACCTGCTGACCGAAATTACAAACTGTCTGATTATGGTATGTGCGCTACAACTTGTACCTACTTTATTAAATAATGTAGCACATAGACATATATGTGGATCAGTACTTTTGGAATGTACTGAGCATGCGGGGGTGAATGCATAAGTAAAGCAATAATTTAATATTCATACAAACTTTCAAAGACGGCATGCTAAGTGTAAATGACTCACCTGGCTTGAATAATCAAAACCATAAAATCATAAAACATGAGTAGTAAGGCATAATGGAAATTTGTGAGTGACGACACTTAGTTCTAAAAACTGTTCTGTTATTCTATATTAGGGAGGTTCTTCTAACTGACAAAAACCATCTAAGCTATCATGGAGTCTAACATCTTATTCCCCTACGGGAAAAAGCTCACGTTGGGAAGAGCTTTCATACTCTTACCACAGAGTAGGACCTGAGCTAAGTGATCACAATCTAAAATTCATCCATATAAATGGGAATAATATGAACCTACGTTGGCTCATAGTTCTGGGGCATGTGAACTGGGACACATACCCAACTCGGTGCTAAATACTACTCCCTTACTTATATGCTCATTCTGTAGGAAATTCACCTTAAAATAACATAAAGGTTTATAATGAAAACCAATTATGCATCTATTTGCTTTAAACTATAATCAAAACTAACATGTGTGGATTTCATATGTTAACTGAGGATCAAAAGATTAATTCTTACTTAAAAATCTGAATACATGCTTAACAAAGATTTCATAAAACGTAATCTTCTTGAAATATCATGACTTAATCTCAGGGCTTAAAACCCATGCTTCAAACTTATATCAATTCACATCAAAACTTCATGCTAAATATGATTCATGAAATACTTCACAATAACAAATCAAGAAAGTGCAATCTCATTCATAATCTAAATCATGTAAGTTAAAAACATAACATAAGCATCTTCTTGATTTATGCACTAAAAGTTTTAAATTTCATGATAATAACATGCTTCAAGAATACATAGAAGTTTGGGTATGAATCCCAATTCAAAACAAGTAATCAAATCTTAAATTCATGTAATTTTTGGCACAAGGGTGAAAGAATTCCCTCGTTCATAATCCCACATACCTTAATTGGTATGATTCGAGGTAGAAAGCTTGACTTGAAATCCTTAGAGATGATCTTGAAAGCTTTTCTTGAGATTCTTGGATTAAGGAACTTAATTCTTATTTTTTCTTGAAGAGATTGTAATGGAGTTTTAAAATTCTTGGATAGAGGTTAGGGTTTTTTCTTGAGAGAGGGAGGCTTTCTTAGAGAGAAATTATGAGTAAAGGGGCAAATAATGCTCCTTGGTGCTTTAATTTGGTGTTATGGATAAATTTGGGTGAGGGAAAATGACCAAAGTGACCCTAGACCCTTTAAGAACTGAAGTAGCATGTGAAAAAGCTACGCATCACGTTGGATATCGCATTGGGACGTAAACGCGCCGTGTCACATATCACGTCGAGAAACCATCTCACTACGCTCCAATCGCGTTGGCTTCCTACCTCTCACAAAAAATACCATAACTTGTCACTCGAGTATCAAATTAAGGAAAAATTGGTATCATTAGAAATATAACTCAATTATGTACAATTTGGTGGGTCTTGATCTAAAAAATTTTATGCAATAAAAAATTTATACATGTTCAAAGCCGACCCTTTTAGAATCGAATACAAAAATTTTGCCCAATCAAAGGTTCTTAGCTCTACTTCTCTCTAAGTGATTCCTACGAACATATTTCGCCTAGAAAGCACTTCACACACTAGGATAATGATAATGGAGCTAATATTCTCATGGAAATCATTTGGATTGGAGCTTATACGCATAGGAATAATGTTCTAGCGTAAAAATACGGGGTGTTACTATTAAAGAGGTTTGAGTCCCTCATAAATTATTACATGATCGGGTGGTTAAGTTACATTAGTATATAATGGGAGGTTTGAGTCCCCTAGTGCATTTATATGAGATTATTCTCTGGTCCTTGCAGCTACACATACAGGGACCCGACCAGGAGCTAAGAGATGGGGCCCATATAGCCCTGGGTACTATTATAAGATGGTTGAACTACAGAATCCAAGATAATGTTTTGAAAATACATGTTAAGACTTGTTCCCTCTCCCGGAATGTGATATATATATATGTATGTGTATCTCATTATGTGCATTGGTTTGAACTATGTTAAACTGTTAATCATGTCATTATGTCATCCTTATCCTTGAGTTACATACCAACGTTCACCCCGCTAATCATCTTCATACTGTATCCCCATGCGATGAAGGAATTGGTCACACTTCTACTCCTCCTGCTCAGTGATTAGGATTTGAGATCAGCTAATGAGTTGACATTGAAGTGGTGAGCTTCCATACATCAAAAGCCTACATTTTGTGTTTTGTTCCTCTTATGTCTTAGACTTATTTTTCTAGATATTATCGAGGGCATGTCCCAACTCTTTGTTCATATTCAATTTTTGATCATTGTTTAGAAGGCTTTGTTTAGACTACTATGGTTATTGGGCGATGTCGGTCGATCGTTTGTCCGGTCATCGGTGGTTGGTCATGGACATGCATTGAAATTTTCTTAAGCTATTGCACAATATCTTGTTATATGTTTGAAATTCATCCAACTTTTGGTTGTGTTGTGGTTGGGTTGGTTAGGTGTAGGGGTGATCTCCGCTCCCCATGGGACTTGAGATACTCGATACAGCTATGCCCTGGTTGGGGTCATGTCAATTGGACTAACAATTAACACCCATACATTATTCACCACCTATTCAAACATAAACCCAAGTAATATGTTTAGATACTCATGAAAAGTAAAAAAAGAGATATATCAAGATTTGCACCCAAATAATCCATGGAAAACAAAATCAATACAATCTCCAAACTTCACAATTTAATTAATAGCCAAAATCCCACTTGGAAACCCTAACAAATTGTATTTTTTTCTCCACAATATTGGTCTTAGCTCATGAAATTGGAAAATTGGATTAAAGATGCTAAAAATGTAAAAGGGTTGAGCCTTTTATATTTTCGGGCTGAACAACGTGAAATGACAAGTCTTCCCCTGTAGTCTACCAGATCTATCTCATTTACAACACCTTGATTGAGGTAAAAACTCCTACAATTGTAGTGGTCACCTTGCAATCTCCCATGTTTGACTTGACTGACCGATCGCGATCGCGACCCTCAGAGTGTAATCGCGACACTTGAAGGTGTAACACCTCGCATTTTTGAGCTAGAAATTGAACCATCATTTCTAAATGTGTAAACTCTATTCCCATGATTTATATTAGAATACATGTTTCATGACCTTTATCCTAGTGTGTGAAGTGCTTATAAGGTGAAAAATCTTCATAGGAATCACTTAGAGTAAAATTGAGCTAAGAGCCTTTGATTCGACCAAATTTTGGTATTCAATTATACAAGGGTCAACTTTGGACGTGTATAAATTTTATATATGTGGAATTTTTTAGATCAAGACCCATATTATTTTAGATAATTGAATTATATTTCCAACGATACCAATTTTGCCTTAATCCAAAACCTGAGCAAAAAGTTATGATCATTTTCATCAGAACCTGTAAGCTGCAGCGATAGAACCGCCGTGGGACTATGTTACCAAGTCTAGTTCTGTGAAGCGGAGTAATATTTTCTTGCATCCATAAATACAAGCCCAAAGGGCGTTTTAATCATTTTCCTTGCCCCAAAGCACCCAAGTGACAAATTAAAACACTAAAAGGGCAATATTTGCCCACTTTCATTATCAAACCCTTATGTAAACCCTCTTCCTTCCCAAGAACAAAATCCAAACCCTTTTCCCCAATAATCCAAGAATTCAAGATTCCAAGTTCAAGAATCTTCAAGAAAACATCAAGAATATATTTTCTTTCACAAGTTCATCATTCAAGTCCCAAGATTCAAGCTTTCTTCCTCAAGAATTCAAGGGTTCAAGTTCCAATTTAAAGTTTCTTCAAGAATTCGTTCAATTAAGGTATGTGGGAGTTCATCCATGGGTCCCTTTCACCCATAGAGCCCCAAAAAACCCTTTTCTAACTAAAGTATGGATTTTTCTCTTATTATGGAGTTTTTGTATGTTCAAGATGGTTTAAGTTCATATTTTTCCTTAGTAATTGAACTCAATTCATGTCCATGTAAAGTCAAGTTATTCCATGCTTTAAGTTTCAATCTCCCATGTTATATTCAAGTGAATTTCATGTTATATTGTTAAGTTATAATCTTAGTCACGTAACCATGCTATTTTCCCATGTTTTAAGACATTCCCATATTCAAGTTCATGATTCTCACATATTTGATGAAATGTCTATGTTTTGGGTCTTTGAACCATGATTACATACAATAGTATTTCAAGTTTGATATTGTATTTTGTTTATAATCATTCAGTGCTGGCGGGTTATAAACACCCAATACCTATGTGTTTTACATGATTTCCAATTTCATGTAACAAGTCAGTCAGACCATGGTTTTAATGTCATATTCAGAACACCATGATCATGTTGAGAATTATCTGTTCTTATGTTTATAATTACCTTAGAATCTGTATGCATTGTTATTTTCTATATACTATGACCTGAATTTATTAGTTATCAGTTATCAGTGCATGTACCGCTTAGTATTTTAGTGTCTTTCAGTTGGGAGTAGGATTTAGCACCGAGCGAACCCAGGGATGGGGGCTCACCTGCCAGTAGAGGGTGTGACCTTTAGTAGCAGTCTCTGAGTTCCAGAACTACGCAGCCAGTGTAGGTTTGAGATGTCTTTCTTTTAGTTGAGGGTTGATAGATATCTCATGAGAGAACCTACCAGTAGAGGGTGACTCTTTAGTCCTTCGAGACACCATTTTAGTGGATCCACACAGCTGGTGTTAGTACCCGTGCATGGTACCGCCACCCTTCCAACTGGGGTTACAGGTTGGACCCCGATTAGCTCAGATTGGGGTATGTCTATTACATGATACCTCCCACAGTTTCAGTCCAGTTATTCAAACTAAATACAGTTCAGTATTACATGATCAGTATTCAAATATCAGTTAATGAGTATATAGATATACGTTAATCAATATTTAAAAACCAGTTAATCAAACCTTATTCCAAAACCTTCCATAAGATCTCGACCATCATGGACACAACCTCTGGTGGGGTTGACCCACCGATGAACAATCTGAATGAAAAAAAAGTCAAAAGTATTACGGATAAACTAGGAGCTTCGAATAAGAAGACGACTTATGCATATCTGCTAAAACCAAGATGTAGTGAACTGGTAGTAATGATTGAAAGGGAACCTAGTATAATGTGGAAATCATCTGAAGTTAAAAGCTTGATTATAAAAGAAAATTTACAATTTGCTGTAATTGATAAATTTTCTTATGGGAAACCTGATATTATAATATGGAGCCGAGAAAGATTATATCCATTCAGTGTGGTATTAAAGGAGAATGTAACATTGGATTGTTATATTCAAGGCATATCCTCATTCTATTAAGTATATTAGAAGATTATGTGAATATAATTTCAATAGCTGTTTATTATATATAAAAGCGAAGGAGATGTATTGGCATATAAGGATGCTTAAATGGGATCCATGGTTTGAGCCGGATGTGGAAACTACTATGGGTATATCATGGATATCGATGTCGAACCTACCTCCTAAATTTTTTACAAAGGAAGCAATTTTTTCAATTGCTTCAGCAGTAGGGAAGCCATTAATGGTAGACATGGCAGCTAAGAATCAGACTAGACCTAGCTGTGCAAGAGTGAAGGTAGAAGTAGACCTTGTTGGAACATTACCTCAAAGAGTGAAGATAAACAAAGAAGATGATGTGACAGGGAAGATTAAGTCTAAATGGATTAATATTCAATATGATTATAAACTCAAATACTGCAAGAAATATTATTTGCAAGGTCATGATGAAAATTCTTGTTGGAATATTCATCCAGAATTATTAGATAAGCAAAAAGAAATCAAAATTGATGAAAAAAATGTGCAGGCAAAGGAAGAGAAAGAGAATGAAACAGCACTAAGGTAAAAAAGTTATGAAACTAGAAGGAATTTAAAGCAACAATTGCTAACCAGGAGAAACAAGTATAAAAGAGACAAGTATGACCACATTGTAGAGGAGGTTGAAGAAGTTAATCAAATAGATATACCAATTGCAAATACTTTTGGTTTACTTACACATGAGAATCATCATCATCAACAACAACATACCCAGTGTATTCCTACATAGTGGGGTCTAAGGGGGGGGGGGGGGGGGTAGAGTGTACGTAGACCATACCAATACCTCAGGTGAAGTAGAGAGGATATTTCTGATAGAACCCCAGCTTAGGACCAATAATAGTATAACAAACACAAAAGATGAGTGTATATAAACTAGTACAGTATGCAAAATAAACTAACAATATAACAAATACAAACGATAAATGCAAAAACTAGTACGATATGCAAAATAAACTAACACCACTAGTAAAAAGATAATACTATAGCCACAACACCATGGACAATAAACTCCAGACATAAGAAAACTCCCCTACTATTATCGATGCACTCCTACCCCCTAACCCTCTACCCTAAATCACGTCCTCCACATGTTTCTATCAAGGGTCATGTCCTCTATAAGCTATAATTGCTCCATATCAAGCCTAACCACCTCCCTCTAATATTTCTTTGGTCTACCTTTACCCCACCTAAAACCATCCATAGCCAGCGTCTCACACCTATGAACTGGAGAATCAGAGCCCCTCCTCACCATGTGCCTGAACTAACGTAAGCTCATTTCTTGCATCTTGTCCTCCACCGAGACAACTCCTACCTTCTCCCAAATAATCATATTCCTAATCCTATATTTCTTGGTATGACCACACATCCATCACAACATTCTCATCTCCACTATCTTCAACTTTTGGATGTGGGAGTTCTTAACTAGCCAGCACTCCGCTCCATACAACATAGCTGGCCGGACTACCACTCTATAGAACTTAACTTTAAGATTTAGGGGTACCTTTGTATCATATCAAAGGCAATGGTAAATAAAAAGAAGAAGAGCAAAGTAAGAAAAGCACAAAAGAGTGGGTAATGAATAGTTTTAAGAAAAGGATTCTATTAAAGCAGAGGATTCAATTACTAAAGAGAAGATAAAAGAGGAGAAGAATGATGAGAATCAAGAAGAAAAGACTCAGTAGATGGCCAGTAGTAAAATTAATACAGAAGACAACAAGGACACGGGTGAAAAGAATGCCGCATAGAATGAGGATCAAATAAAGAATTTAGAATTTGTGAAGTTCAATGAAGAGGAAAGAACAAAAAAAGGTGGTGGAAAATGTATTACCTTTGGCAATTCAAGTGGAAAATCAAATTGAATACCGTGATGAGGAGAAGTTATCTTTGGATAAAGGGGATTTGAGCAAAAATATTAACAATGTTGGAATTGAAGGAAATTTATCTCCCAGACAAATAGAGCAATTAAAATCAACACAAAGCATACGTAGGAAGAAAGAAAAGGAGCTAAATCTTCATTATTGTAGACAAGGAGTTCATTGAAGAATAAACCTAAATTAATGCATTAATCTGGAATATCAGATCAGTAAATACCCAGAAAGCATTCGCTGGCTGATCACACTACAGAAAAGACATCACTTTTCATTCATTAGTTTAATAAAACCATTCTTGGATAACCATAATATTGATGAGTATAAGAGAAGATTAGGAATGAAATAAGCAACAATAAATACTTCAGGAATGATCTGGTTTTTTTTGATGAAGTGGTAGATTGTACTATAATAAGGGATGAGGAACAACAACTGACTATTAAATTAGTCAATCATGATTCTAATATTACAGTTGTAGTTACATTAGTGTATGCTAAATGTACTCAACTGGAAAGGTTATTGTTATGGTACTCATCGGAGGATATGGCTCAATCAATTCATGAATCATGGCTAGTAGGGAGAGACTTTAATGTGATTGTAAGTGAAGAAGAAAAATTAGGAGGTCTTCTAGTTACTGTAGTAGAGACAGAAAACTTTAACCATTGTATTAATCTTTGTGATTTGGATGATCTAGGTTTCAAGGGTAGTAAATACACTTGGTGGATTGGCAGAACAGATGAGGAATGTATTTTTAAAAGATTGGATAGGGTTCTATGTAATGACAAGTTACAAAATCTCTTCCCAATTTTAAAAGTAGAGTATTTGTTTAGAAGTGGGTCAAATCATAATCCTTTGAAAATTCACTTAAGCACAACCAATGAGCATATTCACAAACTTTAAGGTTTCTTAATAAGTGGTTGAGGGAGAAAACATGTTTTGAAGTTATAAAGGATAATTGGGACACATATGTAGTAGTGAATCTATTCATAACTTTTCATCATAAGATGAAGAAGGTTAAAACAACTTTGTATTAGTGGAGTAAAGACTACTTTGGTAACATTTTCTAGGAAATTGCTACACTGGAGGAGCTTATAAGAGAAAGAGAGAAGCAATTTGAGGAGATCCCAAATAGGAGCAATAGAGAGGCTCTTTTCAAAGAACAAGTAGAATTGGATATCCAATTGAGAAGAGAAAAAGATTTTTGGAGGCAGAAGACGAGTTTAGAATGGTTTAAAGATGGGGAAAGGAATAATAATTTCTTTCATAAAATAGTGAAGGGGAGAGAATCTGGCTGAAAATAGCAAGAATACAGAATAAAGAGGAGGAGTGGTTAGAAGCTCAAAAAGAGATTATAGAAGAGGCAATGAATTTTTTCCAAAAGAAGTTCTCTAAGGGAGAAGAGAATTATGATTTTGAAATGATAAATGAGTTACCAATTGTAGTAGGTCTTGATGGTATGCCTGGAACTTTTTTTCATTTAACTCATCCTAAAAAAAATTTCCAGGAATACCATCTTACCTCCTGGAACTCATCATTTAGCATCAAGACTAGATGAATATCTTACCATTTTAAATTATGATTTTGAAATGATAAATGAGTTACCAATGGGGCTAAGTAGGAATAGTGCAGGAGGTCTTGATGGTATGCCTGGAACTTTTTTTCAGGATACTTGGGAGATTATTGGGGAAGATGTTCATCATATCGTTATAGATTTTTTTGTGGATTTGAATTATCTAAATTTGTAACTCATATAAATTTGGTACTTCTACCCAAAAAGTTAGTAGTTAACACATTTTCTGATATGAGACCTATCTCACTGAGCAATTTTGTGAACAAGATCTTTTCCAGAATTATTCATGAGAGGATTAAATCAGTATTACCTGATATTATTTCAGTAGAATATGCTGGATTTGTATAGGGAAGAAGTATAGCAGAGAATATATTAATGGTTATAGAAATAGTTGCT